>JAWNNU010001403.1:0-736262 GCA_035044585.1 Scaptomyza polygonia | reverse complement strand
CACGTGTTGCAATTTTGCTTGTAGCAGGTTTGCATTTAATGAACGAATAAGACAAAGCATATAATCGATTAGCTTGGATATTGTTAATCAAATCGAAAAACAAAAGAATATGCTATAAAATTCAAAAATGTGTTAAAAATTAATAAATAATTTTTTAAATTAATTATAAAATATAAATATTATTTTTTTCGTATATATATTTTGTTGAATTTTATATACTTTTTGTTTTGTGGCAGCCCTCGGTGAGAATAATAATTTCGGTTGACAGGCAACAGTCAAAAAAACCAGCAAACGAAAGAAAGGTGGCAAAGAAAATATAAAAATTTTTCGTCAAACTGTGGAATGGGGTCAAATGCAAAGCAGGATTGCACACGGCAACAACAACAAAAATAAAAAAAAAAAATTACTTGAAACAACACCCCGAGGGGTGGTGTACTTCCTGACAAGGCAAGAGGCATGGTTCATTGACGTAACAAATTGGAACTTCCTTTGGGAGCAACTCAAAACGAGCACAACAACAATAATGATGATGATGATGATGATGATGATGTAACTGAGAAAACGCAGCTATAGCTAATACGTTTTTTGTGTACGAAAGTACGAAATGTAAGTGGCAGGTAGAATGGGACAACTCAAAACTGTGGCACGCCAGAGCGGAAGTGCAGCTAGCGAAAGTATCTCATACAGATACAGATTGCATATAAATGGCACTGATTGTGCCGCACTGATAGCGCCAACCATCCAACCATCCATCCGACCGGCTACTTGAATTACATTTACATGCCACATTCGCAATTCTGTCTCTCTCTCGTCTCAGCTTTAAGTACTTTATCCTACATATATACATATATCTTAAGCTGTCACAATTTGTGCCGCCCGCAACCCGTCCTAAGCGCATTATAGACACGACAATGAATGCATGAGATGAATGAGAAGGCATTCAGTTGTTATACATTCATATTCATTCATGAAAAAATCGAAGCAAGATGCATCTCTTCATTCTTCGTCTTCTTCTTAATTCTTTTTATTATTATGTCAGGCAAACGGATGAGTTTGTTTACCTTACAAAGATATACGAGACGACACAGATACAAGATACAAGATACAAGATACAGATATACTCTCGGATATACATAGATTGATATAATGTGCGAATGTCTCTTTTAGAAATTCTCTCATCCGCTTTGGCAGCAGGTCGTTAAAAATCATCGGGGTAAATCTTTGATGGAATCGCTGGAGCATCAAAGTGGCGCCCCTATGTAAAACATGCCAATATGTTGCAAACATTGTTGCAAGTAAGAAAAAAAAACCGCAGCCTCAAGATGAAAGTAAAGTGAAATCATTTTAGACATACATAGTATTAATTATTTAAATTTCTCATATTTTAGTTTGAAAGCTTAGGAAAAAATAGTTTGATATAATTTTTAAGCTAGAAATATTTTTAATATTTTTTTAATTAATTTATTGATCAAAAATGATATGGCAAATAATACTAGAAAGTATTTTTTTATCTATATAATTACTTAATATATAGAAAAAATCTATAGAAATGGAAACTCTACTTTTTCCCTTCTTTTATCATTTTTTTCTTTATTGGAAATATTTCCATGGGTCGCTTAAATTTTGTATAATTGATATACAAATTGAAAACAATTCAATGCCGCATGTGGCAAGTGCCTACCTGCTACACAGCTGTTACAATCATTAAAAAACAAAAAAAAAACCCATTTTAAAATTGAATAAAATAAAATTCATAATTTTTTTTTTTTTTTGAAAATAACACAAATTTGACAGCCCTAATTAGTATGTAATGTTCTTATGGAACTGTTAAATGGTAAACTGAGTAACTAAAGGGCAACATCCGCTTTACCTTTACCTTTCCCCCGCGCACCCGCCTAACCCAACACATTTGGCATGTGTGTGTGGCGATGGACCTGACCATTGACGATTGGGCGATTGAACTTGTGCTCAACCCAAAAGCAATTTGTGATCATTAAAATGGTTCCGCTGCTTAAAGGCGGAGAGAGCGGAGAGGTGGGGGTTTGACAACAACAACAACAATACTAACCGAAAGTGTCATTTCGAAGGGCCCCAGGGAGCAAGTGGGAACTCCGAAACATGTGGGAAATGAGCAATAAAACAGAAACAGAAACAGAAAAAAACCTTAAAAACGCAGCCAGGAAACTCGAAAAGACAATAGAATTGCGGCAGGCAGCGCGGCGTCGTAATTGTTGGCGTTGGTCATGGTGAACCGTAACAACAGCAACTGTCAGGCTAAGACAGCAAGAAGAAGAAGAAGACGAGCAAGACGAAGAAGAAGAAGAAGAAGAAGAAGACGCTAGTGTACTAGGAATACTCCCGCTTAAACAAGTGTCTCTGGGCTAACACGTGCGCGTGGGAGCTAAACGCAACTGTCCTCTCCCCTCTCTCTCTCCCGTCTTGCGATCTTTAATTAAGGCTTAATGCAGCTAGTAACAACATCTGTTGTTGACAGCAACAGCAACAGGGTCTCGAAATATTTCTTACCAACTGCAGACGTTTTTTTTTTTTTTTGGGTAAAGTCAAACAATTATTGGCAGTTTAAAGTTTTTTCTTTTTACCATACTATATGCAAAACTATATAAAACTTTTGAAACAATTTCGGACTTCATTTTACCAATTTTTTTAGTTATGCTAATTTTCTTAATCAAAAATTTGTTAATATTTTACAATATAAAAATATTCGTATTTAAATTTCGTTAAGAAAGCGAAATAAATTAAATAATGTTTCGAACAAAATATTTAAAACTTTTCTTGGCAAAAAAAGGAGCAGTTTAAAAGCTAGAAATGGAGGATTTTTTGTTTATTTTCTTCAATAAATATTTTTCAAAAAATTTTGAAGTGCCTTATTCGAATTTTATGTTATGGCAGAAGCACTTCAGATTTTTTAAATGTTCTCAACTATTCTCTTTTTATATCATATTTGAGATTATATAAATGTAGTATCAAATTTCATAGTG
Source organism: Scaptomyza polygonia (assembly GCA_035044585.1). Taxonomy (NCBI): domain Eukaryota; kingdom Metazoa; phylum Arthropoda; class Insecta; order Diptera; family Drosophilidae; genus Scaptomyza; species Scaptomyza polygonia. The sequence continues at coordinate 733,263 of JAWNNU010001403.1, read as the reverse complement.
GTATTTCTAACTTATAATCTTTGTTACTGAAATTTCAAATCCTTTTCTACAAAGTTTCTTCATGTTTTATTATGAAAAAGACTTAATTTTTCTCGGTAGGAACTTCTGTTGAATTTTGAACTAAGCCTTTTGAGGTGTTCTACTTTGAACCAATTTGATACTTAAAATAATTTCCAAAAATTTACTTTATTATAAAGAGGTTTACTAGGTTTATTCGATGTTCCCAACTGAAAAAATCATATTAATAATATGGAATTTTATTTATTCCTAGATTAATTTTAAGCACCAATCAATCCAAATTTCGTATATCAAAAACAAAATTGCTCCAACATAAGCTAGCTAAATTTGTTGAGTGTGTTGTTTTTCATATAGATTTATGTAAATAGGCAGCGCGTCCTTTTCAAATGCCACAAATGATTCCTAGAAGGCAGCAAACAACAACAACAAAAGCAACTCTTTCGCCTTTGCCGCCGCCGCCGCCGATTCATTCACGTGAAAAAAAAGTGAATTTTATTTAATTTACATAGGCACAAAGCAAGGAAAGGAAAGGAATGCGCATTGCTTTATGATATTGTTGTAAACCCTTTTAGCACACACACACACACACACACACACATATATCCTTCTTTTTGAATAGTTGTGGACAGACCGCTGACCACCCTGGCCAATGTTGATTTTTCGCGGTCTAATAAAACAGGCTCGGTTTCGAAAAGGTTTGGTTGGTTATTTTTTTTTTGGTCAGCCAAAGAGTTGAGGCTTTTTTTTTTTTGTTTTGGTAACAAGGCTTTTCGTTACCGCCGCCGCATCGTGTTAATTTGCTAAGAAAAATCAGTGCATTTTTCCATGGAAATCACGACACACAGTTTTTCTTTTACTCTCTCTCTCTCTCTCTCGCATTTTGCAGCGGCATCCTTACTTTGTACTACGTGCTTCGGGGTGTTAGCATTTGCATAACGCTCAGTGCTTCTCAAACACACACACGCACATTCATACACACATACAACAGCTGTTTGCCACCCAATTCTCCTCTTAACTATTCCTAAAACAGCTGCAACTTTTACCGTTTGGCGGTAATTTTCCTAACTTATAGAACAAAAAAACTTTTTATTTGTTTATAATTCTTTGCTTTAGTTACAAAATTTATTTATTATGATAAAAACATAACTAAAATAAACAAAACTCTCTGAGAATTTTGATAAGCTTTTAAAGCATTGTTAAACTTTTTTTTTTTTGAGCTCAAGGAAAACTTTAAACGTTAAACAAATAATCTCAACTAATCTCAGATAAGATAATTATAATTTATTGATAAAAAACTATTTGAAAAAAAAAAACAACACTTCACTTAACAAATTTGGCTTCTGATTATTTTAATTTTTTGAAAAATAAAAAAAAAAATATTTTTTATACAGAGTTTTGAACTCGAAACTCGTACTTGAATCAACAATTTCGTACTCGATTTCAGTGTTCCTGGAATTATGCTTGTCTCAAGTTCTCTTCTTCTTATTTTAAGAAACTTTGTACTTGATTTAAGTATTTTTAAACTCATTTCTAGTATTTTGTTCTTGATTTAAGTATTTGTTTACTTAAATCAAAAATTATATTTTAGAATCGCAAATACTCTATTCGAGTACATTCGTACTTAATTTTAGCACGGCTTTTTTTCTATCCAGTTTACCAACTTATATAATGTCATCTTATAAATGTTTTTGATTACAAATTCTCAAACTTTTATCTTATATTTATTGGAAAAATTTCACTTTTAAATATTAAAGTGTTTTATTATAGTTTTCAGTTCATTTTTTTTATAGAAAATATACAAAGAATTTAGAAAAAAAAATATATTCAAATGCATTTTTTACTTATTTAATGGGTTTTAGGGTATACAAAGTTAAGAGAAGTTATTTAATATTATATTGTTTAAATAATTTTAAATCTGTTTAATATTTTAATTGTTTGTAGTATTCAAATAAACAAGCTTCCGTATTTAATTAATTTTCCAAAAATTTGCCTTGCGCACTTTTTTAAAAAAAGTTCAAATCAACCCACGCCAAGTTGTGATGGGAAAAGAAAGAGGGGGGGGGGGGGTCGTAAGGTAGGTGTGGGCTTGTCTCACACACTAAATATGTCAGATAGACAGAGTGTGAGGGAGGGAGGGAGGGAGGTAGGGCGCGCGTGTGTAGGGCCGGCCACCCCAGGTTAGAGCCAAAGTGCAAACAGCACAAAAAACTGATAAGCGCTATCATTAAGCGAGGCAAAGGTAAGAAAAAAAAAACACAAACAAAAAACTTGTAAAACGTAGCAAATATGTATTTGTGGCATACCAAAAATAAAGTTGAACGTAAATATATATATAGTATCTATATACTATATAAACAATAATAAAAAATATATATAAAAATGTATTTACAATTGACTGATGATTATGAAAACAATAATAAAAATTATGATGATGATGATGATTAAAATGATGCTATAAACAATCAACAACTTTGAGGTAAATACAATGTTCGCTTGCGAGCAAAGCAAATCGGGCATTGAAACTGATGCGTTCGATAGTTTTGTCACAGAATTCGACACGATGTTGCCGCAAAAAGTAGATGAGTCCCAATTTGATCATTAGCTGGCCAATGTGAAGGCCAATGCAATTGTGTGGCCCGGCGCCAAATGGCAAATACGACATTGGCGTTTGTTTTGGCTTATTTTCGGCACTAAAGCGTTCCGGATCGAAGCGATCCGGTTCCGGCCAATACTAAAAAAAAAACACAAAAACAAATTCATTAATTCAAATTTTTGTGGTTGTTTATAGTAAAGATTGTCTTACCTGTGGATCATGATGTATGGCCAGATTTGATATGAAAACGGGCATGCCACGTCTCGCATAGCATTCGGCGTGTGGCCGCAGCGAATAGAAGCGCTTTTTGTTGATTGGTGTGCACTCGCGTTCGAGTAGCGGCACTATGGGATACATGCGCAACGTTTCGTCCACAATCATTTCGAGATATTGCATGCCAGCGATGAGCTCATAGCTCAACGAACCATTGGAGCCGGCGGCGGCAAAGGCGTGCTGGATCTCGCGGCGCAAACGCTGCTGGATGAGCGGCTGTTTGGCCAGCTCGTAGAGGGCAAAGGACATGGTCGCCGAGCATGTGGCAATGCCGGCAACCTCAAAGCTCGCCGCTTGGGCGGCCAAAAAGTCTTGATGATGGGTAAAATGCGATTTGTCCTGCTGCAAATCGGCCTCCTTTTTCAATGTCAGCAGCATTTCGATGAGATCATTGCGCAAATCGCCGCCACGCTCCCGCTCCTCAATCACCAGCTGAATGACACGGCGCAGAAACTCCGAATGCGATTCGGTAAACAATTTGGCACGCATCAGCGGCACCAACTTTGGCAAAAAAAATATCACAAAAAAATCAATAACACGTCGCACATTCGGCCGAAATATGTCCAAACAATGTGAACCGATTTCCGATTGCGTATTCCTCAAACTATATGAACGCAAGCCGAATGCAATGCTCGCTATCATATCGGTATTATACAAATCGCATACATCCTTGATGCTAACAACGATGCCGCTGCAACCAGTTCGTGCCGCATCGCCGCCGCGTCGCAAGTCGCGTGTCAAACGCTTCAAATACCATTCAAGATCGCAACCAATCTGCAAAACAATCAGACAATTAGAACGACGATTCAAAATCGAAAAAACACTATGCAACAAAATCGTATAAAACTCTTATTTGAGTGCTTGGAAAACAATCAATATTTATTTTCATTAAGGCCACGTACAAAAGTCATTGAAAAAAAAAAGCTCATTTACACTGTCATTGCAATGTTATTTGCTTTGTTTAAAAGCCACACTTGCTTAACTTGGTAAGAGCGGCGTACAAGTACAAATTCTAAAAGTCAAAAGTATATACATACAATCTCATAACAGGTTGCTCAACTTTTTTTTCTAACTAATACTTTTCTACAGAACTTGCGACTGTATATAATATAATAATATATTGACTCATGATGACTAGAAATTTAATGTTGAATAATTTAAAGATTATGAAAATATTTTTTTTTTTTGCAAGTTTAGTCATTACTTTTGGCGAATTTAAGTAATTTCAAACGTTTGTCTTGCAATTTTGTTGCACAGTGTTTTTGTTTGTTTTGTGTAGTTAATTGTTTATTTGGTTCACTCTCAGACACACCACACTCACAACTCTCTCTCTCTCTGTCACATTCTGCTCACCTCTTCCATGAGTGTGTACATCTGCTTGATCTTGGCACCGGTAAATACCGAAGAGAGTCTTGTACGAATATCGCGCCACTCGGGCTGCCGGGCAAAGAATAGATTCAACGAACCCATTTTGTCACGACGCAAATCACATTGGGCAAAGCGATTCGAAAAGCTAACAAAATCCTCGACAAGCACTGTGCGCACCAGCTGCAGGTCGCGTATGAGCAGCGCCGGCTGATGGAACAGATAGATGCCGACGACGGGCTCGTTGCGAAAACGTTCAGTGAAGTAGAAGCGGCGCAGCTGCAATGCAAAGGATTCCTCCAGTTTGAGTACCTTCTTGAGATTGCCCAGCAAATGTGTGGGCTGCACAAACTTGACGCGTCGCCGCTGCCAATAGACGTAGGTGCGGCGGGACCAGATGAACACACCGGTCAATATGGTCACAATGCAGAGCAATATGTTCGTTGAATATACCATTGCTACGGGTGAGCGAGACAGCGTGGCCGGCGTGCGTGCTCGCGGAACAAAGAGCGCGCGAATGGTTGAATGAACGTGCGAGGGAGCGAGCGAGCGGGTGGTGAGCGAAACTGGTGCGTGAAGCTTTTCGTATGCAGCTGGGAGAGAGAGAGCTGCTGCACTTTTGTTCTTGTCGTTGATGTTGTTGTTGTTGTTGTTTTAGATGCAGTCGTGGTCCGTCGTGGCACGCTTGTGCCAAATACAAATAAATAAATACTTAACAAATTATATCACAATCGAGCTACATCTTTTCCTTTCTTTTTTTGGTCTGCGCGGCGGCCACGACGGCAACAGCAGCGAACAAACGATGGCAATAAATAAAAAACAATGCAGCGGCGACAACGTCAACAACAAAGTCGTGCAAGAAGAAGAAGCAGACAGCAGCAGTCACAGAAGAGCAACACTCACACATGCACGCGCGAATAGCGAGAATAGCGAGAACTAGCACGTACTTACAAAATAATCAAAATAAAGTAAATAGAGTAAAAAAAAAGCGCGCTAGCAAGCTGTACAAGCCGACGCAATGAACTGATGTGACGTCGCAAACAGTGCTGGGCCAGCGGGCCCCAAAAACTTATTGTGAACACTGCGCGCCGCCGACGGCGGCGGCGGCGGCGTCGTCGTCGCCGCTCCCGATTATCAACAAAAGCAGAATGCAAAGCAAAGCCAACGATTGACAGGCCACAACAACCGCAACTGGCGTCGCCAAACGCCCCCGTCATCATTATTAACCACAAAGTGTTCACGCTTGGTGAGGGGCAAAGCAGTAAAGCGGGCAATCTGCCAGCTGCCAGCTGGCAGCAAGCAAGCAACGCTGAGATCAACTTACGCTCTCTCAAAGCGCAGTCCCATCGACAAAGCACCGTCGAAGAGAGAAGAAGAGAGGAAAGCAAAAGGTCTGCCGGAATCGGCACATGTGCACCACCGGCACACTGTCCCTAAACTAATGGCACATACTTGACAATTAGGCAAACAGCAATACTAAACTTTAAGCACAGTAATCGCTCGCTAACATATTAAAGTTTAAATGTACACGAACTGGGTTCTTGATGATCGTTTAAATTTCTTGTGATTAAATTATAATATTTTTTAAGAGAATAACAAAAGTTGATAATATTCAATTGCCACTGTCGTACCACTGTCAGCAGGAATGCCGACACAAATGCCTGACCGCAAATAAAAGTGAATATTAAGAGCGTAACAACCAATAACAACAACAACTCCACGTGACAAAGCTGTTTTAACAAAAACACACACTGCGCTCCAAAGAATCCAAGCTGAACAGCATTGAGATTGAAGAGAGAATTTGTTAAGTTCAACTGCCCAGAGAGAGAGAGTGAGAGTGCGAGAGCGTCGTGTCTGGTTTAAAAATAAACGCATGTTCTTTGCTTTAGTTCGCCTCGCCCGATGTTCTTATTGCGGTTGGTGTTTTTTGTTTTTGTTTTCGTTTATACTTTACCACACATTCCTCTTTAATAATTATAAAACCAGGGCGCACACAACTACCAAGCAAGCACAATTCTTTTTTTTTTTATATGTTTGTACATATGTATTTTGTTTGTGGCCAGGGCTACTCGACGCTTACAAACTGCCATTCAACGTTTGTGGAGTGCGCGCAAATTGAATCTATGCATTGGCAACCTGCTGAAGCCAACTTAAATTCAACAAATCGTTTGCCGCCCAACCAGTTGTTGGGCAAATTGCTGCAGACAGACAGACAGACAGAAGACGCTTTGTCGAGAGCAGGAAATAGGAAACTCCATTTACAACAATTGACAGAAATTTGCACTTGTGTGTAAAACTTTGACGTTCCGTCCAGTTTAAGGTTCCCACCCATTGTGCTCAATGCTCTAACATGAACAGCAGCTTGACCACAAACTCATTCAATTAGCTTAACATCCTAAATAATAATAGCAACAACATACTAGATTTGTTCTCATGTATTTTTAAGTGCATTCACATTCACAGCAAGTATATCAAATCGATGCCAATAAATATGTATGCCTATTTGATAATTGCCATAAAAAAGGGTGTGCAAAATTCGTCACACGTTTGCGCATGAAATGGCAAAAAAAAAAGAAACACACACAAAAAAAAGTTTTTTTCCTTTTATCTTGCTGCCCATTTTGTGTAGAGACAACACCCGAAGCAAGTTACAGTTACAAATGTGCAACATTTCCGCTTGCTTCAGTTTGGGATACCAAAATCTGTTGGCCACAGTGATGGGCTGAGAGCGGGTTATGTTTTGTATGCATGTGTGTGTGTGTGTGTGTAGAAACAAGGGGAACGGAACGGGGAATGTGGTAGGAAAGGGGCGTTCGCCTTGCTTTGATTAAATTTCACGCACGACCGCATGAGAAGGGGGATTGAGAAGGTTGATGTCTACAAATCGAAATTGGAATTGGGATATAAGTACACACACACACACATGCACACACACACACATGTTCATTTGTATGTATGTATGTATGTACGTAAGCTGACTGCAGTTCGATTTGCATTTGTCTTCTTCGCGCAAAGTGTTTGCCGTTCGGCTCGAGAGTTCTCTATCTCTCCCCCCGCCCTACCCCCACCAATCGCGTAGCCGGTGATGTGTCAATAATCGGCGTTGCTTATGCACACAACGGCTCTACAAACACGAGCGCACTTGTCGTGAGGGTGGTGATTTGGAGAGGGCTGGTGTGGTGTGGGGCGTTGGCATCAAATACAGTTCAACTCAGGGTTTTTGGGCTCAACTTTGGTTGCACAAATCAAAGCCCGCTCAATAAACAAACAACGTGCGCATTTGATGCCCAGCGAACCCACAGGAGACACAGAAGGTGGATTATTATTATATGGGCTGCGTCTTGTGCCATTTAGTTTTGGCAGCGACTTTGTTTTGATTCCATTTATGCTGTTGACACTAGAAATCTTTTAATTATTGTCACGCAACACAACTCGCAGCAACCCTGCACGCAAGCAAACCTAAACACAAAAACCAAATAAGACGTATTTCACGCCCGACACAAATCCTTGGCGCAGTATGTGTTTTTTTTTTTTTGCCTTGACTGTTGACATTTAGGTTTTCTTATGGGAGTTGCGTCAGGTGGCAACACTTAAACGCCCTAACGCCTTCCTAAGTGCTTTCCTTAGTTCCACACGGAACTGGAACATACTACTATAGTAGTAGTAGATTGTACATACATATGTACATGACTACGTAATGATTATGGGGATTGTTTCAGTGTTAGTTAGTTATGTATACATTAATTTGTGGGCTTACCGAGATCATGGAACACTTGTCTAAACCACAGTTGCGGCTGATTGAATTTGGGAGAGTAAACAAAGCAAAACAGTTACACATATGTATGTACATAGCTGTAAATGGAGCAGCGCGCAAAGAGCGCGAGAGAGCACCACCAGCTACAGGGTGTTTCAGTGTGATGCTCAAACACAACATAAAAATTTATTTATAAGCTTAATGAGATCCGTCTTATGGAATATTTAATATTATATATGTTTGTATTTATAATTACATTGTTAATTACTGTACAAATCGGTTTAAATTCCCTATATAGTTATCTAAATATCATTCTACGCCGTTGGTCAATCAGCTAACCTGCACCTGCATCCTTCAGCAATAACAATAGAAATGCCAACACACATGCTGGCCAACATATGACGTACAGTGTGTGTTTGTGTGTGTTTGTTATGATTTAGATTGAGATATCGGGGTTCTATTGATGTCGAAAGATAAAGTGCGCAAAATAGATGCGTAATTTGACGTTAATGTTACGCTAATAATAATCTGTCAGCTCGCATTAGCCATGGCCTTAACACACACTCACACACATGAGGGAGATTGTAAAGATTTTGGTATACCTAACAAGTACCCAAATACCAAAGCCCAGGCAGCTGAGATTTATCTCATGTGTGCCAATCTGTGTGTGTTTGTTTGTGTGTGTCGCTCTACGATTGCAATCAAAATGCGAATAAGTATGCGAAATGCGAAATGTGAATACAGAGAGAGTACGTAATGTGCTTAGTGTGTCGTGTACCTTGGGCTGCTTGGGCCGATCTTGGACCGGTAGTTCGCGTTCCCCTGTCCAATTCCTTTGGGTCCGGTGCCGTTTTCATTGTTTCGCTTGCCATTTTGACGGGTTTCGATTACACACGCATTTTGTTTGTTTATTTGTTTGTGCTCACTCTCACTCTCTCTCTCTCGCTCTAACTCTCTCTCTCTATTTAACTACGTCTTGCGATATACGTTCTTGCTCTTGTTCCTTTTGTGTACTGTATTGGAGATGCTCTGTCATGTGTGTAATCCACTCTGCTCGTTGCTCAAAGTTAAATGATGCGCGCCTAAGTTGAGCAATTTCCAAAAGGGAAAAGCAAAAAAAAAAAGACCAAAGAGGCCGAGTTCGTTTTCTTTAAACATTTCTATTACGATTTTGTTTTTTTTTTCTTTCGTTTTTTAGACACGCCTCGACGGCTGATGAAAGCAAATTGCATGAACAAATCGAGCCAAATGCATTGCAATTAATGGACCTAACTATGATTATGTCATAGTTGTAGTGTCAGTCCCACTGGGCTAACACCATCCAACCACCTCGAATTGCACTTCCCCAGAGTATAACAAAACAAAAAAAAAACTCTCCCTTTCTCTCTTTCACACACATGTAAATGTAATGTTTTTTTTTGCTACCAGTCTGGCCATTAAGTCAAATCCCAACAAATGCAAAGTCAAAACGCAGGAAAAGTGTTTTTATTTTTTTTTTGTCACCAAGAAATAACCCAAAAATAAAATGGAAGTCGGAACTGTGTTTTCGAAACCTTCTAGGAACTAAACTAGAAACTATCATAAAAAAAGGACATAAAAAAAGGAAGAAGAAAAAAAAACTAAAACAGATCTTTGCTCGCGTTGTGCTCTGAAAACCTAGAAATCTAAATAGGTTTGGTTCAGTTGAAAAAAGAGTTGACAAAAAAAAACCGAGCACAAAAAAACAATATATAAAGAAGTTGTCCTAAGCATAAAATGTATTTCCCAGTATTAACGGTAGGTAAGGGCACGATTTAACCCGTTACTGCCCCGCACAATTGTGAATTGTCGTTGTTTCGAAGGGGTTAAAAAAAAGAACAGCACCCTATTTTTTGGTTTTTTGGTTTTTTTTTTTTTTTAGCGCGCTCGTAAAACAATAAAACCATAAACCTCGGAAACGACATAAATTAGAAGATGTGGAACAGAACGTCGAAGGACCAAGGGCCAAGGGTTAACTGTAACTGTTTTTTTGTTTTTTGCACTGGTTGCATTTATTGCCTTAATTTTCGTCTCTCTTTTTTTAAATGCCATTTTATTTGGCCATTTGGTTTTTTGTTGTTGTAATCCCCTTCTTAATTGTTTACAACTCTGCCCAAAATGGGTTAAGTAATGCAAAAAAAAAAAACAAACTACTACTTCACAGAACTCAATACAATTACGCGGAACTTGTAAAAAGTGTAAAAAAAAAACAAGAAAAATTTGGTAAGTAAGGAAATGGTAACAACGCGATGCCAACTGACTTTTCATTTTGGTCAACTCGGTTTTCTGGCGGCTGTGGAAAATCAACTGTTTAACATAAAGGCGCAATAAACGTTAACCCCTTTGTGCCCCTCGCTCGCCGACTTTTTGAACCAATAAAACTGTCGCATAAGTTAGAAATTTCGTTGCGCCTCCAAACAATAGACATATACATTTTAATTAAAAAAACAAAATATAATATGAAGCTATTCAAAAATTTGATGTCTTAACCTGCTGCTGTCTGTATTTTGTTTTTTCTCACTGTGCGGCCTTCGTTCACTTTTTCCGTTTTTTTCTTTTTTTTTTATCAATTAATTGCGTTCTCAGGGCTTCGACGTAACCATGCCGCCATGTGTTGCATGCCGCTCAACATTTTTATGAGCCTTAACAAATTTGTACAAATTGCTATCGAATATGTTCGCCTGCTGTTGTTGTTGTTGTTGCTATATATTTATCTGTTAGGTGAGTTTAAAATACCCTAAAACGCGACCAGACAAGACAATGGGATCCCAAAAGTGCCGAAAGAAGCGTATAAATTGATATTATTATGATGGGAACAATTTGAAAAATACTACAAAAAAAAAAAACAAATAGAAAAAACTGGGCCATTACGTAAAACAAGTGGAAATGCATTTGGTGAAGTGTTAAATTGATTAAAGATTGCAGCTTTTATACAAAAAATCTTATAAAGTTAGCTTCCTTACCGAAATACTTTCTTAAGTACTTACCTACTCACTTACATACTTACTTACTCACTTACATACTTACTTACTTACTTACTTAATTAATTAATTCTTACCTACTTACTTACCTACATACTTACTTACTTACTAACTTACTTACTATCTTACCTACTTACTTACCTACTTACTATTCTACTTACTTACCTTCTTACATAACTACTTACTTACTTACTTTCTTAAATACTTAGTTACTTACCTACTAACTTACTTACTTACTATTAAATACTTAGTTATTTACCTACTAACTTACTCACTTACTAACCTACTTACTAAGATACTTACCTACTTACTTACTTACTCAATTTACCTAATAACTTACTTACTACCTTACTTGCTAACTTACCTACTTCCTTACTTACTTACCTAGTTACTTAGATACTTACACATGTACTTACTTACTTACTTACTTACTTATTAATTTCCTTACTTACTTACTTACTTACTACTTACCTACTTACTTACTAACTTCCTTACTTACTCCCTACTTTCTTACTTACCTACTTACTTACCTACTTACTCACCTACTTACTTACTAGCTTACTTACTAACTTCCTTACTTACTTTCCTACTTACTTTCCTACTTACTTACCTACTTACTTAGCTACTCACTTACCTACTTAGCCACTCACTTACTTACCTACTTACTTTCTTACTAAGCTACTTACTGACCTAGTCACATTTTTCTATAACTTAATTCTTCAAATAAAATCAGAACCAAGGTTATTAAAGTTCCGAAAAACAAAATCTTCAATCAATAATAAAAACAAAAATTTCTTAAATTTTTAAAATTTAACTGTTTTTTTTTTAAACTATTTTTCCTTAACCCTTTAACTTCGTTTGTAACTATCTTACTCGTTGCTTAACTAACGAATTGTTGCTCAAATTAAATCAAACACACACACACACACACACACACACACACACACACACACACACACACTCACTCAAACACACACACTCAAACAGTCGTATTTTGTATACACATTTAAGGAAGAAAGCAAACATTTTGACATTTGTAGTGGCAAAGTAGTAGTTGTTGTTGTTGTTGTTGTTGGGTGTTGGCCTGTTGAAGGAGTGCAATTGCAACGTATGTACGTATTTTGGGCATTGTGCGGCTGTGTCGAGGTGACTCAATCAACATGTCGTCGTGGCCATGTCTCTAAACTGAACAAAGCCGACTGGCCAACACTTGGCCACAAGTGCAAGCCCGCAAAACTGTTATGCACTTCTCTGTTTCCGTTTCAAAAGTGCAACAAAATGCACTCGAAAAAAAAAATAATAAGAAACAAAACAAGAAAAAACAAAACAAAAACTTAACTTTTACAAAATTATGCTCAAGACTCAATTTATATTTATATTTTTTTTTTATTATAATAATGTTTGAACAAAAATGTTGCCTTAAGTCTATAAAATGTTTTCTTAACACAAAAAAAATTCTGTACTTAAAGCAAAATTATTTTTCTGTACCTAAAAGATATTTTTAAGAAACCCAAGTACCTTTAAGTTGAATTATAAACATAAAATTTTATGTCAATTAAGTTTTTGTTTGCTAAAAACATTTTTCTTAAACCAAATAATGGGAAATTATGTATAAAATAAATTACTACAAAAAAAAATCAAAAGAATTTTGTTTAGATTTATTTAAGCACTTAATTTTGCAATCTTCATTAAATTTTCATTAAACTTTTTAAGCCATGTTATTTATTTGTTGTCTTGTTTTTTTTTTGAGTGTAGTTCGACACCTAAGCCTCTGTGCCGGCAGCAAAAGCCACTTGGACCAAAATTGCCAAACCAAAAACAGCAGCTAAGTGCATGTGAATGGAGCTGCAGCAGGATATATATGTAGAATCTGTTGCAAAGCCCGCAATGTTTGCTTTAACTAAGACCTGCCCCAAAAACAGAAACCAACCCCCTCTCTCTCCCCTTCTCATCGTCTTTTATTGTCCAGTGACTGATTAAACCAGTTTCGTGACCTTGTCTTAATCGAGAAATAAACTGATGTGGAATACTTTCTTTTGGTTGCATGCAACGCACATTCTTTGGCAGCCTAATTTAGCCGGGTTGCAATTTTTGTGTTAATAAAATCAATTTTAAAACCCAAAACCCAACCCAACATCAGGCACAAACAAATGAGGATTGGTTGCAATGACTGCCCCACCTCGCCCCCCCCTGAACCAATTTGGTGTTGATGTCAGAAGCAGCGCTTTGGTCGTCGCTTGGGTGCCACATATTAATTCCAGTTTCGCACGCCGTACAGCGCCATCAGGACATCATGGACATGCCGTAAATAGTTCACCAACCCAAACTCTCCCTCCCCCCCCCCCCTCCGTTCAACACTTTGGCGTTGCGGCGTGGCTGCATTCATGGCTCCCCCGCTGGCGCTGCTTTTGCATTTATTAATAATTATAATGTCTGCGCTTGTCGTCTGCACCAAACACACACACACACACACACACTCTCTCTCTCTTTCTCTCTCGCTACCCCAAAATTCGGCCCAACCATTGTTGAGGGGCGGACATCGTCGGGCTGCAACATTGGCATTCATAAATCGCAGCTCATTTCGGCGTCGCCACGGAATGCACACGCATAATTATTTCAACATGCAGTTTGCACTCTCTCTCTCTCTCTCTATCTCTCTCTCTCTCTCTCTTTCTCTGTGTGTCCAGGACTCTGCGTTCTGCGTCCTGAAAATCTGTTGAAAATTGTGTAGAATATATGTAAGGCAATTGCGGAATGCAGAATGCTGAATATGCGGCATGTGTGGCACACGGTGTGAAATGCTTCTATAGAGGCGAGTCAGTAAATGATTTTCTACGTTTTTGGCTCAAATCCACATCAGTTTTGTTATTATCTATAGTCGTACTATCCACTTAACGATGTTTCCCATAAAAAAATCTATCCAAAAACCCATTTTAATCTTCAAAATTTACTCTTAAACGAAGTTTTTCTCTTTTTTCCCTAGGACAAAGTTTATTATCTATATTCGAACTATCCACTTAACGATGTTTACTATAAAACAATCTATCCAAAAGCCCATTTTGATCTTTAAACCTCACTCTTAACCGAAGCTTTTTTCTTGTTTCCCTAAGACAAAGTTTTTTATCTATTGTCGAACTATCCACTTAACGATGTTTACTATAAAATAATCTATCCAAAAACCCATTTTGATCTCCAAAATTTACTCTTAAACGAAGTTTTTCTCTTGTTTCCCTAAGACAAAGTTTATTATCTACAGTCGAACTATCCATTTGACGATGTTTACTATAAAACAATCTATCGAAAACCCATTTTGATCTTTAAATTTTACTCTTAAACGAACTTTTTTTTTGTTCCTTTAAAACAAAGTTTCATGAAAGTTTTGTAATCTCAACAAATTGACAAATATATTATCTATGTCATTAAAAATGCCTTAAATAAAGTTTGATTCAATTTAGTTTAATCTAAAAAAGGTTTAGGGTTGTTTGGTTATGTTTCCCAACCCAAAAGGCCTTAACTTTTCTTTCCAGTGTCATAATAAAATGTTAAGTCAACATCTTAAAGTAAATAACTTTAAATTTATGCTGAAAATTTATTCACTTTTATATTAATTTCAAATAAACTGCTTAACTTAAAACCAGAAAAAATGAGTTCATTTTCTCTAAGCCTTTTGGGCCTGTGCGATGATTTTTGCCTTGCCATTAAACTTTTGTTCCTTTTTTTTATATTAAAGTTAACAAATTGCTTAGAAATTTCACTTAAAAACCTTTCTCATTGTTATTGTTGTTGTTGTTGTTGTTGGTATGGTAAATGGCAAATGGCGGTGCTAGCCAACTTTTGGGGTTAACCAGGATTTTCTCATTTGAATGCAAATGCACAAAGTGCCACCAAATTGACTGCCATAATAAAAGTTTGCCAAGCAGCGCAATTTTACACACATTGTTAACTTAAGTTTGATATTGGATATACACACACACACAAATGGCAGTTAGTTATGTCTGTGTGTGTGTATGTGTTGCCAATTAGGTGACGCCCCGGCGCCCAATGCCCGATTTATATCGTTACAGAGTAACCAATTCTCCATGGTTGCGCAATAACTGCAAATTTAATTTTGCAATTTCGCGCCTTTAGCAGCCCCGCCGCGGCTACTGCTGCTGCTGCTACCCCCTTTGTGCTGCCTTGCCCAGGCGCACATAAAAATCTTTTACACACACACACCTAATCTCAGTCTCTGTCTGTGTGTGTGTGTGCTATAAATTTAACAAATAAATTGGCGAAAATGCTCCAAGGCCGTGAAAGCCTCAAAAGCATTGCAAAATTAGCGGCAAGATTTTTGGCTTTTTTGCTTTTGTTGTTTTCCACTTTTGGGATTCGCAATTTGGTTGCGTATTTTTCGGTTATTTTTAAGGATTGCACTTGAAACTAGATAAAATCATCCTGATAAGTAAGGGAGTGATTGACTTTAAATCGTAGAAGTCAAACCAGTTGAAATATTTGAACTCCAAAATCTTAAGAAAATACCTACTTATTTAATATATTAATTTAACACTTTTCCTTAAAGTTTAATCACTATTCTGCTTTAATTAAGTCATACCAAAAACCCAATTTCTAGAGAAAAGTTTCTCAAATAAAATACCAAACAATACATACAAATCAAAAAAATTCCTTAGAGCCATTTTTCTGACACCTAAAATCTTTAGAAAATTCCTACTTATTTAATGTGTTTTATTCTAAATTGTTCCGTTATGTTAAATCATTATTCAGCTTTAATTAAGTCATACATAAAAACCAAATACTAGAAACTTAAAAATCAAATAAAACCCCAAAAATAAATAAAAAAATCCTTAAAGCCGTTTTGTAAAACCTTTTTTGATTTTGTTGCATGACAAAAAAATTTTCCGGAAAAAAAATATGAACAAACTTACTTAAAAACTAATAAAAGGCAAATTAATTGCTGAAACAAAGAATAAAATATTCTCACTAAAAAAAAACTCCTTTAACCTTTGAAAAATTTCCAAAAGGAATTTTGGCATCCTTAAAATGAGATCCAACTGCGTTTTACAAAATGATGACAGACGTATGTAAACATGTGTGGCACGACAATATTGCCACCAAAAAAAAAAAAAAAAAACAAAGGCAATTGTTGATGTAAAAACGAAATTCCATTTCAGGTTATCCGCGAATTTCAATCAGAATTGCGTAAGAAGGGCAACGGCGGGGGGTGGTGGGGCGGTTGAAGAGTATACAAATAAATTAACACAAAAGGCATACATACGTGATATGAAGACACCAACAACTAATACACACAACAAATGCCACACGTGCAACATTGCAAAGACAAGAAAAAGCATTTTTTCTTTCTTTCGAAATTTTCATTTTTGGTTGTTTTGTTTTTGGTTAAATTGCCATAGGAAAATCCACTTAAGCGCGTTGAACAAAACTTCTCGTCAAAAACAAAGACAGAGGGGTGGTAGGGGGGGCTGAGGGTCGGTGTATTTAGGTTGATTTGATGAGATGGAGAAGGGAGAAAAGGGATTGCAGCTGGCGCTGGGGCACAAAATGAGATTTATGGCATCTTTAACGTGGCAGCTCAACTCTTTTGGAGGCTGAAAGAGCGAAAATCTCATCAAATTTTATTTAAATGCACATAAATCTTGCCAACAGCTGCACATAGTACATACACATTCGATTTTTAATAGATAAACTACTGGCAGTAGTACATAATACTAAACCAGATGCAGTTTCGTTTCGTTTTAGCTTCTTCAACTTCTTCTAGTCGGCTTAAGCGCATTGTAAACAATTATAGTACATACTATATTAGATCCGGCGTTGGCGGCTGTGTGCCATTAAACAAAAAAAAAAAGCTACTTTAACCATTGGCGCCACTTTCTGATAATAAACAAAGTATGTATGTTTCTGTTCTGGCAACATTATCTATCTGGCATTTGGTTTTGTTTATGCATTTTTGCCGACGGATGGCGTGAGAAATTAATTTTTCAATTTTTTTTTTGCTCGTGGCCACGCCTTTCGACCGAGCGATCATAAAAATCTATGCCATAAACAAATCAACAAACAACAACAACAACAGTTTCCAACAAATCGCCAAAAGGAAAATATTTGGTTTTCTGGTCATGACGAAAAGAGCAAGGCGCCTAAAGGCACAAGTATCGAATTGATACGATATATATAGTATATATATATAAGGGGGACTGTTGCTTGCTAAACAATTTTTCAGTAAAGCATTTTTATGGCGCTGCATTTTTATAGCCAGTAAAAACCGGGCGAGCGAGTACAAAAACAAAACAAAAATCTGTATAGCAAAATCGAAAAAAAAACAACAATAACAACAGTTGTTTGAAACAAAGAACATTTTCAAAGTAGCGCCCCAAAAACTAATCGGCTAATTGAAAATAAATAAACAAATTTGCATTAAAATCGAGTAAAAATTAAACGAAAAAAATAAATAAATAAATTGAAAATGTTGTAAGAGATAATTAAATCATTTTTAAATAGACGATAAACTAATTTGAGTTTAAAAATTATAAAAGAAATGTTTTTTTGTTTTATTTTAATATATAGCTATAATATTACCTATTTCAATCTAAGTTTAATATACAAAAAATGTTTTAAGATCAATTTTTGGATTTATTATGCATAAAAATGTATAAAAATATGAACAGAAAGCAAAGAAGTTTATGTTTTCAATTAAAAAATCAATTATTAAGATATTGCAACATTTTTATAATAAAGTTAAAGAGTTGAAGTTTTAACAGAAGTAAGTACATTGCGACCTCGCTTAACACAACCTCTTAGAATTCGGCCTGTTGCGAAAACTGAGGGAAAATCTTCTGTTGGCTACGAGAACTATTTCCAAAAAAAAAAAATGCATTTGCTTATCATTTAAATCAAAGTTAATCGAGTTTATCTGTGGTTAAAGCAAGGGTTTCATTTTAATGTATTAAGTTTTTGATAAAATTAGTTTTTTCGTAGATTTCCTAAGAAAGTTGCGTTAAATGAGTTAGTTTTTTTTTTCAAGTTAATAATTCGGATGTTGCGTTGAGCGAGGTCGACCTGTATTCAATAAAGCATCAGATTTTGTCAATTCAAACTTATTTCTTAAAGATGTATAAAAAAATATTAATTGTTTAACTGATTAGTTTAAAAAATCCATTAAAAAAATGGTTTAAAATAAACTTTAATTTTATTTATGTTTTTTTAACTTCAATTGAGCCTTGTTTAAGGCAAGGCTGGCTTAGGAAGGATCTTTGACTGCAATGAAAATACCTAAATAATTTCGTAGACAATCTTGTTTCTGTTCGAGATTATTTAGCTGCTTTTCAAAAGTGCCGTCTGAACTGATTGAGGCAACAAAAAAAAAGTTGCATGATACTTTTAACAACCGCCCCGTGGTGCAAACGGGGGAACGCAACACAAAATAATGATTGGGGAAACACGAATCGAGACCGTTTATGGACACCCTTTTTTTTATAAACGCCGAGCAGGCAGACACATCAAAAGTATCTGGGATGTAGTAGTTGTGTGTGTGTGTGTGTGTGTGTGTGCGTGTGTACTTCTAAAAGTTTGCGAATTGAATTTGCCACACGACTATGCCACACGCGGCTCACCAAATTTCGCACAATTTTGCGTGCGAAGCGGCCGTGTAATGATGCCTTGTGCCCTTTTATGGGGTATGTAGAGGCAGGGGGCGGGGGGGGGGGGCGTGGCAGTGTCAAAGCATGTCAAAGTGCCGCATACAAGTCACTTGATGGTTTGAGGGGGGAGGAAGAGGTGTGTGTGTGGGGTTGTGCGCCTTTGCAATGAGCCCAATAAAGTCAACATGAGGTCTGCTCTGCCCAAAATGCAGAGTCAAAGAAGCAGGAAGCAGCAGCAGCAGCAGCAGCGACGAGATGCCAAAAAAAAGGTGAAGGGGCAAGAAGAAGGAGACACAAAAGTTGTACTAGAAACTGGCTAAAAAAAAAATACACTAGCAGAAAAACTGTTGTGCAAAGTTTAAGTGAAATATAAATAAGAATTTGTATTTCCTTCGAATGAAAGTTCTTAAAATTAAATTTTCATAACTAAAATTTTTATTTCAGAATGCATAAGTTTTTACATTAAATAAAAAACATTTAAGAACTTAAATTATTCAAGTTAATTTTTAGTTTAATTAGTTTTATTTTCAATACTTAAAATGTGAAGAATAACAAAAACTTTTTGACCTTGAACAAAAACAACAAAAAATAAATGTTTAAAATTCTTTTGTTTTTCTGAGTACAAAAAAAAAAGGGGCAGACGACAATGAGGCAAGCATCAAGCGGTATGCCCTTAACCAGCAGTCAAACTTTGTTGCACCCCTGCCCCAACCTATGTACACCGTGCCACACCCACAAAGCAGCACGCCAAAGTGAAAGTCACTCCCCAAACGCAATTCAATTCAACTATTACAGAGTCCATTGTGTGCGCCTGATTTTTGATTATCGTACAAAGAGGCAGACAATGAGGCACACGGTGGCACAAGAGTCACGTCATGCGGCCCGTTTTTTTTTATATTTTTTGGCTTGTGGCTTAATCGAAGATGCCGCCAGACAGCAGCTAAACCAGCCACAGAAGCTGTTACAGTATGTGTGCGTGTGTGTGTGTGTGTGTGTGTTTGGGGCATCATCAAAGTCAATTGTGTGGAAAACTGGCTTGAAAGTAAGAAGTTCGCGGGCGTAAAACATATTACGCAGATTGTATTGATTTCTTATTATTATAATTTTTTTTTATTTTTATTTTTTGTCGCGGCACAAAGATTGCCTTCAGCTGGCGTTTGATGCTTAGATTTATGGGGCAAGTGAATTACCCCACGGATTCGCGAGATGAGCACTCAATATATACATGTGTATGTGTATGTGTATGTGTGTGTGTGTGTGTCTGTGTGTTCGTGTGTTTCGGTGGGTTTATGAGCAGATTGTGGATGTGGTTGCGGCTTGCGTGTAAGTACGCATATCTATCTAAGCATGTACATATACATATATCTATGTATAAGTTTATGTATATGTGTATGTGTATGTGTGTGTATGAATGCTCCATTTCGTGGAATCAATAGATTGCTTAGCTATGTGGCATAAATCCACTTAGCATCATCAAAATAGACACACAAAACACCAAGCAACGGGCCAAGCACCAAAAATACCAAAACCCAACCATCAATTCGAGAATTTAATATTTAAACTCAACTCGGACTTTAAAGAAATAACAATTTTTAACTAGTTTTTAACTTAAGAAACTTACCTTAGGTGATTTTTTAAAAAAATAACATTTTTAACCTTTTTTAAGCTCTAGAAACTTATTTTAAGTGATTTTTAAAGGAATAACAATTTTTAACTTGTTTTAAGCTCTAGAAACTTACTTTAAGTAAATAAGTATATTACAAAAAATAACTATTTCTTGTTCCTTTATTTATTTTGTCAGAGTTCCTAAAGGTTCTATAGTTTTTTTTAATACAAAGATTAAATTTTTATTGCGGATTTTTATAGATTATTTAAAAATACTTAAATGTACTTTTTCTTGCTTGAAATTTTTACTCTCGAGTCTTTTATTGTTAATTTATTATTAAAGTAAGAGTTGACAAAAAAGCTGAGTTAACTGTATATAATATACAATCGTGTCTGGATATAGTGAACACCCTGAATACTGAACACCTCGAAATAGTGAATAGGCCTTGCCAAAATTAGTACACTATATCCAGACACGACTGTAGTATATATTTTTTTTCATTATTAGCAATTTTTATTTGATTTTAATTATATTGATTTATACAAAAACGTTTACCTTGGGTTAAAAAAAATTCTGAAAATTGTTAAAAAATTCTTTTAAAACTTATATAAACATTTTAGGCATTAAAAAAATTAAAAAAAAGGTTTTAAGTGATACAAAAAAAAATTTTTGATATCAGTTATTAAATGTTTTCCTTTAAAGTTGAAATATTGAATAAAATTTTTCGTGAATTATAAAAAAAAACCCAATTGAAAGTTTCTTAGTTACACTTTGGAATACTTTATAACAAATTACTTTTGTTGTTTTAGGGCTTATGTAAAATTGTTGCGCTACTTAAATTAGTTCAACTTGGTTGTAATTTAGTTTATTTTGTTACAAATAATTCTTGATTTCCCATTTATAAATTTATTCCTCTTCAAAAAATCAACAAGAACAAAAAAATACGTGAAATACTTTAAATTCGCATTTCACATCAATTGTAATCCTAACCTAATTTTTGTGCTTGCCCTTAAGAACTTCATTGAATCCCGTGCCTTTCTCCCCCCCCCCCCCACCTTAGCTGTCTGAACACATGCCAAAAAATCAACAGCAACAACAACAACAACAGCATAAAAAGTAGAATCGAAATGAATACCAAAAACGAGAAACCAAACAAAAAACCATTTTGGCCAAAGAAGCGCGGTGCGCATTGCAACCCGCAGATTGCCACGGTTCCCATTCCACACACACACAAACACACACACAGCGCTTCTCACTCCTCCCCTTTTTGTTGTTGTTGCTACTCCTCATACTACCTCTCATCATTCCTCGCTTGATGATTTTGTATTTTTGTAACAGCCGCAGCAGCAACAACAATAACAACTCTAGCCGCCATTTTGAGCGCTGCGTTAGTCTGTGTGTGTGTGTGTGTGTGTGTTTTAATACAAAGTAGCCAGCGCACACCCCAAAAAAAAATAAATATAGAGAAGGTAGGGGGAAATAATAATAAAAAAAAACAAAATAGAAGAAGAAGAAAAACGCGCGCGCCCCGCTTCGATTTCATTAAGTTGTGTGTGTGTTGTTGTTGTTGCTGTTGTTGTTGCTGTTGTTGTTGCTGTTGTTGTTTGTTGTGCGGCTCTTGAAGAGCTCGTCCTAACAAGCATAAACCACCGCGTGGCTCTCACGCTGAGCATTCAACGTGTGCATGTGTGTGTGTGTGTGTGTGTGTGTAAGAGTAAAGAGTGTGAGTGAGTGTGTGGATGGCCGCGCGTTTTTGGTTGGTGACGGCGTGCCACAGATGATCATCAATGCAACAACTGCAACAGCAACAATATCATGAGAATCTGTCAGTGGTGGTGTTGGGTGATGGTTGGTGGTGCGGCGGCTGCTGCTGCTGCTGCTTCTGCTGTTTTTTCCGATTGTGGTGGTTGTAGCTGCCGCGTGTCATTATGCATGTGTGCGTGTGTGTTAGTGTAAGTAAGCCATAAGTATATGTATTTGTTTATCTATGTGGCATTGTGGCACTGAGACCAGATCGTGTTGATAATAATAAAAATAGGGCTAGAGGTAAAGAGAGAAAGAAAGAGAGATAGGCATTATAAATAATGTCAAAACTATATATATACATATAATGAACAAGAAAATGCATGGCAAACTCATTTAGTTAAAAATAAACAAAACAAAACATTTGAATATAATGATGAATATTTAATTTTAGGCTTATAATTTGAATAGAGATCTTAACAAAAAATTAACCAGAACAACAAAAGACTTAAAAACTTAAAATAAATACTAAATTGGAAAATAATGATGAATATTTAATTTGCAAAAATTAACTAGAACAACAAAAGATTTTCAAACTTAAAAGAAATACTAAATTGGAAAATAATGATGATTATTTAATTTTAAAAATTAACTAGAACAACAAAATACTTAAAAGCTTAAAATAAAAACTAAATAAAATAATAAAAAAATAAATTTATTAAAATTACAATAAATAATTAAATACTTATAGCAAAACTGATTAATTTTCAAATTAAAAAACAAAAAATATTAGACATCTATGCTTTATTATATAATTACTACATGTAATCTGTTGTTAAATCAATCGACAAAATATTTAGCTAATTTTGCTGATTTTCTACCTTGCAACTTTGAACTTTGAACTATTATATATTATATATTGACCTTTGGTTACTACCGTAATAGAGCAAGAGTTACAGTTATTTACTCTTATAAACCTCAAGATATTATTAAAAATATCCCTTGATATAATTAAAACCAAAGTATAAGCTTACAATCTAAAAATAAAAATAAAATCAATGGCATATCTTAAAGTATTTCATCTATCCTTATACTATTTCACTATAATTTTTACTTATGCAATTTACTATTTATAAATTGTTTATATTATTTTAACAATATTTTTCTTCTCACACTTTTTTATACATTTTTTTTTAAACACTTATTTCCAAGACTTTTTCTCCGCTACAAACTATTTCAAACTTATCCAAAAGTAACTTTACATTTTTCTTAAGCTATTAATTGTTTCAAGTTTCTAAAATTGTTGTTACAACTTTAATATATGCTAAATTTGATTGTATATTAAGAAAATTTCTTCTTTATTATATTATTCAAACACCTGGCATTAGTTTTTAATATGATTTATAGGCTAGGCTAGTTTGATTATTTCTTATATTGATTATACAAATGTCGAAAGCATTGTAATACCCTATTGGAATTGCCCTAAGTACTAAAGTATAAAGTCGTAATCACTTTTTTTGGGGTGTGACCAAAAAGCTGCTGTTGCAACAACGATTTTGCTACCCGCTGCCGCCTGAAGTGTCTGGGCGTGCAGTTTGCCACTTCAGCTGCCTGTCTGTCTGCCACTGCCACTGCCACTGCCACTGCTACCCCTACCACTTTTCAGAGCAGCCCCTTGTGCTGCACAGCTTGTCGTCGCATACATACTATATATATACTTATATAAGATATATGTATATATGGTTTGGTTGCAATGTCGCATAATCGCAGCCAAAAGGTAACTGAGACATTTTTTTGAAATAATAAATATAATAATATAATAAAAGGGCGCGTTTACAAATATTTGCCGTTGCATCCGTTGCAGCGAAAAGGACATTAAACATTTTTTGTGTCCTCTGTTCGTTCGTTGTGTTTTTTTTTTCTATATATATCGGCAACATAATTCTTAGTAGCATTGACGACAAAGGGATAACATTGCATTTGTTGTCAGCCCAAAAACTGTCACAGCTCGCCAAAAGGATCACATATTCATTCAGCAGTTTTTTTTTTTTTTCATTTTTTCATTGATTCCAAACGCCCGAAGATCCAAACGATCCGAACGAACCGAACGAACCCCGAGTCGCAAGAACAATGGATGCATTCGAATAGAAGGAAAATGTTGACAAGACACATTTTTCACCAAGTTTTTGTTGTTGTTGTTGTTGAAATTTTATAGCGACAACAACAACAAGCAAAGGAGCAAAGTCAACAATGTCCTTTCGCGTTAGAAGCATTTGCTATGTATACACGATCAGCCCCCTTTTGTGTGTGTGTGTGTGTGTGTTTGCCATCAGCGCCCAGTTTTTCAGTTTTTCCTAGACAATGCGGAGACGAAGACAACGAACGATATGATGTCTTCATCGTTAATGTCTTCGTCCTTTTGTCCTTGTTGCTTACGCTGTCGCTATTGTCACGTCAACGTCGCTACCATTGTCTCCGGCCAAAGTCAATAGATTTTCCAAAGCCGTGAACAGTTTTATCTGCTGCTGCTGCTGCTTTTGCCATACATATTGTAGTTTGATTTGCGTTATTTACGACGTCATCGACGTCTTTCACTTGTGAGTTGTTTTAATTTACGTTCCTGAAGTAGAGAACAAAAGATCCGTTAAGTAGCTATAGCTACAAATAGTATCTATGCATTTTTAATAGCGCTCTATTTACTTTCAATCAATTTTTATTAGCAATTTTTTTTTTTTACTATTATAATTACAAAACATTAAATAGATATTTATAGACTTAATTATTGTTGAGAATTTTCTTCTTTTTTTTTTTCATTTTTACAGTCATTTACTTTTTGACATGTTTTTAAGACCAGGAAAAAAATATATGGAAAAAAGCGAAGGCTGACAAAACTACCAAAAAAAGAATAAGAAATTTAAGAAGTTAAAAAATATAGAAAGTAATATAAACTCTTTAAGCAAATGTTAGAAAAACAATGTTTTATAATTTTACATTAGAAGATCTAATAAATAATATAGGAAAAGCAATTAAATATAATCTTATACAATGCAAAATATTATCTGAAACTTTTTTAAAGATATAAAATTTAATACTTTTTAAGAATTTTCGATTAAAATATTGTGCGACAATAATGTGTTAAATGTGTATTTTTGTCAAGTCAAAACCCGTATAAATATTAAACATTTTTATATTTTTTCACATTTTATTTTCATACAATTTATTTTCAAATTCTAGACTTTCATAAATTCCGCCCATAAGGCTTTTCAATATGCAAAAAAACATAACAAAAAACATGCGAGAATTATTAGCTTAAGATTTATGCGTTTCAGAATCATACATATATATATATACATATATATATATATGCTATACGCGCAGCTTTTTGTTGTTGTTGTTTATTTGGGTTTTGTTTTTTTGGCGAATGATTTATGCCGCGGCCATTTTGCGGGGCAACGTTTTAAATTGTGGCCGCAATTTTGGCGAGCCACAAATATTGAATAATAATAATATATAGCACTAAATCATGCTACATATATATTTATTTAATAGTTGCAAAAGTCGAACTTAATGACAAAATAAATCTTGAACAAGTTCGGGTATTTTTCTCTTAAAGATTTAAAATGCTCAAATGATTCACTTGTTACGAGTTTCCTTTTGTTCGATTTTCTTTTAGCCGATTTTGCCGATTCCCACGCCCAATTTGACTAGATCGGTTTTTGCACTGGGCAACAATGGGACTTTGATTTGCTTTAAATTGCATCGACTACCAAATGCCAAATGTTTTGTAAACATTTTTCCAAAAACATGTCAATGGCTAGCCCAGCTGACCAACCGACCAACCGACCAACTCATTGTTGACCAGAGGCTCTCTCTCTTCTGTTTAGCAGTTTGACCTGCCGCTTTGTCTGACCCGCTTTATGTTCTTTTCTTTTCCTTTTTTTGTTGTCCGAATTTTCATTCTTTTTCATTTGGTTTTTCTTCTTTTTGGCGGCGGCAGCGGCACGGCACACATGAAACTCAAATTGACTTGTTACGTTATTTTCGGTTGATTGTGTCACAATTTCATCGGAATCACACCTTGGCTAGAATAAAAAAAGAAAAAAAAAACAGTAGACAAGTAGTTCGCTTGCAGGTGGAGTAGAAAGAGGATGGCTAATTTATTGTGGCGGCAACACTCTCTGTACTTTCTTTTTTTCAAAAAAAACGGGCGTGCAACAAATTGTGTTGCACACAATTGTTAGAAAGGTCAATACATTTTTATATGTTTTTTTTTAAAAATTAGTTAGTTTTTACTGGCATCCACAAAGGAAGTCATAACAAAAAGTCCTAATGACCAAAGCCAACTTTCATATCAACTGATTTAGGTTTATTTTCAATTTGTTTTTTTTATTTATGTTTATGTTTTGTTTACTTGAATTGGGAATAACACAAAAACAGAACATTTGTTATAAATCATATAAAAAAATATTAAGCTAAAAGAAAAGAAACTTTTTCATAAGTTTCATAACTTTTGATCTGTCCGAAAAATTGTCTTCAAATAGTTTAATACCTAGAAATTAACTCAACTTAATATACAGGATTTGGCTAAAATCTTTAAAAAATTACAAATGCTTTTCCTTAAAGGAAAAAAATCGGTTCCAATGCCCCGGAAGTATATTTTTTATTATGTTCTAAAGTTGGGTTTCCAGTCAATCTCTTTCAACATTTTCAAAAAGTTTGGCTAGCTATAAAGGCTTAAAACGTTAGCTGATTTATGGGCGCTTGCAGCCAGGTATTTGTGTAGTTATATTAATGAGCTGACATTCCCGAAACTCCCCGCTAAATCCACCAGCAACGATAACTGTTAACTGCTATCTGCCAGCCCCATTCCAATCGTTGTTGTCACTTAGCATAAAGAAACAATTAAAAAATTGCCCAAAAAACCCAAAATGCTTTTTGGGGGTAGCCGCACAGCAGTCAAATAGAGCGACAGTTGGAGATGGAGAGAGTGAGAGTGTGAGAGAGTGAGGGAATGAGTTAAAGTTGTTAGGAATTAAGTGCACCCGATGGTGGCATTTGGCAGGCGCAAAAGCGCGAAACTCATTAACTTGTGTCAGGCGCAGAGCTCCCCAAGAAACAAAACAACCCGAACCCGAACCCCAACCACCCCACACCATGAAGGAAAAGTGCGAAAATTATCATTATCACCAAGAACCGGCTAAAAGCAAGGCGCAGGCTGAATAGCTGAGCTGAAAAGCAAAAAGCCGCTCACCATTGTTGCGCTTAATTAACAAGCGGGTGGTTCGGTTTGGCTTGGTTTGGTTTGGTTTGGTTTGGGGAGGGGAGGGGTCTCTGTTGTAAACGCAAAGTACTAATCATGAAAATTAAAAATAATTAAAACTTTTCTTTCAATTTCGAAAGGCTCTTGCCTTGTCTTTTGGCGTTGTTTTTTTTGTTTTGTTTTTTTTTTTTTGTCGTGTGTCAAGTGAATTTCCTTGGAGGCCGTAAAAACCGTTGCCGGAAATGTTGATAAAGTGCCCAACGGAAACGCAGTGCTGGTAGCAAGGTTGCGGGTATGAGGGGGGTTTCATGGGTAATGGCCGCCGCGGTTAAATGGCGTTCCAGCGATTTTAATCACAATTTACGCGCATTCGCATTTGAAAGGGTTTTCCCCCTTTTTATTTCTACGGTCGACATTCACTCGTAAATTATCACAGCAAGTGGCACAAGGATAATCACAAGGGGGGCGGGGCGGGGGGTATTATTATTTGGAATTAAGATTTGGGGTTCATGGTGCAACATGTTATTGCGGCAGAATTAGCGCAGCTAAGCCGCTAGGCACGTTTAAGACGCATAAGCGGCCTAAAAACCAAGAGGACCGAAAAATAAAACTGAAAACTGTCCCCCAAGGATCAGTTTCTTGTTTGGGTTTTGTGCTGTGTCATCTATGCCGCCAGTCGCAAGGTTCATTCATACATTCATTGATGGGAAATCATTGACTAATCGCATCGGTAATCGGTTGGGTAATCAATCTGCCTCGTTTCGTTGTTACTTGCTACTTGCAACTTGCCTTCGTTGCATTGACACAGGTTGTGTCACCATCACCAAAGACTTTCCCATGGAGATGATGCTGTTGCCAGTGTCCTTTTTGCCGCCACCGCCGCCGCTGCCGCTGTCGTTATCTGTGCGAAACAGAGCTGAGCCGCTTGCGCACGGTTAGCTGCATTGTCCTTTTTTGTTTTTTTCGTGTATTTCGTTTTGCTGGCTTGTCTGATTCCTTGAGCCTTGAGCGCGCATGCAAGATGATGCATTATGCACTTCCGACTCCTACCAAAACTGAGCTCTCTGAGTCGCCTCCGACTTTAACATCGACTCTCATCTCATTTACCATAATCCGCTTAGCCAAGTGTTGGTTGTCCTTGCCGAATACACTTGGAGAAATGACGAAAACAAAATTCTTACTTCATCTATGTTTTTTTTGTTTTGGGAAAAGTTATTCTAGTCTAAGGAGTTTTTTGAGGAACTTGAAGATTTTTTTTGAAGAAGTATTTAATTTAAAGCAAACTAATTTATTTTATGTAATTCTGCGACATTTTTGTGTGCAGAATTTTCGATCTTTTAACAAAATTCCCAAATCTTATATTTAAAAATCCAGGGATTCTTAATTTATCCTTCAATAACTTTGGTATATATATATGTATATATTTAAAATTTGATATATTTAATTATTATTATTTATTTTTTCCCCATTTTTGTTATTCATCACAATTTTTCGCTTAGTGCATTCAATGCTGGCTCCTGTTTATATTGTTTATTGTCTTGGCCAGGGCTCCATTTGAGTTTGACATTCGTTTTGTAGTTTTCCATTGTGTGCGTGTGTGTGTGTGTGTGTGTGTGTGTGTATGTTTATTTGTGTGTTGGTTTAATGCATTTTAGCAAATGCGCTTGACAGCTGAGGCCGGCTCAATGTCAGCGTTCAATCATTTTTGACTATAGTTTCGCTTTTATTTATTTTTATTTGTATTTTTTTTTTGGCTTCTCAAACAGCTGACGAGTGCGCCCAACACTCGCTTTCACTGCACCCCCGCCTACCGCTGCCGCTGCTACCCTTGTTCGACTCCTATCATTTCTTTTATTTTCTTCTTCTGTTAACCGCTCTGACCGCTTTGGAAGCAGCTAATTATGTTATTATGTTGTCACAGCATTCTCGCTGAATAATTCTTCGTTTTTTTTTTTATTTAAAACTTTTTTCAAGCTGCTAAACGTTGCCGCTGCGTACTCCCGCCACTTCTCAAGCTGGCTAATCAATTTTATGTTCTATGCTTTAACTTCCCGCACCACTTGCCCCTCACCGTTGCGGTTGACCAAACTTGCTGGCCATTCACTTGGAACTTGAAACTATCTTTTTGACGGATATTGCCAACTTCGCGGCATCTTGTGAGAAGTGAGAGAGAGAGAGACAGAGAGAGAGAGAGAGTGGCATGCAGCGAAGCATGCAGCAAGCCCAGCATAGCGCACCCTAATGCACATACTAAATGGAATGGAAAGGGGGAGGCGTGGCCAGCTTTAAAACAGCTAAACAAAACAGCTGTCGGCATTTTGTCGGGTGTATAACGAGATTTTTTCAAAGTGTCAAAGAACTAAGAACTAAGAAAAAACCATAGTTTTATTTATTAAAAGTATAATAATGTTTAATTGAATAAATAAAAATAAATGAAATTTTGCAATAAATAGGAAATTCTCAATAATTATATTAATCAAGTAAAGAAACTTTTTTTTTTTGGCATGCCGAATATTTTATACACTTTATTATTCTTTTGAAAAAAAACCTTTAAAGTTTGAGAACTTGAACTTTACAAAACTAATACCCATTTTTGGTTTCATCTAAGCTTCGCTCATTATTATATCATATCAAATATGTAAAGTTTTTTTTGTAATGTTTCTTTAATTATTATTGTTGCTGTCGTTGTTGTTGTTGTGTCTGTTGAGTTTGAACTGTTGCCCATTGTTTGGTTTCATGTCGCGTTTCGTTTGCTGTTGTTGTTACTGCATTTTGACATTTTGACGAAGAGGAAATGTCACGTCACGTCGTGTTTTGCCGCACACCTCCAATTTCCGGTTGAGTGAGCTGCCGTTGCCAGTTTCCAGTTGCCAGTTGCCGACGAACCAAAAATGTTGCGTGGGTGAGTTGAAACAGTTAACCCAAAACCTTTGGCTCTAGCTCTAACTTTAGCTCTTTATAATGCAACTGGCAACTGGCAATGGCAACGGCCCTTGTTGTTGCTGTTGTTGCACATTGCAATCAAAAATTGCACACGCACAAAACTGCAACTGCAACTGCAACTGCAGAACTACCCAACCCAACCCAATCATATATATGTATGTGTAGTTTGTTTGTAGATGGTTTTTGGGGGCTGCTGTGCTTCGGGGGCTTTTGAGGTAGGTTGGTCTATTGGTTAGCATTTCTGGTCGTTTTGCGGATGCATAGCGACAGACGCATTGGACGACGATACCACGCTTTGTGGTCTAGCCGTTGTCTGATTGGGGACTCGCTTTGCCAAGCACTACAAAATATGTGTGTTTGTGTGTGTGCAACGGTATTGTCAGTCAGTCAGTTAACAAAATATTCCTGTTCAAAACGCAGAAACAAAAAAAAAACGCAAGCACTTTTTCCTCTTTAGACAAAACTTCAAGAAGTTTTCACTGGCGCCATCTGGTGCCGTTCACTTGCAACAAGCAAGCCAAGTTATTTTTTTAGGCTAACTGTAAAAAATAAGGCGCCAATTTCAAGTCCAATAAATAAGGGTAAAGCTAATTAAAAACTGACTTAAATCTATTTAAATATTTTTGAATTTCGTTGCTAAACTAAAGAAATTTATATTCTTGCGATATTTCCATTTGGCTTTTGCTTTAAAAGTCGCATTAAAAAAATCCCACGGCCGTGCAGCGCCATCTAGCGGCAGTTGGCATCAAGCGCACGAAGCATTTTTATTTTAAAATGGCGAAAGCTTTGGCGCCATGGCGCTTCCATTGCCGCTTGGCTTACAAAAGCGAAAGGGTTGCGCTGCTGCGCCTGTTTGGTGTCGCCTTTGTAGCAAATGTTTTTTGGTTTTCCCTAAAGTTTCAAGGCACTGACTGCCCACCCCCCCCCTCCGCCACCAGCCGGGGTAGCGGGCGCCGTTGCTTTTGGTTTTGTGGACGCTTTGGGCGCTGAAAGTTTGCTGTTGCAATATTTCATTTAAATTCATTTTATTTTTATTTGTTTTTCGTTTGTGCTTAACTCAATTGCTGTTGTTTTGTTATTAAATTTGCCATTCCTTTGTTGTTGTTGCTGGATAATTTGTTGACTTTATTCACAAAATTGAATATTATTGAATATGATTATAATGTATAATTGTGCATTATGAAATTGCATAATGCATAATAATGGCAAATTGACTATATTCGTCGAAAACACACATGTGTGTGTGTGTGTGTGTGTGTTGCAACAAAAGCCGTAACAACAGCAAAATCATAAACAAAATATCCATTACAAGAAGTTTAATGGCGCTAAAAACTAGTTGAGAATTATAAGTCTGTTTTATTTTTGGGAAACTTTCAAGTTTAAGAAATTGGTGAATCAACACCTTAAGCTTAAGAAAAAAACAAACTCAGAAACGAATGAAAATCAAGATGGAAAACTGGGAATCACACGACTACGAATGCGAAAAGTAAGATAAGAATCGTTACCAGGTGACACAAGGGCTAAAAGCATATTGGTTTTGTTAGGCGAAGATCTACTACCACAAACCTTCTTGAGTTTACCTCACTAGTTATCAAAGGGTTTCAGGACAAAATGCAAACTGACGTCGTTTACACAGATTTTAGTAAGGCATTTGATTCTGTTAGTCATTCTTTGCTGCTTCAAAAATTAAATATTCTTGGATTTCCAGCAAAACTCCTGTCGTGGCTTTCTGAGTACTTGTGTGGCCGAACACAAAAAGTAGTTTTTAAATCTTCTGTATCCAAATCTATTTTTGTTACCTCTGGTGTTCCTCAGGGGAGTCACATGGGACCATTGCTATTTAATCTATTTATTAACGATCTTCCTGCTGTTATTACTAACTCTCGTGTTTTTATGTTTGCTGATGATGTAAAGCTATGTTTCACCTATAATGATGATTCTCCATGTAACTTACTACAGTCGGACTTGGGTGCACTGTCGGCTTGGTGCCGTTATAACTTACTTAATTTAAATTGTTCAAAATGTAAAATCATGACTTTTTGTAGAGGTTCCCCTCATACTGCTCACTACGTGCTTGATGCTTCACCACTTGTCCGCGTTTTTGAATTTAAAGATTTAGGCATCATTCTGGATAGCAAATTAAAATTTGATTCTCACATATCGTCGATGGTCAATAAGGCCATAAATGTACTTGGATTCATCAAGCGGTGGTCAAAAGAGTTTGATGATCCCTACACCACTAAAACGCTATATACATCATTGGTACGCCCCATCCTGGAGTATGGATCTTGTGTGTGGTCCCCGCAATACGGGCTTCACCAGGATAGAATTGAGTCTGTGCAGAGGAAATTTCTTCTGTTTGCGCTCAGATGTTTTAACTGGGTTCCTGGAATAGACCTACCCCCCTATTCAAGTAGACTTCTTTTAATTAATCTTCCTTCCCTGTTGAACCGTAGAATTATGCATGGTGTAGTATTTGTCACTAATCTACTTAATGGTGAAATCGACTCATCAGTTCTTCTAAGTCGAATAAAATTAAATGTTCCCATTAGATCCACACGTAACTTTTTACCCCTCAGCCTCGATCGTTGCTCGAGTAACTATTTAATTCATGAACCATTTCGTGTGTTATGTTCTGACTATAACAAACTTTATTCTCTTGTCTCTTTGGAGACCTCGACTCCAGTACTAAAACGATCTATCCTTTCTGCCTTATCTAATCGTAACCACTAATCACTAATCTTCCACTGGTCTGATTGGGTTTTTCTGGGTTTTTCCCAATCCACGCAACAAATGTTGGACCAGTTATATTTATTTGGAATTTCCCAGAGCTTTAACGTTAACTTTTTAAATTTTTTATCTTAATTTTGAACTTTATTTCAGATATTATAATTATTTATTTTATACTATATTATTTTAATATTATAATTATAGTTAATTTTGATTTGTCAGCTGCTCATAGCCGACATTAAATAAATAAATAAATAAATAAAAAAAAAATATTATTGGAGGAAAATACAAAGTTGAAACTCATATTTTTATTTTCCACTTTAGGTTATGTTGTTATGGCAATTTATTCATAGCAAAGCTAGTTACAAAATGAAAAGAAAAAAAGTTTTCTATTTTGGATTTGAACAAGATTTGATCAACATTTCGAAATAGATTTAATACTTATATCATCTGATATAACGATGATTGCGAAGAGCTTGATTTACTTGCATTTAGAATAAAATCCTTTCCTAATTTCAATTTACGATAATATTGCATCGCTATGTCTTACCATTTGGATTTTGCGATGATAGCAGTCAGTCAGTCATAGAGTTTTCATTCTTGATCAAGTCGATAACATATAGAATCTTTGTTTGGCGACCATTTAAATTTCAAGAAATTTCATGCTATTTAAGAATCTTTTCGTTGAATTAGCTAAGCTTTTAGGTAATCTATTAACGACAATGTGCCTTTGGATTTATTTAGTCCGAAAGCTAAGGAAAAACTATTTATGGAAGGACGGCCAACTCTTCAGTTAGTTCATTTTGTTGTATTATTTTGCTGTTTAAATTTACAATCGATTTATTTGCAACATGTGCTCTGGGCAAATACTTTAGCGAACTTTTTAAAACAGAACGCAATGAATGGGTTTTTGCTTGGGGTTTTTCAAACGTTGGTGGTGTGGGGGGGGGGGGGGAGTTTGTTAAGGTTGCCAGTTCGTGTCTGCATTTCTGATGTGTACTATGTGTAATTTGTATGTATGCGTTGGTTTGCTCATTAAATAAAAGCAGAGACCCTTGCAGCAGGATTTAAACAAAAAAAAAAAAATAAAAAATAAAAGAAACGAACGCTGGGATTGGCTTTTTAATGCCACTTGGTGTGTGTGTGTGTGTTTTTTGCTTTTGCCTTGGTTGCCAGTTGCCAGTTGCCTGCCTGTGCCACCCACATTACCTACATACGTTGTTCGCCCTCAACCCTCAAACTGTTCGTAGTCCTTTCGCTTGTCTCGTCTCTTTTGGCTTTTTCTCAATCCACCAGACGTTTTTTGCGCATTTGCGAATTACACGCATTAATTTTCTTTTGTAACCCTTCTTTGTATTTAGCATATGTGCATGTGTGTCTGCGTCAGTGTGTGTGTGCGTGTGTGTGACTATTTAATGAATTGTTACACATGTTTCGAACAGCAATAATAGCAACAAAGTGCGCTGCTTTGTCGGCTCATTATGTCGATATTGTTCAGCGCGCCGCGTTTTAATTGCAAGAGTTTCAAATAAGTTGAACCAAAAAAAAAAAAAAAAACATATAAAAAAGCAAGGAAAAAAAGTTATATATTTTCCCAAAGCCATTCTCAAAATACTCTAGTCAACTTTTTATTTAAGCTTCAAGAGGAATAAATTTATTTCTTTGCAATTAAATATGAACTAAAATTTGTATAGATTTATTTTACTTTGTTTTGTGTTCCGAATTGTTGTTAAAATATTTAGAGATATTTCAAAATCCAAAAAACTTTGAAACTTATGAAATCAAAATGTAGAAAATAATCTATAAAAAAATATAATACGCATCTTATTATTTTATTTGAATATTCTTTTGACAGTATTTAAACTTCGAAACTTATGAAATCAAAATGTAGAAAATAATTTATAAAAAAATATAATACGCATCTTAATATTTTATTCTTATACTCTTTTACAAAATTTAACTTTTTTCCTAAACTTTTCTTTTTTATATTTTCCCTTAGTCAAACTTCGAACTGTAGCTAAAAGACTCCTAGTTGAACATTAAATGTTTTATGTTCGTCGAGAAAATTAGTTGAGTAACTTTTTGGGCTGGCAACTTCAAAGGACTCTCACACGGAGATCCGCTTCCGTATGGCATTTTAATGTTATATTTATTTTTTTTGTTGTTCTGAAATTTAAGACTGGACCCCGCCAAATGCGCCATGTGTGGTCCGTGTTCTCTATATATCCATACATTATAACGTTTGCTATTGTTGGGATCGGGTAAGAAGGATATTGATATCTTGTATTTGTTGTTGTTGTTGTAGTCGAGTGGCCACTTGAGTTGCCGCCAAGCTGTCTGGCACTGACAAATGTTTGTTGTTCTGTGTTCTATGGCCGAGGATCTTGACGGTGTAAGTGCATAAATCTGCTTCCGGCCCTTCAAATTGGCGGTCAACCAACAAACATTGGCCGCCCCACTTGACCAGGACATGCTCGAGGATGAGAACGAGTGATCCAGTGACACGCCAGACTCTCCGGCGCGGCATCGGAACTTTGCCTATCCAATTTCAAATCGATGGACGATGGAGTTTCTGTCGCTTCAAAAGCGATCTGTTATTGTTTTTGGCTTGATGGGTGTTCTATATATACATATATTATGACCAAACCGTAAATGTCAAACGTTGCTGCCGCCTGCCGATAGATATCTGCCACATGATTTATGAAGCTGAGAGAGCAACAGCCAAGCGGCAGGGTCCAGGAACTGTCTAATGTTTTAAGCTAACTAATGATTCGAACATTTCTTAGGCTAAGACAAATGAGATAATCGATGTTGTTGGCATCATTAATATATACCATTTGTTTTACTTTTATATGGAATATTCCCATTTGAAGTCAATTCAAATTTTCATAAAATTTTCAGAAAATTGAACTTAAAAATGAACATAAAACATTTTGAAATTGAAATGCGTTTACTTGAAAATCATATAATCAATTCCTTACTGAACAGGAACGCACCCAAGCCCAAAATGCGGAGAATCAACATTATTATATTCAAGGAATATTCGATTCTTGCACTCTTCATGTCAAGATTAAGAGTGATCCGTATCAGTAATATTTAAGAGCAGATCTTCAAACTTTCCGTTTAACTTCAAAACTAACTGCTTATGAAATATGTTCGGCAATATGTTCGGTCGCAGGCCATAACATTTCGTGGTCATTATACCATTTTTAACATTTTGAAAAATTAAAATTATATATCAAACATTTCTAGTCAATACAAAATCAAGAAAGTCAAGGTTAAGGTAAGCGAAATGTTAAAAACTTGATAAAACTTTATTCGAAATTTCATATTAAAACTGAATATGAATTAAAGTTGAGTCTAATATGTTTTTAAATAAGTATTTATAAGTCGACACGTTATATTTGATATAAAAAATGTTGACTTAACAAATTTTATAGTCATTCTTGATTTAACATGTGCAAGCATGTCAAATTAAGCATATTCAATCCATTTCGTATTAAATCATACACGAAAATAGTTGAACCAAGCTTATGTTTATATGTACTACGTTTTTCTCTGAGTGTACTCTCAATCAAACGTAGTTCATTATGCATTAAAAAATAAATATTTTCGTTTAAATTTTTGTTTCAATTACAAAATTTAAAAAGTTTTTTATCTTTTCAAACGAAAATTAAATTTATTGAATGTTCCATGCATATTGCATTATTAAATTGCAGTGTTAAGTTTTATTTATTGAATTTTCTTTTGTTTGTTTGTTGTTTAATTTGTAATTTAAGCTCAGCCATCGTGCAACTGAGTAGATAATACTTTAAGCGGCTTCTGCAAGACAGCAAAAGCATCCGCACAAACATAATTAATGAGCAAACAGCCAACGCACACACACACACACATCATACACACACATCATATACACACACATGCTAACTTTATCCCCCGTTTCGTAGAAAAACTTAATTTTAAATTGTTTAGATTAAAAGCCTCATAGTTTAGTGCCCAACACACACACACACATACACACATGTATATATTGTAAAACATATAATACACATATGCAACATACATCGTTGGTCTATTTGGGTGGGCTTAGAGCGGAGGATGTAGGAAAATGGGCTGAAAGTTTTCTGAGTGAGAATGAGTGACAACTGAGACGACGTTTGAGGCAAAGAGTTGTCTCGCGGCCCTGTCACTTTTGACAAATTATCAGCGTCATTGGCAACGACTTTGATGGGTTGTTGTTGTATTTGTTGTTGTTGTTGCCTGTGATGCTGAATTTGAAAGTTAACCCGCCTGATTAATGCGATAGTTTCTTCGCCCCCGAAAAGCCACTTTAGCTTGTGGCGTGAAATTAATTAAGGCAGCCAAGGCAGCAGAAGCAAAAGCAAAAAAAAAGAAAAACAATCGAAAACAAAAATAAGATTCCACCTTCTCGAAAGAGATATAGAACGAATGTGAGGGATAGAGATCGAATAAAATACAATTCTTAACCTATTTAAAAGTAAAAAATGTTTTTAGAAATGCAAACCAAAGCCCGTCCTAAATTAAGCAACTCTATTGCTATCGATAACAGTTTCATCGAAAATCTATATGTTGAAAGTCAGTCAAACGGACGATTTTAGCAATATCGAACCGGCTGATCAAGAATATATATAGTAATCGTATTGGGGTTGCAGATGCTTCTTTCCCTTTAAAAATTGTTACACATTTCAATCTCATTGTATAAATTTTACTTAATTTTCTTTCTATTAGAACCGGGTATAAAAGAAAAAAAGAAAAGTAAAAAACAAATAAGAAGAAGAAGAAAAAAAAGTGGCAGAACAACGCCCACAACGGAACACGTGACGTGACCTAAGCTGAGCTGAGGAGTCAATAATGGGAATTACTCAACAACAAATAAAAAAAGGGAGCTGCAACGAGTATATCCTGACAGCGTGTCAGCGCCTTGCAGCGTATCTTCAATATTATTTATGAAAACGTTCGACTATTTGTTCTCTCAATTCAATTCAACAACAATTCCACGTATTTCATGTGCCAAAATAAAAGAAGAAGAAGAGCAAGAAATGTAACAACTGCCGATGCTAAGCTACATCTTGTTGAAGCGAGTAACGGGGAACAGCAGGACCGGACCCCTGGCTGACAGATGAAATTTAATAACACTAATAAAGCTATGAGCTCAAAACACGGGCCAACAACAACAGCAACAACAACAGCAACAACGAGCTATTTTTTTTTGGCGCAGGCGTATAATAAATCAATTAACGATCAATGGGCAACACACATTAAATGTTCGATTATTGTCGGGGAGCAAAAGGGGCTGCGTTTTCGAGGATCAGAGCGGCAAACATTGTTGGATATTTATTGTTTACGGTTCCGGCTGGACGAGCGTGCAACGCCGCGAATGAACCATGACAGCAGACAAAAAAAAAAAAAAACAAAAACTAAACACGAAACACACACGAGGGATCGATGGATCGAGGGAGAGGGTAGAGTAAGACTGTCTTAAGGATTATATGCGTTGCTCATTGGAGCTCATTTTGGTTCAGATGAAATGGCATGCGCCAAAAGGTTGTTGCAACGTTGTTGCGCACGCGTTGCACGAAAGAGTTTCAATTAGCGCCTTGCGTCTCGGGCGCATCAGCTTACTCCTTTGTTGATCTCCGCAGTCGAAGTATGTTGCTTGTTGCAACAACATCTGGCATATCCTGTGGCACCCACACACGACGAACGTGCCGCGAGCCCTGCTAATTATTTGTTAAGCCTAAGGGTTCGTTTAAATGCTATATTGTAAATTGTTTAATGCTTATTTGTTATTTGTTTTCATCAATTATGATGCGCCTGTTTATTGATATAATAGTTTGCCCTTAAAATACAAATAAAGTGCACCATAAAAGCTATATCCTTTATTTTTAAAAGCACAATGCAAACTTGGGAAAAATTGATTTGGAATATTTCAAGTTAAGTTATTTCAAGTTAAGTTATATAATAAGAAATTATATTATAAGTTTATGTTAATCAAAAAAAGATTATTTGCATAAAAATTGTATATTTTTGTTGTTGCTTTTGGGCTCTTTGTAGTGGTCACGACAAGTTTTTCATGCAAGAAATTTTTTAATATTTTTGCCTGAATTCATTAATTAACTTTATTTAGTTTTGCCTTGTAATTTTTTTTAACACACAAAACGAAAAGAATAAACGTTTATTGCTGCCTAAGTTAAGGTGTGATATATAAAATTTTAAGAAAACGTGTTGCATACTTTTAAGCTGATCGGATCAACAAATTAAATGGCTATGAAAACGAAATGTAGATGGCGTTACATATTCGTGTTTTTGAGTTAGTAATACAACAGAGCCCAGCTGAACTTCTATATCTGATCAAATTAGTCATAAATTGTTGAATACAAAAACTATTAAAAAAAACAACTTATTTTTCATGTACTTAAGATTATTTCTGCATTAAAATTCATACGGTTTTATGCCTTCCGTAAATCTCTGAAGAAATGTTGCAAATGTTGCGATTAAGTTTGGCAATTGGTCGCTGGTATAAAAGCTACTTAAACATGTGCACAATGGTTAATTTAAGGTTGTAAAGATTTACATTTTGGGCACAGGCAAGAGAAGAGAGAGGCAGAGAATGAGAGAATTCAAACAATTGCCATACTAATACAACTAACGAAGTGGACATTTGCCAGTGGATAAAGTGAACCCAGTTTCACACACACAAACACACACACACACACAGACACGACGACGACGACGACGACGATGGCGACGACGTCCACGCGGGCAACCAGTGAGAGAAATTCTGGACTCTGGAGCCATATGCAAAGTGCCAAAGGGGGGGGGGGCTCGAAATGAAAGCAAAAGTGAAACTATACAAAAGGTAATGGCATAGCGGTGGTGTGTGTGTGTGTGTGTGTTCGTATGCGTCGTTGGTGGCTAAGTGGAACACCCATAAAGTGCGATAGAAAGCAGTACACACACACACACTGGCAAAAATATGGTCAGGAGTTAAATGAATGAACGGATGAATGAATATAAACCCCACCGCATGTTACACAAGAGTCTGGCATAGTCTCAGTCTGTATGCGTGTGTGTATATGTGTGTGTGTGTGTGTATACACTCTAGTTTACTTTGGGATTTATGAATGCTTTATGGCGGATGTCTGGGCAAGGTCTGTGTGTTTTTTGTAAGAAGGTCGCATGGAATTTTTTGGACCTCCCTTTCTCGCTCGCTTTGTAGCCCAAAACTAATTTATTGCCAACTTCCGGCAAGGCAAATAATTTTGTTTAGTTTTTGGTGTTGATAATGAACGAAATGGTCAAAAGGCCATGCAGCAGACAGACGAAACGAAGAATCGCCCCCCTGCGCACCCATCAAACATCTCTTAAGCATGCGGTGCCCTTTGAAAGGGTTGATAGCTTGCCTTGAGCTTAGAGGAGCTTGGACATTCGGACGACTGCTGACCACCATTGACTTTAGCATGGTAGCCACCCAAGGGCACCCATACTTAAGGCAAAGGGTTTCAGTTGAGCGGGCTGTGGGCGGTCAACTTGACTGACCAACCCCAAACAACAACAACAACAGAAAAAAACGGAACAAAATGTTATGGGAAAAAGGGAAAAGTTGTTGGCTCTCTGCTCATTTAATTTTCCAGATATTTTGCGCATAAAACTTGCCATGAATTTATTGCTTTTTAAATAAATAAATGACCAAATAAAGTGGAGAAATTTCACTGTGCTTGTGTGTGTGTGTGTATGTGTGTGTGAGAAAGGATGAAAGGGTGGGTGGTGTTGTGGGCTGTTTAGGTTTTATAAGGGAGACAAAAGAGACCGCTTGTTGTTGTTGTTGTTGCGGCGCAACTAATTGAAAGCCACTCAAGTGTGTGTGCTACACTAAGCGAACAGAAGGGGGGGTTGGGGGGATTTTGTAGTTGTTGTTGGTTGTTATTATGGTTTAGTTGAAAGAATCAAAATAAATATTTAATTAAAATATCTATTGAAAGATGCGAAAATTGGGTAGCTGCTAGAGCTAATCACAGCAACATTTTGTGCCAAAAACAAACATTGCTTTACTTTGTATTTTATACACACTAACACACACACACTAACACACACATGCATGTGCCTTATCTTTTCTCTCTCTGTGTTGACGTACAGTAAAAAGCTTTCAGCAGCAGCAGCGCAACCTCAAAATCGTCTGCCATAACTAATTAATGCTACACTAATAGTGTGATGGTCCCCCCCCCTCCCTACCCCCTACCCCACCAACACACACCCCCAACACCCGCCACTGTCCCTATGCCGTGCCAACTCTATAGATATATATTTGTATATATATTTGTCTATATTTTGTTGTAATTGTTTTGGTTTTTTTTTGTTTGGTTTTGTTTTGTTAGACGCCCCCAGAAGCTGAGGCAGCCAACCACAGCCACGCTGGAGGCCGCACCACCATCGCATCAAACCGAACCGCCACTAGGGGGCGCCACTTAGAGACGCTGCCAAACGGGGCAACAGCAAATGAAAAGCACGAAAACTTTCGTTTTTCTATTTTTCACAATTTTGCATTGCATTGCATTTATTTTTTGTCCTCCCTTTGCCCCAGATGCCAGGCGATGCCCGACCTACGCCACTGAAAAGAGAGTCTCGTCTCTTATATGTATAGAAAAAGCAACGATGTGAATTTGAGTATTGAAACGAGAACGGAGGGGGGGGGGGGTGGGGTTGGGGTTGGGGTACAAGGACGAGTTGAAGTAGGAAGTCACTGTTGCTTTTTTGCTTGCAATTTTTGTTGCGCTCAGCGGGTTGGCGGTGGTTGAGGTTGCTCGCGCTGCGCGGGGGGGAGAGTGTAAAAAAGTCTGCGCATGTTCCCTACCAAAATTGAATATGTATGCAAGACAAAAAAAAAACAAAAAAGAAAGAAAGAAAGGGAAACAAAAAACTAGAAGAGCGATAAAAGCGAATGATGCGACGGCAAAAGCGACTCAAAAGAAGACATTCAAGGAGGGGCTTGGGAAAGAGGGGGGGGAGGGGTGAGTAGTAGGGTAGTTGTAGTCGAGGGATATTATTCGATGCTAGACTAGAGAGCATTCAAAAATGGCGGCAGGCAACATAAAATAGTGAATAGATTGCAACGCCTGACAAAGACGCTGCAGCAACGTTAACTTAACTTAACTTAACTAAATAAGGCCTATATCTATGAGTAAAAGGACTAAACTATTTAAAACTAAGAGAATTGACCAGTTAGCTGTAACATAATGCTGAAAAACAAAACTCTAAAGTTAATGTGTAAAGCTGTGCAATATTGCGTATACGTTATGTAAGCTTAAAAATTTTAAGATGTTTCGCATTTTATAATAAGAGAAAAAATAGAGCTTTAACTAATTTAAACCAAGATTTTTTCAAAGCTGCAAAAACCCCTAAAAAAGTAAAGTCGAAAGTCCATTAAATTAATCTCAAGGAGACAGAAAAAAACTTCTTAAAACAGAATATCTTCTTGATAAAACTAAATTGCAATGATCTGTACTTAAGTTCGTGAACTTCGATCTAAGGAAGTTTGTTTAAAGGAAGAGCCACTGTAAAAAAAATAAATTGTTGATTCAAAAATAAAACCGTTATCATATTTAAGCTAATGTTCAATAAAGCTTTGGTTGGCTTAATCAGAAAACAAAGTGGTTTTTCTTTGGATTTGGAATGAAGTACAAAACTTTATATTCAAAAGACTATTCTTAAATGATTGCTTAAAGCGAAAAATTTTTATTTTTTTTATTTTGTTCAAATCTATATTTCTTGATCCAACAACATTATTTAGTTTGATAGGCAAATATTCTTTTTACATTACCTGGATTTTACAATTTTTATTTATTAAAATTTCGATAAAAAAACCATTAAAAAATACACAATATGACAGTGAGTTTAAGTATATTAAATAGTTTTTAAGTTTCTATTATTTTGTTTAATTTTATGTCACAAATTTTATATATGATAAATCTTTTGGGCTTCACACGAAACTAAATCAACTCAAACTGTAGCTGATAATGTTGATGATAAAATAAGAAAAATTGTCACCCACAAGTATGCGCAGAGTCCCGCAAAATCCCGTACACACACACAGAGAGTGAGAGAGAGATAGAGAGAGAGAGAGCGCGCGCGGAGGCGCCACCAACGACGTCAGTCAGCCAGCCAGCCAGCCAGTGGCATACAACCACAAAAGTGCAGCTGGTGGGAATCGGTTGTGGGGCTGTGCGGGCGACTAAAAAGAAGAAGAAGAAAAAAAAAAATAAAACAAACAAAAAAAAGAAAACTATAAAAGCATTGCCGCACATCGTTGGCGGCCCTCTTCCAATCAGCGGATCCCATTTTTCTCTCTTGCCCCAGACCCCCGAGTGCACAAGAGTAGAAAAAGGCGCAGAAATAAACTAGAAAAACGACGCTGCTCCGCCCGTTGCTGTTGCTGTTGCTCTTGTTGCACAGCCAAAGCG
The DNA here is from genome assembly GCA_035044585.1 of Scaptomyza polygonia. Classification (NCBI taxonomy): domain Eukaryota; kingdom Metazoa; phylum Arthropoda; class Insecta; order Diptera; family Drosophilidae; genus Scaptomyza; species Scaptomyza polygonia. The sequence continues at coordinate 689,852 of JAWNNU010001403.1, read as the reverse complement.
GCGTCCGGGGATGCTCAGCGCATTTCAAATGCAACTATATATATATGAGTGTGTGCGTGTGCCCCACTCCATTCGAGTGAGTGTAAGCAAAATGATGAGTTGTGCGTTGAGCGGCGCTGAGCAATTTACTGCTGAGCGAGTGCTCAACTCTGTGCTAGGGTTGACAATGTGCTTCAAAAAATAGTTTAAAAAATTGAGTTTAATTAACTAAATAAGCAAAGATTGAAATTTGTAATTTTTGTCACTCAAATTGCCAAAAGCAAATATTTATTTAGTGACCAAAAAAAAATCTGATATCTAAGATAAATAAACATTTATTCAAGAAAACTTTTAACTAAACAAAAGTTGTTTTATAATTTTTTTAATTAATTAAAATTACTTGAATTTAATATTTCTTTAAATCTGCTTAGAACTACTCAAACAAAAAGTGGGCGGTACCTTGACTTAGGCGACTTGCGATGTGTTGGCAACCCTGTTAACGCTGAGTTCATGTCAAATTGCAAATTGAGTGCAATTGCTCGTTTGCTCCCGTTTTGCGCACTCAACTGTCATTGGGGGGCGCATGTTCTGATTTATATAATACCCTGTAGATAAAGGCTACATAAGGTAGAGATACACAATTTTCTTTTTTCTCTTCTCAATTATACGAATATTTACGAATTCTTTTTAGTTTAACAACACTTAAGTTTATTGTTAGTATTTTTTTTTTTGAATTTTCTTTAAAGTTTATATTGTTTTAATTAAGTTTATATTCTTTTTTTTACTTTTGACACAGGGTATTTGTTTAGTCGAGCACTCTACAAGCTACAATGACTTTATCCGCTATTGTTGTTGCTGCATTTGTAGAGGCACGTGGCACAAAATGTAAACAAGCCACAATGCTGAAGCTTCGCAGAGGCAGAGAGAATGGGAGACAGAGCGAGAGAGAGAGAGACAGTTGGATTGATGGCTAAATGCGGATTCTTGCAAAAAATCAAGTCACAATTATAATCGAAAATGTTGAAGGTGTTTAACCTTCATAAAAATGCAATTGTTTTGCTCAGCGGAAATGTTCAGTTGGGCAGGTTTTTGAAGTTAATTATTAACGGAGCAGGGGCGGGGGTTAGAACTAGCTACTAAATGCTTGTTGCCCCAGTTGCGGCAACATTTCTTCTTCTTCTGTCTCTGTGTTGGCCATTGAACTGAACACGCCAAAGAAGCGGAACTTGCCAATCTCATGTGCGTGCGTGTGCGTACTTTGGGGGCACGCATTCGAACCGCCCTCGAAATGGTTCACACATAAACCTTACAGGTCCTTCGCTTTTTTTTTTCATCATCATAAAACTTGCCTAACAGGTTGAATTCCGTTTAGTTTTTAGCTACGCAGGGAAATGAGGTTGTTTTCAGCAAAAGCATTCAACATTTTTGCTGTTGAAGGGGTTGGCTACACACACACACACACACACACGGAACACGCAGGACTCGCGCGCATGTTGCACACATTAATTGTCGGCGTAGTAAATAATACAATAACAACAATGCTGAGGCAAATGCCGGCCAAAGCTTTTTCTAATCATTAACATAGTCGAGTCGAAGTCACACACGCACACACACACATACACTTCTTTGAAACTTTGAAAATTAGAAATGCCCATCAGAAATACGCGGCCTATGCCCACCTGCAACGCCCCCCCTCGCCGCCTACCCACTGGGCCCACCTAACCACCCTTTTGGTCTGGATAAAGTTAGAAAAGGTCGCATTGACACAGCGGCCGTGTGTGTGTGTGTGCAAGGATAATGCTGATGATGGTCGTCGTCGTCGCCGTCGTCGCTGTTGCCGTCTGCGTTTTTGCCCAGCTCATTGAAGCTAAAGCTGAATCTGAATCTGAATCCAAAGCTCGAGCTTGTACTATGCCATGCATTGGAGGTCAGGGTAGAGAGTGTGGCATCTACTAGAATTGTGTGTGTGTGCGTGTGTGTGTTGCTGCTTGCAGCACATGTGAAAACAACCGCGTTGTTGTTGCCACAGTCGTGGCCTCATAAAAGCACAGTGGTTCTAGTTATGTCAAACATAGAATTTTTTTTTATATTTTTTTATTATTTTTTTATTATTTTTTTATGATATGTGATATGATATATATATGAAAATATAGCAAAAAATTTAGCCTTTATATCATCTTTCACTTTAATATATTTAATTATGATCTATAATTATAATGAAGAACTGACAAATCATATAAATAAAATGGCTTTTTTGTGAATTCAAAGATTTGATATTGATTTTGGAGTATATTGAACTATCTACTTGAAAGATTGAGAAATACACACATCGTTATAAAATAATCTTAAACTTAATGACCCCATTTTATTTGCATTTAGTCACAGTGCTCTTGCATGTATATATATGTATGTATACACAACCATTGATATACATACATACATATTGAAAATAAAGAACAATCAATTTAAATATAGAGATGTGCTCGTTCGGCACTTGCATATTTAAGTACAGTCTCGTCTGCTCTCGTTCTCGCACACACTCACTCTCTCACTCACTCTCTCTCTCTCACATTCACATTCACATTCGTTCCACTCCCCACCAACACCAAACATTCGCACTCACCTCCAATCAAAACTATCGCTCGCTAAGGAGTAGAATGTTAAGCGCTTCTTTCTGTGGGGCAGTGATGGGTGGGGGGGTGGTGGGGGAGTGGTGGGGTTAAGGGGTAAGTGTGTGTGTGTGTGTGTGTGTGTTTGAGCTAACGTTTGCAACTTTTGCTACCCGCAATGTTTCAAGTTGGAAACGCAGCTACAAACAAATGCGGCAAATGGCGCCCAACTATACGATAGTTTTCCCAATAGTTTAAAATCCATTTTATATGCAAAACTTCAACTAAACACACACACACTCGCACACACACTATACATGCTCTCAACGCAGTTCGCTCAGGTTTCGAGTTGTATATAATTTGAGCGGCAATTTGTATTCTCTAAGTATGAATGCCACTACTATATGCATGTTTATATATATATATATATACTACTATGTATGTTAGTGGAAATCTACCAACTATACTATCTACATACATACTTACCATACCATACCATACCGTACCATATGTATATGTATGTTAATTCATGCGTTTGTGTATGTTTAAGCTGTGAATGTTGTCTTGTATATTATGTAAAATGTTGCAGCGAACAATTTGTTGGTGGATGGTTGTTGCTACTGTTCTGTTCTGTTCTGCTCTGTTGTTGTTGTTTATGATAATGAGCATTTCGCTCATGTGGGCCACATACACACACACACACGCACACACTCATTAATATAGCCATCTCGCTTCATTTGCCAAACAGTTGCCCCTCCTCATCGCCTCCATTATCTCAACTGAACGGTTTTTTGGGTGGTTTTCTCACACAAACACACATACACACACATCTAGTTGCGTTCGCTCGCACACACACACACACACAGGCATAAAAACCCGTTTGATAATGATGCAAAATTTATGTATTTTGTGTAGAAATAAAACCTGATTTTCACAGGCCGGCCCAAAAATGAGTGAAATAGTCGGGTACAACTGTAAACTGGCTGAACGAGAGTTAAAATCAGCTAAGCTGAGTTAAGTTGATTTGAGCTAAGAGCTAAGAGCTAACAGATGAGTGGCAAGTGGCAAGTGGCAAGTGGCGCCAACCCTTGACCAAGTGACCAAGCTAAATGCAAAAGGGGTTGACCTTTAAGTGCCCCAAAAAAAGTGCGTCCATACCTCACACCCAAAACCCAAGTTTACCACATCCGCGTTGCCAGAAGTTTGAATTTCTTCGGGAGCGCGCCTTTTTTTTTTCTGATAACTGATTTGTCCAGTTTAAACCAAGCTCAGGTCTAAGCTGAGCATTATTTTGGTTGCGTTTCCGTTTCCGCTTACAGTTGAGGCGCGCGCGCACACACACACACACACACACGCACATCGCCACTTTTAATTGTTGCATAAATCTGAGAACACACACACACACACACGTAAGTAATCCGTTTTGGGGGCGCTCGCTCAACATTTTGCGCTCAAACTCAATTTCCCTTTTGAGTTATTTAAACCAGAAAACACACATGCGTGTTCGTGTGTGTGTGTGTGTGTTAGTGTGTGTGGTCTATGTTATATGTACGCCCACACATACGCACACATATGAGCAGATAGACGGACAGACCGACAGACCGAGAGACAGACAGCGACGTTGACGGCGTCACCGGCGCGCTCTGCTTTGAAAATTTGAAAAGTTTTTTGTGTGAAAATTTCGAAAATTTTCATCGAGCATTTTGTGTGCGTGTTATCATTTGCAATTGTGCTGTTAACCGGTTCAAAGCGCACGCACGCAGCCAACAACTCAACAACAACAACAACAACAACAGCAACAACAATAATATTATTAACGGACACGGACTTCAAACTGGTCTCGTGTGTGTATTTACGGGAATCACAGCTTCGTTTTGTTCGGGTTTTCTAGTTCGTGTCGGACTTGTTCGTGCGGTTGTCGTTGGTCGCGTTGTGTGTGGGGCATTTGTGAAGTTTGAGTAGCGTTCGGCAAGTGCAACACACAAATCGGGCGCGCTCAAAGTGACTTCGGCATTGCCGAATGCAGTTGGAGCCAACATTGGCCGCCGCATCCGCATCGGCATCGGCATCATTAACAGCATCGGCATCGGCAGCAACGACAACGACAACGACTAGCAGCAGCAGCAGCAGCAGCAGCAGTAGCCATCATCAACAGCAACTGGAGCTGGAGCTCCATGTGTCACTTTGCATTCTGACCACTAACTCGGCGGCCGCGTTTCCGTTCTCCGCTCCGGGCGTCGTACATACAACACAAAATATCGTCCGTATCGTACAATTCGTCAAATTGTTGCCCATTTTTTTTTTTTGTTGTTTTTACTGTCGTAGTCGTCGTATTATGCGCAACAAGATTAAGCACACGGTCATATCAATATCAATATCGATATCGATGTTATTCGTTAATTGTCAATTTCGATAACAATAACAGAGCAAAAATAAAAATAGAAGAAAAACGTCAAAATATTCCATAAATATATACTTTTTTTTTTTAAACAATACAAACGCAATTGTGTGTGTGGATTTTTTGTGTTTGTGTTGAAATTATTCAATAAAAAATATTGCTATTCTTCCATGGCCTGCATCAAGTGCATATTCTGATCAGCCCACAATTCTACCAACTGCAACTGCAACAGTGCCTGCCGCCAATCGGTAGCAGCAAAAGCAATTAAACCAAAAATAAATAAAATAAAAACAAATATATCTATTTACAATAAATAATATTGTTAGCATCGAGTTGCAGCGACAACAGCAAATAAAAATTACAAATTCCTATCAAAAGGTAAGTTTTCTACATTCATTTTCTTAAGTTATTTCTAATTATTAAAAAACTTTGTTCGAAAAACAAAACTTGAGCAAATAAACATATTTTGTGAGCTAAACTTAACGTCTAAGGATATGGTTCTTTGAAGAATGAGTAAAATCTTAAGAGTCCTAAGTTTCAGTTCAAGTTGATAGATTTGAAAAATTACTTTAAGACTTAATTTTATTGTTTGCTAACAGATTATTTATTTTATGTCTATATAATCATTATTATTATTAAATATAAATAGTTTATTTCTTGAATTCACATTTTATCGCAACGTTTTATAGCTTATGTATTGAGTTTTAGAATGCATTTCTACTTTTATTTTTTCTAAAAATATTTGAATAAATTTATTTGTCTATTTATAAGTTTGTTCATTATTTAATGGATTTAATCGCTTAATTTTTTCCTTTGAAAAACAAGCAATTTTAAAAATATTATAATATTTTTATAGTCATGTCTATAATCCACACATCAAATTATGGCCCCACAAATGTATTTTTGTGCAAAAGAAATTCTTAGATTTTCTTGAAAGAAAAAAATAAAAATAATAGTAAAAATCTGTGCGAGTGTCTTTGTGGATGAATATTTAATGCCTGCATCTTAATGGCCAATGGTATTCTGTAGCATATGGCAGCCATATTGTGCTGTTTTTCGAACTGAAAATTTTGAAAATTGCAAATCATTTTTGCAAGTAATGCAAACATATACAAAAAAAAAAAATGATCATAAATAGCCGCTTACATCAAGTAAAGATTTAGATCAGGATAATGAATATATGAAAGAATTGTCAACTGATTTACAACATGATTAACAAACATATGTTTGAATGTAAAGTTTATTTTATTAAGGCTGTAATAACCATCAAGATAAACGCTTAATGACCCACTTCACATGTCAAAAAGCAAACGCGAGTTGGACGCAATGATAAATTTTTTTACTTAACGTAATTAATTAAAATTTAACGTATTCATTTCGGTCTGACAAACGGCAGACAACAATGGGTAAATACAAATAAAAAACAACAACAACAACAACAGTACGTTTATAATATGATACCTTCGAAAACTCATCGGTGAACCGCACTTATGCACCGCAAGTTCTACCGCGAAATTGATAATTCAACGGTTAACCCAACCCAAAACCCATACAAAAAAACAAAAAAAAAAGAGAAATAAAATAAAAAAATCAACTCACACACACACACACACATCACAACAGCAAAACAAGCACAATAACGGCAAATAAACCGCGTGAGAAGGCACAAAATTGGCACGCGGGTGTTTAAAACGTTTAAAATCAACTGTGTAGACGCATTCGTACAACAAAAACAACACTAACGATTTAAAAAAAAAAAACTCTATTTTAAAACAAATATAAAAAATGAGCAACAAGAACAAAACACAAATAATAATAAAAAAAAAAAAATGCGAACAAATAAAAGTAGGCAACAAATAATATTGTGCATATAATCAACACACACACATACACACAGCAACAACAACAACAACAGCGTCTATGTGGAACGGGCTCAGACAAGCTCACCACTCAAGTTGTTTGCACATGCACATACATACGTACGTATTTATGGTTGATTTGTTTTTATTTTTTTGTTCGAGGCTTGGGCGTAGGCGTGGCTATGGCTTTGGCTGTATTTGAAAGTGGTCAACCAACTCGTTGACCGCAAAAGAGAAAAAATAATAATAAAATAAAATAAACACACAAATACAAATGTGTGTGTGTGTGTGTGTGTGTGTGTGTGTGGCAAGCCAGTCAAATCAAAAACAAAACAAATAGCAACTGCAACTGCAACAGCGACAATGGATAACAATTGCAGGATAGAGCGCTGCCGGCGCTCAAATGTAGGCAACACATTTTGTTGCAGCCGTCGGCGTTAGTTAAATGCTTGGCTTGGTTTTTGTACATGGCATTTAATTAAATTAGATTTAATTTGAATATATATGCACATACGCACACACACACACATACCATCTAGTATTTATTGCAAATGCGCAGTTCTGTTGCAGCTGCCACATGCTGGCCAATTACTGTATTTAACGCAGTATCAAAAAAAAAAAAACCATAAAAATATAGAAGCCACCATCGGAGATACAAAAGCGTTAAATTTAAAGGCAACTTTATCAAAATATCATATGTATGCATTTAATAATGTAAAGCAAAGGTTTGCTTAAGCGGAATTCGAACAACAAAACAAAACAATTTCATTTTTAGCTGGAAATACTTGGTTCTAAAGTATTCTGAAGTATTAGAAAATTATAAGACTAGAGTTGAACTCATCTGAACTAGTGAAACGATTTGATTACACATTTGTGTGTTTAATTTAAGTTGAATTCATCAAGTGGTAAACAATTTATATAGAATTTTTGAATTGGGAAATTAAATACTGAAAGACTGAAAACCCTTTTATGAGAATCTTTGCGTTGTTGTTAATAACATTTTTATTACTCTAGAAAAACAAAGCTATTGCAACCATGCAATTGTTATAATTGTGGCTTTAAACAAATGTTTTTTTTTTTTAAAGTATTTTTAATAGTCATAATTAAAAGTTGTTGTTGCCTATGAATGCTGAACTTGAATATGGCGACTCGGAGCTGAGAGCTGGAATTCGGGATTGTGATTGGGATTGTTATTGCAGTCGAGTTACGGATGTACGGACGTGGAGTGTATTGAGGGTTGCTTGCAATTTATTTTGCATTGTGCTGCATTATTGTTGTTGTCCTTTCGTCTGGTTTGTTTTTGTGCGAATGCAACTTTTATCGATTTAAATTAAAAACGCATTGCTGCAAATTGTAAAAATTATCTCTACGTTTCGTTCGTTCGTTGTGTGTGTGTGTGTGTGTGTGTGTTTGTGTGTGTCAGGAAACGCCAACACATTAAGTTGGTAGGCCATTGGACATCGCCTGGCGGCTGTCGGTGGCCATTGCCCGCCATGTTCATGCTCATGTCATTGGCCGGAGCAATGCGGAAAATCGCATTTTCTCATTTGGCTTCTGTCATGCAAAAATATCAAAAGCGCGTTGCGAAAATCTCGTTTATTTTTCACACGCATTTCTGACATTCTCCGCAGAACAGCAGACACTTCCTCACACACTCACACACACACATGACTCCACAATACTACGCTTCGCTTCCAATGAGCTCAATTCCCGAGACGAAGACCAAACTTCAACCGAATTCGAAATGTGACCGGTAGCCATTCTTAAATGGCCTTCGAAATTGGCTTAAAGCTTATGAAATATTCGTCTGATTCTCGCAAAAAATTTGCTAGATAAAAACTCAAAAGAAACTGTACTAAACTTGATATAAAATGTTTCTGAGAAATTAAAGCAAACAGCTCTTGGAAAAACTAAACTTACCATTGGCTTCTTAAAAACTGAGCTTCACAAAAATAAACATAAACCTAACTTCTAATTGTGATTTTCTTTGGTTTCATAAACAACAATTTGAACAATTTTTTTGAGCCGAAAAACAAAATCAAAAGTCCTACAAACAAGCTTCTTAAACATTATCAATCTTATTATAATTGAAATATATACAAAATTTATTAACAGTTTGATGCCAACAAGTTTTATTGCCTTTTGAAAAACCTGAAAGAATTTTGGACTTTTAATTTTTACATCAAGAATGAAAAATATATTATTATTATTTGAACAAAATTTGCCTGTTAATTTTAAAATATTTAAATTCAAAGTAATATTTTTTAGACTCATAGGGAAACGAATGCTGGAAAATAACGCATTAAATAAGTGAATATAATTTAAATAAAATTGTTTGTTTGGCATCGTTCTTAAGCTATAAAAATTTTAACAGAATTAAACAAGCAAAGTATATCATAATTATAAATGTTGTGTGTCTACAGATGGTTATGAATTTTTGGTTAAGCAGTTAATGTCCTGCGCCTTAATGAGCAGCCGTTGCGATGCCGTACAATATTGAATATGCAACCACACACACACACACACACATACATTGCAACAGCAACACACAATTAATAAGAATTACAAGTTATACGACACAAACACATTCGTTTGTATGTATTGAAAGTGGCTCTGGTTGGCTAGCTGGCTGGCTGGCTGGCTGGCTGGCTGGCTGCATCCTGCTGCAAGCTCTGCGTGGGCAGCCACGAGCAGCAGCCGCACAAGTGCTAATGACTTAATAAATCATCGCGTGCGACAAAGAAATATACGATGGTCGAGGTCCATGATGGTTGTGCTTGCTTGCTTGTTGGTTGGTTGGTGCCTGGTAACCGCAGCCAGGACGAGCGGCCAAAATGCATAATTCAATGAAAATCCGCAAATTCCTTTAATCCTCAATATTCATTAAAATATGCCTGCCAGCCGGTCAGCCGGTCAGCCGGCCAGCCGGGACAAGCTGGACTGTGATTCGGCATTGCATCCGCAACTGCTACTGCAGCAGCATCCTTTTTACGCAATTTGCGCAGTTTCAATTAAAAGCATTTAAAATATATACAACAACAACAACGACAACAACCAAAAGAAGAAGCAACAACAAACATATGTCCATGCCACGCCCACAATTGCCCTTTGACTCGTGTAGTTTATTAAGCGGCAACCAAAAAGCTTGCTTCAAAAGATCAGCTGCCGCTATTTGGTGTTGCTCCTGCTGCTGCTGCAGCTGCAGCTGCCGATGGTATTGGTATTGGTATTGATGGTGGTCATGTATACAGGTCATTACATCTTTATGTGCTTAAGCATATAATGTACAAATACATATATGTATGTATATATGGTATATGAAGCGGGCAGCTTAATCATCAACTTAAATGTGTTGCGTGCGGCAAAGGATTTAATGTGCATGAGTATGCGTGGCAAACGGCTGCTTAATGCTGCTGCTGCTGCTGCTGCTGCTGCTTGCTGCGGTCATTTGCACGTTACAAAAATTAATTCGATTTGCTGCCTCGGCGGTCGTTTTAATCGCTTGCCGTGCGGCACATTTAATAAAAGGACACAAACGGCGAAGGACTAACTAGTAGACAGTCGTTGGCGGCAATGGCAAATAACAGAGAGAGCGAGAGAGTAAAACAATCTGCCAATGGGCACAAAATGCAATTAAAAATGTAAAACGTGAGAAAAATGCATAATGAGCTCAGCCAGCAACACTTCATTAAGGCATTTTTTCCTTTGCACACACTAAAAAATAACAGAAGCAGTTTGTTCTTGTTGTTGTTGTTGTTGGGGCGCGCGAGAAGTGTTGAAAATCGAGTCGAGTCGCGTCCATAACAAGCAACAGCCAGTCAACAAGGGAATCCTTGCGAATCAGCGAATCACAGGGAACACAACCAAACAACAATACACAATACACACGTATTGAAGGACACCTGTCCCCCCCCCTGTCATCCCCGCCATCGTACGATGTATAACCGCAAACAGATCAGCTGGCCAACGATAACTGTCGTGCTTTTGGGCAACTCCGTCCGGACTCCGGTGCATTGATAGGCGGCAAAATGTTAACAAGCTGTGATAAAAAAAATTGCCAAACTGCCCAACAAAAATCACACAATGCAAGCGTTAAACATTGAAAAGAATACATAAAAATGCTGATTTTGTATGCCCGACTTTTGAATGCACTTTTTGAAAAACCAAGTGAAAATATATAAATTCAAAACATTTTATTATTGTTTTCGTTTAAAGCTTATTAATAATAGTTTCAAATTGCCTGGCTTTGCTAATTTTTAATCAAAAAGCCTAGCGACCCGGTTGTGTATAAGAGTATAAACAGCAGCCGACTGGCACAACTACTTGACCAGCGTCATAAATTTACATGCTGGCCAAACAAAGAGGCCGACAACGAGAAAAAAATTAAAGGCGAAAGAAAAATGAAGATAAAAGAACGAAACAACAACCAGAATCAACCAGAAACAGGAACAGCTTCTGTGGGCTGCGATTGGTGATGGTTATGTTGTTGTTGTTGTTGTCAGCACGCTGGAAGGCAGCGCCGTTCGTGGCCTCAATGTTGGCCTCAAAATGCAAAACCTTAAAAAAAAAAACGAACGAACAAGAACCAAGCCCAGAGAAATAGGTAAAGCAAGGCGATGGGTGGGTGCGTGGCGGCTGTGTGTGTCGAGGGGGGGGGGGGGGGATAACAGGCCGTTGGTCGTTTACTTGCATGCGAGCATTGTCAACAAGTTTGACTGCAATGAACACGTTGAATGTTGCAAACAGCAACAAGAAAAAAAATGATGACTGGGGCATGCTGCGGCGCACGTTGCCGTTGATTCCGGCTGCGTGTCCTGCATGCATATATATATATTTTTTTGCCATTGTGTATGCATTGCATTGCATTTTCTTTTCTCCATTTTCTTGTTGTTTTTATTAATGCGCTTCGCTTCTTTTTTTTTTTTTGTTTTAGTTGCGCTTCCCTATTGATTTTTCTGTGTTCATTTTGCTGCGCTTTTCGCACATTACGCATACGCGGCGTGTGTGTGTCAGTGTGTGTGCAACGGAAACCAGGCGACTGACCAAACGCGTCCTGCTTAACCCCGGTCTACCGGAATCACCCCAACCCCATGCCCATCCCGTTCACATCCTTGTGTCCGGCTTGTTTGCAGAGCCCTGGCGTTTGTACAGCTGTCAGCCCCTCGTTTGCACTCACACCTTTTTTGAGCCGTGGTTGTTGTTGCTGCAGTTCCTGCTGCTGATGCTGATGAGGCAGGCGCCGCAACAACGCAACAACAACAACTGTAACAGGAAGAACGCCCGCTTCGTTGATTGTTATGGCCCACCAATGCTGGACACGCGTGTTGCACAGTGTGTGTGTGTGTGCGTGTGTTTATTATGCCACAGTTCGTGGATTGCTGTGCATTTTCCGTTGCGCAAAGAAAAAAAAAAAGCTGCAATGCATTTTTTTGTTTTTCCTTTCCTTTGGGATTTTCCTTGCTTTGTTGAGCTCAACCTTTGACGATGACGGCCGCCAAACAACTCACCTGATCCCCTGTCCAAGGCTTATCAACATGGTTGCGCCACCCTTTGCCGTGTTTTTTATACCACGCAGCACAAATAACTACTTGAACATATTTTCTTCTTCATTGTTATCAAAATCGGTTTGAAAAATGTTTCGATTCTTCATATGATTCTCATAATTTATTCATTGAACTTAAAAGTTTGTTCGAGTTATGGGCTTTGTGTCTGCTACAGGGTATCTTTCAGTTGTACACTTGTGCATTCTCAGTTGCCTTTTGTTTGGTCCTTTTGTTGGTGGCAACCACATATTTGGTTGCTGATTTTTGGTTTCGTAATTTTTTGTACCCACAACGCAACCTTTGTCGCTGCTATTGTTTTTGTTGCTGTTGTTTTTTTCGTTGCATTTGTGTGTGCATGAGTATGTGCGTGTGTGTGTGTGTGTGTTTGGCGGTTTAACCATTTTACATCTTTTTTTTATTATATTTTTTTTGTTGGTGTCTCTACAATTTATTAACGTGTTCCGCACATTGTCCGTGTCCTTGATATTGTTGTTCTCGTTGTTGTTGTTGTGTTGCATCTTTTCAAAAGGGGTGCGGGGGACAACAATTGCTGTCTTATTAAGTTTTTAACACGAGCAATGAATTTACTAAAAAGAAAGACAATTTTCGCCACATTAAAAATGAAACTAATTTTATTATTAAGTTGATTTAAGTTTTTATACATTTTCGATATTTTTTTGAAACAATTTTATTTGCTTTCCAATAAAATTAAATAACAAAATAATCTGTTGAAAAATAGCGACGGGCACAATATATATGTTTGGTATTTAAAACAAAAACTTAGTCTCAAAACCATTTGGGGAATTTATTCTGATGCTAACGAAATAATTGCAGAAACTTAATAAAATTCCTAGAACTGTGCGAAAATGCTTTAAATAACAGCATTAAAAAGGTTAAGGTAAATGGAAAATTATAATTTTAGCTGAAAATGTGAATAGTTTTCAACTCAAACGTTTCTAGGAAAATTTAGCAGAAAACGTGATATTTTAGCTGAAAATGTGAATAGTTTTCAACTCAAACGTTTCTAGGAAAACTAAACAGAAAAAGTGATAATTCTAACCCCAAAATGCTAAGTTGAAAATTGAGTTAATGAACACGAAAACAAACTGAAACGTATTATTCAAAAACGCTAATTCAGCTTAGTTTAATAAAATTCGTTAATCTATCAAAAGTCTGTCATTAAATTGTTTAGGTTTCTTAATAATCGGAAAAGCATTTTCAAACATTAACGCAAGGATGTAGTTCCGTATGCTAAAGTGCTGTTCTATCTGGTTTTCATTGCAAAATTAATGCAAATCTGTTGCATATTGCAACATGCAACATGCACTAATAAAAAATATTGTTTTCCCTAGGTGCAAAACAGAATTTTCAAATGTTTAGGTGTGTGTGCGGGTGAATTTGCCAAAAATCGACAAAATATTTACAGCACGAACAGAGCAACAACAAAAGCAAAGCCAAAGGCTTTTTAGGTCTACCAATATTATTCCACACAACTTCAAACCCACAAAACGTTGGTTAGTTTTTGGTAATAACTTCAAATCTGCACTTGCCACTTTGTTGCTGAAATAACAACAACAACAAAGAAGAGAAGACCCCAAATGCAGTCGGCAAAAAGTGCATGCACAAAACCAAACAACACACACACACACACACAAACAACACACACGCACACAGCCTTAGCATTTTGCATTTGGGCCTAAAAATAGAAATTTGCATCGAATTTGTGCCCTTGTAAGTGTGTAAGTGTGTGCGTGTGTGTGTGTGGGAGTGTAAAAATAATTTAACTAAAAATTGCACACAAAAATGTTGGCACCGGTTTGGCTCGTCCGGTGCACCACACTCCGCACTCCACACTCCACCACCTTGCCTCCACCATCTCTTCATGTCCAGCCACCAAGTTTAGTTTGTGTTTTTTTTTTTTTGTTGTGTTCATTTTTCCATTTTGCATGCAGCCTGTTGCAACTCTCTCTCTCTCTCACACCCAAACACATACCGCAAAATGCTGTGGGCGGCATTTGTGGCACAGTTGATGCTGGCGGGGTAAGGGGCGGTCACTGCGTGATTTGCAAAATACGAAACGAAATGCTGCACACAAAAACATACGCAAAATAATAAAATCAGTGCCGCAAAAATATATACATATATATATATAGTATAAAACCAGCCAGCAGCAGCAACAACCAAAAACCATCCCCAAAATAGACAAATAAAAATAAATAAAAAAAACAACAACATAATAATAATACAGAACAGAACACAAAACTGACCGCACTCAAACACACACACACACACACACACACACATATGTTGCATGTATGCAAAGTTGCACTGGGATCATGAGCAACGGGGGCGGAGTCCAACGAGCTCCAAACAATTTGAGTTGAGTGCAAAATTGAGAGGAAAACAGCTCCAAGTTTTGCAACCCTTGCTAAGAGTGCCATATGTATGTATGTGTGTGTGTGTGTGTGTGTTTTTTGGGGCGGGTTGAAGAGGGAGCATACTTAATTTGCTAATTGAGAGACGAGTTGAGTTAAATTTAAAATGAGTTGAGTTGAGTTGAGTTGAGTTTAGAGTGAGCAACTAAATCGTGTTGAGTGAGTTAACAGCAAATTAAAAAGCAGCCCAACTCACATGCAGATCACACACACACATACATACATACTCTCTTGAGACCAAACCATAAAAAATAGAAGGAACACACACACACACACACACACACACGAAAAATAGAATACGCTGTTAAAATGTTTAAGCGCACTCATCATCAAAAGGCGGCAACGACTCAAATGTGGCAACATAGCACAGTGGAGATGTTAACGAGGCGGCACACACATACTAAGACATGTCCAATGGCATGTGTGTAATTTACACCGAGATCCAATGAAATGTTGGTTAGCTGAACGCCAGAGACGACACACAGTAGAAGACGGGGCAAGTAAAACGCGGCAGCGGCAATATATAAAAAAAACAACAGCAACAACAATAGCCACACACACACATGTGGCCGGACAGTCACAACACACACACACACACAAAATGATAAAAATAAAACGAACAACAAAAAAAAAAAATGTGCCATAAAATATAACTGAAAAATCAACCTAAATAATTTTGAATAAATAGCAAAAAAACAAATATAATAACAATTAGAAAGTTGAAAAAGTGTTCAAAAATAAAATATTTAAGTGTTGTGCTGTGAATAAACAAATATTTTAAACCAACTTGACTTAACTTTAAGCCATAAAACAAGAAGCTAATTGAAGCGCCTTAAAATACATTCGTTAAAAATTTAACTTGCCTAAAAGTAAGTGAAAATTAATCAAAACAAGTCAAAAAAAAAATTGAAAACTGTTACAAAAAAATATAAACATTTTAATTTGATAAAATTGTCATGCCGAGCCGTCTGAAAATAGAAAGGAATATATATATGTTGATGTTTTGTTTGTTTGGCATTGTTGTTATTGGGATTTAATTGCCATAAACAAATGTGAGGCAGCCTGCAACATCACTCATATGGCGCACGCTGCAACATCGCTGATCATATTTTTTTGTTGTTGTTTTGTTTTGTTGTTGTTTTGTTGTGTGTGTATTTATAAAGACATTAAATCTGGATGGGGCGCGCGCGCTCAAGACAAATGCCATAAAAACAGAAAATTTTGATGATGATGATGATCCGTATCAAAGGCGGCGGCCTGTTAGCTGGGTGGTCCACCGGTTCGGTTCGGTTCGGTATCGTCACAAGGAGCTGGTAGTTCAACTGTCTCTTGGCAGATGGCAGCATTAAAAACTCTTTTGCTGTATATATATATTTTTTAGTGTTTGTGCCACGTTTTGACTGCATTTGACAAGATGTCATGCAAAAGTTTAGGGCTGGCATTTTCCCTAACCGCTAACTTCTCCTGCACCTACCCAACCACAATAACAATGCAATAGCCCCCCTGCCACTGCCACTGCCACTGCCTCAATGTGTTGCCTGTCAAATGCTGCATATTGCAGGTGGGCATCCAGCTGCGAGTGTCGAGCCCCAGCAATCAACAGCAATTTGGCAAAAGCCCAGACGCTGCCCATACCCCAAAAAAAACCACCACCTGCCCTTACTTGCCCCAAAAACGCAGTGCAAGGACATGCATTGGATTGGTGGGGACATTCGTGTCAAAACAATGTACGCACTAGAAGTCATTTAATTTGTTAAACTCGGTGATTTGGACAAACTCGCAGTGTTTGTGTGTGCATGTGTGTGTGTGTTCGTGTGTGTGTGCGTCGGCATGTCAATTGTAGAGTTTGGGAAACTTTGTGGCCTGTAGACCAAAGGTATCAAGCAGGCAAACAAGCAAGCCAAGCAGAGATGTTAAGAGTTGAGAGAGTGTTGCATCCGACAATGGTGACAACATGCATATTAAAGCGACAACACTGCACAACAAGGTAATTGTTTGAAGTGTGTGTTGTGCCTTGACCAGCTCTACTTTGCATAGAATTTGAACTGAACTCTATTTTTTTCGATATATATATATATATATATAAGCGGTCAGGTCTGCGATAAAAATAATCGAAAACAATCAAAATGTAATGCGACTACTTTTTATGATAGTTAGTAAGACCATATATATGGTACTGGTCAAACGCAGGGTTGCTCAAGATTCTAGTATAAAATTAACAATAGTTATTATACAATTTTTGCATTGTCATTCTCGTGCTGCGTTCGACTTTTTGTCTAAAAAAATATAGTGAAAGACGGCGTGTCGAAAAGTGATAAAAATAATACAAAAAAAAAAACATAAGTAAGTTTCTTTTTTTAATTTTTGTTAAAGAAACTAGTTGAAATTATAAGCAAAACAATCACAAAATCTCCGCTGACCAGTGTTTTTTGTTCTAAGGGAAAATACAAATATTTAAGGGTCTGGCATATATTTGGTTGTGGAAAGGGTATAGACGAAGGAGGCGGCGGCGTCGGCGTCGTCGTCGGCGCCTTCAAGGGTTGCATGCGTATGCGGTTGCATGCGTTGCTATTGGTGTCGTTGCTGTGTTGCAGAGTTGAAGCTGCATTCATTACATCATTTATGCATTTAAACAATCTAAAGCCCCAGGGCGGCCCATCAAGTTGTTGTTATTGTATCAGAGAGATTGTATGTAGGTGTAGGGGGCGTTCCAGGCGCCGGATATGCAAATTATGTTGTGTGTCAAGTAACCGGAAAATTCATTTTAATTGCCGTAGAAATGCAATATTGCATTTACACACACACACACAGACATGGGCGTGGCATTGCATTTGGCACTTGACTGCAGTTGCTGCTGTAGCTGAGTTGGGGGGGCGGGGGAGTTGAAGGTGGAGACTGCTTGAGGTGCTAATAAACTGTTAATGGGCGTTGCAAGCTACAAACCCTCAACCAATGTTTGGTTGGCCTTTGCCTAAATCGCTTTAAATGCGTTAGAGCAATGGCTTGGGTTGATTTATTTAGTTTTTTTTTATATTAGGCGGACATTTTGTTTAGATTTTTGTGCAGGTTGGTGGGTGGCTTTTCGAGTTGTGTATTGGCGTTAGTTGCCACATGCATGCTCACCGCAAACGAGCCACTCAACGAGTATTTCAAAATAACAGACAGCCGCAGGCTGGCTGACCAGCAAAACCAAATGAAACCAAACCAAACCAAACCAAACCAAAGCCGACTTCATCAACAGTAACAACAACAACAACAAGCTTTTAGACTGCAAATAACAACAACAAAGTGCAAATTGCAACAACAACAACAACAAGCAGCTGCTCAAAATGCAATTTTTCACTTTAGCCAGAAGCCTGTGTAAAATCCAATCAAGCCTCAAAAATGTTAAACGCCTGCTTCATTGCAGCAACCGGCTGCAATTGTTGGCTCCTTGTCGTCCTGGGTGGCTTAAAAGCAAAAGCCAAAGCAAACTGCTACTGCAGCAGGCAACAAACAAACAAGTACACCCCTCCCCCGCCTACCCCGCCGCACCCATCACACACATCAAACTCTAAAACTCAAACTTGGACTCGAAAACTCAACTCGAGCTCCGTTCGAACAGTCGGAGCTCTCTCTCTCTCAACGACAGCAATCTGGACTTATTACGCCACTTAAAGCTTAAAAATAAAACACAGACAAAACTTCTACGCACATTGTGGTACAACGCACACTTGATACTCTTTACTTAAAAAATAGGGTATATCATTCATAAAACGAAAAACAAAATAGTTTCGAAGCAAAGGTTGAGGGATCTCCAAAAGAACTTGCCAAAAACTTCGAATGCTGATTATTAGTTCCACTTTTCTATTTTTAACTGAACAATTTATATATATCTTAATAGTCAATTCAGTACCAACAATATTTTGTTAATGACATCATGAAAATAATGAACAAAGTATTTTTAAAACTATTGTTATTAACTTCTTTTTTTTCGAATTAGCACAACGAAATTGTATGTAAAGTACTTAAGAAATAATAATAAAAAAAAGAGCAAGGCACTTAATTTAACAAATAAAATTGAGAAAATCTTTTTTGAGTAATAATTTGTCATTAAAATGGAACAAAAAATCAGTTTTCATCATTTCATGAAGGTCAGTCAGTGGGCATAGCTTTTGGTTAGTGTGGATGGAGTTGGTCAGTCAGTCAGTCATTCAGTCAAGTTTGACACCCTTAGACACCTCGGACACCAGATAATTCAATGGACACAAAATGTCGTCACATTGTCGTCTGGAGGACAACAACAGCAAATAGCTTCAGCTAGCTGTGGATTTTGGGCTGTGGCCGTCTGCACACTTGGTGTATTTAAGTGTGTGTGTGTGTTCGTGTGTGTGTGTGTGTGATGGCATCTCGTTTGGCATCGTTTTGTTTCTTCGTCGTTTATCAAATGGCCAACGGGCAACGCCGTTGGGCAGCGCGTCGGCTAAGTGACAAGCAAAACCGCGAATTGACCAGAGAAAGTCCAACTCTCCAGTTCCAGCTGCAGTTGCAGTTCCCAAAACAACACGCGTGCACCAAGGACAGCAAGGCATGCACACACTGCAAGGACAAATGGACAATGCATGCACACGCAGCCTAGACACAGAACGTGTGCCGCTGCACGTTATTAATGCAGGCGAGGCAAGGACGACGGAGCAAGGAGTCAAGCGAAAACAAGTAAGGGTACGAGCCGCAAAAGATGCGTGTGCCTTTGCCCCTTTTAGCATGCAGGCTTTTTGGTTTTCCCTCCCTTGATGCCAACTGGCCGGTTGGCTGGTTGGCAGTTGCCTGGAAGCATTGTTTTGGCCCAAAAGTTGACCGAAAACTTGGGATTGTTGGTTGCTCGTTTTTGGTTTTTCTGGCCCGGACCGCCAGCAAGCCAGCCAGCCAGGCAGCCAGGCAGTCGACCAACAATATAGCAAACGGAGAAGGGCAGCCGGAAGGATTGCATTGCAATGCATCGTCCTCAAAATGCAGCAAGTCCTTTTTTCGTACAGGAAGAGGGACAGGGTGAGAGGCGTGACTCCGAGGCGTGTTACTGTATCAATTTATGGTTGAAATTTGGTGTCTTCTCTTTGGTTGTTGATTTCAGCAGAGTCCTTCCCTGTCTGGTTGCATGTGAGTTTGTGCGTGTGTGTGTGTGTGTGTGTGTGTGTGTGTGTGTGTGTGTGTGTGTGTGTGTGTGCGTTGAAGTCTGGGAAATGTTCTCGGCATGCCGGAAATAAGTTTGCTGCCCGCAAAGTTAGTTGATTTAGGCATTAAAGCGAATCCAGCCTGTAGAGACAGATAGGTCCGTCGTCCTGCACTTGAGCATTTATAAACAATGTATAGCTTAATTTGCTGTTAGTTAGTAGCAATTGTTGTTAATTTAGAGCCCGTTAAGGGCATACAACAAACACATACACAGATTGCAATAATGTTACAACATGAATGCAATTAAAGATCATTATAAAAAAGAGAAAGAGAGAGCAACAATATGTTTAATAACACGTTTTCCTATAGGTAGTTTATGTATCCATAGTATATAGTAAATGAGCCGCCATTTCTCCAGAACACTTTTCAGTTTTTTCCCCAGGAGAAGGTTTTTACCGAAAGAATCGCACGGCAAATTTATTTTTTTCATACAAAAATGATGTCCATACAATTGTTAAGAAACTGGTTTGCTTGATTTTTCCGGAAACCTTAATCCGAAAACAGATTTAACATAATATTATGTGTTTCTTTTTGTTCATAGAGTAAAAATCTAAAGTTGGGTTCCCTTATCCTTCCTGATATGCTGAAATATGAATAGTTGATGGATTTTTATATCATTTGAATCTCTTTAATGTTTTTGACCCATTTGTCCATTTTGCAGTTGAGTTAAGAACTTGGCTTTGCTTTCATTTTTTGTCTTTGGAATGTGTTAACATAAAATGTTAAATTTCCAAATACCATAATAGCTGCCAACACACACATACACACACACACACACACTCGCATAGATGAAATACCACAGACGGGGAATAAAAACCCAAAGTCCAATTAAAATTTAACTACATCAAAGTAGCAGCAGCCGCCGCCGCCGCATCAGTAGCTGTTTTAGATGAGACATCGACGACACCTATACAAACACACACTCATGTGTATAAGTATATATATATGTATATTCTCTCGCATATATAGCTATAACATTTAACAAGTTTAGTATTTTGGGTTCGAGTGCTTTTTGTGGGAGCACAACAGCTGGACACGTACATGAATGGACATGCCCAACTATGAGCAACAAACAACAACGGGGAAAAAAAAAACAAGTGAAGAAGGAACACATACAATGAGCAAACAACACACACACACACACACACACGAACACTTTGTAGCTGCGTATCCATGGCATGTCGAAAATTGCGCAGCTTTACGGCAAATGCCGCAAATTGAAACAATTTACATGTTGTACATGTGTGTGGGGCCATCAAAGGGTTAAGCTTGCGTGTAAACCGTCTGCTGTGTTTGTGTGTGTGTGTGTGTGTGTGTGTGTGTGTGTGTGTGTGTGTGTGGCCGGCTATTGATACCAATGGGCGATTGAGCAGCGCCAACGTCGTCGCCGCCTCTAACAAAACCATGAATTTTGATTTAGTCCCCCAAGCCAGCTAAGCTAAGGTTTTGAAACGAAAACAAAAAAAAAAATTATGCCAGTCGCACAAAAAAATTCCAAAATATATATATATATATAGAAACAATAGCAACAACAACAACAACGAGGTGACAAACCACGCGTGATCCAACGTTGCCCAGTTGCCAAAAGAAAAGAAAAAAAAAAATGAGGAGAGAAATGTTGATGGTGTCGGCAAGCACGGATTATGGCGCGCTTCTCCTGCGGAGTTTCAAACTCTGGTCAAGGCAATTCCCTTTTTTTAGCTTATCATTCGCTTTGCAATAAAAAATGCGGCTCTTCCAACCGCTGCAAGACGCTACTCGCTCGAAGGCAATTGAACTTGATTAATCAAATGTTTTTAGAATTTTAATAAAAACAACTTCATAGGCTTAACTTAAATGTTGGCATATTTTTAACCACGATCTGAAAATACTGCCATATTGAATAGGTCATTAAACAAACCCACAAGAGCCGACTCTCAGCTGCTGCTCCCCTTTCGAATTTATGTTCGGCTTGGTAATAACCTTTATAAAGTAAATTTACAATAAAAGGCAAAAATGGCAAATGGCGGATGGTAGAATGAGTTTAAGTGAAGAACTGAACAAATGTCGGATGTTGAAATGGCTGCGACACGCAGCCTCCGTTGTTCATTTGCTACCGTCATTGCAGTTTTTTTTTTGTTCCTTTCCTTTCTCCCGTTTTCCGCTGTTTCCCTTTGGTTTGTTTTTTTGTTGTTGGTGCTTTGCTGCCCACGCGCCGACACGTTTGGCTTCCGTTGGATTTTCGCCGCGATTTCCTTTCGCGCTGTTCCATAGCCATTTACATATACATACATACATACACATATATCCCTGGCCATTGCCCATTTTCATTTCCCAATTGTCAGCTTTGCTCTCTTCGTTTTTTTTTGTTTTTTCAATTTTTTTTGTTCGTTGTTCTTGTTGGCCAAAAGTCAACCCATGAGCTGTGGCATTTTTAAGTAATTTTTATCGGTCAACTGAAGTCGGGGTAAATTTGGGGAACATATCGTTCAAATTGGTGGTGGTGGCGGGGCGGGGGTTGAGTGGGAAGGGTCAACTGGTTGGCGTGGTTGGTATACAAAAGAAAAATCCTGCAGCTAGGAATTTTAAAGTTGTTACATGACCCAACAATAACAATGACAACTCCGCCGACAAGGTCAGCGGATGCGGTCAGAATACACACATCCTACAGCCCCTGCACCTGCAACTTGCCCCAACCATCAACTACTTTGGTGCGTGTCTGTTTTGGTGACTAGAGACAGCATATGGGAGTACAACTGGCACTGACTGATGATGATGATGGGTTGATGGGAGAGAGGAGAGAGGTTGAGAAGTTGACGTTGAGTTTGGGCGTCGACAAGTGACAAAATATGCAAGTTTCAGACCACAAATTCTCACCCGTGAGTCCACAATCATTTTGACACTGGTTACAGCGAGGCGCATTCGCATTCGCATTCGTCGTCATCGTCAACGTCATCGTCGTCGTCATCGAGGACTAGATTTGCGTTTGGATAGTTGCATGCCATATATAGCCACATGTCCTGTGTGCCTGAGCCAGTTCCTGTCCGCTCATAGCCCTCACTCACTTTTTGCCTTCCTGTATTGCAATGTCCTTTGTCGCGTTTGCAGGAAATTGAAAAGAGCAACGCAAATTGCGTTCCGCTGAAACTTGGACGTTGCAAGGTTCAACGTTCAACGGTTCAACATTCAACATGATGATGATAATGATGATGATGATGGCATTGCCATTGCCCACGCGTCGAGTGGTTGACAATTGATTTGTGTTTATGTGCGCTGTCCAGAGTTTTCTCTCTCTCTGGCAAGGACCATGCAGCATGCACCGTGCACCGTGCACCATGCACCATAGCCATGTAAAATGCCGTTTGGGCTGTGATTTAAAGACATTAACATGATGGCTCCACAATTTTGGTGATCAACACAAGCTGAAATTTAAGTCAATTTAATACCCAATCCCATCCGCAAGTTAGATACGACAAAACTATCGTAGCGAGGGAAAAACTGCCACTCATTTTGACATTTCAACATCCCAATGATGATATCTTATCGATATTTGTCCGAAAACTCTAGTTCAAGGGGTTTTAACATTAAGCTCAAAGTTGAAGTGAAGTTTATTCTTGAACTTCCTGGCCAAAAGCTCTTCCATCTTGGCCTAAAGTGTCCTGTTAGAAGACGGGAACTTGTCATTAAGTCAACTACAAGATTCTTTTTTGTTTAAGTCGTACTTTAAACATTCAATCCTTTATAATAATAATAATATTTTTGTATTTATTTTTTAGCTGGCTAGCGGGGCGAGCTAGTTTCGTTAATTCAACATCGTTTTGGGTCAAAAGTCGACAAGATTGTGCGATTAAAAAAAGTGCAGGCTCACGCTCAAGGACATCTGGAGCAGTTTGAGCAGGAGCCGCAGCAGGACACAGCACCACATTATTCATCGCATCATCAACACTTGCAACACTTGCAACATTCACAGCAGCAACAACAGCACCAACATCAGCAACAACAGCACCAACAACAACAACTAGAACACCAACTGCAACAGCATCATCAGCAACACTACAACAATCACTACAGCATCCAGCAACAACACAGCAACAACATCAACTACAACAGCAACAACAGCAACAACAACAACAACAGCCACAAAATGCATTTGACAACCACAGGCACTAATTCGACGGCATCAAATGCCAACAACAATAACAACAACACTAACAACAACAACAATAACAACAACAACACAACCAACAACAATAACTCCAGCAGCAGCAATAACAACAACAACACAAGCAACACAAATGGCTCCAACAACAACAACAACAGCTCAAGTAGCAACAACAACAACAACAACAACAGCACCGAACAAAATACACCACCAACACCAGCCCAACTACTAAACGAAGCGTACACCAAGATGACCTCAGACATTTTGGCTGAACGCACTTTGGGCGATTTCCTAACCGAACATCCCGGTGAGCTGATAAGAACCAGCAGTCCCCTCTTCGTTTGCACCGTCCTGCCGCCGCATTGGCGTTCCAATAAAACGCTGCCGGTTGCCTTCAAAGTTGTCTCGTTGGGCGACATCATGGACGGCACCATGGTCACAGTGCGTGCCGGCAACGATGAGAACTATTGCGCCGAATTGCGCAATTGCACCGCCGTAATGAAGAATCAGGTGGCCAAATTCAATGATTTGCGATTTGTTGGACGCAGCGGCAGAGGTGAGTTAAACTTTGATTCTGTTAGAACATAAGTCAAATAACGATTGCCCGAAACTTTGCACCCGAATTTAAAGGCTTTCGCAGCTTAAACTCAACTGAATTTCATAAAAAGTTAGTTGAAAGTTATGGCTTAACTTTTATTATATGACTACGTTTGGATTTTAAATATTTTCTCACCGAAACTTCAAACAATTTTTAAGCTAACTTAAAAGACCTGAAAAGGAGTGAAAAACGCTGCCAAGTTCATTAGTTTAAAAGTGTTGCGACTGTAGTTCCTATTCCTACAACGAACCAAGTTCCTGGCGCTTACTTGGAAGGCCAAAAAACAAAGGAAACCTAGCTTAGAGCCAGGTTCAAACTGCTGTACTGTCTTCTTAGATTCAGATAATGGGTTAGCCTTCGCCAAAAATGAGTTCATTTAGTGAGCAATCCTTAAGTCGATCTGGAAATACGGTATTCAGCTGTAGGGCTTTGAGGCATACTTTCAACATAAAAATTATTCAGGCTGCCTTATCTAAAGATAAGAGTTCCATGGTGGATGGCGTCTGTTATGGAATTTAACTCAGTTTTGAGTCAAAAATATATAAACGCGTGGTCTTGTGGTTCTTATAACACAATAGCAGTCTCTCCTTCCCTTTGACCTTACCATCCGATATAAACTGCTATCTAAATCTAAGAAATTACTTTGTGGTTTATCTGGATCCCAACAGATACTAAATACAGTTTTCCCTTACAAAATCTTTAAATTCCTTTTTATTATTATAATTTTTTAAATTTTTTACCCATTAATTTTCTTTTATTCCTTCCGTAAGTCCTGTTGCTCAGCTTAAACTGTTTAACTTTTATAAAACATCTTTATCGTAACACTCTTTGCTACTTTCTCGTTATCTCCATTTCGTTTTATGTTGGGCATCCATCATTTTTTTGTGACCAAACAACTTTTTCAAGTGCTTCTCATTCACAATTGTCCGAGTTGTCAGCGAGTCCGTTGGATGTTGGTGTAATGCTTATTGTTGTTGAGAGTGTTTTTGGGTTTGGGTTGGCGGCCTTTTCTTTTCTTTGTGGCCAAAATGCACTCGAAACAATTTGTTCAATTATCGCCTTCCACCCTCGACGGCCGTTTTCCATTCGCGCTTGCTGAGTGGCAAAAGTTTTGAGTGCGCTCTCCTTTGCTTTTGTCCAAGCATTATTCAGCCACTTTTTGCACTGGCAACATTTATTCTCTGTTTTTTTTTTGTATTGTTTTATCACAGCATTTTGTTGTTGCTGGGCATCCTTTTGTATCCTTTTGTAACCGCTTGTAAAGCGCTGCACAAAATTGTCAGCAGTTCATTAGTCGACGAACTACGAGTTTCGAGTTTCGAGCTGCGAGCTGCGAGGCTATCCTGTGCATGTCCTCATCTTAAAGTGTTTAATAAACTGTCAAGCGAAATGAACTGCGGTAAATGGTTGAAGTGTAGTTGAATCAGCATTATAAATTACAAAAGGCTGTGAAAGTTTTTGCTAAATACCTGTAACTCTTTTTTTTTAGCAGAACTTTACAGATAAAGGCACAAATGGCGACACAATCAAGCGAACCCAAAAACGGACTCAACTCAGCTCTAGCAATTTTTGTTTTTTAATTCTGTTTCTATTTTTTTGCACCATGTCAAACAGTCAGGCAGACAGACAGACGGGCTGGTTGGTTTTAGGGGAGCGTGGGGTGGTACGCATCCGCTGCGGTACAACCGCAAAAACCAAAGCTTTAACTGCGGCATTTGTGACAGAAAGAGAGAGAGAGAAGGATAGAACCCGCAGCAAATGTCCGATTGTGCCGCAGGATTCATGCATTGTCATTCATTGGGCATGCCAATAGACGCGTCGTCCATCTTCTGCACATTTCTCATTTCTCCATTTCGGCATTCACATTCGCATTTGCATTGAGGCGTTTAATTGTAAATTTCCCCCATTCATTTAGAGCCTGCGTCTGGCCGGGGCTAACAAGCGGCTGCAGACCATGTCCATCAGACTGCCCATGCCTCTTGGGTAATATGAGAACCCCCCAAACCCATATGCCCGGCAGTTGCAGCAGCTTTGCCGCAATCGCGTCTCGTTTTGACAGGCAGCCGCAGCAAGGATAAATAAATGTGTGTGCTGTTGCATATCTCTGTTGTGGCTATAGTTGCTGTTGTTTTTATTGCCTTGGCAACGCTATACATATTGAATCAAAACTGTAACACGTTGCGTGTGCCACGGTTTCATAAATTAACCAAACTAAGATTCCGGGTTTTTCATTGTTAAGTGTCAAATGCAAAGATTTGCTTCCCTCTCTCGCTCGCTCTCGCTCTCTCTCTCTCTCTCTTTGCGTGTGTGTTAATTGCAAAACGGTTCGCTTGTGGTTTGGTTCGGCTTGGTTTAGGTTATGGTTACGGTTATGGTAACGGTAACGGTTACGGTTCGATTTAGTTCGGTGGCTGGCTTTGTGTAACGCTGCGTATGAGTGATTTGTGGGGCATTGCCGCTAATCGTTGTGCTGGTCGCCGTTGCCGCCATTTTGTTTTAGCTTCTGCCGCCCAGCTAATTACAATAGCAAAATAGCAAATGCATACCACACCCCCCCCCCCCCCCGCCCATCAAACGTCTATCCTCCCCCAACCAGCCATCGCTCCAAACAAATTGCGCTTTGGACATCGTGTGCGCGCGTCATGCAATTTAATTACCCAGGCATCGATTTATTTGGCCCCAGCGCCCTGCACTAGGCTACACTTTTAATTAGCAAAGTGCCATGCACATGCAGACACACACACACACACACACACACATACACACGAAGTTGGGGGGGTTGGGGTTCGGGTTAGGGTGTTGCACAGTCGGTGCCAGTTGGCGATTGTTACGAGAGTTTGCCACGTCAATAACTTCTCTATCGCATCATATCACAACAGCAACAGCAACAACAGCAAACGAACCACTTTGCACCACCAACATCAACATTATCGATAAGGACGGCAAGTTAAGCTTTGGGGTTTCGCTCGTTCGTTGAGGTTTTTATTTACACAACTCTCTCAAGCCATTTAAGACAGCCGCAAAATGAACTCCGTTCCATCCAAAAGCCACCCAAGCCAAGCCAAAGGCAAACAATCGAAAGTGAAAGGCGACGCGCGCGTTGCCCCAACAAAATGTATTAATGCATAAAAAGACAAACGACAAACGACAACAACAAAAAAAAGGGCGCACGGTTTTTTGTGTTGCCCTTTTTTTTTTGTTGCGTGTGGGTCTGAATTGGGGTTTGGGTTTTGGTTTGGGTACGGTTCGGTTCGGCTTGCTGTGGGTGTTAGTCAAAGGCAAGACAAATGTCTGCCAAAAGTCGAGACTGCCGCGCCATCAACTTTGTTCTAGCGTTAAAAAGAAGGCGTTAAAAAGGCAAGACACCAAACTGCGAAGAAAAAAAAACAAAAACAAAGTATAATACAATACACAAATAAAAAAAAAGTTCTACAAACTGACACCTTGACTGCTTCAATGGTGCGGCGTCAGGATCTCTGTGTGTGTCTTGAGTTTATTTTCGTATTTATTTTTTTGTTAGCTCGCACAATTTGCTTTTGGCTTTTGATTGTGGGGTCCTTATCGTTGTTGTTGTGTGTGAATTGTTTGGGTAGCTTGGTGTCTTTGGCGGGAGGGGGGGGGGGGGCTTGACAAAGAAAGCAACAGGCAAGGCAGCAGCTGGCATTAAACGGTGTCACTTACAATTATGATGAACTTCACTTATAAAGAGCTCAGCGCAATAAATCACAAGTCAAGTCAAGTTAAGATCAAGGCATAAATATTTTCGGCAATGTTTCGGTATTGTTACGTTATATGTTCTAAATTCTTTCGATAGTTTTGAAAGACAATTTTGTGCCTATATATATTTATATCTTATGGTTAGAAAAAAGATTTGATTTCGTTTCGAAAAATTTAATTGAATTTTCTACACATTTATATTTCGTCTTAGTTGAAATATGTTTGTTCAGCACAAAAGCATTAATTGCAACATTTGAAAACGTGTGTTTAATGGAAAGGCGAACTAAGAAGAAGAAGAAGAAGAAGAAGGAAACACTTTGGTGTGCGACATTAAAATCAAAGCTGTTGACAAATAACTGAAATCCTTGTTGCAAATCCTTGGCAATTTACAGAACAAGCGTCATAAATCAATTGGGTAATGAAAGGCATACAAAGCACACACGTGTCATGCGTAGGGGTGTCATCATGATGACGATGACGATGACGATGATGATGATGATGTTAAGGGTGCGAGGGGTTGGTAGGGGTGTGTGTGTGTGTGTGGCATTGTAAGACAAAGTGGAGTAGGCCACACATTCACACGATATGCGATACAGGTACATTTGTATCGGGCTAGCTGGCTGACTGACTGTTTGTCTATCTGTCAATGCTTGTGGCTTTAACACACACATGCCCATAAGAAAACATACACACACACACATATACATACATACATAGCTAAAGATAACGTAGTCACATAATCGTTTTCGTGGCTTAAAATTTACAATTTGCGGCTTATTTGCAATTACATTTTCGGCTCATCTCTACTTCAACTTCGATACATTTTTGTTCAAATATTTGCGTCGTTTGTCATATTTTACTGCCTATGCACACACACACACACACACAAACGTTTATTTTTTGTTTGCTTCAGCCATTTGCAAACATGGCAGCCAAATTTGAAAATATTACTTTACCTTTTTTGTCAGGTAAGCCCTTAAAAGCTTTTTGAGCCTTCTAATCCAGCCAGTAAGTCGGCCAACACAGAAACGCATTTTGTGGCTTATTTGGTTGCCCATTGAGCTTTCTTTTAAGGCATCGTCGTTTTTCTTCCTTTTTTATTCTTCTTTGTTGAGTTCCTTTCCTCTTCGATACTTGTTGATTTATGAGGGCTTACAGCATTGGCAATAAAACTGTTTTGGCATGCTATTGGTCATTGTTGAGAGTCAAAACAGTTGCTCGTCAAAATAATTTTTGATTTGTTTTTCGAACTGATATTAAATTAATTACCGTATCAATAATCTGTTCAGAAACTAAGTTAACGAAAAAAATATTTTTTAAGCCCACAAAAAACTCAATAATCCGTTTTATTAATTCATCTTGTGACTTTAATCGAAACTGTGATTCACACAAAACCCTACTTAAACTGCCAACTCCAAAAAAGCATCAAGAAATAATTGGCAAAAAAAAAAAAATAGCGCAACAATGAACTTAACTTGATGACAATAAAGGCCAAGTGTGATAGAATAAAGTGAAAAAGCATTTTGCAGCAGCCGGAAAAATGGAATGGAGGTGGAGGTGCAAGCCAAAGGGCGAAGACACAAATGCCACTTGAAGCAAGTGCAAACAGACTCAAGACGAAGTTCATTTTTTACCAAAGTTGCTAGAAACTAAGGGGAAGCAATCTACTACTTATATAGAAAGTGAGAAAGAGATAGAGAGAAAAAGAACGAAACAAAGATGAAGACCAAAATCAAGGCGGCGTTTTGTTAGCAGGCGCATTGGAGTGTGTCAGCAACATGTGTAAGCCTTGGTCTCTGTATGTGTGTATGTGTGTGAGTTGGTGGTTTATTTGTTGTTGTGTGTACTGAAATGATTTAAGCTTTGTTTGTCAACTTAAAAAGCAAACGGCGGCAACATGGGCGTAAAACACTTGAAGACATTGCACATACGCCGCGTTGTCATAGACAAAAAAACGTCACCCCGACCCACTTCAACCAAGGCTATCAAGTTTGTCGCCGAGGGGGTGGGGGGAGGGGCGCTTGAAATGCTTTTAATTGAATCGCTGCAAATTCATCGTGGGCCTGGCAACATTTGACAATGGCAAAAAGAACTCAGGCAAAAGTGGTTGGGGCAGGTCCTTCGCCAAATGTGTATAGAATGGGAGAGTGTTTAGGAAGTGGGGGGGGGGAGGTAGGTGGGGTAGGTAGGCGTAACAAGTTAATTAAAAGAAAACTGTGTGGCACAAATGAAATAAATCTTAGCTTTCATGTATTGGGGCGTCTTCATCTTCTTCTACATCGTTCCCGAAAACAGCTTCTTATGTGAGTGAAAGTGTGTGTGTGTTTGAGTCATGTGTTGCAGACAATGAGTTTGAATTGTAATTAATTCCTTCATTGTGAAAAGGGCAACACTGCGAGTGTGCTTGCCGACTGGCTAAAAAACTTGCCAAAAAAAAAGGCGATATATTATTAATTAGTTCAAGTCTGATTTGTAGCAAAGAAATGGTGCGAAAAATTGTTTTGCAGCATAGATAGAAAGGACGCAAGTAAGGACAGTCAGCCAAAGGTGTTTGAAGACTTTATGAATCAAAGAAGATGCGTTAGAGAAAGAAATAGGCTTAAAGCCTGTTTGAGTAAAAGGACGCACAACTCTGCTTTATTTGCTTTGAAATTGAACAAGTGAATAAATTTGATTTTACTTTGTTTGAAGCCATATTTGCAACTATCAAATATTAAGTGTAGTTATTTTTTTTATATATATATTTGAGCTTGCCTGTGGGCTTAAATTTATTACCTTACCTTAACTCGAACATTGATTTCAAATTTAATTTTGCAAAAGTCAAATATACAGATATTCTAATAACAAGACAACAATGTAGTGGCTCGAGTTTTTCGTTCATCAAGTTTTCGATCTTCCTCTTTTACTTTCGTGTTAACCGCACCTGCAGACTTGCTGCTACGCAACATGACAATTTAATTGTTCGTTTGCATGCACTATTTGTTTATATGTTTATTGTATAGAATACCAAAAAATGTTGCCTTGATATTTACGATGTGACAATCGACCGATGTTTTGAGGCCATAAATGTGTCGCGCGTGTCGTGAACCAATTAATGCGCCAAGCTCTCTTATTCTCAGCTTGGTTATAAATAAGTTGAAATAAAAATGTTTTGTTTTATATATGTATATATTTTTTGGCTCAAACTCGTTGCAGGGAAGAGCTTCACATTAACCATCACCGTGTCAACGAATCCACCACACATAGCCACCTACAACAAGGCGATTAAAGTGACGGTCGATGGTCCGCGCGAGCCTCGCTCCAAGACAAGTAAGTATGCAACAGCAAATGGCCGAATGGCCGAATGGCCAAATGGCCAATGGCCAAATGGCTAAGAAAGAGCTATAAGCCAATGGCCAATAGTCAAAGAGCAACAAACACACACATACATAAGCAAATCTCTAGTATATTAATTTTCACAATGAATGCGACTTTATTAAAGCACATTCTCTGCCCGCCTCTCTCTATCTCTCTCTATCTCTCTCTCTCTCTCTCTCATGCATATATTCAATTTCTTTAGGTCCTTTGTGTCCTTGTGCAGAGTATTTAATAAGCAGTGTTGACTCGCTCGTTTAGCAGCTGCAAATGCATATTTATAAGCATGCAAATATTTTACTTTGCATATGTTAAAGCAAACCCAACAAACAGCTCAGACTCAGATCCACAAACAGTTTTAGCTGCCAGGAGTCGGTATGTTTGTGTAGTTTTTGTCCTTGTTCTTGTTGTTGTTGTTGCTGCATGGTGTAATCTGTTGGGTCCAAGTCCGAGTAGCAGCAACAATTCAATCCATGGCATGATTTATATCCTTAGATGCCAGACTGCAACGTTTGACTCTGCCTTTTGTACAGAGCGGGCACAGTTTTATGTGGTATATACACACACACACACACACACACATGCACATAAATGGCAGTTGGTTTTAAGCTGCCGCCACCAACGTCAGACAAAAGGTTATTATTTTATAATGAATACAATCTGGCGTAAAACGGCAACTAGCAAATGGTTGACAACGAGAGATAAAGTGAGAAAGAAACAGAAAGAGCGTGAAAGATAAAAGGAGTTAGAGGAAAAGACAGAGAGAGAGAGAGAGAGAGTTCACACTTTACTTAAATCAATTCAAAGATCAACACATAAACACAACAATAACAGCAAATGAAACATTTAGTTAAGGACAGATAATTAAAACTGAAAAAAACTTAGTGTTATCCCTTTTAGGGCAACAACAACAATTTCATTTCGCCTTTGGCCAGCGACCGTTCCACTTCTCAACGGATCCATTGTCCGGCTTTCGCATGCCACCAATTGGCAACTGTCAAAGTAAGTACAATTTAATATCACTCAACTCTATCAAATCATATATTCAAATCATATATTTAACATTATTCTACATACATACTTCAATCATAATTGTTTAATTGTTTTTTTTTTTTTTTTTGCATTTTTTATGTGCCTTTCGGTTTTTCTTTAAACACTTGTGCGCTTATTGAGCCCGTTTTGGTTCGTTGGTGTTGGGGGGTGGGGCCGGCCCTCTGTGGTATGCCCCAATGCAACCGCACAAAATCACACAAAACGATTAGGTGGCAGGCTTAAACAGAACAACAAAAAAAAAAAGCAACAAAAAAATAATATTCCACTCAAACAATAACAACAGCAACAACAACGTTCAGTTTTAAGCTGCGGCCACACAAAAAACCCCAACAACAAGAACAACAACAATTTAAATTTAAATGCACAAAAAGTACATAAACTATTATATAAGTAAATGTGTGCGCATTTACAATAAATATTTAAATAAATCTTGACATCCATTTTGCAGGCGCTTAAAGCGACTACATTAATTAGGCGCTCAATTATATTAATTTATTTTCCCTTTTTTTTTGTTCAATTCTTTGTATTTGTTTTACATATTTTTTTGTTTTATTATGTAACCAAAAATACTCTATACTCTATACTAAATAAATCAATTAACAAAAGAGTTTTTCTTATGTCAGGAATTTTTTTATTATTAGTTTTTGAGTAATTTTGGTTAAATCAGTTATAGCTTGGGGCTAAATATTATTGTATGAACAGATATATTTTTTATATTTTTAATTGCTTTGTAGAGTATTTTTTAAAATTAAAAATGTCAATTGTTGGCTGACATTTTGCTTTAACTTGCACTAAATTGTTGTTGTTGCTGTTGTTGTTGTTATTGTGCTGCTATTAAACTGTTGACCACTTTATTTAACCCAAAGTTTACTATACAAACAAATAAACGTTGGTCAGTTACAACAACAGCATTGACAATCGGCAAACAGCACAAAAAGCTGGCGTCAAATAAAAAAAAAAAATAAAAAAATTCTTGTATTGCTTGTGTTATTTATTTGTCTGTCTGTCTGCCTGTGTGTGTGTTTGTCAACATTTTGTATTGTTGTTGGTGGTGGTGCAGCAACGTTCATTTATCGGGCATAAATCACGTGGCGCATACAAATTATGATTTCAATTCACAAAACTACAAAAGCTAATGTCAAATGCTGTATGTAGATTGCCATTCACATCTTCTATCATACAAATATGTAAAGGAATTTCTCCATTTAAACTGTATTTTCAAATATCTATAATCATAAAAAGAAAGTTTTTTTTTTAGTTTTGGACAATTTGCAATTTGAATTTTTCATTTTATCAAAATCTCCATATAATAAATATTAATTTTACAACTTTTTATTAATTACATTTACTTAAGTATTTAAAGTAAGCGAAAATGCTCGTGTTGCTGGCTTTAAAATTATAAATCAATAATTAAAATTGTGGGTTGATTTTTTTTTTTTTGGTTTGTGTTTATTTTTGCGTCTGCTTTGTAGGTGAACTAAATTTAATTATATATACATATAAAAAGGCATTTATATTAAATTTGATGTTTCAATTTAATTTGACAATTAATTGCATTACAACAACAACAACTACAAATAACAAGCAACAAATCGTTAGTCAAACATGACAGCAAATTTTCGCTTTTATTTATTTAACTATATTTTTTTGTTTGTCGTAGCATATTAATTATGTTCGTTTTTTTTTTTTATTTTTATAAAGTTTTAACAAAGTTAAGATGCATACAAAAACAATTAGTTGTTGTTTATTTTTTATCAAGCGATAATTATCATATGAAATATAATTATTTAAGTTGAGCAAAAAAAAAAAAAAAACCAAAGGCTCTTTAAACAAATATCAAATGCAGTTCAATCAGCAAACGCACAGAAATTACCCTAGGCAATCTGGCTGTCAATTTGCACTTGGTTTCTCGATGCCCCCCCCCAATTGGTCTCTCCATACCACCATTACAAGCCCCAAACCCAATGTCTAGCGCGAAGCGCACAAATCAAAATGCAAATTGCGCGATTTACAGTCCGACATTTTCCAAGCCCCATAGCTATCTATGGCTCTTTCGCACACACACACACACAAAATATTCTGTATATTATATACGTATATATATATTATGTTATTCAGTCACATATATACACACACTCACTCTGTGTGCGTGTGTAAATAATGATTACTGAAAGCGTCTGTTGTTACTGATTACCCATAATTTAATTGTAAATATGCAAAAAGCAAAATAACCTGAATTATTTATTAACAAATTTTATTGACAGTCGCTGCTTGACTTAATTACTGGCATATATTTTATTAATTTCGCAAAAAAAAAAATTATATATATTATTGGAAATCCAAATAAAGCTGAAATATCAAGTAACATATGCCCATATCAATATAAATATTATGTGTAAAGCGAAAAAAAATGGTGAAAATCAAAGTTATTCAATAAGAATTTTACCATTAAAATAATAGCTAATTTCTCTTGACAAAGATTTCTTTAACACACTTGTAAAGTGAAGAGTTTTGATTGGACCGTTTTTGGATCGTTGTTGGTCAGTGTTCACAGCAGCCTAACAAATTTGCATTGGCTTTGTGACAACTTTTGGTGCTTTTGCAAACCTTTTTTTTGTTGTTGTTGTTTGTTAATAATTCAGTGACAAAATATGCGCTGTGGATAAAGTCAATCGGCGTGACAACAAACATCAGACAACAGAACCCCAACAGCAACACCACCAACAACAACAACAACAGCAATAGCAACAAACTGTACACAAAAAGCAACGTAATTAATGGAGGTAGAAGCATTTAAGCCAATAGCATTAATAAAGCCACCACAAAATCAATATCCGGATACGAAAATGCGCCCGTCGCCGATAAAAACTAATTAATAATTTCCGAATGGGCTATTAATTAAGCCTAATTATCTGTGCATGAGACTCGACCCGCAACGTGGTCTGTACTTCATCCGAAACCCGTTTTATTTCCACTCTCGCCCTCTCTCTCTCTCGTCTCTCTCTCTATCTATCTATTACCCAGTCTATGATGGCTCCCGACTGGAACCTAACATTGTGATTTTTGGCCTGTTTTTCGTGATACTTTTACATTGATGGCAATTTTTGGGGTCCGCTGTCCGGCGTCGCAACTGATTTGTTTGTAATTTTTATGCGCTGGCTGCCGGTTCTGGCTACGACTAAAAGAGGGTCCCGCATAATGGACATGATGGGGCTCCAATTAGTAGCCCATATGTGCCATCAATTTGCTGGCCCAACACGGCTCAAAAACGTGTATAGAAACCGAGAAGGGAATGTGGCTTTGTTCACTTATTGACGCTAATTGTATGCAGTGTTGTTTAGACCAAATAGGAAATTTTTGCATTTTCATTTATTGTTTGGTTATTTTGTTTTTGAGTTTTGTACACATGTCGTATACTTCATACTGAGCTGAGCATTCTACTTAGTTTTGATCACATTCTTCTCTTTGTTTGTTCATCTTCTAATCTCATCTCACTCACACACACACACAAACGCACAAAAACTAATAAACTTAAAAAAAAAAAAACGAAAATGAAAACGAAAACGATACCAACAACAAAGATATGTCCCAATTTGGTTTAGGTGCCAGCAATACGCATTGGGGCTATGGTTCGGCCGCCTCAGCCTACTCCCCGTACTTAGCCAGCAGCGGACTATCATCGTGCACCACGCCCACCTCAGCCCAATTTAATAATCCAGCATTGGGCTTCACCTGCTCCTCGAACGATCAGAGCAACAATCAAGATTTTGGTGGCGCCACCAATCGCGACTGTGTGCCAAGTAAGTACGATGCTTGACTTAAGTACGAATCGTGGTTTCAAATCCCATCAGCTGCTTTTTGTAATAATTTTTTTATGTATATAAATTTTCGATATTTTGTATTTTTTTCTTCTATTTTTTAGTGCTGCCCGACTCAACGGCCAGTGACTTGGACCAGCATCTAAGCAGTTTGGTTGGATCCACCAGCGGGCAGATGTCGCACCACAGCCTGTTGGGCGCCAGTGGACAAACGTCCATTACATCGACGGTGAATGGCGCAGGTGCTGGGAGCGGGGCAACCGCTGGCAGTGGTGCGGGTGCTGGCAGTGGCGGTGGTGGCAATTCGATACTGGTGCCACGCTATCATACCAATGCCAGCAACGACTACAATGTGCATTCCAGCCAGAACGGACCGCGCAGCTTGAGCGACAGCTCACAGGCCGAGTCGCCGGTGCAGGAGGATCTGCTGTCCACCAATACACCAAATTTGGGCAGCGGCAGCGGCGGTGCGACCAATGGTGGTGCCGCCAATGGCAGTGGTAGTGCTGCTGGCGGCAACAGTGTTGCCTCTTCGGTGGCATCTGCGGGCGCTGTCAATCCCGCCATGCTGGGCGCCAATCAAAACTTTCCGGGCATTGTCAATCAGCCACAGCATGCCTCTGCCTCGGCCTATGGCGGTGGTGTGGGCGTCGGTGTCGGTGTCGGTGGCGGGCATGGTGGCGGTGCCGGTGCCTCAGCCGCCGGCTGCAATGGCTCATTGTATCCGGTGTTGCCCGCCAGTCTGCTCTACTCGCAGCTGTATACGGCCGCCAATCAATCGGCGCATGGATTTCATTCGCACACGCTGCCGGCGCATGCGTCCCCGAACTCCTCGGTGCATGGCGAGCTGCAGAGTGTCATGGATCACATTAGCAATGTGGGTGTGCGGCAGCAGCATAATATTATGACTGGCGGCGGTTTGGCGCATCCGGGTGATCTGACGCTGATTGGCAATTGTGGTGCGTCGGTGAGGAATATCGAGGATGGGAATAGCAATCGTCAGGTGGCCGCGCTCGCTGCCCATCGCGGCCACCACAACCCAACTGACAATGGGGGCAGCGTTTGGAGGCCATATTGAGGTCAGGTTCTGTGGTGCGGATCCGCTGTCCTCTAGTGCCACGAGCACCTCGAGGGGCAAGCAACGGAGAAGCAGCACACACAGATCCAAAACAATGATATTGGCAATGTAGATGGGATTGGAATTGGTAATGGGAATGTCATGGATATGTTGGGTGGGGATGGCAATGGGATTGAACTTGGTAGCATTTGTGCGGAATATGGAGTGTAAATTATTGTACATACCAAAAGAAAAATATGTAGGCCATATGAGCAAAAAATTTTTTTTTTTCCCCCAATGATAAGAAAACGTAAAAGAATTACAATTTTAGTAGAATTTGTTGCTG
Organism: Scaptomyza polygonia; assembly: GCA_035044585.1. Classification (NCBI taxonomy): domain Eukaryota; kingdom Metazoa; phylum Arthropoda; class Insecta; order Diptera; family Drosophilidae; genus Scaptomyza; species Scaptomyza polygonia. The sequence goes on along the minus strand of JAWNNU010001403.1, from coordinate 651,734 downwards.
CTCATAAAAGCTCAATAGTAAACACACATAAACCAAAAGAGGAAATACCACTCGTATGTATGTTTAGCATACAAGTATTTAGTCAAATGGAAACCAACAAAAAAACAACTAATAAAAAATAAATATATGTGAAAAAACCAGCTATAAATTACTTAATTAGCAAATGGATGGTGCGCGAGAGGCAAAGCTCTCAAATTCGCTTTCGAAATCGTTGCGAAATCGTGACAGATATTTTTAATTAGATATTTTTAAAATAAAATAACTTTGTAACCTAACTTAAATTAGACAGTATTGGGTCTGTTTGTTATGTGTATATCCATATATATACAAGGATATATATGATATCAGCAGCAGTCCCAGGCCCGTGGTAAGCCCGAGCCATAAAACTACACACAAGCTAGTCATAGTAACAACAACAACAACACACACACACACACAAACAAAACTACAAATTATAGAAAAGCGAATTTGAAGCAATCGCTTATTAAAAAACCCAAGGACAATTTTTGATGTAGCTCTCAATGTTTATACTAGTATAGGATTTTTTATATAAATATATTTATATTATTTATTTATGTCTTATTTTATTTGTTGTTATGTATGTAGTATTTTTATTTTTGTTTTTTTTTTTGGAATTTCACACATGTAACATATTGAGTAGATGGAATTATGAAGGCAAAGAAGAAGAAATTGTTGAGGAGTTAAATGGAGGCAAGTAGAAGAGCCGTTGTATATGAGTTCCTAAACCGTAATCCATGTTCGTGAATTTGTTTACTGTTCATTTCATGTGCTTCGATATGCGTGTATGTACTTTGAATGTGTATAAAAAAAAAACTGTGCAATGTAAGCTAAATACTACTATTAAATATATGTATACGTACTTAATATAAACTATAATTATACTATCATATACTTACTACTTGAATGCAAAACACAGCAAAAAACCAAAAAAACAAATTGCAATACACTTAAAAATAATTGTAATAACTATGTTTTTTTTTTGATAGCTTATAAAAGTTTACCAATTAAGTGAATTCCAACAGAAGTTTCAGATTCATAATAAAGTTGATTATGCTTATGATGATGATGGTGATGATGATAAATATATTGAGAGGAATGTTGCAAAATCAAACAATTTAGCTGGAATCCCATATAACAACTATATATAGAGTTTAGATTCTGCAGACAAGTAAATTCCAATAGTTCACACTCACACACACACAAACACAAATTTTAATATATCGTCTAAATCGTTGTCAAAGTGAAAAATGATAGAAAAAAATAAAAAACATATTAGAAAATTAATGCAACAAAATGCCGCATAAACAAGCCACATAATAGCGTGTGGCATTAGTTTTAGAGATCTGTTCATTTGCCAATGTCCAGTAGCACACGATTTTTTTTTTCTTCTGAAACTTAAAAAATAAATGCATATAATATATTGAAAACTGATCGTAAAGTATATATAGTACATTATATATGTAATTGATGTATACCAAAAATAAAGAAAAAACCAAAAAACCAAAAATAATTACAAATTAAATGAAAGAAAACCAAAGAAACAACCAAAAACTATGTGTATAAATACAAGAAGAAGATAACAAGAGCAAAAACAAAAATATGTCAAATCAGCTTGAAGAATTGGCAATTTTTCAAATGCATTCATACGTTTCGATATCAAGATAAATGTGTATGTAACGTATGTAACAATTTTTGTGCAGTAAAATTTAAAATATATCTAAAGCAAATTGACAAAAAAAAACACAAAAACCAAAACGATCAAAGACAGTTTAATTAAACGAAAATACATTAATAAAAATTAATAAGAATTATTTAATCATGTGTTTAATTCAAGTGTATATTGATTTGGTCGGAATCTAGGAGAATTGGTTTCATGGAATACCCTTATGGAAGCTAAAATGAAAAGGTATGCATTACAAATAGCTTGGCAGGTTTTAACGACACAATCGGGACAGTTGGCAAAGGTAAAATTATATTGAGAACGGTGTAGAGCGTCTAGCTGCGGTTTAGATTGGCGGGCTACGTAATTTTCTGCTCAATTTATTTCACATTGTGGCATCCAATTAAGTTGCAAACCAACCAAACGGCAGCAACAGCAGCAGCCCATCGCGACCCAGACAATGGCATACGGATACCGATACGATACAATTTCACGTTCATCTGCCCTTTGTACTCCTGCTGCGTGTCCTGTTCCGACTTTATAAGTCTCGTAAAAATGAAGAGCACAAGAAACGCGCGCCGGTGTGAGCCGCAGTAGTAGTAGTAGTAGCATAACAAATGAGTGGAAATGGAGCTGAAATGGCAACACGTATGCAGCCGGCTGGCAATAACCGCAAAAAGGTTTGTTAGCTTCAGCTTAATTAGAGCGTTCGATAGGAGAACTAATATATTTGCACAGACTTCGCATTGTAAATTCCAATCTTTCTTTTCGATTTTTTTTTTTGTCTGGAGCAACTTTTAATTATTTCATTTGTGCCTACTTATAAGAATTCTGAAGATGTTTTGCATAGCAAATTAGCAGTCAAGCAGCGCCCCAAAGTATGCAGCACAAAAATATTCCGCCCCCACCAAAATGATATTACTGAGTGTGAGCACGAATGTGTGCATGTCAGTATGTGTGTGTGTGTGTGTGTGTGTGTGTGCGGGGGTTAAATAATTAAAAAAATTGTTCCCATTACTTGCGTCGCTTGATAAAATTTCAAACAAACACATAGGTATTCAAAGTATATATGTACATATACTCAAAAGTAGCTAAGCTGCACGGAGACTAGGAAACCACTTGCGATGCTGTGTCTGTGAATCGCCCCTCACCCCCACCCCAAGAAAGCCATTTGCTATACTCACTCACACTCTTTAAAGTGTTGCCTTTGTTTGCTTTGCTTTGCTTTGCTTTTGCCTACCCTCCTCGCGTGTCTCGCATATTAACACTTTTCATGTATGAGCAACAAGGAGTCCCTTGGTAACCGCATTGACTGATTGAGTAAGTGAGTGGCTGACTGACTGACTGACTAAGTTGAACTGCACTGAATTAATGGCTAGCCAAAATGCTAACATGCTTGTTCTTTATTGTCTTACACTAAGATTCATTTCTATACCCTGCAAAGAGATGAACAAAAACGCAAGAAAAACTTTGACAAAAAAATGTTTATAGACGTGGCATTAAAACGAAACAAACAAATGTTCCAAGAAAAAAGCTAAACTATGCGTATTTTTATATACATGTCTATTAATCTGTTGTTTTTCTCTCTCCCAGCTTAATTAAGTTTATTGTACTTATAGCAAGTGCTTAACAAAATGTTAGCGAAGTGCTTCTCATAAATTTGTTTTGACAAATTTTCTAAATTACATTTTGGAATCATAAAGACACGTATGATAATCAGCTAAATGAAATGAAGCTACACCTGATGTACATATATAGAACACCACACACATTCATGCAAACATATATGAGGCCTTTGAGAATTTAGTTGGAACAACAACCCTCAAGCATCCACACAACCATTCATAATGATGAAAATCATCTTTTTTGAGTCGCTTCATCTGTTGAGACTTTCTATCTGTCTTAATTATGCAAGAGATGAGTGTGCGTGTGTGTGTGTGTGTGTGTTTATTATGATACCAATTACAGTCACTCGTGTGTTTGTTTCTTGGCAAAAGAACCCTGACGCTGGCTTAATTAGCAACACCTACAATAAACAAATTCATTCGAAAAAAAAAAAAAATAACCCACCACCGACGCAACTCTTACTTGCCTTCAAAGGCAACAAAACAAACTTTTTAATTATATGCTAATATATTTAACTTGTTTATGTAGGAACAAATATCACGAACCGACCCCTCCCCACCCTCTGTTCTCAAACTTCAGTCCTACAGCGATTTGAGTTGAATTCATTGACACAGCCGAACTGACTGCAAAAATAAAAACAAACAAAAAAACAAAAAACCTTAAAAATACTTGTAAGCCCACAAACCGCAAACAACAACAAGAAAACTTGAATGGCTCTTGAATGCCCGCTGATGCAGGTGAATGGCCAACAAAATATTGCAGTGATTTTGGTCGAAACAAATTATGTGGCAGCACTCTCTCTCTATCTCTCTCTCTCTCTCTCTGTTCAGTTCTTTCGTCTCTGCATTTGGAAATCAGTTGCTGTTACTCTCGACGCGCAAATATTTAACGGCTGCTACATATTTGCACCTCGCCACGCACACACACACACATGTGCGCTCGCTAAGAGGTATGAACAAATTCTTTGCTGCGGTTTTTATTGTTTTTATACAAATTTCCGTTTCGCTGGCGTTGCATTTTTGGCATTCGCGCTTTGACAGCCATCCCGGTGAATGGCAATCGCGAGATTCACACGGTTTCAACAGATTCACTAGACTAGGCCAAACGCAAAAGCAGAATGAATGAATGAGCTCAAAGTTACAATTATCTGTTTTACATTATTGCTGTTGCCATTGTTGAGCTGTTTGGGTTTTTATTTTCTTTTGTTCTTTGATTTAAACAAATGCCAAAATTCAATGCGGTACAAACTGCAAACGGTGCTCTGTGTTTTTTTTTTTTTTTTGCTTGGTTGTAGTCCTTTTATAATTAACTCTTTTCAAATACTTAAAGTACTTTGAATAGTGTAAACTTGCTTATTGTTCAATTTTATATCAAGCTTAAGCCAAGTATCATGAGGAATGTGAAAAATCTTAAAGGACTTTTTTATGTTTATAAACCTTATTTTCAAAAAATTTCGAAACAAAAAACAATAGTTTTAAGTTGAAGACTTCTGTTTGTCGTAACTTAATCTTAATAAACTTATTTTCATATTCCAATCTTTATTCTTTATATGATGTATGGCTTATACTAGTAGTTCATAATCAGCTTACCTCAAAAACGCATTAGGACTTTGAATTTGTAATCAGATTGTTAAATTGCTTTAATGACCCGCTCGCTGACATGGACTGACTGGCTGTCGTCTGGTTGGGTCAGCAGCACCTTATTGTATTATTATTATCAATTCCTATATCAACTAATTAAAATGCATTTCAATTGCACGATTTCTGTTTATTAGAACCATACACCCCTTGACCAGTCGACAGGCAATCATCAGCCGCATTTGTGTCCCATGTTGGCATTGCAATTTTTGGGCAAGACAGATAAGCGCGACACAGGACGACTGCGGTCCGTTTGCGAAATTTTTGTTTAGAGTGATAGAGAGGGGGACGAGAGAGAATGAGGTAAGTTAAGTGTGTGTGTGTGTGGTGTGTGTGAACTGGGAGTTGGATCGAAAACTGTCAGACAAATCAAACTGAACTCTCAAACGATTGGAGCACGTTTTCAATATGGTTTGTTAGTGTGGCCACCGCTGAGGCTGGCGGCGGCTGCAGCGGCGAATGATGTGGATGTGGAGTGTTTTGGGGTATTTGGAGTGTATTGGGTGTCGACTCGTATTTGGAGGGCTGCTGGTTCGGTTTTTGGTTAGTTTTTGCGAGCATGGCCCGAAATGCTGAATATTGATTTGAATCAATTAATTCGTGCGGTTGTCGCTGGAATTACTCCCTCGAATCTAATTAATTTTAATGCACGACTACAAACGAAAATCACACACATGAATACACACACACACACAGACACACACATAGGCGACACTTTGGCTACATTTTAGTTAGGCGCAATAAACGAAAATTTCTATTGAAGTCGAATTATGCAATTTGCTACTAAATTGATTGCATTTGCACAGCTGCATGTTTGTTGGGCATAGATAGGGACGCTCTTTAGCAACTGAGCATGTATGTATACACACACACAACCACACACACACACATACAAGAAATTGAGTTAAGATAACTAATAACTGAATAATAAAAATATATATATAAATATGGAAAATATACAAACATATAAGTATGAAAATTCATTTGGAATTATGGCTTATGAGTTGTGGCTTTGATTGTTGGTTTTAATCTGAAATTAAGATTTCAATTTATATAGTTCGCATATCTTACTTTAAGCATTATTGTGGCGAATGGGATTTGAAGAATATTTACCAGAATTTTTTTTCTGATTATTTTTGTTTTCCCAAAACAGCCAGGATAATTAAAGACATGCAAGGAACTAAGGGATAGTTGCTTTTTTGTTTGCTTTTTTGCCATATCTAAGTTAGATATGAACTAATGTTTTTTTAGGCAAAGAAGATAACACTTAAGTTAGACAACTTATAGATCTTGTAGATCGAGAAATAATATTCTTTCATGACTTATATAATGTTATAGTTATTAGCCGATATGGTGATTACCTCTATATATAGTGGCTTGTGCTGCAAAAATGTCAAAATTGGTCAAAGTCGATTAAAATCGATAATCAAAGTCAAATAAATCGATAAATAAATTTTGTTGTTACGTTTATTTTTGTTAAATTAGAACTAGCTTTGTTTTAAAATTCCTTTGATTTGCTGCTTTTAGCACATCGATTAAAATATCGAACTAAGACAATCGATTGCTTGTCAAAATGTCAAAATATTGTAGAAACTGTACTCAGTGATCAGAATTTGAAAAAAATAACTATACAACTTCAATCAACCTTAATATATATATATTTCGACTGATTTGTTTGACTTACAAATTTGTACAGGGTATAGTTTGATTCGATATTGCGATCTTGTTATAGAACTTATGCATACATTATTTTCAATTGGCGGCGAAAATCATATTTCATATTTAATAAAATGCCGCTGCATGCATTATTATTATACATATTCATTATATTAAGCATATTTCTATTATTTTTCGGCCAAAAGCATTCAAACAGTTAAACATTCAAAGCGCTGACCACTCCAGGCTACCAAAATGTACAAAAAGCGAAACTCGTTTCGTTTACCACATAAAAGGGTTAACCCACACACACACACACACACATGCACTGACTGTGTGTGTGTTACGGCCAAAAAACAAATATTGTTTTTGGGCATGTTTTTGGCAGCTGCAGCCGCGACGATGGCAGCAAAAATGATTTTGATTTTTGGCAATTGCAAAATAAATGCGATCATTTTAAAACAAAATGGCAGCAACAGCACACACACACACACACACAACAATGTATGTGCTGTTGTTGTTGTTGTTGTATGATATGATTTGAATACATTTTGGGGACCCGGGCCCGAATGATTTGAAATCGTTTTGCGGTTTTTACGAGTTGCAAATCATTTTAATTAAAATATCAAAATTAGAAAATGGAAAATGATTACATTATTCATTAGTTTTCATTACGCATGTTTATTTATTAGCAAACATTTGTGGCTCGTTGCACTTTTCGCTGTGCACGCTCACGCTGCACGCCTGGCGCCATCTACCGGCCCCGCAGCAACAATATAGCCCACAAACACACGGCGAGAGTGTAGCAAAATAAAAATGCGTCTAGCAAATTTTCATAAGCAGCATAAGCATCCAAGAAAAAAGCTTGTGCAAAGTTTTCTTAACCAATTTTCTTGGCTCAAGAAAAGCGCGCTGTTCGTTTCCCAAACAACAAAAAAAAATCACTTGCGAATTATATGTATAAGGGTTGTTCGTGTGTGTGTGGGTGTTTTTTGTGCGCGTCTGCGCATAAGTTAATCGAGGGTCGCGACCCTTGGCGTGTGTGCGTCTTGGCGCTGCTACCAAGTCCAAGACGTTGGCCAAGGCGGCAACTTTTTGCGCTTTTTCGCTTGGCGCAATTTTTATTTTGCTTGGCGTGGCTGTGGAATTTTTTTCTGTTTGCTCATAAGCACCGTTGCAGCAATGCGCCAACAGATGGCGCTAGCTCGAAAGCTTTGCTGCTCATCCTTTGCAAATCTTTGAATCATATAACAAATTTATTTCCATATATTTTTCATTTATTTGTATTTATTTTTAGCAAATATTTGCCAAGAAACTAATAACTGATTGTCAAACAATATCGCCATTACTACCGCACGCACACACACACACACATGCAAATGCTATAAGGGTAAGTTACACACACACACACACACACATATTGAGAGTCACCTCATCTGTATTCGAGCGTAAGGCATTTCAACCAATTATAAGTTGTGGTTAACCGCAACATTTATTCAAGAAAATGTTCGGCATATGCCTGACTGAACGTGCGTGCGAGCAGGCAGGCAATACTTTTAGCTATATAGAGAGCCAAAGAGCGCAAGGTTTGAGGATATTTTTGGGCGGGTGTGTGTTTGTGTGTGTGGTGGAAATAGAAAGCAGATAAAACTTCATTTTGTACATAAAACTCAATAAATAAATATATTTTTTTGATTTGCTTCAAGATTGCCTTTTTCGATTGAAAGTAAGTTAAAAAGTTAGAACCAAATGGAAAATTAGCCAAAAAGCAGTAAGCAACTTAACTCAAAAAAATGCCAGGCAGCAGCTTCAAGTTGCAAAATTAATAGTTTGCCCAAGTTGAGACGAATCGCCTTTCAAGTCGCTAACCGCCGACAATATGTTGGTCCACAGGCGAACGTTAGTTTTTTGGTACAGCAAACACTAACACAAACACAAACACACACAGACACGCACACACATAGAGCAACCGCATGTCTGTTTGTAGTAGTAGTAGTGCTGTTTGTTTTTTAGTCTGTACTTTGCACTTTGAAGCAAGCTTGCGACATTAGTTTAACGTTAAATCCATTAAAAATCCATACTAATATATGTCAGGCTAAAGGCAGCGCATGCCACAGCGCATAATGAGTGACGGGTGGTGCATGGTGGGTGCATGGTGGGTGAACAGCTGACAGCTTAAAATAAGATACCACACACACATACACTTTGTGCGCTGTCTTTACACTTTTACACTTTACCACTTGCTACCTTTTGGCTTAAGTGCGACGCGCGATGATGCCATTTTTCACATTGCCACACAATGTTTGTTTCTTTTTTGTTGTTGTTGTTGGGTGGAGGCAACGGGTGGCGCACTAATGAAACTACGAGATTGCGAGACGACCATAAAGCCAGAGCAGCTTAAAGTTCTTTACTCTTACAATCCACTTCACTCTCCGCCTACCAAAAATATATATATATATATATTCCGCATTCTCGTCAAGTAGTAGCAGTAGCTTTAGCTTGTCTCGTCTCGTTTCGCGGCTCTTATCAGCCCTTGAACATCATCATGATTTTACTGCTGCCGCCGTTTTTTTTGTTTTTTTTTTTTTATTGATTTTATAAAATTTTTATTAATAAACATTCGTGAAATTTTCAGACTCCAGTTAAATTGAAACACTGCGGAATTTTTAATAGAGAAACCAGCTTCCCAGAAAAATTGAAAACAAAAAAAAATAAACAAAAATAAAAAATTCAAAACCGGCAACAACAACAACAACAAACGCACAAATCAACGTAATCAAAAGCTATGCTTCAAGTTGAGAAAGAACTTGATAATGATGATGGAAACGGGAAATGGGAAAGTAGGATAACTTGAAGAGCGAAAAAGGCGAAAAGCGTCAGCAATTAAAATGGCGCTTGGCCTTTTTATGGTGATGCCGCGGCCGCCGTTGCCAAAAGACTTCAAAAAATGCCAAAAAGTTCAAATACTAATGAATTATCCTTTATTAGGATAATGTATGATGTGGTTCTCTGAAGAGTTTGCCTCTTCACGCAACAACACAAGCAACGTCCAAAAGTCGGAAAAAGGTTCACTGTTGAGTTTCCGCTGGTTTTTTAGCATACACTTTGCCACAAGGGGTAACATTGTTATAACAAGCAGCCTGCACAGGTAGTTCTCAGGACAATTGAAGTTGCACAAAGCCGCTTTACTACCAAAGAAACGAATTTGCCAAAATATTTATATCAGTTACATTGTATTTGATATATAATTTGATTAAGTTGATTTTTCGAGTGTGTTGAATTTTCGTTGTAGCACGAAATTGTTTTATTTTTGACTTCTTCACTTTGTTTTGTAATGGAGCTGGGTTTTGCGGACTTATCTTCTCTGGGCGGTGGGCTTGGCTTGGGGTATCGGGTGGTTAAGCAAACTGTGGCCAGGATGATGCTGTTGGCAATTTATGAAAAGAGCCAAATTAATCAGACTAATAACGAAAACACGCCGACGAAAAGTCGGCTGGGCAAAAAAGAAATGGCCAAACAAAGGGGGTGGTGATGGCAGATACAGTGGAGAGAGAGGTGCGGGGATGTGAGGAGTTTGTTGATGAAAGCAACAACAACAACCACAACAAGCGGCAAAAACTTATGCAAAGTTTTCTTAATGAAAAGATTTACGATGGCAATACTCAAAATTAGCAAAAACTGAGGTTGTGGTAAACAATAAGTGTTGGGGTCCGTAAAGAGGTGGTAGGACGGTGGACGGAGCTAGGAGTAGGAGGGGGGGGCATACATGTTGACTGGGATATACTACTTTGGCATTTTTGGGCTGATGCTGGATACTTAAATAAAGTTTTTACTGCTGCCGCCGGTGGTTGAAATAGCAAACTTTATGAGAAATTTTGCAGACTTTGTTTTACTAGTTGCAGTTACAGTTACTGTTTTTGTTGTTGTTGTTGTTGTTTGGTTTGGCTTGGCAGTGAGCTGGCCAACTGACCAGGGCTGCATTCATATTTGTGGTGTCGACTGTGTAAGCATTCAATAGAATGAAACACCAAAAGCTTCGCCTAACCCAATTAGTAGAGACGCAAAAAGCTTAAACTCAACTAACTGAAATAATAAATTAATAAACTACTATGTAGTATATGCTGGCAACCATGGCAACTAACTGTAACCGTAACTTTTGAAACGAACGAATGCCATCGAAAATAACAATCAAATCCACAAGAAGAACAAGAAGAAGAAGAAGATGTCAAAATTTACTTCATAGTTCAGTTGTCAAGTTATTGTTCCATTGTTCTCAAATATATCACACAGCACAGATTATTAAAATAATTCGCATGACAGCAATCCCCTTAAAATATTGAAAACAAACCGAAAAACGGTATAAAAGCAAAACCAAATCTATTTACTAGAATTTTGAATAAACTTCGGTTTGAAGTACATTAGCTATTTGACAAAGTTAAGCAAAATCTAATAATAAATAAATAAAAACAATAATAATAATTAAGATAAATAGAACTAACTTTTAAATATTTTTTTAAAGATTTATTAATTGCTTTTTCTACTTTTTTGAATATTTAAAATTTAAAATAGATATTTGTTATAGTAGAATTAATTATTGTATTCTTAACAATAACAAATCAAGCCTTTTAAGTTATTAAGAATATGTTAAAACCAACTTTTTATTTAAATTTCATTATCATTATTATTATTGTATTAGCTTATTTATCGTATTCGTATTTACTTGTTTATATTTATATTATTTATTTTATTTATTTATATTTAAATAATTTAAACTATGATTTTGATTGATTTTTCGCCTTCTGGTTTTTTGATTTTTTTCTTCATTTCTCTTTTTTATCATTTGTAAAATTATGAAAATTAAAGACATTTGTACAATTCCTTAACTGTTAAAAATTCAATTGAATTTTTGCTTCTTTCCTTTTTTGTTGTTATTTTAAATCGATGCCATGTAATTCCCCACAAAAGTCACTACCCCTTTGGCTTCCGCACGAGCAGCAGCAGCAGCAGCAGCAGTAGTAAAAGCAGCATGTATACAAATACAATATAGAAAAAGGGTTAAAACAATAGAAAATGTTGCCAGCGCGACAACGTGGACAAGAATACAGTGTCTGAGACAAGGGGGGGTGGCGAAGGGTTTTTACACACAGAGAGAGTTTGAGTTGAAGCTCCGCAAAACAATACTTTATGTGTATTATGCTCTGGGAACGCTTTTAACGGCCCGTTCAGCTGTTGTACCACAGCTACATATATAAACATGTATATACACACAGGACTCTCATGCCTCTGTTAGCCAAATCATTATTACAACAACAACAGCAACAACAACAACAACGCTGCAAACTAAGCGCACTTGCTTCTGTTTCTGTTTCGGTTTCTGTTTCAGGTTTTTTGAGTTCTTCTCGTATTCTGGTTCTGCATTTGCTTTGGCCCTTGCCTTTTGAGCGCCGTAAGCCGTGCGCCCCATTTGCTCGACATTTTTCAACTGCTGCAGCGCCGCGACACCCCCCTTCTCGCTCTCGATCTACAGTTAAAAAGGCAGTGCGGACATCGAATCCTTTCGTTCATAAATCAAGTCTTTGGTTTAATTAAATCTTGTGTTGGCGGTAAAAACGCTAAAAGAAAGAGCAGCAAATAAAAATAGCCGAATAACAACATATAGAAAAACGCCAAGCATGGCCGTCAAGATACCCTGTTAAAATAATAACCAAAAATTTTTCTATATAAGTAATCGATATCTATTGAAAATATATCTTACCATCATTTATAGATCGCACTTTTAATTGCAGTTCAGGGATGCAGAGGAGCCTGTGGCATGCCGTCTGCTTCCGGCCAAAATGCAAACCAAATATAAGTAGGAGAAATGCCAACCAAATATTGTACATAGCTTCAGGCTTCCAGCGCCAGTCAGTCAGAGGGATTGGGGTGGCACCGGGAGAGGGTTGGCAATGGGTGGGGAAAAGTGTTGGCACAAGGGCCAAAGTCAACAAGTCACGTTTTAAAATGTCGCCGCGGTTGTCCTTGTGATATTTTCTTTTTCAAGCTCATTTCCGTTTTTGGGGGGCTTCGAATCCGTTGTTGCTTAGGCCCCAGAATTGATCACAGTTACATAAATAACAACACAAGAAAAAAGTAAAAAAAAATAATGATAACATAAGAAGAAACATGATGTGCTTAATGTTACCCATTAGCAGAAATTTAGCTTTAATGCTGAACAAATTTGGTGAAAGGAACAAAAACTGTCGTAAAGGAAATGTTAAGAACTCTTCGTTGCAAAGCGAAATTTCTTGAACCAAAAGTAAACTTCCTTATAAAAAAGTTCGACTATAATAACATTAAATATGTCATACTTAATGTAAAACTTACAACAGCTTTAAAATTTGGTGTAAACCATACAAAATTATTTAAATCGATAACTTAAAAATATTTATTTTTCCCAATGAAAGTTCCTTAGTTTATAAGAATTCTTAAGACTTATGAAATGAATTGAAATTAATCAAGTTAAGTATAGTGTTTTTATATCTTAAGAATTGAAATAAAATTTCAATTATTTTAGTTGTTTCAGATTATGAGGAAAATTTTCTAGAAATTTGGTTTGAAAGCGACTTTACAGTTTGACCCTTTTTTCTAAGAAGCAAGGGGCAGTAAGAAAGAGTAATATAATGTGTGAGCATTTAAAGTCGCGTAATCAACCGAACCTGACACAAGAAACCAACAATAACAACAACAACAACAACAACAACAATAAATGTTGAAATTGAGCTAAAAACCAGAAGGGAAACGTTAAATTGAATGCAAGACACGTTGCAGGATTTATGGCCAAAAGAAGCAGCCGCCAAACGCAGACTAATAAACACTGAGCTGAAAGAGTGAGCAAAAAATTAAAAATACAGATAGAGCAAGCAAAATGACTCGAGCCTTGGTAGCAAATGGTTGGCAAATGCCAGCGGCGTTTAGGCCAAAAATTTACGTGAGGCAATGCGCTGACGGGTTTCTCCTAGCAATGGGAAAACTGAATGAATTCAAACCTTTGACTCGGCCGTGCGGCAAAGGGCAAATGAAACGAAACGCATAGAAAGGAAATGTATTGAAATCCTTTACCGTAAGAATTTCATGCACGTCAACACGTGCTGAGCTGCGACATCGGCGTTGACAGCACGCTCCACAAAACACCCGCATTCGCATTCGCATTCGCATTCGCATTCGTGTTTGTATTTGTATTCGTATCTGTGTATCTCTGGTATCTTCGTTGCTGAAGCACCATCATTTCCTTGTCCTGCTCATTGAGAAACTTGTAACAATTTCTAATTCATATGTTGCCGAGGCAGCAGCATGCAAGCAAGCCCTGCCCTGCCCTGCCCTCGCCTCGCCTCGATGATTTATGGTGGATGGACGCGAATACGAAATGAAAGGCGATGGCACTCCTACGAGACATGGTCCTTGGTTGGTTGGTTGGCCCTTGGTCCTTTGACTTGAGCTTCAGTTCGGTCTGGCCTTTTAATCATTCAATAGGCAATTTGTTTTGGGCTCTTGCATCGAAATGAAATGAAATGTTTCACACATTACAACTAGTTGGATCTTTTTTTTGTTAGACGGGGGTAGCCGAATGCTCCAACTCCAACATATTTAATATCATTTATCTTTCTTTCGGGGGTCCAGTGTGCGGTTTGCAGCACCCAGACACCTTCAACTCACACAACATGAGTGTGCGTGTGTGTGTGTGTGTGTGTGTGTGTGGGTCGTGTTGTGATTTATGATTATCAAAGTATTTGTTACCTTTATGTTCAAGTTATTTGCTCGCACATAAATCATTTGTGCTGGCTCAAGTTTGGCGCTTTGATTAATTTCTTCAATTGGTGTCGCGATTGGCGCCTTCGATTGCCGGCATGGGTAACACTCACACCGCCTCCCTGCCCGCTCTTGCCCTTGCCAGCACCAATTGAGGCAGCTTCTTGATATGCCAAAGTGTAAACGGGATACATAACTCACTAGCGGTCAACGGGAAACGCACACAAATCGCTGCAAGCCAAACGCAATGAAATTAATTATTTACTCAATCTATGTAGTTGAAACATATCAAATGACGGGCATGCAATTATATATTATATATGTACCATAAAGTAGGTAAAGGCAAGATTATATATACAATATAATAGCTAAATGTCTAAGTTGTTGTAGAAACTTTACAATTATTAATATTTTTGTAAATCAATAATTTTCTTTGAATTTTTTTAAGTATTTTTGCTTGGTGAAAAGTTAATCTAAAGGTTTTTTCTGAAAATCAAATTCTTTTTTTTTCTTTTGATAAGAATATTTGGTATAAAAACTTTATTAAACTGTGGAAAAAAGGCATACTTAAATCATAATTTTTTTTGTCTTTCAGGCAATCTTGAACATAATTCACTCGCTCAACTGGTCAATCAGCTATATGGGTTTTGGGGGCTGTGTGTTTTCTGCACGTAAATCCTTAAAGTAAACTCAACGTCATGAATTATAGATTTGGATTTATTTGAGGCCAAGTAAAACAAATGACCCAACAATCGTCGTCGCCTTTCGCAAAGAATTCACATTAAAAAAGGTCGACAAAAAGAAGAAAACCCCGAAGAGCGAGCGGAAACAGAAAGAGAAAACAACAAAGCAAAAGTAGCGTAAATAAATAAACAGCAAAACACAAAGCATATTAGGCTAAGCTACTTGCGATTTCCGTTACATGCCCGAAGGCCAAAAAAAAAACAAAACAGCAGCTTGCTATAAAAATGCGGAAGCTGATTAGCCATCAGCCATTATCCAACCCAACCTCCTTCTATAATAAACTGAACTTGGCTGGCAAACCTGTCGTAGTAGTCGAGGAGCAGGGGGCAAAAGGGAGCCTCGACAGCCGGGTGGTGGTTGAGTTTTATGAGGCACAAAAATTAACAACGCCTTTGGGGTTGTCTTGAGGCGGCCAACGACGACGACGACGACGACAAAAAAACAAAAAATAAGTTGCCAAGTCTCATAATCGAAATTGGTCACAGGTGGCTGTTGGCTTGCCCATGTCCTTTAGCTGCTCAGTTGACCAATGCAATGGCCGAAGTTCCCCCCAATGTCAATTCCGAGTTGGCTTATTGAAATTAAATGTGCTGGCCAGCAGATAATACCCATTTAAGGCGTGTTTAGTTAAGTTGAGTTTGATTTGGGTGAAATTTGCCCCCTGTTCAGGGAATAAATAGAATGATGATTACCATGACATTTTAAGCGTTTCGAAGGGATTTTTTTTTTTTTTAAATTCATAGGACAATATAATAATATAAAACATTTTTTGTATAGAGTATTATATTAGCTTTGCAATATCGGTTACTATTAAGCTTTATCTTATACTTTCTTTATATAGAGAAATTAAAGTCAACTGACATAAAAGATAACTCAATAAGGCAAAATGTCATCATCGTGCCGATAGAGAGCGAAAAATATGTATAAGAGATGCCCTTGAAGTGTGTGAGACAATCGATGGACAGGACAATGTTGCCCACTAAAACTGAACTGAACTGAACTGAAGTCCGAAGGACGACAAGCTGACACAGAATGTGTCAAGTCAAGCTGAAGACGGCGTGACATTTTGGGCGCTCATATTTCTCCCTCTCTGTCGGTTCGTCTCGGTCTTGCTGTTGTAAATTTTTAATCAAATCTGTGTGAAACGACAGCAGTCATTAATTTTGCTTCAGTGTCCAAGATTGTGGCCATTTTTCTTGAGGGCTTTGTCAGTGCCGTTTCAGCTACCTTTATCACATTTACATGTTGGCCAGTAAAAGCCAGAGAAAGTCACAAAGTCCAAAGCAAGGGACACGTCACCAACCACACGATTGGACCAAAGGACGAAAACTTTAAGTCGACGAGAATAATACAATCGGATCGTTTATCTTATACAACATAGACCAATGTGTTGAGTCACTGCGTATCTAGATAATTGAATTGATGTTGCGTTTCCTGCTAAGGGAAATTACTGTTAGGACTGTTAGGAGAAAATAAAAACATTATCCAACGTTTCAACATCTTTAATATACTACTAGAGTAATTATAAATTGAATATGGCCAAATAGTTTTGAAGGGAGTGAAACATATGCCGCTGACACGTTGTACTTTGTTGTAGTTGCACTAAAGACGAACAACATATGAGCTGTGTGACAGGTTGAGATGCGATGTTCGGTTCGGCTCTGGATAGATGGATGACGGCATGTCCGGACATTGATAAATCACATATATGTATGTATGCTATTCTATAGAAAAGACCGTGGACGTTGGACATTGTGGCAACATCGACTACTATTGCCGGCTATTTGAAAACGCAACGTTGCAAGAAAAAAAAAAAAAACGAAACGTAACAAAACAAAACAAAACAAACCTGTTCTTCCCAATACCCCTTTCAACACCCAACTCAACCAGCTCCCTCAATCTCTTGGTGTACAATGGCTGTCATGTGCTATGGCTCAGGCTCACAAACTTGGCCAAATTCAACAATTTTCTGCAGCGACATCAAATTACTAACTCATTATTGTTAGCGACGACAATTGGGGGCCTTGGACATGGACATGGACATGGACACGGTCCTGACCTGGGATCTGGACATGAACATGGACACGGTGTTCGGCATTTGATGTGTTAGTGTGTTCGCGTTTGCGTTGGCGTGAATTTTACCCAAAAATACGTTAGCGAAGAGAGGTTGGGGGGGACAAAGGGGCATCTATTTGTTGATACGTTGATAGCGAGCGCTTTTCATGTGAACGAACTCGTTCAGTTTTTGTTTTTGTTGTTCTCAACACAATTTTTTGTTCGTTTTTCGAGTTTTCGTTTATTTTTTTGTTGTTGGTGCTTTTCTTGTTTCAATCGCAAATGTTGGAGTCCCCCGTAAGGACACCCAAAACGAAACCCACATCAAACTGACCAAAATGCATGGAATGCCTATGAAAATTGTAAAGCGTTGTTGTTTCACATCATGGAACTATCAAAACCCATTCTCCATTATTCCCCTCCTCGTTCCCGCTCCACCTGCTTTAGCTGACTCCGCGGACAGCTTCCAACGTTGCGCTCATTAAATGACACTCACAGCAAGGCGGCCAAAAATTGCACGCTATAATGCACCCACACTTGCCAGCTGTGTGTGCGTGTGTGTGTGTTTTTGTCGGGGGAGTGGTAATAAGGGGCATGGCGTTGCATAATTTTAGTTGCACCAGCCACACCATCAACAGCCTAACCCAACCCAAACTGACACCCACCTAAACTTTCTCTCTCTCACACTTTCTAGTTTTCTCTGCTTCTACTACTATTGCTTGTCATACGCAGAGCGCGTTGTTGGCTTTTGTTTTACGAAATAGCCTCACCATCGTTCCTCTGACTCCTCGCTACCAGCCCATACCCTTTATGCGAACAGGTCCGGCTATATGCTGAGTAAATTGGTTTGTCACCTAAGGAACCTTTATAAAGTATACTGAGGGCTAGTAATAAATCAAGAAGGTAGTTTCTTTGTATATGAGGGAAGATCCAAAAATCATATACTTGAAATTAAGTCAACGTACAATTCTTAGCAAAATTCGGACAAGAGATCATCGTTCTTAAATGAAATGGAATAGCCTATGCCATTTTTTGTTTGATGCAGTTTGAAATATTTGTGAATGTTTTCCTTAAATATTCCTTGCGAACAATAAAATGAATACCTCATTTATAAGCTATTTCATACGGAACTTATTGTCATATTTAAGGAACTGGTTAGAAAGTCGAATACACGAATCAAAATTAAATACTAAAGTTTTATAAGCTTGGATAAATAAATTAAAATTTATCAAATAAATTAAATTCATTTCTTAAAACTTCTATAAAAGTGAAAATATAGAGTATTATAATATGCGCTTATTTGATGTGTCAACTTTTCGTCTTGTTTAGTTTTTGGGCAGCGAGAAATTGCGTTTACGTATTTTCGTCGTTTTTCGTACTATTTGCGAAAAACCGTGAAAATTACATGCCGCTGACGCAGCGGCGCCGTCACTCATGATGATGGCGATGATGATAAGGGGGGAGGGGTGTCGAGGTGGCTGTTTCGGTTTTTGTTGACCACCCACCCAGACCATCCGCTGCTTCAACATCCTGGACCCAGGACTCTCTCTCTCTATCTCTCTGTGTGTGTGTTGTCGTTGCCCGTTGCTGGTGCCTTTTTTATTTTTGGTCATTTTATTCGCGACGCGCTGATACGGCACGAAGTTGTCCCTGACCGCAACATCGCATGTTGTAGGTGCGCCAATGACGCTGATTTTGTTCCTGCGCACGGGCTACACATTATTAACAGTTCCTGTGACAAAGCGCGGCCACGGACTGCTGCTCGAGCGGCACTACTACAACTACAACAACAACAATGGACACTGGGCACTGTTTTGTTGGGGTCTATTCTTTGCTGAAAGAGAACGAGTTGGTTTGGGTCTCTGGGCCACCTGTCATATTACGGACAACGGGGCACAGCCCAGCCGATGTTGTTGTTGCTATTGCTGTCCTTTGCCGGCCGTTTGCTGTCCAACAAAATGTTTTGTGGTTCCCGTTGCAAAGTTTGTGCCTCCGGCTGGTTGTTGATTTTAGGTTCGCTAGTAGGCAACACCAAAAACGTGGTGGCGAGGGGGTGAGGTAACCAAACCCATAGCCAAAATGAGGCTTTAATAAGAAATCAGAGTTAAGTATCAGAGTGTTGAGTAAAAGCTTGAAATATGTTCAATTGCTTTAGTCCTTACAGATTATACAAATTAAGAAATATTAACAAATATTACTTGACCTGTTTTCGAAAACAATTAATATACTTTTTTTAGAGTTTTTCTAGTTTTAAAATCCTTGCATATAAAATTTAATTGAAGTCTACAAATAACCTTAACTTAAATACTGAAATGCTCAGCTCGAATTTAACTCATTTCCCTTGATGCCACTCAAATCATGGCCACATGTGGCTCGCATCCCCCAAAAAAAATGATGCCACAATGCAAGAGACAAAGAGAGATAGAGAATGTCGTAGAGACGACCATTGCAAAAGGATATACGATGGCAATTTTATGTAGCGTGTTAAAATTACTAACAAATGGCATAAAATTAAATTTGGCTTATGAGTTGGAACTGACAAATCGCGTCAGCAAAGATATCGTCGCAGTGGCTGTGCCATTAAAATACGAAATTAACATACTCTAAAATAAATGATGTGCCCCAACCTTCAACAACCCTCACATGTTGCAACTACAACACAATTTTTGGGCACAAAGTGTAAAAAAACAAAATTTAAAATGAAAAGCATCAAATAGAGCGAGTTTTGAAACTTGGCTTTGAAATTGGGTTTTATTGGGGGGTGTACTTGGGAATCTTGAACTAGTTAGTGCTGAAACTAAACCGGCTGTCGGAAGCAAATCAACACGTTTCGGTTCAACTTGGATTTCCGTCTTGGAGTCTCTCTCTCGATCTTGGGTCATAGTGAAATTTTTGTATTATTTCTTTTGGGGTTGTTTTAGTTTAAATTGGTTGACGTCGTCGTCGTCGTCGTTGTCGTCTTTATGTCACCTTTGACACCGGCTGGTCATTGGCATGACGAAGCATTGTCGGGCATGGCCCAAGAGTGTTTTTGGCCATTGAAATTGGATTGCAGGCAACGGTGGCTGGTCTGTGGCTGCGAGCAAGGACAATTGACAACGTATCAGTTGTCCTGGCGACGAGCCGAAACTCTCCAGCAAGGCCATCTTAAGAAACGATAATGACACAACCTAATAAACTGTTGCCCCGAACGACAACACAACACAATATGGCACATCTGAGGCGAACAAAGGCCAACAACACTACAGAAACTTCTACCGTATCTGAGTTTGAGGTTTAAGCAGCTTCCAAATTGAAGTACACCCAAACACACACACGAAGATATTTTGCCCAAAAACTGAGCGAATGTCGCTCAAGCGTTAAATAGAAAACTTTATAGCTCTACTTGGTAACCTGGGCAACATTTGCGTTGCCTTGCCTTGCCTTGCCTTGCCACTCCACCCACATCTATACCGACTCCAACATACAATATCTTAGAGCCTTGTCAACATCAATTGGCCCACACCAGCCAAAGCGTTAGAGACACGTTAGGCAGACAGATAGCACATGCAGGCACACGCTTCAGCGCATACATCGGGTACTCATTGCAATAAGTGGGCTTTCAATTATCATACTGACACGCCTTCCTATAGGAACACATACACACACACACACACTTATAGCACACGGCACGTTAGCAATTTGACTTGATGTCATTATCAACGCCTTTAACCGTTCGCCTCTTCAGGCCACAAAATTCTAGCTAGTAGTATCTCGAGTATCTTGCGACCGTTGGTGCCTTTGCTAATTATGCTATCATTAGAGACACATTTTAGCACACGCACACATACGCACACACACACATACTAGTAGGCATGCAATAAATTTTGATGTCATTGTCTCATGCGTTATGCGTTCGATGGTTTTGGCAGGAGGCACTTACTGATGTCCCCCCGAACTCTGTTTATTGCCAAATTGTTTGCTGTTTATTATGATTCCGCTGTCAAGCATAACATGCGCATGTGTCTGTGTGCATGTGTGTGAGTGAGTGTGTGTTTCTCGAAAATGTTGCACATCTATTAAATCATTTTTGGGTGCTAATTGCAGCAAATTATTATTCTAATTGGGCGCATTTAAAATGTTGCTACCAGTTTAAACTAACAAATAAATTGTTTTAGATATACATACATATATTATGATTTAAAAGTTAACTAACTATACGATTATGATAACTATATATAAACCACATATTAAAGTTATTATTAGAACATAAATTTAACTGCTTGGTGTAGTGCATTTCACTCTGAATGTAGAAAGAATAAAATTATAGCACTACTAGATTATAGACATACATATTAAGAATGAACGGTGTTGATCTCATTCCTTTCTCTATAATGCCGAAGCTATTTTTATACCCTGAACCTATAAAAACTTTTCTCAAAATTTTGTCCGAATCGGTTAAGAAACATCGGAGATATCGAAATGAATCGATTGAAGTTCAGTCAGTTTTTAGTTTTAAAGCTTAGCATACTTTAAGGGCGCAAGGTGTTAAATATTTATTGAAACTGGGTTCTGGGTAGCCTTCTTACTTCTCTTTTATTCAAAAACTGATTGTTACAAGTTTATTATGTAAAGAAACTCTGAGTTCGCCTGAGTTCTCAAATGTTTCCCCGAAGAATTCAGTTGCAACAAATGTTTTGTCATGATTATTTTACTTTACTTTTGGGCTGCTTAGCTAATTATGTGATTTATTTGAATCTGTCAGCTTCGTTTAATATGCGCTTAACAGCCATTTATAAATCGCCGTCTTAAGCAAAAGCCCAAACGAATAAGCTAAAATGCATGCAAATGCTACGAAACTCAACAGCAAGAGAATATCCCATATCCTTTTTTTCTGTGTGTTTGTGTGTGTGTGTGTGTGTGTAAATGTCCCGTTACCGGTGGCATCCGAGCCCGTTCGGTTAGTGGCTGTTTGGCGTTTTTCGCTTTCAAGTTTGCCCATTAATTTAAACTTTTTATTTGCTAGCTTTCTATTTGCGCCAACATTCAAGACCCGGCTATAAATTCGGCCGGCCTTTTTAACCCCTTAAATGTGGAGCATGATGGTGCGGAACGGGGCGGGGCGGGATGCGGCAGAGGTAGTGGGCGGCGAACGCAGCGCAAAAGAAATGCGAATTAATTTTCTTAAAAGCTTTTCTTGGCGGCGCTGATTATCTGACCAATTCGCCTTCTCTCTTTCTCTCTACTTTTCTGTCTCTTTTTCAGCTGCATATTATTGTTGTTTTTTTTTTGTTTTTTTAATTTTAATTTGAAATTTTATTAACGAAACTTGGCGCGCTACTTAAGAAACTATATACAAGGTTTTCACTGAGCTTACATTTATTTTCAATAAATTTTTAAATATTCTTCATATGATATTTTATTTGGTTTGCATTACTGTTAATATTATAATATATCTGTAAGTTTTTCACTTAACTTTCTAAAAAAAACAAAAAAAATTGTTCTTTCTTATCGATTTAACGTTATATTGCAATACATATATATTTATTTTTGTGGAGCAAAATATGTTCAAAATATTAATTTACACAGATGGTATCTCTATAGTTATCTACTATATAATCATTGCCCAACCTTTCTATTCCTTTTCCATCCCCCTTCAAAGAACACCCAAGAACGGGCGCATTTAAATACAATTGAGTTTATTCCCATGGGCAATTATAATTGATTTAAATTCGATATGTGATCCGCTTAAACTTAGAATTCTATATAAAAAAAAAAATAGACTCTAAAAACTAAATTAACAAATAAACCAATTGAATGTGCGAGAATTGCTTATGAAGCTTTAAGTTTGTTTTTTTGATGTTATTTTTTGTTGAAAGTGGGGGAATTTTATCTTTATACAATATGAAATTAAGTGGACAATTTTGTAAAAAAGTTTCTTGTACATTTCTTTAAATAAAAAATAAAAATAGTTTTTGAAAAGTTTTTTAAAAATTAAATGCATTTCTTTTGCCCAACTTTTGTGGCATTGTTCAAAGTATTCTTCAACAAGATATTTCTTCAAACAATGTCATTAAAAATCTCAACTTAAACTTTAAGCAAATTAACTTTATCGATTCAAAACTCTAAGCAATAAAGCAATTCCCGCACATTGCAGATATGACCTAATTTCCCAAATCCCGCCCCTCATTAAAAACCGCATCAACGCTTAGTTCCCATTTTAAGTTCCCGGCCCTGTTGCTGTTCCCTTTGCTAATCCTGCTCCTGTACCTGCTCACGCGCTGCCAGACAACTGCCCAGCAAGGCGGCAGCCAGTCGCTAGTAAGGACGCCAGACATCCGATTGCGGTTTGGGCGTACGATTGCGTATCGGACCGCCAGCACCGCTGGAGCCACTGGCCGATCTTGAAGTGGTGCTAACATCGTCCAAATCAATTGTCTCAACGGGCGAGGGCGAGCGTCGTGTGGAGCTAACTGGCGGCGATGCATTCGGATTGGCATTCTCGGCGTCCGGCGGATTGTGTGTGATCAGTGTGACACATCGCTTAATCAGATTCACACTATCCGCATCGCCAGCTGCCGTTGGCAGGACCACTGAATCCTGCTGCTGCTGTTGTTGTTGTTGCTGTTGCTGTGGTGCTGTGCTTGCTGCTGCTGCTGCCGCTGCACTGCGCAGCCAGGGCAGATCACTGTAGCTGCCATAGAGCTGTGTGTAAAGCCATTGACTAGATTGGGGCAGCAGTGGACTCTGCAGGAAGAGCTGCGCTGCCAGAGCCGGATTGAAATTGTGCGCTGCCGGTGCAAAATGGCCAGCGGCACCAGCGGCCGCAAAGCCGCCAAAGAGCTCAGTGGGATTCTTGCTGCGTTGGATGAGCGCTGTAAAGGCGCCACCGCTGCCCGATGCTGGTTCCGTTGCGGCTGCCACACTGCTGGCATCTGCACTTAGCAGCGTTGGACTGCGACTGCGGCAAGCCTCGGCGTCTGCTTCGAGATCCAGATTTTGTTGGGACTCCTCATCGTCGTGGGTCAGCGAACTGATGCTCTTGCGTGGTGATCCTGTCACCGAGATGCTGTCGCTCTCGAAACCCGCATCGATGTTGCTGCTGCTGTTGTTGTTGTTATTGTCATCATGATGTTGCATGCTGCTCAGCGTCAATGGCGGCGAGCTGCCCGCACTGACATTACAAGCTGGCGGTTGCACAAAGGCGCTCAATGTCGCGCTTGTCGCCGTTGTTGTCGGTGAACCCTCCGGGCTGGTGGTGCTATGCGCCGCACCCACCGTCGCCAGCGCTTGCTGATTATCTAAACAAGGAAATGAGAAATTGAGCTTCGATAATTTGCACAGATTTTAAAGTTTTAAGTTCTTTAGTTACCGCTTAGGCCACGCATGCCGCTAGCTGCCGTCGATGGAAATGTGGCGCCATGGTGGTGCGCAAAGAATGGGCCAGCGGGAAAACCGGGTCGACCACCCAGCGCCATATGAGCCCGCCAATCGGGGGCATGCAGATGGCTATGCATTCCAACCAAATGATGTGCGAATCCTGAAAATGTGAATCAGATAATGTCAGGAGTTAGTAAACTGAAGGAGAACCGGCACGGCATATGATAACAAACCGGCCCAAATCATTATATGCTATTCAAAATAGCAGTTTGTTTATCACTATTAACGGTTCAGTTAATGGTATTTTACATAGGCCCCTCAGGACCGGTTTTTATTTCTATATAAAATTTGTAAAACTTTCTCGCAACACTTTAAAAACTTCAACAACCAACTGTCGATTTGACTTCAATCTAAATTCCTTTAAAACGACTAACGAGAATTTTCCTCTTATATGAAATAAAAAGAAATACGTCAATTTAACATATGCCATTAACGTTTGCAATTCTGTTTATAATCTTCAGAATACAAATATAAATAATCAAAAATCATTGAATTGTATAAAACCTCTTCAAATTTGGCTAATAATGCCTTACAATAGCCGATTTACATATTTTTAAAGAGGTTTACAAAACTTGCTCAAAAGAAAAATAATGTTGCATTTCAGGGGAATTTGTTAACTGCTTCTTTAAGCTTTCGAGTATTTCTCAGAATCCAAAACATAAATATAAAATAGCAACAATTCTTTAAGCAAAGAAGTTGGAGCAAACAAAGCAGTGCATACATTGCAAATAATACAAAATTCTGGGGAATTACACAAATCTATATTAAAATTGATAAATGGAATTTTCACAAAAAAAAGCTTTTGAAAAATTTAAAGCACTGTAAAAAGTAACATTTGTTATTTGAGGAACATCATAAGCCCAACAACACCAAATATGACAATACATTTGCAAGTCCAAGAACAAGAACAAGAACACAAAGAAGAAGCAGATGCAGAAGCAAGGACTAAGGAGCAAGCAAAGGAAAAACAAGTCCAATGCCAAACCCAAAACTAAGGCTACGTCCCCGCCAGACCACATATAGCCCACTGTGCAAGACCAAAAACGTTGCCGCACATTTTGGTCGCTGCAAAACAACATTGGGCAACACAATCCCGCCTACAAACTCCCCTCGTCTTTGCCTTGGCCTCCCCTTTTCGCCTGGGGCCATCATGTGATCAACAAGCCGCCATATTGCTGCTTATGTAAATGCATACCAAGCCATTCCCTCGCAGCGCCTCCCTACATCTTATTCTGGCGTATGTACACGCCCAATAAGAGCTCCACTTTCGGGTTGCGAAAAAGGGGAACAGGCGGACAAGGCAGCAGGCAGCAGGCAGCAGACAGTAGCAATAGACTTTAGCAGACACTCTCGCTTGGATGCGACTTTAGACAAATCTGGCCGAACGAGAGAGAAAGAGAGAGATAGAGAAAAAGAGAGAGCGAGCTAAAGAGAGCAGTTGTGCAAGGAACAAGAAGCTCTAAGGCAACCTCCTAAATAAATTCATTAAAATTATACGAGTCGCCGTCGATGTCGTTGCTCCTTGTCTGGACGGGCCTGCCACCTCGCTGTTCAACTCCTATGGCATTGCCCGCCATCAAGTGGCAGCCCACATTTGTGGGCAAGCGAAAGAAACGTTGTCTTTCCGTACGATAGGTAGGAGCTGAAAAGGAGGAAGCTGCTTGCAACCAGTTTTAAAATGCCTCAAATGCCAGGCCGCAGTCGCACATACTACGCGGTCGACGGCGACGCTGGCGCTCAAGATGCTGCTGCTGCTGTTGCTGCTACAACAGTTCAGACTCATTGTGTTATCGTTTTGTGTGTATGTGTGTGTGTTAGTAGCACTTAAGAAAATGCCAAGGCAGCAAACATTTGAGAAAATCTCGTCTTGCTTAGCTCCTCTCGCACAGCTCAAGACGGAGACCGACCACAACTCACACACACACACACACACACACACACACACAAGCACACACATACGACGCCCACATGCGCTCTCTCAATTGCAATCGCTATGGCGCTCTCTCTTTCTCTTTCTCTCTCTCAATCTCTGTCTCTGTCTTGCTCAAACAGTTAGGTTTCTCAATTTGGTTGTCTCTGTCCCGTTCTGTCGCACTTGAGGCGAAATACTTGGCCAAGTTTTGCCAAAGTTTGCAACCAAAATTTCACCGAAAATGTGACACCAACAACCAACCAACGAACCAACCAGACCAACCAGTCAGACAGGGCAACCGATACTTTGGAGGGTAGAGTTTAGGGAAGGGTATATACATATATGTACGTATGCGTAATATTAAGAAAACGGCTGCGACACTCTCTGTCTGTCTGTCTGTCTGTCTAACTATAGTCTGTTCCAAGTGTCCTGATGTCTGGCAAAGAGACAACCAAAAAGCATCCAAGATGTGGCAAAAAACACACACACATTTTATATATTTATATATATATATATATGTATGTATGTATATCGTGTCTATTGTTGAAAGACAGAATGGAAGCATCTTTGCTGCATTACTTGATTGGCATGCTGCATTATTATCTGACATACTTACACATAAGTATAAGTATCAAGTACATATATATATATATATGGATGGCACTTCATAATGCTTCTTAGTACAGATGCTTTTTGATGTAGGTCAAACAACTGTATCTTGTACGCTTTGCCGGGTGTGGGCTATCTGTCTGGGATTTGGATATTTAGTAGTTGCGATTTGCAATGCAGCAGACAAAGCAATGTCAAACAATCAATGGGAATGCCATGCATGTTTGTCTCACATGGAATTCAGTTATGAACTCATTCAATAAAATGTATGTGAAAATATATGTGGTAAAGACACTCGAGACTGTCATTTGCAACAAATATTAATGTTGATTATACCAAGAAAAATAATAGGCTTAAATCAAAAGTAATTTGTAAAGTTGTTAAAACAATTGTTTAATACAAAACATCAAGTTGTAGGGTAGCTTCTTGTCGCGTACATACTCGAAGCCTGACTTTTATATATTTTCTAAGAATTGTTGGGATAGGTTTAAGCAATGCAATGACTTCTCCGAATAAATGTATAAATATATATGTTGAAATATTTTGCTTAAGACTTTGTTTAATGATATGAGAGCTTTGGCTTCAAATGATGCCAAAATTTGAGGTTCAAAATAATGATGCTTAAACCCCAATTTCTTGGTTTTTCCACATAAAACGAAAATTACTTTTATTAGTATCAAATAACTTGATGCCTGGCCATATATTAAATGTTCAGTGAATTAATTATTTAGTCAAATTATATACAAATTACAAAGCATGAGTTTGATTATAATGTCTAGTTTTCAAAATTTTAATGAATTGTGTTTTTTGCAACATAAAACAGTTTGGCTGGCGATGGGGCAAAGAGCAGGCATTGCTCCTATCAGTAGAACATTTTTCGGATGTGTTTGCTGCTGATTCGATTTAAATTTATTTTGTTAACACATCAACAAATCTTCCCCTTGAAACTGCAATTAAATAAATGTATAATGCATTATTAAAGCTAGACAACATTAAAGCTTTTTGTTTTGCATATTTTTGTTTTTAGTTTGAATAATATTCGGCGAGGCTTTTGATTTTAAGTTTTAAGTCGATAATCCTCTTGCATCGCTGAAACTAGTTTTGCCAGTTTAGAGTACTTTATAAATAGTATGTTTATGTGTGTATATGTATATAGTTTATGGTAGTATGGATGTGGTATACATTCGAGGTTTTTAAGCAGCGAACATTCGCAGTAAGTTCTTTGTCCTTGGTCTTCTTCTACTTTATCCTTTCGGTATTTTGTTGCTGCATCTGTTTACTGTTTCTGCGCTTTGCTTTAGCTGCAACTGCTACAAATATATATATATTTATATATATCTATATAGACCTCCCTCCAGCATCCTTTGGCCAAACATGCATTAGCACTCATTATAGTATTTATTTTATTTTATTTTTTTATATCATTATAAAGTTCTGCTTGCTGTGTGTGCCCATGCCATTAGCATATTCACAGCACTAGCTGCTTCTTTTTATATACAAACGTACCTACTTATTTATGTGTAAGTGTGTGTTTGTGTGTGTGTGTGTGTGTGTGTGGGTAACTGCTATATACAATTACCAGCTGGGGTATAGGGGCATAGTTGGGTTTTAGTTGTGTCACACACAAAATGGCAGCAGTAACAGCCCACAAAACTACGACGATCACAAGCTCACACTAACACACACACACACACACACACACAAACATATACACAGACACGCCCACGCTCTTGAGAGCTACTTGAATGCTGGCTGCGGGCACCCGACGGTAAAGCAGCAACAGCAGCAGCATCAGCAACGATTTTGATGCGGCGGATGCGGCGGCAGGCATTGAGCAAATTGTGTTTTCCATATAATATAACATCACGTCGATTTTGGTAACCCAAACCCAAGAGAATTTCAACTGGGTGCGTGCCTGTGTGTGTGTGTGTGAAGACTTGGCCACTGCCCACGCACACACACACCAACACACAAACATACATGTGTGTGTGTGCATAGAGAAAGAGAGACCGCATGAAGGCGTACCAAGGATGGCGACAGTAAAACCCCATAACAAAAACCTAAATATGCGGTCCTGTAAGGAAACCCTATGTGCGATAAAGGGTTAGCCGCGCTTGGTGTCAGTTTGGGGTCGGGCTTTCTTCGGCACGCCACGTAACGGTATTCGTCGGAGTCAGAGTCGGTGTCGGTGTCGGGCGTTCTCGTTTGGGCCGTTGGGGGCCCAGGTGGCGTTGGTATGGCGTGTATGTATGTGTGTGTGTGTCGTAGCCATAGCCCAGCCCCCATACATGAGTGAGCGCATTCTCTATGTGTATATGTGTGTGTGTGTGTGTGTGTGTGTGTATAGCGGGGCATAACGCGGTGCCATTGGTGCGCCACAAAAAGCTTTCATGAGTCCAACTTCCCACGCGTTTTTTTCTGTCGTTTTTTGCATTCTGTTTTTTTGGTTTTTTTCGGGCACCGCATTGCGGAACGAATCTGCAGCTGGGAAAGGGTGGCATGCAATTGTATGTCTAAAAATGCAATGCAGGCTTTTAAGTGTTTGTGTGTGTGTGTGTGTGTGAAAGGGTTGAATGTGGCACATTAACATTCCTTTAGACGAAATAAAGTTTCTTTTAAATGTTTTGCGATTTGATTTAAGTTGCGAATTAAATATTGTTTAAATTTTTATCATATGCATTCACAATTTTTTGAACATGATTATAAAATAATAACAATAATAATAATACAAGAATATTATGCATTTGCCGTCGGCCCAAAAATCAGTTGCGATGTTCTACCGACGGCATTTCGACACGGCGCAAACATTTGCCGTGTGGACCAGTACGCCCCATTCCACACCCCTAACGTGCCCGCAATGAAAACGAAAGGCACACAGAGAAAGCTGCAACAAAAAAAAAAATGTACTCAAAACAGCGCGCAACAATTTCTCACCACAAGACGCTGTCTTGGAAAAAAAAGAAGCAAGTCGCAAGTCATCGTCGTCGCAAGCAAGTCGGCTTCTAACTCACCACAATGTGTGGTGGGTGTTTGGGTATGAGCATGTTTTCAAGCAAATTCACACACATACACATGCACATCCAAGTTTTGAGCTGGCCAACGAATCAGGGGAAATCGCTTAAGTATATGAGTTATTCCAATAGCACTCGACTCAATTTCGCCAGTCGCTGGCATTGCACTCAACTCAGTTCAGAGAGAGAAAGCGAGTTGCACACAAAGAGAGAAAGAGAGGGAAAGAGCGTAAGTTACACTCAATGTTGACGCCTGCGCCAACGTAGCTAACGTCGACAGCAACAGCAACAGCAGCAGCATCAAGCATCGCGCTTCGAGCATTTCTGTTGCCTACTTTTAAGCGCGAATGCTCAAATCCTTCAATGCTCGAATGCTGGCAGTCAGCTGGTTACTTTGGTGCGCACTATGCGGCAAATGTTTATTTCTGTTCTTAAAATCCGTTTCACTTTTGGTTTGCTTTTAGCCGTTTTGCGAGCTGCTATTGAGCCATCAGGCAAAAGTGCTTGCGTTGTGGCTGCTGCTCTTAAGGAGGTAGGGTTAGTTGTCATGGGAATACTAACGAAAGCGAAAGCTAGATATAGTTTTGTGAGTGGTACAAAGCTGCATCTTAAAGTTGAAAATAATAATAATGACTATGATGATTGTGCGTGTGTAGCATCTAGTGTCCTTAAAATCCGCGAGCTTAAGCCTATTGATTTTGTGCCTCGTGCGCAACTTTTGCTCACTTGGCCAACCAGAAACCGCATATCGCATTTCTCTTAACAAAATATAAGCTTCTAATTATATTATTAAGTCGATCTTTGTATTGTAATAAGCATCCAAATTTGATTTTATATTTATCTTATTAGGTAACAATATTTAATATTTATGTCTCTCAGATTCTTGATTTTGGAATTGTTGCAATAGCACAAATTTTAGATTTTTAAACGATATTAGATTAATTAAAATGTTGTTCAATTAAAATAATTCCGCTAAATACACAAAACAAATTGTAAAATTAATTCCCAAAATTTAAAGAAAACTCAACATTTCCAATAATTTTAAAATATGCACATTATTTCATTGCAAGTTTATACCGCAACAAAAAAACATTCCGCAAATTTTCAAAATTATGTAGCATTTAATGAAGACATTTAACCAGCTGTGGCTCCCTGGCAGCCAGTCGATTTCATTCCATTCTTACGCCGCTACAGGTGAACTTTCTCTCCCTCTCTATGTCTTCTCATCGAACACGCTGTCTTTATTTCTGCTTTAACTGTCTATACGGCTATTTGTCTGTCTGTCTGTTTCTGTCTTTATCAATTTCGAAGTCAGTTTGTTGTCAAGTGGCTGTCATATCAGTATTTACACGTAAGTATTTGCCGAAGATTTGCAAATTGTTTTGGCAAATTTGCAGCTATTTTGTAAAGCATGCCAAGAGCTTGACAAGACCCCAATTTCAAATTCAAAAACACAGATCAGCCCACACCCTATTCGATTCTCAGTCCAACTCGCCCCTTCCCCCGACTCCAGCACACGCACAATACGCACAAATTTACCGTTACACAAGTGTTGTCAACACATGCGAGTGTTGGGGAATTGGCAACGCCGGAAGAGGGGGCGTACTGGCGTAACATACATTCCAATTCACCCACTCACACACACACACGCACGCACATGGCCGCTGCGTAACAGGCCGCAAGTTATTACAAAAAAAAAAAAAAAAAACGGAAAGGCAAGCAAAAAAAAAATGGTAGCATACTTTACAGGGCGCGCTAAAAAGAAATTGCAAAGCGACGCAGACGACGGGGAGTGGTCTTTGTCGTTGTTGTTGTTGTTGGCATTTGGCAAACATATTTTGGCAAATGTTATAAATAATTTTAAACGCACACCTTGCCCAAAAATCCACCACCCAATAAACCCGACTCACTGCTTAATGCGCCAGCAATACGAGTCGTGGCACATGTCAGGTCGCTGTTTGTGGGGTCAGGGGTCAGGGCAGCTTAACGCAACAGCCACGACCCTTGGCGTATTAGTGTCGCATTGACACGTAAATTGACATGAAATTGAATCAATGCTGTAATATGTCCTTGGGGGGCAAAAGGCACACAACTCGCACCACCCAAAACCATCTCACACAAGCAAGGACGATGACTTTAAAATTTCCTTTTGCAAACCAAATTGAGCTGTAGGCCTCTTTTAACTGTGCCCCCCCCCGCCCCACCCGACTGTGACTGTGCAAATTTGTCTGTCTGTCTGCATGTTTGATTATATGTACTAAATCATTTCGTTTTTGCAAGACATGCACAACGACAAGGCGTGAAGGGGGCGGGGAGAGAGAGAGTTTATCAAGTTGTTTAAAGATTCAATGACTTAACCCTTTTGCAAACAGCTAAAAGCACTAAAAAAAAAAAACGCTAAACATGCAGAATATGTTAAAAAGAAAACGCATTCCGTGTTAAAAAAAAAAAGTAACAAGAATTTTTTAGTTTTTTATCGAATAGTAATGACAACTGTATTCAACATAAATTTGCATAAGTTAACGGCAATTTTAGCACATTCAAAAACTATTTTGAAAACAAAATTTGCATGCAAAAGCTTAAGTCTATTTTTTTTAAGATTAAATCATATAAAGTGCCCGTTGCCCGATCAACAAAATAATCGGTAAGTATACGCTTAAAGGACTAATGCCCCAAGTGAGCATACAAGTAGCAAAAAAAAAAACAGAAGACAAATACACAAAATCCTCAGCGTGTGTGTGTGTGTGTGTGTGTGTAATGATGGCGTGTGCGTGTTGCGCACTTTGATCTTTGCCTTTTGCCTTGCTTTTGACGTACTGCCAGTGAGGTCCTGTGTAAGGCAAACAACACACAAAACGGGCAGACGTCAAAAAAGGGTTTTAAATAAATAGTAGAGGAGATCTTAAATCAAATGAGCTCTCGCTACTGTTTTTTTTTTCTTGCTGTTATGTTGCCGTTTTTATATGGGCTGCTGTGGGCTGTGTCAGGCTCAAGACAATGAGGCAAGCGCTGTTAAATGTATTCAAGCTGAAAATTCATTTAAAACATTAACGCCCGCACACACACACACACACCTATGCATACGCTTTTGTAATTATGCACACATGCGTCTACTTGCCAATGGGTTTTATGACATAAATTACATCAAGCACAAAATTTTAATATAATTTTCACTAAAAACGCGGAAGAGCGAAACTTTTTTAGTTGCCACCGCCGACGTTGCTGTTGCTGATGAAGGCAAGTTCAAAAGGCACACACACACACACATAGAGAGAAAGGAGGGTCGCGCGTGTGTGAAACAGGATATCCGTTGCGGAAGTTACAAATTTTCCACTTTCCACACTCGCTCATGCCATTGCCCCCGAGCACCTTGCACTCTAGCAAGGCAAGGGTGGGGTGGTTGGGGGCGTGGCACTAATGTGCCCTGCTTACGACGCCATTTTATATATAAACACATATATATATATATATGTATATATTTATTCTATTCCATCAAGAAAAGCACTTGGCTTGCCTTTTTCGCACAGACTCAGGGCTCAAACTATTTTTACAGGCAGCCGGCAACAGCGTTGAGAGTCCTTTTAATCATTTGGCAAACTTTCTGTGACACGCAGCAAGCACTCCAGTGTCAACTACATTTTGTGTATGCCAAAAAACTACTCCACACACACACACACATACGCACACTGTATATCATATGCCTGATGCTTTTTGGCTGCCTTTTAGTTTTTAATGTAATTTCGAGACACTTTTTTTTTGATGTTGTTGTTGTTGTGTCACTTTGCAGTTTCGGCTCACAAGTGCAAAAAAACTTTGGTCGTCAAAGTTTTTTAGAAAAACAAAACCAAAAAAAAAACGTACTACTTTTCCCCCATTCCGCGAAAGAAAAGATTAAACTATAAGCCTTGTGATATACAATTTTTAGCTAAAGGACTTTCATAAATAAATCAAAATTCCATCAATAAGCAGAATAGCAATATGTGAACGAAGCCACTTCAACAAACAATTCAATACAAACTAGCATTAATATCGATTTGGGTTGGCGCGAAACTTGATATTGAAAACATTTAACAGCCGCCTGCAATTGGCTGAGTTTCGAGATAGATAGAAACACTGACACAAAGAAGAAAGTGATAGCAGCAGTGGCATTAGAATTGACAACGTGCACCAACAAACAAAAAAAAACAAAAATAATGGTTCACCCACTTTGAACGGCTTGGCTCATAAATTTCATAGTGAAATTGTTAAATTTTAATAAAATCAAAGCGTATCAAACGAGATTTGTTCACCAGGCGACGCGATGCCGACGGCAACGACTTCTTGCAGTCATCGGCATTGTCCTTGTTGGTCCTTGTTCACAGTCTGGTTATATCGCGTGTTTATTGTCGCAACAGTCGCTCGCGCTTCGAGCGCTTTAAAATAATTTAAGGATATGCTGCCTGCTGCTGCTGCTGCTGCTGCTACTGTCAATCAGGGGTGCGGGGCTGCCAGTTCACTGTTCGACTCAGGGGTTGCACCCTTACCCATACAATTTGCTCATCCTTAGGAAGGCGCAAGTCATCGTCGTCGTCGCCGTCGTCGTCGATGTTGTTGTCGAAGCCGTTTTGTGACTCGTTAAAGGATTAAAATCATTTTAATGGATTTTTCAAGCTGTTGTTCTCTTACATAATTGTCGCCTCTATTGTGTGAAAGTGTCTCTTCTGCCTATGTGTGTGTGTGTGTGTGCATTATGGGCGCATAAATAGGGCACAGGGATACACAACAACATTTGCACTGAAAGTTTTGTTACAAAAAGGCAGCGCGAATCGTGTTTGCACGGTTGTCGAAAGGACTCGGCGCCTGACTGCCTGCACATTTGTCATCATCCTTATGCTAATGTCTTCGGGCTGTTAATGATACCTCGAATCCAGTAACAAGTCGCAAGCTAGCGGTTGTTTGGTACAAACAAGTGCCGAAACCGGCTCCAAATTTATTCCCAACTTAGCTTTAAGCATAAGAATCGATTAAGTTTGGCAAGAGTAAGGGTAGGTTTTTTTCTTTTTATATTATAAGAAATTCAAAACGTTTTTCAATAAGCTTTTTATCTTATTTAAGCTTGACTTAGTATAAAGAATTATTAATAAATGGCCAACAACCAAATTTGCCCATCTAAGTAAAAGCTGAAAATCTTTTAAGCCGAACAAGTTTGATTGCCTTGGGGTGGAGCAATGGAGTCGTAAATGCGGCTTTAGGTCATTAAACCCTTGTAATAGGCATATTAATTTACAAATAACAGCTAATCGTGTCTATCCGCCAATTCATCCCAAATTCATCATCTCGCCTCGACATCAATACCTGGCCTAATGAGCAGCCGAGCAACGCTTGAGGCAATACGGTTTTTGGGTAAGGGTTTGAGATTACTTACCTGGCAACTTAAAGGGCAATCCGGCCATAAGTGGATCCGGCCCAAAGCGTTGTGGTCCAAATGCAAACGGATGAAAGCCCTGATGACGCACCTTAGACCGCGGCTCCCTTGGCCCATCCACTGTCACCTTAATCGCCTTGGCATAGGTGGCGATCTGTATGGGATTCGTTGAGATGACAATTGTCAGCGTGAAGCTTTTACCTGCGAAAAACAAAAACAAAACACAGATGCCACATTTCAATTTACCTTTTTGCAAGAAACTAACAACTAATTCCGGGAATTTAGTTTGAAAATTCCGTTTTATTTCAATTCATTCGATACGGTACACTCAGAGAAAATATGTGGCCCAATCTTGCCACAAGTATTGGTAAGACTGCTCAAAACTGAACCATAAATAAAACTTGTACAATTTTTTTTTTTAGATCGCAATTAAATTTCTCTCTCTCTCTCTCAAATCACAATTACAACTATAGAAGTAAAGTGTTGTGGCGGCGGGGGGAGGGCAATGGTTACAACAACAAAAATAACACCCTGCCAAGCCCAACGCAATTATAGCGTAAATTCATAGATTTGGCATGGACGAGGTTGAATAGCAAATGGTTGCTATGGCTGCTGCCATGATTGCTGTCAGGCGGATACACTGAAATTAAAGTACGGAATTCGCGAATTGTGCTCGATGTGCGGCATGCGGCATGCCCCAATGCAAAATTAACCCCAGCTGAATTGGCAAAGTTACACCAAATTTTGCGAGCAATCATTAAAAATGAAGCTGGCACGCAGACACCAACCAACCAACCGACCGACCGACCGACCGACCGACCGAATGAATGAATGAATAAATGAATGACTAAGTGAATGAATGAATGACCATTTGCCTGAAAAATTGTTTGGTGTGTGTGTGTGTGTTAGAGTCGGAAACGCACTAGCAGCAGCAGCAGCAGCATTTCAGGCCAAAATGCAATGCTCAGACACACTGCAATATTAAGTAGCGTGCGGCGACTTTGACATGGCAACTATCCTAAGCCCAGTGTGTGTTGCCATAACACCCACGTCAATGGACTCGCAAACCTGGAACATTCGAAGCAGCACGGCCATGAATATTTGAAATATTCATAAGGCGGCGCGCGAACCTGAATGCAAACAAGAATGGGAATCTGTGTCCGCACTTTAGACGTTCAGGCATGGGGCACTGGAATGGAAATCTGTGAAATCGACTCGGGGTCGTTAGCTTTAACCAAACCCAACTAACTTTCCACTTAAGTTGAAGGTTGGTGCGTGATGCAAAATGCAAAGCGCAGTAGGAAATCGGAAGGCAAACGTTTTGAATACCAAACACAATTCGAGTTCAATCAGCAAAGATGAACGAAGAGATATTATTGAGGGATTATTGCAACTGGCATAAATAACGGTTAGTTAATAAGCTTAGTAGAAGTGAAGAACTGGTTTTTATCATAGAATTTTCAATAAAGATCAGCGCCATCATCGAAAATATTGTTAAGTTTAGTTACTTTTTGTCAAATTCTATAGAACACCATTATCTAATAATTCCATTCAAGTTTTACACAAACTTGTTATTGTTAAACAAATCTAAAATGTTGTTTGATTGACTTTGAAGCTCTTAAAATTTATTCTTAATGAACTAAAATTTGAATTATGAAAAAAATATTTTACTTGGAATTTATATTAGGAAACATCTTAAATTCGATTTTGAATTTGTTAGTTAAATTGATTTAGTTATAACTATTTTCGATATATGAGCAAGTCAATCGCGGCGCTAACTTGACGCCGTTTAAAGTTTTTTTCCCTAAATGAAAATTCTTTAAATTGATTTTCTTTTAATTAAATATGTTTTCAACTGTTTTTTTAATCAAAAAGAAATAAAAACACACAGCTCTAACAGCATATGCTTGTGTGTCTTGCCCATATGCCGCTTATAACTTATCGATGACACATGAGTCAGAGTTTGGGGGGAGAAACTTTAGTTTAACCACTTGGCCATTTACCACCATTTGGCCGAAGAAGGCAACTTGTGAGTAGCTCATAATATTGAATGATGTAAACTTTTCGAACAGATACACAGATACGCACAGACACAAACAGGGATTAGGGAACATGGCAAAACCGTAACTCATTTGCAAGTTTCTGGTCTAAATCAACGCCATTTTGTTAGCAAACACAACAAGGACAAGTGAAAAACACACGAAACGCAAACAAACTTCTTAGATTAATATTAAATTAAACGAAGCATGCAAAAAACGCAAGAAGGCGGTAATCATTAGGACAAGGGCGGCAAAACAGCAACAGCTACCAGTTTTTGCCACAGCATACCCGCCCCCGCCCCCACCCCAAACCCCACAGAAATATTGCCAGCAACGTCAGTGAAGAAGAAAACCCCAAGAAACCTACACAAGAAAACAAATGAACATAAACAGGCGAAACGAACCAAGAAAACCAACAAAATGAAATGAAACTTTTTTAATTATGCAGCCCTCGGCGGCGCCCCGCACCCCGCACCACCACCACCAGCCATCAAACTCCGAAGAGCAACAAGCGACCAACAACCAAGGAACAAAACTGGGCGTGGGCCTCAGCAAACGTCAACAAACTAACGAGATGGTAAAGAGAAGGCGAGGGGGTGGGGATGATAAGCAAACGGAGGGGGGGGGGGCACAAAGTGGCTAAGACAAAAGGCAAGGCTCGAATGTTGCCGTCGTTGACGTCGAAGTCGCCGTTTTGCCAAATGAGCAAAAATTGCAAATAAATCTGTTGCTGTTAGCCATTTTGTGCAGTGTCGACCAAAAAAAAAAAAAAAAATTAAATAAAAGCGCAGGGGCGTGGGCGTGGCAGCAGCAGTAATGCCGGCGACAAAGAACTTTGCTGCTAATAAGATGAAAACCATTAAAAGTCGACACAACTCGCGTCCGTTGCATGCCAAAAGCGTTTGGGTCGTTGTGGAGTGTGTGGCAGGTAGAGGTAACAGGGCCAGGCAGGGCAGGGCTAAAATGGCAGCCGGGTTAAAATGTTGTCATTTTCGCAACAAAGCAAAAATTATCACCACTTTGCAAAAGGCAACAGAAACAAGAGCAAATTCTCTGCACCCTTTTCAACACACTGTACATGTGTTTGTGTTAGTATGTGTGTGTGTTGCAGACGCTAAGTGATTTTAAAACAAAGTTTTTCAAACGTTTAACGTTACAATTTTGCCAAGTGTAATAGAAATTTGTAGCGTTTGTTGGCTCTCGTCTGCGTTTTAACTTTCGATGCTGATAATGAAGCCAAAGAAAGGAAACTGGTAAGGACAACGCTCTCTCTCTCCCTCTCTCGCTCTGGGAACAAGGGTTCGTTCGTTTGTTCGCATAGGCAATTTAATAGCAAATGCCTCCTTCTGTGTGTGTGTTAATGTCGTTAGTAGCATGGCGCCATAATTATAATTTGACATAAGACAAGAAGTCTGAGGTTGACAACAAAATGACATTCTAAATACACACTCCAGCAGGACGGCCTCGACAGGACTTGACAATGACTTGAATGGTCGAAAAGTCTATTGCAACCCTCCAGTCAGTAGTTAAATGCAACCACCCAACCCCATACAAATGCTGGCTGTGCGTATTTAGACACTTAACAGATCATAATTTTAACACTTTGCCTAATGCCCCTGGAACGTTTTGAGCTGGCAGAGGTTTGGGGTTTTCGTTTCACGTCTCGCTACGAACATCTACAAGACTTTAAAACATTTGAATGTGAATGTGTTGTCGGAGATATTTTTGGTACTACCAAAGCATTTGTATGACTTGAGAAGATGGAATACGTTTAATATACAATGATGATACTTCCAGTTGAGGCTGTTTGTAGGCTTGCTTTTCAAAGGTTTCTTTTTTTTAACAATTCCTTTCTCATAGTTCATAGAAGCAACATTAAAAAGTTCATGTTCTTCAAAAGCGTTTTTCAACATTTAAATTTAAAGTCAAATTTCTTAAAAAAAAAAACATTTGAAGCTTAGGATTTTGCTGTGTAAACAAGCTAATTACAGTTATTGATAAAAAAGTTCATACACCAAAAACTTTATAAAAAGAAAAGAAAAAATGTGAATTTCCACGAACATAAAAAAACATTTTTGTTTGCGATTTGTTTAGATGTTGTTAGAGCTTGATGAATTGGAATCGGACGGAACATAATAAATATTATCGAAACCTTTTATCGACTTTTAATATTTTCCATATTCCGTCAACAAATTTTTCTTCACAATACTTTAACTCTTGGCTGCAAAATACTCAGATTAAGCTTTATTCTTGTTAACTTAGTTTAAGTTTTTTCACAGCACACCGTGCCAGAGTATTCAATCTTCGGCTCATTGTAGATGTATGATTTTTGCTTATTTTCTTTTTGTTTTTGTATTCTGCACATGATACATTTGTTGTTGTTGGCTTTTAGCATTTGCCGTCGCCTTTTTTGTACTGTCGCTGGCTTTCAGTTGTGCGGGCGTGATGACAGAGGGTTTGTATGGTTTGGGGGGTGGGGAGGGGTTCAGGGCATGGTTTAATAATCATAAATTTTAACCCTTTTTAGCGCGACATTTGCCATTTTAGTCCTTGGTAGTGTTGTTGTGTTTGCTGCTGCCGCTGCTGCTGTGTTGACATCCGTTTTGTTCTTTGGCAGCCGTTTAACCCGATTTGTAATACATGGCCCAAGGGCAGTGTCAGTGACATTGACTTTGTTGTTGCTTTTATTACAGTTGCTGTAACTGTAGCTAGTACCAATTGATGTGCGCGCAAAACTTTTGCCCCCCCAAAAAAAAAAAAATGCCAACACACACACACACACAGATGCGAAGTTGAACTGCAAGCAAAAAGGAAATTAAATTTCCAGTAAAGTCAAAAATTATATTGGCAATAAATGAAGACGCAGCAGACGCGTCGCAGACTCAGCAATTACGTTGAGTCAAAATCAACGGTGTTTGGTGGAGGGTTTCACTTAGTTTGTAGTATTTCCAACTTAATATGCGAGCATACATATATATAGCGAAAAACAGGAAGCCGGAATCGACGTTTATTAAAACGGAAACTTGAGACAACTGTGCGGCCGGCGGCAGGCAAAGGATGGAAGAAGAAGTACGACGACGATGAAGATGAAGATGAAGATGAAGACAACGACGCAGACATGGCAAAGAGGCAAACGCGATGATGCCAAGGACATAATGCTGGCAAACAATGTCCTTGGACGACGGCGCTACACTGAATTCTGATGCTGCCTGACTGATAAGCCAAGACCAAAGCACCCAAAAGCGATTTGCCCCACCAGAGACAACAAAACGACAAAAAAAAAGCAACTCCCCTTCCGAAAAGCCAGCTCAAAATGACCAACGGGCACTAACACACACACATAAAGAGCGAGGCCGCTAAATTGCAATTTTCAAGATTTAAGCGTGAACAATAAATGTCACATAATCTGTAAGTAGCTAAATAAAAGCGCCCGAAGCCGAAGTGACTCTTGGTCTTGGTCGAATTTGAGTTTGAGGTCTTGGTCCTTGGTCCTTGGTCGAAATCGTTTCGCCCGCTTGCTATTTAATTTAATTTATCGCATTTTAAACAGGCGTCGAACAATAAACAAAGCGAATGCTACAACCAAAATAATATAACAAATTTATTTGTTGTTTGCCTTTATTTGTTGTTTTTCTTCTTTTCGTGTTGTTTACAAACCTAGCACATTGATTGCGGCTTTGTCTTTTATTTTATAAGTTTGGTCGGGAGTTACTTTGCCTCATAAATTTGTCGGTCCAATCGAAATTTGTAGACGCTTCACAGGATAAGCAATCCAAAAAAGCAACAACTTGATTAGCTAAATGAATATAAAGTCATAAATTTTGATTTGTTTTTGTTTAATATTCATTGGATTTACCTTTGAATAAATATGCTTTGGTTAATAAGACCTTGAAACGCTCCAAACAAACGGAAAAAACTAGAAAGTTGTGGGAATCAGATCTCTAATCAACTTCACTGGGTAAGTTAACTGTTCAGAGCTGGTTCTAACTAAGCTCTTAAGTGTCTCAGCGTTTGGTTCAGTTGGGAAACGGTTTAAGAATCATCTACAGTTTTGTAAGTGGTTCAGTTAAAGGTTCAGTGATCGTTTTGAAAGTTGTACAGCTTTGTTTTTGCCATCAGATTTGCTCAGAACTATAGATTATAGCACTTTACTATATTCATAGCTCTTCAAATGCAGCTGGGCTTTCTTGCAATGCTAATATCTGTCGCTCTCTCTCTCTCTCTCTCTTTCTCTCGCCGTCTCGTTTTGTTGCTGCGAAATGATGCGGGCCAGAAAGGCCTATAACACATTTCATTATACAAATATCAATTAAGCCAACTGCAAATACTAATTGTAAGTGTAGGCGAAGGACATTTGCTACCACCACCATCAACATCATCATCATCACCGCCAACAACATCATCTCTACCACCACCACCACCACCATTAAAAATAGCAACAAGACACAGCCAAAAGGCTCACACACACACACGCACACGCAATACATGCATGACATATAAGGGCTGGGCTCAAGGCTGCAAATGTTAATGAAAATTAAAAATTCAACATCAAACTGAGCGACGAAGGACGACACAGGATTCGTCGACATCAAACGGAGCTGGTGTTACGTACCAAAGAACCCAAATATACTTCAAGTCAAATCGGGTGGCGGGCGGAGGGATCGGGGATTTCTACAGAAAGAAGTGTTAATGTGTTATCTGATTTATTTATGTTAAGCTCATGCGTATGTGTGTGTGTGTGTTGCTTGTAAAATTGCTTGAATTTGTGGAAATCGTGACTTCAATTAAATTCCATTCGATACTCAAGGAATTTTCAACTGATGACGCGCAAGTAATTTCGGAAATTGGATACTGTATGCCAACTGCAAACAAACAAACAAACAAATAAACAAACATATACACATTTGCATATGCCTGTGTGCGTGAGCGTGTGTGTGTGTGAGTGTGTACTTTTGTATTAAATCAAATTTTAATTGCGCATACTTGTCCCTCGGCAAATATTTGCAGCGAGCTCGCCGCCTTTGACTCGCCTTTGCTCTGCTCTGCTAGCCAAAATGCTTTAGCGACAAGGAATTTAAGGCAACATCCAACCAACCAACCAACCAACCAAACACACACACACACACACCAGCACACACACACATACACAGTCAGTCACCATAGCTCTGCAAACAAACATTATGAGCAAACAGACAAACAAAACAGAAACTTTAATATACCAAACAATGACGCTTAAATACTGTCTCCATTCTCATGAAAAAAAAAAGAGATTGCAACTGCAAACATATTTTGTATTTATATATATGGCTGATTACAAACAATCTTGACAAATTTTACTTAAGCCACAATAATAAAACTAATAAAGAATTTGATTTAATTCTGTGAATTAGATTCAACTTTTCTTTCAACTTGCTGTAAACTTTAAGCTTTTAAGCTTAATTATTGAACCAAAATTGTTAAGAAATTGGTAAGTTATGAACCAGAATGGGAAAACAGGATATAATGGTTTTATGCAAATGTTCCTCTATTTGTTCTTATTATCCGGTTATCGATATAAACATCAAGCAATCGATAGCAACAAAATAAGGAAATTTGAATATTTAATTTAATTTTTATTTTTTAAACTTTCGTTCGTTTTTGTAATTCCAAACTGGTTTTATATTTTAATTCTAAAATATTATAATGCAGTTTTTTAAATATCCTTTTTTGTACTCTTCTTCTAAAACAAATGAATAACTTTTATAATTTATAAAGCATTTTCATAGAAACAAAAAAAAAAGCAAAAACCAAGTTTTTTTTTCATAGAAAAGTTGCCTTATTGATTTCTTGATATTGGAATCAAAAAGAAATTACGTTTAGATGTGTTGCTGGCATACTCTTGTTTAAGAGAGCTTTGGAATGGAATAAGAATGACAAACTTGGGCCGAGGACTAATGCCTAAATAAGCAGAAAAGTGCTGGGCGGCTATGGGTGTCTAAGCGGCTGCCGTTGCAAATCTGTCAAATGTCAGCGCCAGCAGCGACGTCAGCTTTGGCGTTGGCTCATTAAAAACACAACAACAGCAACAACAAAAGCCAAGAAAGGAAGAACAAACTCTGCCCCAATTGCCACAGTTGGCTGATGTAGCTGTAGCTGTAGCTGTAGCTGACACCTGGTAGAAAGTTTTTTACCCGATGGTTTTGCTGGGCGCAACAAAATGGCGACGCGTCGGCCTTTCTCTCGGTGTGTGTGTGTGTGTGTGTGCCAACCATTTTGGCCGGGTGTTTATCACATTGCTGCTATTAAT
Organism: Scaptomyza polygonia; assembly: GCA_035044585.1. NCBI lineage: Eukaryota > Metazoa > Arthropoda > Insecta > Diptera > Drosophilidae > Scaptomyza > Scaptomyza polygonia. The sequence continues at coordinate 607,870 of JAWNNU010001403.1, read as the reverse complement.
TAAGCTTAACGAGGTTACCGTTCGCAACCACACCCAGCGACTGCTTGAGAGCGAGAGAGGGAGAAAGAGTGCGGTAGGTGTGAGAAGCGGGAACTAGGGGTTTTAGCTAAAGTATCTTGAAATGCTGCTGCTGCTGCTGCTGCCGTGCAAATCCCCAGGCAACTTCATAATGAAATTTCGCCCTCATCTCATTAAAAGTCTTAAGCATTTTCAGGCAACAAATTGATGCTCTATACTATGCCAAAAAAAGGGTACGAAGTTGGGCGCTTAGGATCAGCAGCAGATCAAACTGCCACGCCCAGCGCTAAGCAGCACAAAGGAAACCTTGAAAAAAAAAAAACACAAAAACAAAAACAAATACAGTCGCCCGTTGCTTGTTACTCGATGGCAGCTGGCAACGCTGTGGCGCATATTTAATTTTTAATGAAGTTTAATGGATGCCGGAAGCTTTAAGATGAACAAAATGCCAAAAGGCCCCACAGTGCCAAAGTAACTGAAATACGCCCAGCCCCCCATCCACAAAAAAAAAGAAGCAAAGTACATAAAAAAAAAAGTATGCTAACATATTATTTACTCGCCAGCTGCCAGCACAATTTCTCAGAAAGTATCCTCCGGCTCTCAGGGCACTCCTTTTGGAAAGGTCATATTAAGTTGTTTTGCTCGGGGAGGATTTACAAAAAAAAAAAAAAACAACTCACTGAACTCACACAGCTGAATATGCTCTGACTTGATGTAGTTTTCATGCGAAAAGAAAGCATTCAACAACTGTGTAAAAAAAAACATAAGAATTCTGAATCTAAAAATAATGATAGATTTTGTTTTAACTGTTTAAGGAATATATACTCAAAAATCTAAGAAATTAAGATAACAAGTCAGAAGGCTCTAGTCGGGAGAGCCCGACTAGAAGATACCCTGAACCCAATTGCAATCAAAATTTTACTCCTTGCGCCCTTAAAGTATGCTTCAAATAATGATCAATTTAAACAAGCCTAACTGACTTAACTTAACGATATCTCCGGTGTTTCTTAACCAATTTGGACGAAATTTTGAGAAAAGTTCTATCGCTGCCCATGTTATTAACCCCTATTTTTACATTTTGCAAATTCGATTTTTTTTTGTAATCGATTCCATGTGTATATCGGAAACCAGAGTAGTTATCGATAATTTGAAATTAACTTGTTCTGCTCATGGTATAGGAGCAATAATATTCAAAACCTGAAAACTCTAGCTCTTGCAGTCTCTGAGATCTACGAGTTCATACAGACGGACAGACGGAGGGACAGACGGACATGGCCATATCGACTCGCCTGTTGATGCTGATCAAGAATATATATACTTTATGGGGTTGGAGATGCATCCTTCTGCCTGTTACATACTTTTGCACAAAACCATTATGCCCTGATTTACCCATTTTTATGGGTTCAGGGTATAAAAAGTCTCTCACAAGCATAAAATGTCTTAAAGTTATTTTAATTGAATATTAATTGAAAACTTAATTGATTTTGCGAATCAGTTTTGGAGATTTTTGGACAATTTTGTAGCACTTGGGCAGCTGTGGCACATGACAGCATTTTAGCTGTGACCAAAGCACCTTGAAGAACCCAATTCATAACCTACTTAACCGAAAGTACAATGGCCAAATAATTCCACATGTTTTGCAATGGGGCTCAAGAGCACTTAACTAACGAATTGCAGTCTATATATGTAAGAGTGTGTGTGTGTGTGTAGGGGAGGTAACGGTAATGCTACGGTTGCTACGGTGCATCAAAGCTGTTTGCCTCAAGTGGCAAGGCGTCAAAATCATTTGAACGATAAGCATGCCATAATCACAGCGTAAGCCCAACTTTGAGTTAATTAATATATTATCGTAAATGCAATAACAATATAACAGCAACAACAACAACAACTGCAACAAGAAACTAAGCTGCTGTTGCTTCTGCTGCCGCTGCTGCTGCTGCTGCTAATGCACTTTGGTAATGCACTTCAAAGTGCTTACACATCAATGTGCAACATGCAGCAGCATGCACACAACTCATTTACATGCATATTCACATATGTATGTATGTATATGTATATGGCAACAATAATTACATGTGCTCGTTGGCCTACCCCATTTCCGTTGCGTTAGCCGTCCAGAAGATTTTAATTCATTAGTAGACAACGGCCAAATGCATTTCCCATGTGCGTGTGTGTGTGTGTGTGTGTGTGTGGATTATGCAGTTTCCGCTTGAATGCAACTGCAACTGCAACTGCTGCTGCTGCTGCAGATGTTGCTGTTGCTGTAACAGTATAGAAATTGTCGATGCCGCCGCCATTTTATCTAATTGCGCCCACATTACGCATACGCAGCATAGTACACATCATTAAAATTACGAGTGCACAAAAATGCAAAAGCAAACCTCCAACCCCTCTTTAAATACCTCCCTCACTTCAAACCCAAGGCCTCCCCTTGACTAGTGCAGCAGCGAGGGCTGCTTGGTAAGTTGACATAAAAGCTTTTCAACATAAATAGAAAAAAGTTTTTAATTAAAAAATATATATAGTGAGTATTTATTTATATGTTTTTAATGATTTTTGAACAGCGAAAAATTAGTTAGTATTATTTCTTGCCAAATCACACTTTATCCACTTTGAACAGTTAAAAGAAATTAAAAAATGAATTTTTTAAAAAATAGAATGCAAATAAATTTGACAAGGTAAATTTTTCAAATGCTTTCTGATATCACAATTTCTGTTGTATTATAAATTATTTTCGAAAAATTTCTTTCGTTAACCTTAAATGATTTTTGATGGAATTTTATGATCCAATTACTTGAGGTTTTTTCTAGGGAAACCCCTTTTTAAATTAGCTTATTTTTTCGATTTAGGACCAAACTTTTTCCAAGAAATCTTTAAATTATAATAAGCATTATTAATTTGTTTTTGAGTAGCCCGCGCTAAGCGCTTAAAAGTCCATTGAAGCGCATGTTGCACATATGTTTGGTTGTATGTTTGTGTATGCTATATAGCGTTTGCCGATCAAGGGGCCGTACATCGTCTGCAGCCTTGACGACTGCAAGTGGCATTAGTTGTAACAACAACAACAACAGCACTAACAATAATAGCAACAACAAATTTGTACTTTTTCTAGTACAAGGGATTTGCATTTGTTTGCTAATTGAAATTAAGCAAATATTTACAAGCATGGGTAAGGGAGTAGGTTGGGGACTTGACCCAAGTAATCCTTTTGTAGCACATTACAAACGACTGGAATGAGCATGACAGTTAAAAAAAAAGGACGAAAAGCGTCGTCAGATAATTTAAATCCATTTGTACAACATTTGCTATTGAGAGTACCTTCGTCTTCTGCTTCTTCTACTTCTTCTACTCATTTCTTTATTTTAACGTAATTTTTTTCGTATTTCAATTTTATTTCTGGTAATTAGTAAGAAAAGTGCACAGATAGCACGGGAGAGGAGGAATGGACCGTAAGCGGGTCCCATAATCAAATGTTTAAAAAAAGATTTGCAAGTAAATCCCAAGGAATTATTTGCCACTTGAAACGTTTAAAAATGCCAACAAGAATCTGTCGATGCTGATGAGGGTGACAGCAGAGCGACAAAAAAAAAATAACAGAAAGACTGTTAAAAAAAAAAAAAAAATACAAAGTGTAGCAACCCCAAACCCAAAAAGAACCCACAACGTCTAGATGGTTCGGGGTCAGACAAACTTAATGAGCAAATTGTCAAATGCCGCGGCAAAGCGCGCACTTAAACATGCCGGGATCTGGAAAATGATGCGCCCCGCGCAACAAGAAAAATAACTTGACGAAAAGTAGCATACAAAAATGATGATGATAAGCCAAGGAAGGCAAAACGAAACGCTAAACAGAACAGAACCGAACAGAACAGAAAAAGTAAAAGTTGCCGCCGTAACTGTTGTTAGCCATGTTTTGGGGATTTGAATAAACAGTTACGCTGATTTAATTTGGTTCGCCATGGCCCTGGGTCAGAAGAAGGCCCATGCAGCCAAATCATTGGCAACAAAAAACAAAAAATGAAAACGAAAAAAAATTCTATCACAGTATGTCGTCTGTCACCCTCGATTTGATTTTTAAATTGCGTTCGTGATAAATTGACGAAATGAACAGCAATAACGCCATCGAAAAATCAAAAAAAAAAAAACACACACACACACACACATACATACATTGAGCGTAAAGAAAATTGACAACTGTCAAGGCAGCGCCCCCTGAATAGACATATAAAAATTAACTACAGACTACTTATCTTATTTGTTGACGCAGTCGAAGCAAAAAAAAACCAAAAAACCCTCCTCAGACAGAAAAGCCAAGAAAAGCAAAAGCAAGCCAAGTCATTCAATGGAATATGAACGGAAGCCAAGCTAAAATGTTTGTCCGCTGCTTTTTCGATGATGTATGCGGTGCTGGTGGTGCTTGTGTGTGTGTGTGTGTGTGATGCTTGCTGCGTGTTGTATAGCGATATGGATGGCTACAATATGCTACAAGTATCCGGAGGCGGTGCGTAGACAGGAAGCAGACAATCAAGCCAAATGATACGCTGAATAGAATTATTCGTGCGCAATGTTTCCTTTCGCCACTTTCACATTCACATTCGCATTCACTTGACTTCAGTTCATCATTTCAATTTAATCACACTACTACAAATTTCCCCATTTCTATCTCTAATGAGCGCTACTTAGCAGGTGATTTTTACAAACAATCAAGACAATCAACCAACGTCAAACTTAGCTCAAATTGCAATTGATTACAATTATATATATAAATTACAGTTGATCTTTTGGTTCTATATTACGAATTTATTTCTAGAACGCTGTAGTTTTTTGGCAATAAAAATGTTTTTATAGCGAAGTTTTTTCTTGTCAACTTAAGTTTCTAAACCTAAGATTGATGATCAGATAATGACATTGAGAGATTAACTTTATTTTTAAATTTGGATATTTGATAATCCTAGATTTTTATGAATATTTTCAATGCATAGAATTCTTGTCTTGTGATTTCTTTTTAGGATTCTAAAATCTACACTTATTTACTTAAAGAAACTTATGAAACATTCTAAAAAACAATCATGGCTCATCGTTATCTAAACTCAAGCGAAAATCTACTCCTTTTATCGTATCATATTTTTTTTAACACATTTTGTAAATATTTCTAGCTCAATTCAACTGACTCACCTCTGCCGCTGCGTCCCACAAAACGTAGATCATTGAATTTGGCGACCTGATTCTTCATGACGGCGGTGCAGTTGCGCAGCTCACCGCAAAAGTTCTCATCGTTGCCGGCACGTATTGTAACAATGGTGCCGTCCATGACCTCACCCAGCGCCAGGACCTTAAAGGCAATGGGCAGGGTTTTATTTGAGCGCCAATGTGTGGGCAGCGTTGTGCACACCTTAAGCGAAATAATAATAATATAATAATTGCAATTTTCAATTGTCTTAAGCAACTACTGCTTACCACGTGTGGTGAACCCGTTTTGACAAGTTCACCGGGATGTTCGGCTAGCAGGACATCGACGGTGCGTTCGATCAGATTCTCGGGCGTCAAATAGGGACTTGTATCAACGGGTTTGCTTTTGCTGCCATTGCTATTATTATTGTTATTGTTTGTAGTGTTATTGTTGTTGTTGTTGGTTGTGCTATTGTTGTTGTTGTTATTCGATTCGGCATTGCTTCGACGTTTCGTTGTGCCGCCGGTTGTTGTTATTGTTGTTGTTGCCGTTGTATGCTGCTGCTGCTGTGGTGTTACTTGTTGTTGCTGCTGCTGCTGCTGGTGTTGTTGCTGTTGTTGTTGTGAGTGTTGCTGCTGATGTGTTTGATTTGAGGTGGTCGAACTGACCTCAGCTGTAATGTGCATTATTGCTGTTAATTCTGAAATGTTTTTTTTCTTCTCTTTTTTGCCTTTGTGTCTTTTTTGCTTTGGCTTGAGCTCCTTCAAAAAGTCGCGCACTTCATGATCTATAAGTTAGGATACAGGATTATTGAGTATTGAGTGCTACGATAATTTTTCTAACCAATTTGCTTAGCGTAGATATCGAAATTCTTATCTAAAACAGAGCCTTTATTTTTTTAAATATTTAATATAAAAAAATTTAATTAAATCCGCTCACAAGATTTAAAACAACAACAAAATATGTCAAAAAAATGTATTAAATTTGAAAAGCAATTTTTATTTTTAGTTGCAATTGTACATCCATAATTCACTCCTTTACTTTCCATTTTGACTAAAAATTTTTTTTTTTATGATTGAACAAACTTTTTAATGAGCTTTAAGTAAATTTCTTCTTATAACGTTCGCATGTTCTTCACAATTGATAATCTTAAAGCTCACTTTTTTTTTTTTTTTGTTAGTGTATAACAACGTTTTCTAAGAACCAACTGCTTGATAAAAACTCAATTGTTTCTAAGCATCTGCCCGCATAAGTATGCAACACTTTGGTCACACAATTTTATTATTCAGTGGCACTTGTTTATTTTTATTTTATTTTTTTTTGTAAATTGCCGGACAACCGCACACCTTTGCGAACAATTTGCATTTAAGCCAGTGCCGGCAAGTGCAGCTCAATTAAATATTAAAAAATCACATTCAATAAGATGGATGACGAACTGCAGCTGGAATATATGTTACAAAAAAAAGCGGACATCCAGGCCATCAACAAAAATCGAAAAAACGACAAAAAAAAATGCATATCAACAAACAAAAATATGCAACAGCAAGGAGTGTAAAAAAAATAATAAAAAATAAAAAGAAAATAAAATAATAATAATGATAAAGCGCCAGCTGTTTCCCGTTTGTGTTTGGCCGCCAAAAAATCAACAATGTGCAATCACACAAGCACCCACCCACACACACACACACACACCTGCACACCTGCACACAAACACAAATTTTTCAAGGAGAATTGCTGCGTTCTGCGTGTATAAATAAAAATAATTCACCTCCCGCGATGCGTTTTGCATTCGCATCGCATTTTGTGCCTTTCAACAACTACTTTTTTTTTTTTGTCCTTGTTTATATACACACACACACGTGTGTGTACTGGCACAATCTGTAGGTAGTATATGTACTCGTTTTTTACAACTTCCGTTTGGATTTTTGCATGCAGGACACACTGGACAAACAGGACAAACAGGACAGAGCGCAGCTGGACAACAAATGAGCTCGCCCAGTGGCTATGCGGCGACATATGTGGCCACAGAGACGGGACACGGGACACAGGTCAGAAAACACACACAAACAGCACAAGCTCAAAAAGACAATGCAAAATGAGAATCAGTTTTTTTTTTTGTTTTTTTTGGTATGTGAACTGCAGTTGTTGTTGTTTTTGTTGTTGGGACAGGTCCACCAATGCGAGCCAAATGCTGAAAGACTTGACTTGAAGTAGTGGGTACACACAACAATTTTGCATTATTAAAATTAGTATTATTTGACTTTCAGCTCAAGCTTTTAGTTACGACTAATAAGATTCGACTAATTGTTTAAGTCAGTTGTTGCAGCGAAACTAAATTTATTTATTTTATTATGTTCTTAAATATTTTTTTTATGCTAAGAAATACAAGCTCAGCTCAATAGGTTTTCGAAAGGATTTTTCGGTGAGTCGAATACTTTTTGCTTAAATTGATTTATTTTTAATGATTTAAGGCAATAAATTTGCCAATTGCCCAGTAATTAAAACTTAATACAGTCGTTTCTTGATATGGAATATATAATCAATAAACACAGCATTTTTCCCAACAAAAAATAAAGGTTAAAAATTATATTTTTTGATAATGAGAAATACTCTTTGTTAATTGAAAGATTATTTGACGATCCTCAGACCAAGCATATAAAAATTAAAAATGTTTGTTAAACAGAACGATTTTATTTCAAAACTGCATACAATTTTACTTTGATATAAAAGGGAATCTATAAGTTCGGGAAATATATTACACTATAAGGTTTTTTCAAATACTTTTTTTGTGTAAAATCTCAAACATAAGAACTTTATTTCTGATAATAACTTATAAGATTTGATACAAAATCAAAGTTTAAAACCTTATCAAAGGCGATCATGTTATAAACCAAACACTGGATCGATAAAAGGGGAATACTTTGATGTGAATATTGTTTGTGGAACTCTGGTAAACTTACATTTATATTGCACCTTTGCGGTATTAACAGTTTGGCGAATTATAGTTTTTCTTTTTTATGGATAATGTATAAAATTTGTGTTTATTTTTATTTTTGATCACCAAGCAACAAACACAAAAAAAAACACTATTTGAATCACAGTAAAAAAATATCGATTATAAATTGTAATAATTATATATTTATATTAATATTATGATATTCAATATATATGTAGTAAAACAAAGCACAGACACCAACACTTGTATAAGCACTTGATTAATAGAACCGCGAATGAAACTTGAGATTGCGATTTAGATTGCGATTGCGATTTAGATTTAGATTGATATTGTGACACTTTGCAGCTATTTTGGCTCTCTCTGTCGTTTGGGGCTCTTGGGCTGGCTGGCTGGCTGGCGATCGAATCAAACGACACGGAGATATTAAACTATTTTTTTGCGGTAACCATGAACGCGACCACTACGAGCGGTTGGCGACGCCGACAGCGAAGTCAACGGCGCGTCATCATAATCACGACGAGGAGTAGGACGAAAACGAGTGCGAGCAACAAGACCGAAGAACGAAGGCATCAGCGACGTCGATGTGCGCTCTGAATGTGCTATATGCGATATATAGATGTGGTCGTAGAGTAGAGACTTGGTGGGACTCTTGGACTTTTTCTATTCGAATCGTTTTAGTTGTGGAGTTGTGGAGTCAATGGCGACGACGACGTCGCAGCCCAACTGCCATTTAGAGTGCGAGTGTGCCGTGCCGCCTCTTTTTGCGTTTTTCAAGCAACCGCGTTGGCTATATAATTCTTTTTCTTGGCTTAACATTTACCACGAGAACCAGTAGCAGTGGTTTTTACTTGTGGTGTCCCAGCAGCGACGCTAACAGCGACTGCAGCGTCGCGCATTTCGATGGCGATGGCGTTGGCAATCGCAAATGGCGACGTCGACGTCAACGTTCGACGTTCGAGGCAGCGCTGACGAACCGAAAGCCAAGCCAAAAAACCGAAACCGAAACCAAAAACGTCAACTACACCACAAGCAGAAAGGCCGCAACGATGTCTTCAAGTTGCTAGCGCCCCCCCCCCCACTCCCTTCCCCACAACTACCCAAAGAGTCAACCTCATCCTCCGATCACCCCCTTGCTGGAAACGGTTGGAACCCAAAAAACAAAAAAAAAAGCGCTCAATTTTGGCACTCGCAACACCTTCGCCAGCTGTTTGCTACTGGAAACGATAGAAAGAGACAGAGAGAGAGAGGCAGAGAGAGAGAGAAGGCGAGACGTGGGGCACAAGGGAAGTGAGAACAGAAGAAAAAAAAATGCAAAGAAATCGAGTTGAATTTCTTTACTGCTCTGGAAGCTGCTGTTGCCAACCTGCTACTCCACTCATTTTTTCATTTTTCTATGGAACGTTTTCGCTTTTTCTTTTTCGTTACGAATTTTTTCTCTGCAACCCCTAAGACATCTTGGAAACGTCTTGTGGACCGTTTGACTCAAGAAAGCAGAAAAAAAAAACAAAAAAATCTCAACGCTACGCGTATCGTGGTAAGTAAGTAAGTAAGGCGACTAGCGACTCCCCACAGGCAGCACTGGCAGCATCGACCTCAAGATTGCAAGTCCGAGACGTTGGCCAAAAAATGAAACTGGCGCGCGGCTTTGCGGCGAGCCTCTGCTAACCAGAGAAATGTGTCTGCCACCTAGTCTCAACCAGTTGAGAGCAACTGCGATAGAAATACATAGAGAGAGAAAGAGAAAGAGAGAGCGTGAGCGTGAGCGTGAGAGAAAGTGAGAGGAAGAGAGAGTGAGTGAGTGAGAGTGGAACAAGGTGAGATAGCATGTTGGCAAATATGTGTTAGAGCAAAAGAGTCGAAAATACTAGTAGTATTGGGTAGTACGGTAAAATCTTGTGGCTGCCATTTGCGGCCAAAGACGAGGCAATATTTTCAAAAGAGTTCTACGACTCGTTGTAGCATTAGGTGCTCTTCTCTCCACAATCTTAACTGGATGCCTGCTGTGTTTGCGTCTTCCTTCGAATTGGTTAAGTTGAGTGAGAAATTGCAATGCCTAACCACATGAGCATAAGATGTTCCCCTCACACACACACACACACACACACATACACACTCTTTTTCTGTTTTTTCTTTCTTTTTTTTTTTGTCACCAGGGCGGAGTTTTCTTTTCTTTTAGTAACTGCGTGTTTCGGCATATTAACGTTCAACCCTCCTACATTTTGCGGTTGTTGAACGCGCGACTTGCTCAAAAGGGAAAGGGCTCCTGCTACAACAACTGCTAATGGTGGTGGCGGCGGCGGCGGTGGTGGTGGTGGTGGTATGTGTTGTCAGTCGGCGGTTGCGCACCAAACATGTCGAAGGGTGTGTGGTTGGCATAATGAAACCGCAAGAATTATTATACGCTGCGGTCGATTACTATATCAAAATTCGAATCCAGCCAAACCCAAACAGCCAACCAACCAAACGACTTCCCGCAAGAGCCAATGAGCAATCAGCCGCATTCCAAATAACCGAGAGAATCGCTCAAAAACATACAACACTTAAAATGGTGGCCACATATCTTAAGCAATTTCAATCTTGTAGACTTATCAAGTTCTTAAACAGCAACAAATTTAAAAACATATATAGAAATGTTTGTTTTTGGACAATAATCTTTTTATAATAAAACTTTCATAAAAAAAACTTTCGTATATCAAAGAGTTCCTTATAACGAATTAATTTGGTTCGGTCGATTACCCATTGGAAATTACAATGATATAACGAATTTTTGTTTTCTTGATATTCGTTATATAAAAGTTCAAATGTGCATCAATTTTTTCCTTTTTATACAAGGCTAAATAGCGACAATCTAAGCAATTTATATAGTATAGTATATATATATATATAGTATATAAATATTATGATTAACTACACTGATGAAAATATTAAATTATTTCGTTCTTAAAACACAACGAAATTAACTTGATCTCTTGAATAAGAATGGAAATATTGAAACCCGAGTATAATATGTCATGATTCAAGTACAAGGTTCGTTTGCTCTTTATTCAAGTAAAACTTCAACTTGAATTAAGTCTTTCTCTTCTTGGTTACGGTTTTTATGGACACGGTTAGTTTGTACTAAAAATATGATTTCATAAAATAATTAAAATTAGCTTAATTTGTCTAAATTAATATCGCAATTTTATGCCTATAAACAATAATAAGGAAAAGAAAAAAAACTCATAGCATAAAATCCTTTTTTAAAAGCCGAAATAAAGCAAAAATTATAAAAGTCGAGAGTGGGACTTGAACTCGCGAATCGTACTCGGTATAAGTCATTCTGTAGTTGTATTTGATAAATATTTACTTATTCTTCTTCCAAGAAACGTTGTGCATTTTTTTTTTTTTAAGAATTTAAGCATTTTTATACTCATCTTAAGCATTTCCTATTTAAGAATCTTCATGTTTTTTTTAAGTATCTCGTTCTTAAGCCACAAAAAAACATTCTAGAATCGCAAATACTCAATTCAAGTATATTTGATTTTAACTTTAGCTCGTCTTTTTTCGATCATAAATCATAAATAATTTATTTCAATTACAAAAAACTTATTTTTATTGCTTATAAAAATTGTATTTGTTTCAGAAAAGATAAGCCTTTCGACCATAAATTTAGTTTATAAATTTAATTATTGCATGTGATGTTAAAAGGTTTGGCTTTAATTGAAATTTCTGATAAATAAATATTTCTCGAAATCAAATCAATTCCAAATACATACAAATTTTTCAAGCTAATGTATAAAATTTTTTTTGGGCTATGGATATTGGTTATTTGATTTCAGGAAAAAATTTACAGCAATTTTCATTTAAAAAACAAACCTAAATTTAACATATTATTTTGAAGGGAATTTAAGAAAAAGTAGATAAAATCATAATAAAACTTATACAAGTAATATTTCTTTTGTTTTCGGTTATATGACTTCCTTAAAGTTGTATATGTTTGTGTGTGTGTTAGTATCAAAGGATTTGTATGTTTATCATTAGCCGCCCACAAAACGATCGGCAAAGTGGTAAGTGGCCGGAAACCTACGGCGGCGTGGCTCGTTATCAGCGCCTTGAAGCGGGCCAATTAAGACATAACCCAAATGCATTCGAGTACCAAGACGAACAAATAAGTATAAGAACGCTTGAGAGTGCGAGTGCGAGTGCGAGTTGAAGAGAAGAGGACGACCGCGAAGCGACACCCCGTCGACGACGAGGCGACAATTATATGCTAAGGAAGAAGAAGAAGTTGAAGTTGAAGATGTAAATGTTGATGGCGTGGATTGGAGTGGTGCAACTGTTGACTGTTCTTGCACTTAAGGCGGGCAGTTAAATATATATGTATGTATATAAAAAAAAAAAAATATGAGTAAAAAAAAAACAAGAGAAAGAGTAACAAAAGCAAAATCCTTGCCTGAAAGATTTTGTGCAAATAATTCAAGAGGCAGTAAAAAGTAAACGACGCTTCGGTTGTATGACAGGTACGGTGGTGGGTGGTGTTGTATCACACACTTACACACACACACACACACACTTACACAATTTAATGGGCAGCAAAGCGTTGACAAGCGACAAAAGCTGTCGTCTGTTGACGGCTCTTCTGGCAGCTTTTGTGTGTTGATTTTTCTTTTAATTGTTGCGGATTTGCATTCTGACACATTTGTCAACCTCAACCTCAGCGCCCGTCCTCAGAGTCGCGCCAAGCCAAGCCAGCCAGCCAACGGCGGCTACACGAAAAATACACACACACACAAAAGGGTTGCCTACAAGCCGTGGCTAAGAGTGACGGCGATGTGGGCCATAATGATGGGAATGGGTTAAATGGAAGCCGGCGCATTTGTTGCAAAAACCTCGTTTACGTACAGGTTGTATGAGCAACGTTTATTATTTATTAGCTGGCATGTCTCTCTATCTTCTGTGTGTGTGTGTGTGTGACAGGAGGTGAGGCCTTAAGCCCGTTGGGATAATAATAAACGCCAGGGCCAAGTCATTTTTCAAAAAAGCGAAAGAGAGAGCAAGAGTGAGAGAGAGAGAGACTTAACAGCAACACCTACAAATATGTATATGTGTGCGTGTGTGTGTGTGTGTGTTTTGAGTGACATGTGTCAAAACTGAAAAACTACGCGAATTTGTGTCAAATACCCTTGTCAGCAGCGCGTTTCAAGTGCAAAACAACAAAACACTCGACAAAGCACGTGTTGTTATTGGCTAAGAAGTGTGGGAATTGAGTTAGAGAGAGAGAGAGAGAAAAGGAAGGAGTTTATATATATATATTTGGACCTAAAAGCTAAAGGGATCTTCGGTTCGAGTTGCCCGAAACAGAGAAGTGTAGTTGAAGTGTTTTTTGTATGAATACAAAACAAATTATTTTAAGTATATTAATAAAGGATGCGAAAATTGTAGCGACACTTACAGTTTATAATAGTTTAAAAAAATATATATATATATATTCCCATTATAATTAGCCTATAATTTACCTATATATCAAGCATCATTTACAAAGTGGATGCTATATTGGGTTATTAGCCAACTCCAACACCTTGAAAAATGTAGCAATAATTAAGTACAAATTTCCGTATGGACGAGCTTCCATTTTAGGTTTGAAGATATATCAAGATTTCGATAATTTATTATGAAATCGGAACACATTAAGACACCTGACTCCTGGGTCAAAGGATAAAGCTTATGGACTACGTCTATACCAATCTTTACCCTCGACATTTGAATTTTAATTTAATTATTTTAACAATACTTTTTATAACCTGAAACCATAAAATGGTTAAAACAGGGTATAACGGTTTTGTACAAAAGTATGTAACAGGCAGAAGGAAACATCTCCAACCCCATAAACTATATATATGTTCTTGATCAGCATCAATAGCCGAGTCGATATGGCCATGTCTGTCTGTCCGTCCGTCTGTCCGTCTGTATGAAAGCGTAGATCTCAGAGACTGCAAGAGCTAGAGACTTCAGATTTTGAATATTATTGCTCCTATACCATAAGCAGAACAATTTTGTTTCAAATTATCGGTAAATATTCTGGTTTTCGATATACACATGGAATCGATTACAAAAAATAATCGAATTTGAAAAATCTAAAAATGAGGGTTGAAATAATGGGTAACGATAGAACTTTCGTTCAAATCGGTTAAGAAACACCGGAGATATCGTAAAGTTAAGTCAGAATTAAGTTTTGTTTACATTGAACATTATTTTTAATAGCCAAGCATACTATTAGGGCGCAACGAGTTAAATATTAGTTGTTACCTATCTTTTAGTATCTTCTAGTCGGGCTCTCTCGATGATGATTATAGATGATAAAATATTATTAGCTGGCGATGAGCCCCAAGATGTGCATCAAACCCCAGTGTGTACCAGTTATCAAAGCTTTTACTTGTTCCTTATGATAATTTCAAGTTAGATGCTACCTTCTTTTTTTCAAAATATAGTAAAAATTTGCTTATATGTATTTAGTTTGTTCTCGCCGATCCACGATTTTGTTATATTATACGTTCCTAAAGCTAGATGATATAAGGATTGGTTCTTAAACTTCTGTTTGAAGCTTAAGCTTAAACTATGTATGTAAGATTTTGATATTTAGTTTTGCTTCTTAACAAAGAAGTTAATTGTATTTACAATCTGGCTTAATCTTTCCTTCAACTTTTCTTTTTTTTTTATAGCTTTTGATTGACTGTGAAAATATTATGGTGAAAAGTGCCATAAGGTACAAATTGTTTAATGGATTAAACAAGAAACTTAAGCTAAGATAAGAACCGTTAAGTCTGCTGCGTCACAATTTGAAAACTACTTATGAGGGTGGCTCAAGTCAAGTTTGTTTTTTTTGTTTTTTTGCGCAAATTTCGTATATGACTACAATAAAAAAAACGACAACGAAATTGCCTTTGATCAATGAAAACAAATCATAAAACGCGGTTTACAGCTCCCATGTGTGTAATCGCTGGCATTTAACGTTTTGGCCTTCTTTAAGGCTTATATGACTGGCACGTGAGGGTTGATTTAACATACTATAATAATAAAAAAAATGCAACAACAAACAAACAAAAGACGGATATAGAGAGACGAGACAGATGAGTCACATGCGCCATGGGAATTTGTATTTAAGAAAGTTAAAAATTTGAAAAATGTTTTACAAATTGAGCCTTTGTTTTGATTTTGGCAAATCTTTGAACGAACAAGCCAAATGGCATTCAAATCGTTTGCAGCCAATTGGATTATCGAGTTCGCAGAATTTACATTAGCTTTCAAGGGTGTGTTTCTGCCTCAACTTTGTAGATGAGAATATCATTTCTTTTAAGTTTACTTATGAGTTTTATGAAGATGATCTTTCGTGATACTTGATTCCAGCACAAAGTTAAGTAACTAATTTTGCCAAAGCCAAAACCATAAAAAAAACAAATGAAACCATAAAAAACTTAAGTGCAAACTTTTTTGTTGGATTTTGGATATGTTGCGTGCCGCGCATAGTAAAAAAATATTTGTTTTAATGGTCAAAGATGTGGACGGACACAGAACAGCCAATGGCGACAATAACCGTAAGTATAAGGAGACAATAATAATAATAATAAGTGACTAAGTGAGTGAACACGGCGCCAGATAACGATAATGTAAATAATGACCAAACGCACCAGAAGATGAAGCAATAAAAAAATTATAGCAACAACAAAAGTAAGGAAAAACGTGCTTGATATTGAATAACGAACTCTCTCTCTCTCTCTCTCGAAAGGAAAAAATTGAATTGAACATTTCCGGGCCGACGCTGATGGCCAGCATGTGTGTGTGGGTAAGGACAATGAGAGGACATAGTACATTGGCATGTCCCTGACTGACCCATTCAATTAAGCATGAAAAAAAATGACCCAAACGTTGAGGGGGGGGCCCAGAGAAAGGCGGCCTACGTGCCATGATAGTCGAACTCACAACAACAACAAAATGTTATAGAAGGGACATCAGATGCGAACAGCACTTAAGGAGCCAACGACTAGCGTTGCCCGCAACAAAACACGCATCACTTGTCACACATACTTAGCAGACGAGACGAAAGAGATAGCGATAGCGATAGCGTTAGCGATACCAATAACGCGTCCCCAAAAGGACTCACTTATTGTCATGTCCTGGTGTTGTTATTGAGGTGTAATACAATTTTTTTTCTTTCCATGATACAATGCCGGCGACGACGACGACGAAAAAAAAGTATAGAAAAAAAAGGAGAATGAAATGAAAACGCCATGCCGACACAATCAGCAAAGGATAACGAGCCGGCCGGCAACAGTACTGGTCACATATGGCGGTATTAGTTTTAGCAACAATAGCAAACGCACAGCATAACCGGCGGGGTGGTGGGTGGTGGGTTCTATCGAGGCGTTTTGGTTGAACGCCCGTGAATGTCCCGGGCATTGCATAAACTTGCAATTGAGCCAATTTGTAAAGTGCGGCAAGCCCATTAACGTGACTCTGTGTGCGACGAGTTTAACTACTCGTTCTCCCGCCCTCTCTCTCTGTCTCTCACATTCTCTCTGTATGTGTGTCTCTACCGCTCGTTAGAGGACAATGGCTGGACGACAGTTGGTGCTGCCAATCGAACTCTATACAAATTCAGCACCTGCGTCCTCTTACGTTTCCCAAAAGGGTAACAGCATTTAGTCAATGGTCTGACATATCCATATCCTTTTCTCTCTTTTTTTTGTTATTTGAATACTTTGCATTACAAGCTGCCCAAAACAGTTAAAATTAAAATCAAGTTCTTACTACGGGCATAAGTTGAACAGATTTTCAACTCGTTTTTTTTTGTTTTTGTTTTTTGTGTGCTTAACTACAAATAAATCTAAAACTCGCATATTCCTCAAAGCCTCAACGCTGATGGATATAGTTCACAGTCCAAACACACACACACACACACATATATAGAAAAGATGGTTGGAATATGGCAGGATACGGGTCGGCCACAGTTGGGCAACGCAGTTTTATTTTTTGCATTTACATGCCCACATGCATAATGCATATGTTCATTTGTATATGTGTGTGTAAGTGTGTGTGTGTGTATACTGTCCTTTCGTACATTTAATACCCTAACAACAGAGAACAAAGCAAAACATTTGCATTATTTTTGCTGTATTTACAACAATCAAAAATGTAAGTTGACTTGTTTATTGCCTTTTTTATTTTACTATAAATAAATTTTTAAAAATTAATATTTTACCGAACAATATTTTTGTTTCCTTGCTGTTAAAGGCTTGCAACCAGCTTCCAGTAAATTTATAAATTTTTTCCTTAAATTAAGAAATATTTCTCAAACCTAAACATCAACTTTTATGTTAAAAAAAAGAAATTTAGAAATAATGATAAAAACAATTCAATAAATAAAAAAACTAGCTGAAAACAAAATATAAATGTGAGATTAATTATAAATAAAATATAAATGCTTATTAAATTTCACCTTAAATAATTATATTACCATGGCTAAAGCATCGACGTGAGAGCCGAAATGTTGTAGCCCTAGGAATATGCGAAATAAATAAATATATAAAATAAATATTAATAAATAATTGTTTTTATTATGAAAAATAATTATTTGCTTTGTGTAATAATTTTAACAATCAATTTTTTTTATTATTTTTTTGAAATTATTTTAACACTTTTTTGCAGCTTCTTTTAAATCTTAAAATCTTAAAAAGCTTAACAAATAATTAATATATATTTTACATCTAGATTATAAAAATGTTTAAGGCCATCTTTTTTCGACAAAGGAAATATTTGTCTAGATTGTCTCGACAACTTTTATTATTATTGAAACTATTTGAACGTCAATTATCTACCCTTGAAGAAGCGTATTGAAAATTCGGCGTGCTGCCCAAAGTACTCTTTGTAGTATTTTGCATTTTATGTTTTATTTTTAAGTTTTGCACTTCTGTTTCAGTTTTTGCCTTTTTCTCCAATGGTTTTTTGTTTCTGCTATTTTTTGTTTTGATTTTTTTTTTTTTTGGTTTTTGTGCAAAAGACTTTGAAATAAGGCGGTGGATATAAATAAAAAAAAGAAAGAAATTGAAAAAAAGTATGCAAAAAGTAAAACAAAAAGCATCAGGCACAAAGGATGCTACAATAATATCCTTAAGCTACAAATGCAACATGAATTTGTCTTTGCCGTCGACCCGAGACAAAGTCCGGGTTCCAGGTCCCAGGACCCAGGTCCCCCCGCCCGGCTGGCCGGCCATGCCCTCCGCCCTTACACTTATTCCGCACTCAGCAATTTTCGTTTTGCTGCTGTTGCTTTTTCTTCGGGTTGCCTTGGCAAAGACAAAAATAAAAAAAACATAAAAATAAAAATAAATACATATATGTATGTATTTAAATAAAACGAAAGACAACAACAAAAACATGAGCAAAAAATTAAAAATAAAGGATTCTCGAACTTTACAAATGCATGCACATTAGAGCTATGTACATGTACATGTGTGTGTGTGTTTGTGTGTGTGTGGGATGTAATCTTATGCGTATCATGTGAACTCCACATATGCCTTGTTTTTGTGTGTCCCTGTACTTCTAGTCCTTTTGGTCCTTTTTTGTCCAGCTTTTGCTTCGACACTTATTTTAATTTATTTCATTTCATTCATACTATATGCTTCAAATGTCCTTTGTGCGTTTTGGCTCTTTATCCTCTATCTTCTATGTATGTGTGTAATTAAATAAAAATCGTATGCAAAGCGACTTTTAAAACACACATAAGTTTGGTTTTCTACAAGCTTTTATTTTAATTGCACATTGAAATGAATAAAGATGGTGGAAGAAATCTCAAAACTTAATGAATTTTTATTTTTGTTTCTTCATTGAGAATTTATTTTAATACAAGTAAGTCGGACAACATATTGTGAAAACCATAATACACATATCAAATGTCAAATTGAAGAACGCACAATTCACTCAAGAACTATTATCAAAAGGTTTGTTTGTCGTCAAACGCCATTTTCCGAATAAATATAAGACGAATGATATTCCGTCTTATAATTATTTCGCATTAATTCGGTCTCCTTTAGATTAGTTTTTTGAGTAAAAGTGCTTAAAATTTAAAGTTAACTGACGCGGGAAAAGACAAAAAAAAAACAGGAACGGTTTGTAAAAGAAACGCTAAAAGCAAAGTTGCCGATGTTATGGGTTTGGCCTCATTGATCCGGATTCGAGTCATTAGTTGAAGTCGTCGATGATGATGAATAATGGTACTTGACTCTTGGTTGCGAGCCTTGAACGCGTCGCCAAAACTGTGGAGCTCTTTCCGCTGTCCGACCATTACCGCCCATGGGCATCAATTTACGCAGTCCATGCACATAGTAACCATCTCCGGTATTACCGTTAATCACTCTCAATTGACCCGTTTGACTTTTCAGATGTACATCATCTTTAGCTATAGTAGGATATCGAAATATGAAAGCAATTGAAACAGTTTCGATACAATAAGTTAGGGCACAATACCATTCGTTGTGAAAGTAGAACAATATACGGAACAAGAACAGAACCATCAAGTGTACTACTTTTGTTTTCCTTAACCAATTTTGATTAAATATTCACACATGAGAGAGTTTCCGAACAGTAAGACAAATCTTAAAATTTGTAGAGTAATTTTGTTATCGATAACAGGTGTATATCGAAAGCGGAAAGAGTTGTGGATAATGTTAAAACAAGCGAGCTGTGCCCGGGTTCATACACACGGAAGGACATGGAAACATCCACTTAGTTCATAGTAAACCAATAAACCCCTATAAACCCCTTCTTACAAACCGATAGACCTTAAGAACTGTATATCGAATTATCTCCTTAACACTGATCGTGAATTTTTGAAACCCAATCATCCTTTTTTATTAAGGTATTCCCAATTTCGATTGAGATATCGATAACTTACCTAAAAAGTGTTGCTGTTCAGCCACATGACCCCATTCGGTATTCATTGGCTGTGGCGTTGGATATGAGTCATTTGACCCACGACCACCCGTTACCTTTTCGCCGAGCAGCTGTCGAGCACGAATGGACAACGAACGCTTGCCGAACAACACATCCTCAAAGCCCTTCGGCAATTGAGCTATATTACAGATTAAGTTTGATTAAAATTCAAATGGAATGCTTTGAGGCTTTTGAAGCTGCTTACCAAATTCACAACTAGGATCTTGACTGCGTTGTGCCATATCCAAGGGATCCCACACCTGACGAGACTCTTCGATTGTCTGCCACTTAGGCTCTTCGATTGTCTGCCACTTAGGCTCTTCGATTGTCTGCCACTTGCTCTCTTCGATTGTCTGCCATTTAGACCCTTCGTATTGGGGTATTACTTGCGGCTCCTTGCAACTTGGTATGATAAATTCAAACTTTGGCGGATCCTGATTAGTTATAATATTCTGATATTGGATAGTAGGCGGCAGCGGCGGCGTCGGCAGCGTTAGCGGTGGCAGATTGTAACAATAGCCAGGTATTGCTGGAGGTGGCATCTGCCAGGGCATTGGATACGATAGACTCTGCACGACCGGAACATAAACCGGCTGAGGATAGTATGTTCCATAATTTGCAACACGCCAGTTCATAAACGGTTTTGGCTGTGGTGCAACATAGTTTGGCTTGGAACAATTGACATATCCATCAGACTTCTTTGCATCTTGAGGCACTGCACGCTTCTCCCATGCAGGCGAGACATAATTTTTCATCGATTTTGGTGAGCTCGGTGGTGTCAAATCAGCCCTCGATTCTGGCTTCGATTCGAGCTTCAATTCGGCCTTCAACTCTGGCTTGAACTCTGGCTTCGGAATCAGCGTTGATTTCATAGACACAATATTTGTTGATTTCGGGCTTGATTTTGGTGTTGTTGGTGGCGTTAGTATTCCTGGTGGTGGCTTTAGTATTTTTGGTGGTGCGACTTTGACCGACGTGACACTCGATGGCAAACCATTGCTCAACACACTTGCAAACGATGGCGCCCATTTGGACTTCATGGCGATTTCATTTGTTGCGGCATCCACAGCCTTTGGTACAGAGCGTATACGATTCTTGCGCATCGGTTTCTTTGGCATTCCTCTAGCCACCACAGTTGCCCATGTTGGTGAATGTTGTGTTATCAGCGGACCTGAGCCTTGAGCTCTTGCAATTGAATGTTTCATAGCAGCGTATTTTTTTGCGATACAATTAAACGTCTCAAGCAATGCCTACACCTATGTTAAAATTAAAATAAAAATTAAAAATTTCGGATAAAAAAAAAGTTTGCCACTTTTTTTTGTGACTACTTTTTGAATGTTAAAATAATAGTGAACAAATATTTTGTGTGGCACGATGCTTTCTAGGCCCGAAACGCAAGGCTTGCTTTGATAATTTTGTTTGTTTTTTTCATTTTTAGTTTTATTTTTTTTATTTTCATGGCTGCAAATTAGTTTAAGCAATGAGCGCTAAAAAGCTTGAAGCTTTTATCTAAGTTCGATACAATTAAGTTTTATAAAGTCGAGAAAATCACAAAAAGCTCAAAATGCAGTCAAAATCAAACTAAGAGCTTTTTATTACCAAAGTTTGCGTTATCTTCGTTTCTTGAGGTGTCTTAACCAAAAGCAGTACAAGCTCACCTCAGTGGTTTGTGCTTTAACTAAATGACGAATTTCAATAAATGATAAACCTTTAAAAGAAAGTCTTTTCGCTTTATTTCATTTACAAAAATCGAATTGGCAGGTGGCCATTGTCAAGCGGTCAACATCTATTTAAAACTCAACAGCTTTTATCAAGATAAAAGTTAATTTCAAATTGTAACGTTAATATGTGTTGGGTGTGTTGGATAACAAGGCGCTGTTTTCAGCTGTTTGCCAAATTCACCGCAGCAGCGACACGTTGTCCAACACCTTATAACTATTGATATATATACACAGTTAGAGACACCAACACTGACATACGCACACTTTCTTTCAACATATGAAGATATTGTAGCCAACCCACACACAGCAAAAAAAATTATTGTTGCAAACATTTAAAACAAGATTCGAGAAAGCAAAAATTTGCTACAAAATTCAAATATATTCAAATGTGTTTAGCTGCTTAAAATACCAAAAACACATAACACAAACATACATATATAATAGTGCTGTGGTTAAGGGGTACATAAATGCAAACATACATATAGATATGTGTAATGAAGAAAAGCATATCTTCAATGCATACATTTGTATATATGTGCACAATATAGAGAAATATATATACGTTTACTTGCATACTTAAGGCAACAGCTGTTGGCGACAATTGTAAACATTTAAATTCAACAACATTCTGGCATCAACAAGTAATTCATTGATTTATCACTCGTATAATTGTGTATGTATGTGTGAGCGCGCGTCGCTATAATGCATGTGTAATTGTTCATTACGCTCGTGTGTACTACTATTTAGCTGTTATCGCGGTTAGCCAGGCTAGGCGTCATCATCATCATTATTGTCGTCATCGCAGCGTTATCGTCACATATTGAGTAAGGGTAAGAATCTGCCTGTTTGTCGGTCGGTCATAGCGCATTTAGCACTGATAAGAAGCAACGCAAGGCAGCGACGATCGATATGTCTGCGGCGGTGGCAACGCCATCTAGTGCCGGGGAGAAGAACTTATTGCGTGGCCTCAATAAGCTGCGCTCCCAAGGCAAACTAACAGATGTAACCCTCATTGTCGACGACCATCGCTTCAAGGTAAGTGAGAGCCGCCGTTTTAAGTAGTAGCACCAATAAATGAACTCCATTTCACAGGCGCATCGCGTTGTTTTGGCAGCGAGCAGCGATTATTTTTGCGCCATGTTTGCCGATTGTGCCATGATCGAGTCGCGCAAGGAGGAGATCACACTGTATGGGGTTACGGCGCGAGCGATGAGTCGCATTATTGTGTATATATATACATCGCTGCTGGAGCTGAATATTGACAATGTGGAGGAGACTTTAGCGGCCGCCACGCATGTCCAGGTCAAGGAGGTTATCGAACGCTGCACCGTGTTCCTAGAGCAAAAGATTAGCATGGACAATTGCCTGGCGATTGCGAGCATGGCCGAGATTTATGGTCAATTGGCGCTGGCCGAGCGCGCCTATCGTTATATATGCGCACATTTTAAAGAGTTTGCCGCCAGCGGTGATTTCAAGGACGTTAAACTCGAGCAACTGCACTATATACTATCCAGTAATTATCCGATCGATGTTAGCGAACTCGAATTGGTGCGTCTGCTGTGCACCTATGGTGGCGATCAGCAGCTGGAGGACGGTTCGTTGCGTGATCTCTTGCGTCTCATCAAATGGCAATATGTTAGCTGTGAGGAACTGAAGCTATTGCGTCATCTCAACTACTCGCTGGTCGAGGAGTGTCTGGCCAAGTTGCAGGAGCAGAGCGCCAACGGCGAGGGCTCGAGCACACAAAAAACCGTGCCACTCGATCAGCAGTGTGTTGTCCTCGAACAGGGACCAACCAATATGCGCGGTATGGAACTGAGTCTACTCAAAATCGGTGGCTTCGAATGGAAGGGTCTAACCAATGAGATTATGTGCTTCTCACCAACCAAAATGAAGTGGTACGAGCTAACCTCCATACCGCATATTGATCAGTGTAAGCAACAAACAACTCACAATTGTCCTAGTATATGCCAACTGCTTCTTATTAAAGATTTATTTTTGGCAGGCAATTTTGGTACTGCCGTGCTTAACAATGAACTGTTCATTGTTGGCGGTGCCTATGATGTCTGCCTCAAAGAGTATATCCATCCATTTGGCTTTCGATATTGCCCGCTGCGCGACTCCTGGGTCACTATTGCGCCCATACAATTGGATCGTTGCCGCTTCTCACTCAATGCGGTTGGCAAGAAGCATTTGTATGCTGTTGGCGGCATCGTTGAGCATGACGACAACTCCGAGGAGGCATTGCGTCGCATCTCCAATGTCGAGCGCTATGATCTGGTCAACAACTCATGGACCTATATGCCAAGTCTACAAGAGAATCGCAGCCAGCATGCGGGTGTTACTGTTGGCGATAAGCTCTATATATCAGGTATGCTAATAATTATATAGCTATTAAGAAAGTAAAGTAAACTGTTGTCGCTGCAACGCACAGGTGGCATACATCTGGCTAACATATTGGCCAGCATGTGGTGTTTCGATACGAAGAACGAACGCTGGATGGAGCTGGCACCAATGCCGACACCATGCTGTGACCATGTCCTGGTGGCCATCGATAATCACATCTATGCCTGCGGCGGCTGGCATGAGACAATGAGGGAGAGTCGTGTGCTTGTCGAGCACATCTATGCCTATGACATTAAGGGCAACACATGGAGCGTTGAAACTAAAATACCCGCACCCAAATTCTATTCGGGCGTCACCTCAATGAGGCGCACCATCTTTTTTGTGGGTGGTCTGGATTCAACCGAGTCGATTGATCGCGCCAGTTCGGAGACAATGGCATATGATTTGGATACGCGCGATTGGTGGCATCGCAAGGACTCTTGGGATACGCCCAACGATGTTTGGGAATCAACCTGCGCCACCATCTATGTACCCAGTTTTGATCCCTAGCAGCGAAAGAAGCCCTCTAAGGTGCGATTACTTCAACGAATTTAAGCGAATTCTCCATAAACTATATACTTAAAAACACGAATGAAATTCAATGGCAAATGCAATGCTAAATATTTAAAAACATTTACTTAGTAATATATATATATACTACATATGTATGTGTGTTAATCCCATCCATGCTTGTGATTAGCCTTAAAGTGCTATTTATCTACAACTACCCCCCCAATAATATATAATATATATATATATATAGATGTTACTTCTGTACAGTGAATAAAACGTGCCAAACACAAAAGGCCAACAACAACAACAACAATTGTTGTTAGAAAAAAAACAAAATAAAAAACCAGAGCCGGTCAACGTTCGAAGATGTAACACTTAGTAGAAAAGAGAAGAAAAAAAAATACTTAGCAAAACGATTTAAAATATAATAAATTAGAACATTTTTTTTGTTTAGTACACTTTTCGATGTCTATATACTACTATTTGTGTGTATAACAAAATTATCTTGGTGTCGTCTCTTATATAGTAAATATACTTATTATAATATACAAATATTTATATGAATGTATTAAACTGTGCTAACCGACTGAAAACTGCACCCACAATTCTAAAAACTATGTGTGGCAAAACTAAAACACTGAAACTTCATTGGTTTCTCATACAAAAATGTCAAATGTCTTTAAAACTAATTTTTTCAATATAAATGTGAAGAAAAAAAATATGATAAAAAACCAAGATACATAATAAAGATATCACCAAAAAAATATTAGCTAAAACAAAAGTATTTTAAATCCAGTTTCAGAAGTGAAAGTTTTGGTTATAAAAAACAAAACAAAAACATCGTTGGTATTTGTTGTTTTGGGTATTATTTGCCATACGAACCGATGGCAAATATTAGTTTTCATATATTTTTGGTAAAGTTATGTTGTGTCACATGAAAGATACACACTAGTTTCATAGTTAATACATAATAAAATACGTAGAAATCAAATCTTAAGTGTAAAGTGTCAAGAATGGTTACATGCAATATGGCTAAAAAAAAAATATATATATAAATGTGTATATATACAATATGTTTAGATACAAATTAAAAAGCTTAACAGAGTACATACATAGAGCTTAGATTAAAACTTTTAAACAAATACAAACAGAAATACACAGCTATTGGTTACATAGAATAGAATTCACACAAGCAAGAACAATTCCAAGCCAAGCTATTATGCATTGTGATGCGGCGCTATAACGACCCAACCATCGTTCTCCACAGAATCAGCTGCGGTCGGCTCCTGACTATGATTATTGCCAACAGCTGTTGGTGGCTGCAAACGATTATGGGAATTGGCCTGGCGTGCGGCAGCTGGCAACTTCTCCCACTGCTGTTGCAAGTTATTGTAGAGACTTTGCAGGCCCTCCTAAACAATAGAAAGTTTCGTATTAGACTTGGGAGTTTAAAAAACGAAAGAATAAACTATGCACCTTATCTTTGATTTTGCGCAAGAGTTCCTGTTTCTGTTCACGTTCGATGCGATCCATTTGCAGTATGAGCTTCTCCTTAAAGTCCTGCGCATAGTAGAGGTTCGTATCAACGCTCAGATACTCCTTGGCCATGTGACGATGATCGCGATAGATTGCCTGCGATTCGGGATTATTTGGTATGGGTGGCTCGGGTTGCAATTCGGGATCCAATATTTCGGCCAACGATTGTTCGGTACAACCGCAGCTGGCATCCACATCGGCATCCTCATCATCCTCCTCCTCCTCAACAACAACGATTGAGCTTTTCGTCGAGGCGTCGAGGCAATCGGCAATTGGTTCGTTGTTTGTTGCATTTGCCGCCGAACTAAGCAGCAAACCATTTGTATTGAATTCGTTGTTGTAATTGTTGTTATTGTTATGGCTGTTGTTGTTGGTGAGGTCTGTGGTTGTGTTGGTGTTGTTGGTGTTGCTGGTCATGATCATTGGCTTTGTATCCGTCACAGTTAAACGTTCTCGTCCATCACTTTTGGCTGCAAAAAGGACAAACAACAACAACAACAAAAATCCAAATTAAATTCAAGAATACAAATTTTATAACAAGGTTTTTAATTACATACTATAGATGATCCAGCAACTGTGCAGATCATTGGTCTGTTTGGTGGTGATTAGGGCGCGTGTATCGCACATTTTGTTTAAGTTAACAATTTAATTTCTAGTCGATAATAATTGGTATAAGAAGAGTAGTATATATTATGTGCGAGGCGAGATCATTTTCATTTTGGGGTTTACAATTTTGGGGCATTTTATAAATCTAGATATATATATAAAGAGAATCCTTTTTACTTTCGTCTCACTGATGACGTTCATACATATGTACATATATATATTTTTCTGAACTTTCTAGTGAATTTTTCGCTAGCTCTCTTTCTTTGTTGTTCCAATGTTTATTTGTTAGATTTTTCACAGCACACAAAGTGAATAATTTCATAGATTTTGTTTTTGAATGTGTAACAAGTTGGAATATTTCTTTTGGGGGGGGAAAGGGTAGTGTTGTGGTTCTGGAAGGGGTTTTTTTTTGGTTTTTTTTGGGTATGTCAATTAAATAGCCGGCGTTGACAGCAATCTTTGGCGACGACGATCTTTGGCGCGTTGCGTTCTCATTATAAGTTGCAGTAACATTGCGGCACTCAACTTGCGACGGCACGGCGCTCGAAACGTAGACTGAGTACAACACAAATTTTTCCTGCTTTTCTCAGACGACCACACACACACACGAAGTGAAAACAACGAAAAAATCAAGAGGAAGCTAAAGATGACGAGCACAAAACTAGGAGAGTCGAGCAAACATACACACACACATGCCCCATGAACCATTTAAGAAAAAAATAGAAAGAAAAAAAAAACATTTGCCATATTGAGTTGAGAGAGCATTTTTGTTTTTTAAATGAATAATGCGACTGGCATGCGATTGGGAAATCTTCCTCTGCCAATGACATACCCCCAACCGCGAACCCTACCCCCACCACACCCCTCGGCCACCCACAAACAAAATTATTTACTTGAGACTAGGCCGATGCATTTAATGGGCTTGAATGCAAAATTGAATTGTCGTCATTTCATCATCATCATAAACGATCTTTTCGTTCGTGCTTTGGGAATGGGATTCTTTTTTGTCCCCGTTCCCATTAAAATATAATTTTCGCTCTTTGCCTCTTTATACATTCACATCTACATACATATAAGTATATATATGGTATATAGTATATGCACAAAATCAAAATAAAAGTGAGATTATTGCCGAATGACTCATTTGAAGATGGCGACGAAGGAGAAGGAGGTGGCGATGGCTGTTCGTACTAGATGAAAAATTTGGCTGCCCGATTGTCGGCCTCGTCATTATGGCTCTGTGTGTGTGTGTGTGTGTTCTAGCGTGCCGCAGCCATTAGAGCTCTCAATATTTGTTGGTTGTACATTCGAATTTGTATTTTTGTTTCGAATTTTTAATGCTTGGGACCCAAAGAGGCGACTGTGGTGACGGTGCATG
This sequence comes from Scaptomyza polygonia, assembly GCA_035044585.1. Classification (NCBI taxonomy): domain Eukaryota; kingdom Metazoa; phylum Arthropoda; class Insecta; order Diptera; family Drosophilidae; genus Scaptomyza; species Scaptomyza polygonia. The sequence goes on along the minus strand of JAWNNU010001403.1, from coordinate 579,623 downwards.
TCATGGCTATAAATCTAAACGAAATTGCTAGCCAGCTAGCAGCTAGCCAGGCAGTCAGCCAGGCAGTCAGTCGGACAGCTAGCCAATCTACACAATACGTTAATTGTGCACAGCGTAATGTTCAACTATGAGTGAAAAGTGCACATACACTATCTTTGGGTAACATGAATACCGTTTGGGTTTTGCAAATCATATAACAAAAGTTTTTGTTTGAATCCCTAACTAAAACTTACAACAAAAAATAAGTTTAAGCTCTTAGATTTTTTGTAGCAAATGAAAAGCTTTTAGCCAAGTCAAAAAATAGGCTTATTGAAAATAATCAATAAAATAGAAAAACAAATTTCGGTTAATACAAAAACTGCCTAAATTTTAATCAAATTTACTCAAGAGCTTCCATGTAATCTTAAACAAATTTGACTTGACTTTCAAACAAGAAATGGCTAAACAAAAACGATTTAGCCTTAAAAAAAAATTTTCTAATTAAATATAAAAAAAATAAACTTAATTATTGTTTATGTTTTATAGAAATCTTGAAACTTGCGTTATATCTTGATCAAGTTCTTCGATATGCGAAATTTTGAGTTTTTATTTTTTTAAACATTTTAATTCTGAAAATTATGTTAAGCTTATTTTTTGGGCAACCCTTCAATCAAAGGAAGAAATATTTATTTGGGAGGTCTTTTTTTTTTTAAAAATATTTATCCACTGCAATTTTAAGATATAGTCTGAAAGTAATATATAAATTGATATACTATTACAATGCCCAAGTTTTATAAATATGTTCGATATGCAAGGGAAAACTTGAAGGAACAACTAAATAGAAATTTTTACGTTTTTTCTCAACTATTTTAAATAAACTTTGTTCTGAGCTTTGAATTAGATATTAGATGAAGTTTCGTTTTTCGATCCTTTTCTATTAGTCTTTAAAGCCAATTATTTGAGACTGCCTTTATGTTTGATTTGTCATCAGTCACAAGATTTAAAATTTTTAGTTTCGTCGTTTTGAACTCAAGCACAACGCATATCAGTTGGTATTATCTTTGTGGTGCAGGTATTTGTTGGCATGTGCATTGTTTAGATTGCACTTTGGTGATTCTGAGATTCTGTGCAATTTATTAACACATATATATATAGTATATATATGTATATTGCATGAGCACATCGCATATTTATAAAGTGCTCGCAGCCAAAAGGCATTGGTCAATTTTTTTTTTTTTTTTGCATAATAATAACAATAACAATAATAATAAGAATAATAAAAACAATGCAGCGACTAATTAGCCGAAAAATCAAGCGATTAAACAATCATAAAAATATAAACAAACAAAAAACTTGAGTTAAAGCGAGATGGCAAGTTAATTGTTGTTGTTGTTGGTGGTGCGTCATGGTTTCGAACCCTGCGAACAGCTGCCACACATTGTAGACGAGACCCGAACAGCCAATGCAAATGCTATTTGCAACAACAAACAACGACAACAACAACAACAACAAATGAGAACAATTGCTATCGTGTCAATCCAAAAGATTGTGTTAATGCGCGTCGTGTGAATCATTCGCAAAAGCGCACAGACAATTTGACGACAACGACAACAAGAACGAAGACGCTACGACAATACAACTTAGTTGAGAAATGGCACTCACCATGCAAACTCACGTTGCGGCTGCTCTCGCTACGATTTAGTTCGAAACCGTTCTGTTGAAATAGAAGTAGCATTTAGCAAACAAAAACATAGTTTAGAGGTACATATATATATAAGTGACGCACCGATTCAACATCGAGGGTAAGCTGTTCCATTGGCCTGCTAGCCATTTGTATCATGCCATTGCGTATGGTTTCCAAACGTTTGTTAGCCTCAACCGATGATGTTAAATTGAAGCTATCGTTTTGGCACTCGCTGCTATCCTCTTCGGGTATGGCATCCCAGCGATTGCTGCTGCTCATATGGAACAGGCCATTATTGTCTAATTGGGCCGAATTTGTTGGCGTTCTTTCTGATGAGGTATATTCGGTATCGCTGCTGCTGGACCCAGTGCCAGTTGCATTTTCAGTTCCAATCTCAATTGGCATGCCATGCACATTGGTCGGTGTTAGCTGTGTGGATGCAAGGCTTATGTCGCTCGAGCTATGACTTAGGCTATCATATTGCGCAGCCACCGTGCCGTCGCTTTCTTTGGTCACAATCTGCCAAAGGAAGGGTTTACACCATATACATTTTGATTGTTTAATTGCTATTGCCACACTCACTTGTTGGTTGATAAACGCATATTCTAGCGGCTTGTCGGCGCCAACATAGTCTTTGATAATCTCATTCATAACGCTAACAATGTATTGCATTGAGGGTCGATCTTCTGGCGCTGTCATCCAGCACGCCGTCATCAACTGCTCAATGTGCCGTGGACAATTATCGAGCAATGGCGGTCGCTCACCTGCAAAACAACATGAATATTAATAATCATAACTATATTCGCTTTAAACTAACCTTTGTGTATCTTCCACTGTATGGTGTAGGCGTTGTCAATATCCATAAAAGGCGGCTTGCGTGACAGCACCTCCCACAATACAATTGCCCAACTGAAAATGTCGCATTTCTCTGTATACTTCGAGCCCTCAAAAACCTGTTGATTATAACACAAAAAACAAACAAAAGTATTACAGAAAACATTTGTTTGCAATTGGAATTTAAATCTACCTCTATAATGCACACTCTTTTTATGTACAACAACCTGTTGCATTTATAATTGAAATAACTTTGACATTGTTGGATTTGTTTTTAGAAATATACAATACAGTTGGTTATCAGCATTTAAAACGATTGGCAGCTTAAGTTAAGTTATGTTTTTAAAGTTTTTGTTTAGAGGAAGAACTACATTCACCTTCGCTGTCAACTGTATTGTTTATTAATCATTGGCATACACTTAATCAACGTGAGTAATATTTGTTAAATCTTACAAAAGTGTTACAAATGCCGTCAAGCATAGGTTAGATTTCTCTCAGCCTTAATATAAAGATTCAGAGAGCGCAAGAGCTTTAAGTGTATTGACTATGATAACAGAAAGTGTTTTAAGGAAAAAAAAATATTAGCGCAAAGCATTTACATTTGAAACTTTCTTTATACCAAGAGTTTGATTGAAAGTTCGACTTCCGACAGCTTATTTAAAGTTGTTGCATTGCCATGCAAACATCAAACTTGGTTTAACAATTTTACAGGCGTTTTTCATCTGGATTTGAACTCACCTCAGGCGCCATCCAGGCAGCGCTGCCACGATTATTTGTCATCATGGTGGACTTATCAGCGACGGTGCCAAAATCACATATCTTCAAATTGCGCCCCTTGTTTGTCAGCAGAAGGTTAAGCGGCTTAAGATCGCGATGTATCAGCGGCTTGGGCGTCATTCCATGCAGGTAGGCAACGCCCTATAAAAAACGCACGTTTTAATCAAGGTTTTTGCATTTCAGTTGAGACGGTTTATATATATATATATATATCACCTCGGCACATTGGCGTGCCCAGCTCATGGCATGCGCCAAGCTATAAGCTGGTTTCACTTTGCCATGCAGGAAATTGTGCAATGATCCGCCCTCGGCATACTCCATAATAAGAAAGGTGGCCTGCTGAGCGAGCGAGATGCCGTACAAAGCGATAATGTTGGGATGCTTGACGCGCGACAACTGCTTCACCTCCTTCTCAATGTCCTTTTGCTCAGCGCTAGCGAAAAACTCTTTGACGGCCACCAACTGGTTGCGCCACATTGCCTTGGAAACCACACCAAACGATCCATGGCCAACTTTCTGAAATGGAAAGCGAACATCATATAGTCAGCAATGATGCTTGGGAATGCAAGAAACAAAACAAGGGTTTACCTCGCCGAGTGTGATTTCGCTAAAGTCGACACTGAAAGCTTGCAGTGCATCGGGAGACGCGGCGGCGGCCATTACCTGCAGCTTCTCTTTCTATTTGTCGTTGTTCTTTGTTATTGTAGCAGCGAATGTCTTATTGAGCTTCTACCTTGTTACTTGTCTTCACTTGCTGTGCTGGGCCTTACTTGGGTATGTTTTGGAGCCTCCTTTTGCCTTATATCGACCAGCAATGAATCGCTGCAAATGCGTACGCTGCGCACATCTTCCAAAATTGCTTACTGCGGTTGCTGGCGTTGAACTCAACGCTACCATTGGCGGCCAGACCAATATGGGTGCACTTAAGTCAATATTTTGCGCTGCAGTTGCTATCCTTAAACTTGCCAACAAATATTTGTCATTTTTCTTTTCGTCTTTGGCCACTTCGTTTGTCGCTGTCTATTTAGTGGATGAGATCTTTTTAGCAAATATCGCAGCATTCGAAAGTGTAAAAATCATCGTGCATTTTATTGACGTCAAATTTCAATATAAAATCTATTATTAGGTTTTGGACAAATAGGTTATAAGAAAAAATATGTAAAAACATTTAATTGTCTTTGCAGTTGCATAACTCATGCCTTCTATGACATATTATACAAATTTGTAATGCATATGCAATGTGTACAAACAATCTAGGCAGGTACAGGTGCCTTCTCTATTGAAATAACAATCGATTGCAACGAAAAAATCGAGCAACAGTGCTGCCATTCATCGATTACCTGAACAGTATAGATTAACAAAATATTGGTTAAATTATAAATAAAACCATTTAGGCATAAAATAACAGAACAAATACTTCTCAAATATATTAAATGTATTTTATTTTTTGTTAAGTATACCTGTTGTGCGGTGGAAATAATAATTTGCTAAGTGATTGTTTAAATTATGTTATATTGCAAGATTTTGTTTCAATTCTATGAATTTAGCATTGAGCTTGTGGAATATGCGGCTGACTATGTTTTTGGGCGTTCATTATTTGGCATGCATAGATTTGTCAGCAAAAATGTAAAGCTGTACCACTGTACCATTCAATCACTTTAATTAGCCGGGCTGCTATCCGATAACAAGTTTCCTTCGGCAATGTATCGTTAAACTGATTAGATTCCGAATAAAACATCGATATGAGTTAAAACATCGGCCAAAAGCGTATATTGCAGCCATGAAACGACAAGGTCTTGACGATATTTGTATCCATCCCTAACTCATACGTTCAAGCGCTCGCTTGCCAAGCGGATGCAATTTCGGACAAAAAAGAATATTTATTTGTTATTTTTTTTATACGCTCGTAATACAAATACAAATGCTAACAAACAAGATAACTGTGCTTAAACATACTACAAACAAAAAGAGTTGTGATAACACAAACAAAAAGCATTAATTAACAACAACAAGTGTGCTGCGGCCCGCGTGAATCGGAATTGTGAATTTGTTGTGCGTGTGTGAAATTTTGCGTTTGTAGCAAAAACAAAAACCTATCAAAAAAGGCGAGTAAAAAAGTGCGTCCAAAAATATATGAAGAACGAAAAGATTGTGATGGTTGTGGGGGGTGGTTTGGGGAAACAACAGCAGCAGCAGCGGCAGCAGCACTAGCGGCAGCAGCAGCAGCATTTGCTCACATTTTGCCAAAGTGTTGAAGGCGACGCCGCCAATTAATGCCCGTCGTCGTCATCTTCGCCACAGCCATTGATGCCGACGACGCCAGTGTCACCGCGGCAATAACAACAACAACAACGACGATAACAACAAATGCTGCAACGTGAAAGAAATGAAATGTCAAACTTTTGCAAACTTTGCATATTAACTATAAAAAATGTTGGCTTCTCTTCTTGTTGCTGTTGTTGCGTCTTTTTTTTTTTATAACTTTTTTTGTTGTCTGCAGTTCACTTAAAAATGAACAAGTTTAAGCTAAGAACATAGTTACCAAAAGTCAAAAGAAGAAGCATAAAAAACTGCTGCTACTGTTGCTGCTGCTGGTCCTGCCGCTGCCGCCGTAAAGAGAGTCAAGCTCGTCATTATTATCATTGTGAACATCATCATCATCATCATCTTCATCTCCTCCACATTCTCTTCTTTGTTTAGGATGTGTGTGTGCGTGTGTGTGTGAGTTTGTAATGCGCGCCACATGAGGAGAAGAGGAAGCACAACCAAAAATTATTTTGCGGCTCATTCTTCTCCATCTCTCCAATGGTATTGGTACATATTGGTATTGGTATGGTGTTTACGTTAGTGTATTAGGAAATTTTTATTAGCTGCTATTTGCAAAGAATTTGCACTAATCTTTATCTAAGTTTCGGCTTTTGAACGCTGTTACTTTTTTTGTTTTTCAAAGAATTCTCAGTCATAACAACGGGCCTCTCAACTGGCTCCCAATTGCTCTCTGTGCATGATTTTGTGTGTCGGTGTGTGTGAGTGTGAGTGCAATTGAAGCCGCCGTCTGTTTTGTCTTTGGTAAGTCTGTTTTTTTTTTTTTGGAAAATTATATGAATTTTTGTTGTTTATTTTGGTGTACCATTTAAATGTATTCTCCCGATGTTGATGTTAAAACATAAACAATCAGCCAACGAAAACGAATTATGTACTTCACTCCCCCTGTACCTGGCTCTCTTCTCATTGCTCTTGAGCTGCTTTTACATTCTGCTGCCTGTGGTCGTTGTTGTTGTTGTTGCTGTTTGTATCTTGTACTCTCATACACACACACACACACTTATTTCCCGTTGTACATAAACAGCGAAAGTTGTCTTCCTGCTTTTTTCCCACTCGTTCCATAAACAATCGTTCCTTCCCAATTTTATTTCATTTTTTTGGTTTTTTTTTGTGACATGCTCTCGCACTCTCTTTGAGGCTTCTCTGCAAGCTCTTCGAAGCTTTACAATTCCTGTTAGCAAGGGCATATGCAAATTTCGGTTTTACGACCTTCTGCTACCATTCTTCGTTCTCTTATTCTTGCTCACTTTCCCCATCGCTCTGGATCATTTTGTATATGTGTGTGTGTATATGTGTGTGCACACAGATCATTGGAAGACGTGCAAATGCAAATACTTCCTAACCCTTCCTCTCCTCTTTGCTCCAAACATTTTTTAGGAATGTTAAATCCTCTTTTGTGTGCTTAAATCATGATTTCGAATATGCAGAAATTGAGCAAATTGACATATTTCTGTGTAAACGAGAAATTTGCTATGCAGCTAACAGCTTTAAGAACAGCTACGATTTTTATGACGAAAAACAAATTTGTATATAAATTATTTCTACTCTTTTTCTCTACACAAACAAAATAATCCCAACTCTCTCTCTCTCATCACATTAACAACAATACTCTGCTTATTTAACATTATGCTTCTGCATACACTTTGCGTAATTAAGGAGTTAAAAAATGTAAAGCGCAATGAATTGAAAAATAAAAAAGGTCCAACAAAGACCTTTTCAAAAGTCATTCATATCAAGCAAAAGTGAAAGAATGCCGAGATTTGTACATTATTTGTATTATTCGTGTGTGTTTCTTTCAACACATATTGCAATGCATTTTTTCACACTGTATTGTTGTTGTTGTTTTTGGGGTGCAGTAATTGCCAGCGAATTCAGTTTCCTATGCAAAACACCTTGAACCCTTACAACAGAGCAAACGAAGACGAAGCAGAAGAAGAACAGAAAACAACTTTAAGAAAGAAACAAAACAAAATATTGTAGTTAAATACAACAACAAAAAAAAGAAGGTTAATCAAGCAACTAGGCAAGCTCACCGTTGTTGTTGTTATTGTTGTTATTGTTTGCCCGTTTGTCCGTCCGTTCATTGGTTACTTTGGAACGGTTTTGTATTGTCTTGTTGTTTTTGTTCGTTCGTCGTTTCGTCGGTTTGTCGTTGATTCCATCAAAAGGCGAAGACAGTTCCCATGCCCGTTAACCCAGCTTTTGAGTATTATGAGTATGTGTGTAAGTGTGTGTGTGTGTGTGTGTGTGTGTTTGTAGCATTACTGCTGCTCCAAGGTTTTATGTAATTGTTAATTTTACGTTATTATGGTTTGCCGTTGTCGATTTCGTTGCATCCAAATGGGTAGACTCTGATTAAATCTTCAGCAAGTTCTATTGAAACTCGATTAATTCGATGTGTTTTATTATGAAACTGTGTTAAAATCGTTTTGAAAAGGGTATTTGTAAGTCGCGCATGATTTCACAAATGCATTCTTGTTATTATTTGGCTTCTTGCGTATGTGTTGTTGTTGGTCGAAACCAATAATAAAGAAAAAGGTGATTTCTTACAATCGTGATTTTGTTGTTGTTGTTGTTGCTTACCAGCTGAGACTGTCCGTTATTATGTATTGGTATTATTAAGTATTTGGCCCATTGTTGCAACAATTGTAATGCTTTACTCGTTATGTGTAATTATCTATTGACTTTTACTACTCAACTTTTCATATTCGTTAAGTTTTTTGGGGGGCGTTTCAATACATTTGCAATGCTAAAATTCATTCGATGACTACTATATATTTACTTATATATATATATATTTGTTTATAGAACAGCAACATTCCATCGAAGATCTTGGAAACTCTATCTTAACTGTAAACAGTTCAAATTCCAAACTTACTCAATCTAAATTCCATCAAAGTTGATCGAGCTCAACGCCCTCTAGCGGCGGCAGGTGTCACCCCTTTTGATTTAAGTACATTACTCACACTTACTTTATTGTTATTGTTGTTGTTGTTAGTTAGCTAGTTAGTTGTTATTGTTATTATTGTTGCACTTTGTCTGGCCATTTGTCAACTGTTCGCGAAATCGCGTTACACAATTTAAATACTAGAATTAAACAATTTATTATGGCTGCTGCTGCTGCTGTTGTCGTTATTGTTGTTGTTGTTCTTGGTTCTAGTATTTCGGTTTGTGTGTGTGTTTTTGTTATTTGCGTTATTTGCGGTGCTTGTTGTTGCATGACTGAATAACACGATAAAGGTATGATGACATAACCTTACATTGCGCTTTATATGCCACCAATACAAACACACACACACACACACATATATTTGTTTATGTACTCGCACTAATATACACAACAACAAAAGGGCTTAGGCGCCGATAAAAAGTATTACGCGCGCGAAAATAAACAAATGGCAAAGTCGAATCGACTGCGATATACTCAATACCGGTTCTTTAAGACGGTTGAAAACGGATCCCGATTTCAAAGTGGTACGATTAGCCATATGCAACATTTGTTGCAGTTTGTCAGGAGACGACAGTAACTATCACCCTAGCAAATTTGGTGACTCTAGCTCAAAAACTGTGGATGATATGGGCTTTTATCATTTCAAAATGCTGGGGTGGGATATTTTCGGAAAAAACATTTGTTGCAGTTTGTCAGGAGACGACAGTAACTATCTCCCTACCAAATTTGGTGACTCTAACTGTTAGGATGTGACAAAAAAGTTCGTATTATAAATTTTCGATTAGCGAATTTATCAATTTCCCAGCCACCCGTAAGCGTAGAACTTCAATCTTGACACTTACTCTGTCGCGGCCATAGATAAAGATATTTGCAAAGTTTCATGGCTCTAGCTTGAAGGGTGTCGCAAAAAATTGCGTTCATACAGACGGACAGACACCCTGACATTGCACAAACCCAATATACTCTTTACTTTTCGCATCAAGTATATAAAAATACAAATATATGTCAAATATATATTTTGTTTTATTATATTTTTTGTTTTTGTTTTTTTTTTTGTCGCTGCTACTCTTTCAGCTGTTTTTGTTGCCTTCACATTTCCGGCGATCGTCAGTTGGCTGCACTATAATGTGTATGTGTGTGTGTGTGTGTGTGCTCTTGCCAACTAGCCCGATTGCACTTGTCATGTTTCTTGATGTGTCTTGCACTTGCCGCAGTGTTCCGTTCCAGAGCCGTCTTGTTAACCAAATTTTGTCATTTCATTAGAATTTCTCCTTATCGCCGCTAAAGCAAAAACAACAGAAATGTTTATCAAGTGCCATAAGCTAATAATATAAAATAAAACGCAATAAAAAAAAAAATCGAAATTCGAACCTGAAACAAGGAAAAAATGTTTTGCGTTGAAACTTCACTTTATGATTATGCGATTAACTCTAGAGGAATAGTTAAGTATTGAAGTAACTTGAACTTGAATTGTTGTAAGGAAATAACCTTAACGTGACTATGACAACCTTCTGGCAACTGCCAGCCAGCTTATTAGACAAGCTCTGCCCCCTTTTCTATACAATTCTCTCTCACTCTCTTTGAGAACTCGAAACGTGTCCCGACATCCATCCAAAAGCTATTGTGGCAAATAGTGAAACCTGTTCGTGTTCATTGTTCAATCTGATGTATGTATGTACATATATTGCATAAGATAGTATAATAGAACACGCGCGCTATGCACACAGCATCCTTCCTACACCTTTCAGCCAATCGCGTTTTCATGGTCAGGGATAAAATTCACTACAACACAGAGTGGGTGGGGCGGGCGAAGGGGCATACCGCTGTCGACTGATAACAAAAATAGCACTAGCCAAACAAATGGGGCACAAGCGAACGCAATCAGCTAGCTTATCGGCTGCTCAAACAAAGGCCAGTGCAAAAAAAAAAAAAGAAACGAAATGAGAAAAAAAAAATAAAATTACGTACTATAAATGTGTAGTGAGAGGGGAAAGCAGAAGAAGACAAGTGTCGCCTGCAATCCGACACCTCAAAGGGAGATGGAAATATTCGAATTGAAAGGTGGGGGTTTGACACGCACAGGTAACCGGGCCAAGTCAAGTCATGTCGAGGCCGGAAGAATTCAACGAAAGGAAATGCAACGAAAGCGACAAGAGGTCATCTCTCTCTCCCTCTCTCTCTCTCTCTCTGTTATACACTAAACAAAAAGATGACAAAGAAACTTAGTTTTTGCTAAGCTGTCTGTCGCCTTGCTACTTACGGCTGAAACGGTTGAAACTCATTAACGTCGCTATTATCAACTCAAGCGCTGTGATTATCTCGCAAAAGGAACAGCAGAAATGTTTTTACCCTTACAGCGGGTAGTTTTGAAATCACGTTGAGGTGAGCAGAGACAGTCCCAACTTACTTGAGACAATCAAAAACCAGGACGAAGAAAACGTCAAACAAATGTTTGTGCGAAAGAAACAAAACGAAAAAAAAAATGCCTTAACAAAACAGTCTGATATAAAGAATATAGAGGGTGGGATCTATGGTGGCATGGTGATGAAAAATGTTGGCGACTCGTTCGGGTAGGTGAAAATGGGGGGTGGAATGTCATAAACGGTAGCATTGAGCGATAACCAACAGCGAAAACAAAAAAGGAGGACAACAACAAAAACAAGAACACTTGACAATGACAGCTGCTGCTGCTTGCTGTTAACTTGTTGTTGCAACAACAACAACAACAATAACATCAAGCGAGCAATCAAGTTACACATTAACCAGTAGGCCTGCAATAGGCCGTCAAATATCGATCGATGTTGTCGAAAGTAAAGTGAAAAAGTAAAGCCGAAATACGCAAGGATTTTTCGGGAAAAAAAAAGGTTGAAGAGTAACTCAAAACTAAATAAAAAGTACTATCAAAGGAAATCAAAGGGGAAGTGAAGTGCTACTCATTAGAAGGTTTCCACTTCAGACAAACAACAACAAAGCAGCCTATCTCGATCCTTAACGTTCATCCTCAAAATCTCGACCACTTTCCATTGATGCCATTGCAAGGCAAACTGCACAGGAAATTACTTGAAACGAATCATTTGTTTGGCGAGGGAGACAGAAAGAGAGAATATTGTGCCAATTGCATTCGCATCTATTTGATGCGAAAAGAAAAGAAAGAAAAATAAGGGACTTCCAGCAACAACAACAACAACTAGTATCATCGATACAATTTGATTCGTTTCGTTTCGTTTCGTTTCGATTCGATTGGATGCGATTCGAATGCGATACGATACGACTCTGACTTTGACTATGACTTGTTGGCGTTTTATGTGCGCAATTTCCGCTCGTCTGACAATGTAACGACTTCTGCCAGTTAACAGCAACAACAGCAACAACAACAACAAATAAGTGATGCATGGCTAGAAGGATGCAATGTGGCAATCAACGGGGCAAACTGAAGCTCTCACAGATGCTGAACCCTAGATGCCAAATAACAAAAAAACAAGAAAGTTACAGAGAGAGATAGAGAGGGTCGACTACTTAATACCCTACGAATGAATATATATTAAACGATAACGATAACTTCTCTATTTTTTAACCAATCTTGACGAAAACATTTCAAAATTATTTTCTATGGCTTTGGTTTATATTCAGCATTGAAAGGCTTTTATTATTATCGATTAACGTACAAGTTATCGATAATTTGAAATCAATAACTTTATTATGCCATTTTCAATCAAGGTTCAATGGGTATCAAAAGTGAAGCTGTAGGTTTGCTTGTTGTTTTTGTTTTTGCTGCTGCAGTTGCTTGTTGTCTGTTGCAAGTTGCAGTTGCAGCAGCATCTGTTGTTGTTTGTCGTGTGTGTCTGTGTCTGTGTATTGATGCGCCTGCGTCCTAACAATGCGCTCGGTGCTCACATTTAGCTCTTCTTCAGCTTGGAGCCGGTTTATTGTGATTATTATGCCTTGTGTGTTGCTGTTGTTGTTGTTGATTTTGTGGCAGCGGCAGCGGCAGCGGCCTCGGCCTGTTTTGTGGCCTCTCTTTGGCCTGGAGACTGGCCGGGCCGGGCCTGGCCTGGCTTGGCTTGGCCTGCCCTGGCCTGGCCTGGTCCTTGAACCGCTTCGCTCAGCGTCAAGCTTCATCACAGCTGGGGCAAAAGGCAGAGAGACTCTGAGATTCTGATTTAGCCTCAATCTCTCTGCCTTCCTTTCAATTGCAACACAACAGCAGCAATAGCTTCTTCTACTTCTTCAACGTCAACTTCATCTTCTTTGTCTCTCTTGCTGCGCTCTCAGTTGCAATTGCAAATTGCATTGAACTGAATGCAGCAACAGCATTAACTTGGCCTCGATGCACAGAGAAAAAAAGAGCAAAAGAGAGAGCGAGAGCGAAAGCAAAAGCTGGAGCCGGGAGAGTTTGTATCCAAATGTATTAATGCCCGCAGGCCCATGCACATGCAACATGAGACTGTACCCCAAAGTTACGAAAAGGGAGAAAGAACAAAAGAGAGTTGAGTTTTGGAGTTTGTCCGGGCAAAGCTTATCTATTAACAGTTGGTGGCGCCGCTTCATTATGCATATCCATGTTTACATCGACGGCTCCCCGTTGCAACAACCCTTGTGGCGGCTGCCAACACACTCCTGCCACAAAGTCTCGATTGCATTTTAACACTCATTATTAATGTATTTTGCATATAGGCAGGAACAGGCAGGAACAGGAACGCAAAGCTATGGGATTTGGGCACCCAACCTCACACCCCACCACCGACAATTGAGTGCTACGTTAAGCCACCCTTAAAAGCAGGCGAACCACACCACCACCCCCCCCAAAGCCTATCCAACCAAATGAGCCACCCTGCAGCTGGCAGCTGTGCTTTCATTCATAAATGGGTTTTAAAGTGGATGCAATCCTCCTGGCCAGCCTAAAGTTCATTCTTCTTCTTCTCCTTTCGTTATGGATAGTTAAGCTATGTTTGCTTACCAACCACCCCCCCACAACCCCTCCCCACCCACCGCCCTGACCGCGCTTTATGCGCTGCGCCCCTGCCTAGGGGGTTGTTGGGTATTCAATTGGCAGGGCAGCACTCAGGGTCTTCATTATGAAATTAAATATATACACACACACACACACACACACACACACATTTACATATGCGCTGTTGTACATTGTTTTAAGGTACAGTTGAACACTTGAGACAGACCCTTGTCGGTTTAAATACCGTTATGAGAAAACATACTGTGCTTTATAAGCGTTGAATATGGGATTTTTTTCCTTTCTTTGGGAATTAAGTTGAAATCGAAACTTTATATCTGAACTTAGCAGCTTAAGATTGAATGCAGCCCTGCGGGCATTACAACCCTAGATCAGCATTCGATGAACATTAATCAAACAATTATCTAACCATTGCAGTCAACTCCCAAGTGAGCTTCAATTCGACTATCAATCAAACATACATATCTTTTGGGGATTGTGAAAAAAAAAAAAATAAATTTAATCAAATAAATGCATCTTAAATAACTATGAAAAATATCGTAGTAAAAACCCCCAGCAATGAAAAAAAATCATATTTTTCTGTTCATTATAGAATTCTTCGTATTTGACATTCGCTTTGAATGCAAAGTTACATTTCTCTGAATTAATTTTCATATAAAAATATATTTATAATTAATATTTCCTTTGAAAAAAATAAATTTCTTTTCCCGGGAAATTTTTCTTTTTTTAGTTATTTCTACTATGTTTTCTTTGCTTGCATTCGCTTTAATATACATTAAATTAGCTGTCGTCCTTGCGGCATAACAAATCAAAGCTGATTGATTCCAAGTTGAGAGCAATTATCTGGCCACCTGGCAGCGATCCACTTACAAGTTCGATTCTATTGCAGGACTTTAATTGAGTTGTTTCCCGCCAATTAGATATGGTGTTGGTCGAGTCGAGTCGATTCGAGTGGGAGAAATTGTAGTTTGGTGTAAGACACTAGCACTTGGTATAGACATCAAAAATTGTTAAATAATAATGACAGCAATTTTGTAATTACTTAATCAATAGTTGAACTTGAAATTTTTGATTTGAGTTTGTGTTTGAAGCGACGACGGCTCGGACGGGCCAATTATATTATTGCACACTTGTGTCAATCATTATCTTTAGACAATTGAAGGACAGTTTTTTTTTTTCAATAATTTCCCCGCTTTTAAATATTTGGATGATCCAACTTTGTTGCTGTTGTTGTGCGATGACTATTTGTATTTGCATTTGTTTCTCGCCATTTTTTGTTGTTGTTCAGTTCACTTCAATTGAACTCAAAATCATGTCAATGGGCACAACAACAATAGCAACAAACAACAATGTTGCTGTCTGTAAAGTCTGGACACGATTTTAGGTTTTTATTTTTATTTTTTTCAAGTTTTTTGTTTCTACGATGTTTTCTCTATAATAAATTGGTCAAAGGCCTGAATAATTGCAAATTAAATGCTAAAACAACAACAACAGCGAAAGAGATTTCTCTTGAGTGTATTGAAAGGGGGGACAGACCGAGAGAGAGAGGGAGAGTTAAGGGTTATCATTCTGAAACTTCTACTTATTTTTTGGGGCAGGTCTTTTTGGCAGCATTTATTTTTGTTGTTGTTGTTGTACGTTGTTTTTTTTTCGGTCAGTTTCAATTGCCTCGCACGCTTCGAACTTGCTGCCGGGGTCGTGGCAAGGGCCTTGGTATTGCTTTCGTAGTCGCAGCATGCTGCACGTTCAACGTTTAAGCGGCAAGCAGCTCGTACCGCCGCCTCGCGATTTAATTATTTCTTTTTGTTTTTTTGTTTCTGTTGTTGTTTTTTATATTAGCCTCAAAGACAGCGCGCGTACAAAATATCATTTTTTGTTTACTTATAAAACACACGTTGTTTATTTTGCGTTCGGTGTCGTGAGTTTTTTTTTCTTTGTATATTATTTGGATACCCTATAACTAGTTGCAAAAAGGTAAGCTGGCGTCGTCGCCGTCACTAAAAAGTATATATCACAAACAATAAATAAATAAACAAACATAAGTATGGAAATATTTAGAATTTTGTTCGAACAACAAGTTATTTCCCAGTATTATAATATCAGAGTATTAGCGTATTCGTGTTGCTGGTTGTATGGTATTTTATGGTCGTTAAGTTTACCTTGTGTGTTGTTGTTACAGTTTCACTTCATTTTCATCCGAGTATTTTTATTTATGTTTTGTTGAACAAGTCGAAAAATGAGAGAATCTTTTAAACTTACAAATCGATTTATTGAAACAAATTTAATTGTTTTTTATATTAAGTCAAAAGTGTGTCTGTGTGTGTGTTTGCTTTTTCTATACACAAAATGGAATTGTTGAAGGTTAAATTAAAAAAAAATAAAATAAATAATATCACAATGAAATTTTGCAAACGTTTGAAATGTTAAAAAGATAAAAGTACCTTTTACTTTTAGTTGGATACATATACAATGTTTATATTTAACATTTTCTCACAATGTTTATGCACAATATTCATATAGGTATATACTATATATAAAATATATATATTTTTTATTTTATTTATTTTTTTTATCTATATATTTCAAAAGCCGCAATTCATTTGTCAGCATTTTGCGCTTTTGTGATTTATTGCGATACTATAATCCCAAATGATGATAATGCTTCTCTCACCCTCTCTCTCTTTCTCTCTTTATGGATGCTGTGTCATTTGCACAGTTCAAATTGCAAAAAAAGTTTGATTATTTTGCGGCCATTCGTTGTGTGTGTGTGTGTGTTTATTTGCTTATGGAATACGTTTTCATAAATATCGCCAATTGACACAAACACTAATACACAGCGCAACACACACAAATTAGATATAGCAAAAAAAAAAAAAAAAAAAAAAAATAGAAAGAAAACAATAGCAAAATTTCTAATTGTTTCCTTGGCGCTTGTCTATCGACGGGGGCATTTTTTTTAGCTCGGCATTTCTCGCTCTTAATACCCTATAAACAAACTGCCACCAAAGGGTAGCTTACTTGAAATTCTTTAAACAATTTTAAATGGAATTTTTGGGTGCAATAAAATCTGTATTTTCTACAATCTTCAAATGTATATACATTATATATTTATTGGTTATATTTGTCAGTTTGTACAGGTTCTACACTTAATACTAAAAATAAAAAATAAAAAAAAATTCAAATATAAAGAGTTACAGGGTATCTCTCGGTCGAGTTTGTTGTAAACCGTTTAATTTTTTCTTTAAATTTTTTTCTCTCTTTTTGATATTGCCTTGTGCTGCTATTTTGACGGTAAATGTCGAAACCTTTTGATGCTGCTGCTGCTGCTGCTGATGATATAATGTATAAATAGTAGAATTAAATAGATACATTGTCGATTGTTGCTAATAGTTTAGATACTAGTATTCCCGTTTATGCCACATCAACTTGCAACACACACACACACAATAATACATGCGCACTTTACACCACCCTGCCCCCGCCACTAGAGCTGAGTGACTAAAAAGGTCGCTAAATGAGGTCAAGGTATCTCGCTCTCTCTCTCTCTCTCTCTCTCTCTCTCTCTCTCGTTTTGAGTAGCGAAATTTTAACACTTGACTTATTGATTTGCCGTCAATTGTCAGCAAAATTTGATTATTAAGGCGCTCGGCTGGACCAATTTAATGTCCATCTCTTCCTCTCTCTCTCTCTGTCTCTGTCTCTCACTTCTCGCTTTGATTTTGGACTAGCTGGCCCGGTAATTGCCAGCTATATGGCCAGCCATCCGCCCATCTATCCACACTGTTGAAGGCGAACGGGCGAACGAGAACATAAAATAAACAATTCGAAAATAAACGTAACAACAAATTGAAAAAAAAATAATTGTGAATTGAGTAAGGGGGGGGTAAGGGAGTACTACGAATGCGTACATTTTTCGTATCTCTCTCTCTCTCTCTCTTTGAGCGTATCTAAGTGTATCTCTTTTGTATCTCATCGTACTTGGCAACAAGTTGAATGGCAGCAGCAAAACCCATCCCAATCAGACATACCATACATACAAGCTCCCACTTCTTCTAGGCACAGTGCCCATATTGTATATATATATATCGTATACATATGGTATATACCTGCCAACGGACAGAGAACTGACCGATCGATCGATCGATCGCTCGCTCGATCGACTGACTATTTGAGTTGTCGATAAATACTCGAGACTTGCCGCGTTGCGCCGCTAAATGCTTTGATGTCAGTGTGTTAGTGTGTGTGTGTTTGATTTACCATGTGCCAAGGCGGCGGCAATGGCAATTTCAATCAATTCGTAATGTTAAGAAGAGCAAAACATTTGAGAAACATCAAGATTACTTTTTGAAAACCTTTTTTTTTAGTTTGATAATGTTATCGATCTTTTATATATTTATATAATATAGTAAAACTCTTATCATTATAAATTTTATATTTTTCACTATCTTTCAATTAGATATAGACAAAGAACAATATGTATACAACAAATCGGATGATAAATTAATTATTTTATTTCGTTTTGGTTTAAACAAACAAAAAAAATGCTATATATACCTTAAGTTTTCTCACCTTTCGTTGCCTAGACTTTAAATTAGAAACGAAAAATTTGACATTCGACTCTTTATCGAATGGCAACGAAAATGCAATATATATGCAATATTTGCAATAACCTGTGCTCTGACAGTTTTCAAATTAAAGCTCGTCTTTAACTGTCAAGGATGAGCTTATCGCATGCCGCCCCCAGATGGCAACAAACACCCACATCGACTGTTATTACCTGGGTTCTTGGAAAAGTTAATATTGCGCTTGTTTGTTGCACAGAACGGAATGTTTTCTGCATAATCCTGAGATTCCTTTAGAAGCACACAGTTCGTGATAAGTTGCGCATTGTTATTTACAAACAGTTCTAGAATGTGGCATTTCGATTACTTGGAATTGGTTATTAACTGAGATTTATAAACTCAACGTGTCGCTGCAAGTGCACTTCACTTACCACGAATTGATGCAATTAAAAGCTGACAACTTTTACTTGGAAATTCCGTTGTACAATTTTACTCTACACAAATTTGATTGAAGTGCGTTTGTGTGGAAATTTCTGTGATTTATTTGCTTAATCCGAAACTTGATTACGCACATTGCAACACCGATGAACTCGAATGTTGTTTAAGAATCATTTGGTGTGGCAATCAGTTTTTCCGGTTTAAACATTCTCATTTCGTCTTCTTTATTTTAGTTCAATTTCAATGTTTGTTGTTTTTTGATTGATGTAATGTGAGTTACCTTTAAATATCTTTAGATGCTTTTACCGTTTGTTCGCTCATTACACGCATGTTTTCTTTTGTCTTTTCTCAACTTTTTCTCCATTTCTTACGCGTTGTGCAAAACAATCAATTTTATTGTTTTCACGGAAGAATAAAAAAATAAAATTCAAGTGTAGAAACGTCAAGTATAGCCAATAAAGCTCAGTGTCTTTGTGATAACAATGGGTTTTGTTTTGCTTTTCATTTTATTTTTTACTCATTGTGTATAACGGGTTAAGAGTCGTTGTTGTTTGTTTTTTTGTATATCGATCGTTTCGATTATAGTTGCCATACTCGTTTTGCAACTTTGAACTACAATTATCAGTCGTGTTTTCGTTATCAGTTACATAATGCGATTTGTGATCTCAATGTCAAGTGACCTGATCATTAACAAATACATTCTTGTACTAAGAATCGATTGTTTCGGTTCAATGACAAAAAAATAATTTGTTTTTTCCCTTTTTTTCAAGTGCTAAAGAAAGTAATAGAAGTGCGCTTCATTGATGTTTTTCACTTTTTGTTATCGATTTTTATCGTTGCGGATAATCATCTATGTTTCTTGAGCATAATGATGTACTACAAGTTGGGCTATGAATTATTTGCTAGTTTAAAGGAGATATACTATTTTTTTTTTTAGTTTTTATATCAAATTTGTTTATTCTGCTTGTAAGGTTAGTTAATACCACCAATGTTTATTAAAAAACAAACTCAAAGCGTGTCGCTATTGTTCTTTTTTCGAATATCTTCAAAATAGTTTAAGTACTTGTGGCTATATTGATAAGACTCGAAAAGAATTCATAATAATAATAGTATGTAAACTCTGTTGTTGTTGTTGTTTTTGTTGTGCTGACGCACTTGAGCGACTTTTTCATTGCCTAGAACTAGTATTTTTGTTGTTGTCTACAATTAAAAGTAAAGTGTTTAACTTGTTAGACTTAAGGGGCCCCGTCGAAACCCCCCCACCGTTTGACAGCTTACCCTATAAACGGTTAACGCTGACACTTTTGCACTGACAATGGAACAATTATATAGCCTCAAGCCGTATTTGAATGATTATATTCGTGTATTTATTTTTATTTTTCGTTGTTTTTCTCTCTTTTAGTTGTCGGTTGGCAATTACACGTGTTTTAATACAAAAGTGTTCATTGTTATCTTTTGCTATTGTTGTTTAATTACGTCGACTTTAACGATTAAAACAATAAAACACATATACTACATATAACACATATACTACACAACTAATCCATGAGCTGCTCGCCCGCAACAACAACATAAAAAAATTAAAAATAATAAAAATAAAAAAAACCCGCCCCAATAAAATTGTATTCAAGGTTTGACCCACAGGGAGGGCATTGATCGGACAATAGCTAGAAGTAGTATAATGCAAATCTTACCAAAGAGAAAACAAGAAAAACAAGAGCTTAAGAGCTGTTGTTGTAAGTAACCACCCCCCACACACACACACACACACACTAATGGTATCCAACTACTCAACGGGTGGTTCCTTCTTCTTCGTCTTCCGAAACGAAGAACATTAGCACAAACTTGAGCCTTGTGTCATGCAACAAATATTTAAGTTATGTAAGCGTTGTTAAAGTTTTAGCACTTTGCTCAACTGAATGACGACCCACTTGAACTACTATTTCTTACTTAGAACAACTTTAATAGCATTCCATTCATATAGCCAAAAGTTTCGGCCACTTAAAGATAACTGTAGCTTTTCGTTTTGAGCTCTATCCAAGCACCAAAACACAAAACTTTAAATATTGCGCTATTTTAATTATCAACTTGCGTTAAGACCAATCCTTCACTTTGTTTGAGTAGGGGGAGAAGGGGGTGTGACTAGGCGTGTTACACTTTTCAACTGCCAACATTTTTGACGGTCAATGTTCACACATACACACACACACACACACAGACACACAGTGTTAGTTACGGCTGTTTATTATGTTTACTTCGTTATTTTTTTTGTTTTTTAATTTTCTTTTGCTTTGGTTTTGGTTTTTAATGACGTTTCTAGTTAAAGCCGTATAATGTTTTGAGCTTTTTTTTTTTTTTTTTTAAATATTAAAAAGCACTTAAGTTACTGTAGTTTTTAAGAAACGGAGAGTACTTTACAATATTGGTAGATTGTGGTTGGGAGCTGGATGGAGATGCCAAAAAAAAAAAATGTGAGAGAATGAGAAAGTTGGTAACTTACGAGTTAATAACCCCAACTAAACAATAAAACAAAAAATCCATAAAGATTCAGTAAAAAAACTCATTAGGTAATGAAGTTTTTTAAGTTTTGACTATGGACAAAGAGTAAGTAATAAAGTTGGCTTGAATAGGATAGCATATCATAGCATACCTATATAGCTTATTGTTCCAACTGATTGGTTGTTTTTTTTGGGTTTATTGAGAGATGTTGCTAGCTTATAAATTTTTTACACTTAATAATAATAATTTTGTTCTGTTCTTTTTTAGGTCGCAGCAAAGAAATACACCACCGATGCTAATAGGAAACTTAAAACGCTAAAAAAACAAAAAAACAAAAACAAAAAAAGCAAGTGCTATGCTCCCCTCGAGCTATATAATGGGCGTCCTGACGCCCCAAGATCGGGCAACACAACTTTAAGTAGTTGAAACACGAGCCTAGGTGACGGATCAACTAAAACGAAGAAGCTGGAGCGAAAAAACATAAAAGCAAACGACTTTTGGTTATTTTTGTTGTTTGGAGCGCAACGTACGCCCATACAAATGAGGGTGCAACACGTAACTAGCAAAGCAGCAGCAACAGCAGCAGCATCAGCAGCAGCAGGTTGATCAACTAACCAGACGAAACCAGCCGAAGTCGAAGCCAACGTCTTCAAACTCCAGAGCAGAACTCCTGAACTGAGAAGAGAGCAGCAGGATAGCAAAAATACACACACACACACAGAGAGAGAGAGAAAAAAAGTGCAATTCGAAAATGTTACAAAACTCGAATGCAGTTGGAGCAGCAGCAGCAGCCGCAGCAGCAGCCGCAGCAGCCCAGACGCCCATCACAGCACCATCTGTGGCAATAACAGTCAACAATGCGGCAATTGCCGCGTCAACCATACAACCAAAGCTGGTTGTCATACGGAGGCGTCCGAATCAGGGCTTCGGTTTTACGCTGCGTCACTTTATTGCCTATCCACCGGAAGATGATGCCGCCAGCTGGCCTCAGGTAAGCCGCGCCGCAGTCAACGTTTTTCTTCGATTGGCGATGTGGCAGCCGATGGGGCTAAAGAGAGGACTTGAAACAAAGTGAGAGAGAGAGAGAGAGAGAGAGAGAGAGAGAGAGGGAGAGCTTAAGAGCGTACACTTGGAGAGAGAGAAAACACACGTCCCAATTTTGTTATTGATTTTCGATTTTTATAATATTCAAAGATTCAGAAATCGATAAAGCCTTAAAAAGAATGATGCAATTTTTTTTGGGTTTCATTTGATAATTTCGAAAGTTGTTTTGCAACCTTTTTTTGGAAAATGCTGTTAAGAACGGCGGGCTTATGTGTTGAAGAAATAACGATGCATTACCGATTCCATAAAATATATATATTTATATATTCTTCATCAGCATCAAAATTAGCTCATGTCTGTTTGTGTGGACGAAAGATTATTATGAAAGAGATAAAAAGACGTTTGGGCATATAAGCTTTTCTTAACAATGGGCAGAATAAGTTATCGATAACTTTCCGCTTTTTCGATATGTTATCGATAACAATTCAAAATCAAATTCAAATACTCAAGCAAACAGTACTACTTGTTAGTTATCGATAACTTTCAGATTTTTCGATATGTTATCGATAATAATGAAAAATCTTGAATTTGCCAAAAATAATGAAATTTTCACTTAAAAATCAACTTAAAGCAAACAGTACTCCTTTTTTTACAGTGTAAAGAGCGCAGTAAGACTGCGCAAGCGCGCCGGTCTGCTACATAAATATGTATGTACTTGCATACTGCATATGCCTGTCCGTGTGTGTGTGTGTGTGTGTTCGTGTGTAGTACATAGCCTGGGTGCCTGCATCTCCAATTAGTCATCGATTGCCTTGGCACTTTTGCTTTTTTTTTTATTTATTTTTTTTTTTTTTTTGTTAGTTAGTTTTTGCGCTTCGCCGAGTCTTTGCCTCTGTCTCAGTCGCAGTCGCTGCCGTTACGTGAGCGAAACGTCGTACGCGTCGCCTATTCAAATGTCCATTTTACTGCTTTCTTTTTGCTCTTGACTCTGCGGCGACTAGTCAAAAGTATATCGAGTGTGCCGAATGGTTCGCAGAAAGAAAAAGAAAAAAAGTTTGTCATAAAAGTCAATACACTAACGAAAAAGCAACATCCCCCCAAAATGTGTTGCCAATTGTTATTTCAGTTCAGTTCCATTCGAATCAGTTACCAAGTTCCACTTTCTAGTTGCGTTTTAAAGCTTAAAATTACTAGAACTATTATCTTTAAGTCTAAACTGGTGGTTAGCAAGAGTATTTGAAATGCGTTGTGTGCTTAGATTTTTCACTTTGAAGAGCCTCTCTTTCTCTTGCTCTCTTGACTCTCCAGGCAGTTTATTTTTATTTTTTTTATTGTTTCTTTCCACTTATTTGCGTTTTGCTCATTTTACTTTTATTACAACTCGCAAGTTTTCGGTAGCACTCTCTACGGCGATCTCTCTCTTTTGCTCTCTCTTGAGCCGCTCTCCTTGTTGCCATTTATTTTATTGCCATGTTGTTGTCGTTTCACGTTTTGTTTTTTTGTTTTGTTTTTTGTTTTTAATGTGTGCTCACTTATTTATTTTTGTTGCCGTTGTGTACGTTTTGTGTAGGAAGCGACAAACGTTGTCGGCAACAGCAGTGGCAGTGGCAGCAGTGGCAACAACATCGGCAGCGGCATCGGCATCGGCGGCATGGAGCCAACGTCACCAACGTCGCTGCCGCCATACCAAGTGAAAGCGCTGGAGACCATTTTCATCAAAGAGGTGCAAGCGAACGGACCGGCTAACTACGCCAATCTACAGACGGGCGATCGGGTGCTAATGGTGAATAACACGCCGATCGCTGGCATTGCCTACAGCACCATTGTGTCAATGATTAAACAGACGCCAGCGGTCCTAACACTCCACGTAGTGCCCAAGGAGTGCGATGTGCTCCAAATGGTAAGTTCCTCCAAACCAAAAAACAACAAATCTATATTAATATATATATATATTGCAACAAAGTTTTTTTTGTTTCCATTGAATCCTGTCGATTGACTTTCTCTCTCTGTGTTTTGTTTGTGTGTTGCAGCATTATACATCGATTGCCCACACACCAGAATCGAATCGTTTAACGATGTCGTCGACACAAGGTTCACCCGTTCTATTGTCGAATGGCGCCAAATCGACATATCCGCAGCAACAGTTGATCTCATATCCCGCTGTTGCCAATTCGTCGTCATCGCCTCAATCAACCTCAATATCGCCAGCGCCACAGCCATTGTCAACGCTTCATGCTGGCAGTCGTTCCAGCAGCATTACAAGCAATGCCAGCAGCGCCACTGGCAACAATACCCATTACCATCAGTTCCATCAACAGCAACAACAGCACCAACATCAGCTGCATCCGCAACGTCATCCGGCGTTAGCTGGTGGCAGCAGCAGCATCGACTTTGGTGACATGGCCCATGGACTGCGACAGCATCAGCAGCAGCAGCAGCAGCAGCAACAACAACAGCTCTACCAACATCAGCAGCAACAACAGCAACAACAGCAGCAACAACATCATTATCAGCATCAACAGCATCATCATCATCCTCAGCAGCAGCTGCTGTCGAGCAGCTTTATGCGGTAAGTGTAAACTATTCGCCTCACCTGGGCCATTGACGTCAGCAAGAGAAGTGAGGGTGGTGAGAGCAAGAGAGGGTTGGGCAATAGGCTTGATGTGCGGATCATTTGGCAGAAACGGCTGTTAATCTTATCAGTCTGGCAGTCGGCAGTCAGTCGGCAGGTTGTGACGACACTCACTGCCCACTGGCCTTTTCTCTTTTGCCAGTGTGTTTAGTAGTGCAATTAGACGGGTGACAGCCAAATGTAACAGTGGAACCAACACATACTCAAACACACACAAAAAATAATATCATAATTATTAAAGTTTGAAGGTTTTGATAGAATATAAATAAGATGATTTGAATAGAAAACAGAGTTTTTTGTGTGGACTAAAGAAATTCTTAATACTTTCTCAAGGAACTGTTTTCCTTAATAATTTATATATTAATTATTATCGGGTTTAAAAGCACATTTCGTTCAATTATTAGATACTTACTATTGGTATTATAAAGGATTGGTAAAGACTGACGGAAAGTAGTTCATAACGGACAAACATCGTGATACTGAAGCTATGTACAATAGATTATAAATTGTATAAACTTTCCTATTTTTGAAGAGAGAAAAAAGAAGTTCAAATCGATTAAGTAGTTCCGGAGTTTATCCCGAACAAACATTGTGAAACTAAAATCGATAGATTTGACATTAAGTTTAGTTTCATAACCGATTATTCAACACTGGTTTATGCTACTGTCAATGCTTAAAGTACATAAAAATGTTTGTTGAATGTATTTTTTTTTTTTTTTATTATTGATTCGCATACAAATATTTATATATATATGTATATATAAATATTAAAAACATACAACGATTGCAGCTGAGACAAATTGACAGTTTAGTGGCCAACAGCCTTTGGCGCCGTCGCCATTAGCGGTTTCAATGAACTTGATCACACTGTGCGCGCCACATTTGATTTATGGTGGCATCAACATCAGACTGCCTACCTTTAGCTTCTCTCCAGCAAGCAGCCAGCCTCCACATGCATCAATTCACTTTCATTCAAAAAAAATGAAACACAAACAAATAATATTTAATGTCCCGCCGCAGACACAGGAAGATGTGCATTTAATTTGAGTTATCAAATTGCAAATACCATAAAATATTTAAAAAAGAATATAATATTTTTTTTTTTGTAAATTTGAAAAATTAAGTTCATGCTCTAAATGACATTTGCTAAGCACAACAACAATTGCAACATCAACATCAATAATTAAAAACAATTGTTGTAAATGAACTTTGTGTGTGTACAAAGTATGTATGTGCCCCGTTCCCCCGCCTCTATGGTTCCCATGACTAATTTTTCCAGTACATTTTTTCTGCATTTGGCACATTCTTTGCCAGACTTTTTTTCACTATCATTAATTTGTGTGTATTACATATGTACGAAAGTAGCATCTCTATGTAGGCGCATAATAATGATGACGAGAGTCCATACTTTGACCGACGGCCCATAAAATTATAAAACACACACACACACTTACGCATAGCAGCGATTGTGAACGACGACACTGTGACTAGCACAGATGATGATTTCATCGTGTGTACGTTTAATGTACATTTCGCTTAATCCATTTGATCAATAGTGTATATATTTTCTTGAATTTAAAGTTAAAGTTTCTAACTTAAAATAGTGGTTTCAATATCTTTTGAGATTTGTTCTATTTTATCAAATGGCATCAGAAATGTCTACACAATCAAAGTTGCTTCGAATTTCAATTTAATTTCTATTTAGTTTAAGTAATAATTTTTTTTTTTTGTTCTTGCATATTATTCATAATTTTCCTCTCTGTGTGATCATCATACTTATTTGCTTCCAAGTGTTGACTTTTTGACTGTTTCTTGATTTTTGGCAATGACGACAAATGCATTAATTTCATATTTCTTGTGTATATCGAAAAAAAAAAAATACAAAAATTAACCAAAAATAAACATATGCATAAAAATGCCATTGGCTACTAGGCGAACTTCCTCTTTTCACTCTGTCTTCGTACCATTTGTGTGTGTGTGTGTGTGTGTGTTTTTATGGATAGGGCAATAGACAGTTTCAAAACGTTGGAATGCCAAAATGTTTGCTCTCTCATCAACGTCGTGGGCAATGCAATTGAACTTTAAAAAGTAATAAATATTTTTTTTTTTGTTTTTAGAAAGTAGTTCAACTTTCTTGTGATTCATTTTTTTTTTTTTTGTTTCAAAGAACTTGAGTTGATATTTCTTAGAGTATGGACACCTTTTGATTGATCAAATGATTTATTTGATTATATATATTTTTTGTTGTTGCTTGTCTTGTCTCAGACGCTAATTGTAAAACAATGTTTAAGTCATCAACTGAATCAACTAAAGTCGTCTCTGTCTGTCTCCATAGTCTTGGCTCTCATACGATTGGCACGTGTTTTGTATTTAAGTTTCTTGTGTGTTCGTTTGTTTGTTTGTCTTTCCATTTCGTATTCGTTTCTGGCTGTTATCGTGTCTAATTACGTGCTGGCAACTTGTTGCGAACTTTTGTCTACAAAAACAAAAAAAACCTTTTCAGGCAACACCCACATAAAAATATTCATGTGTAAATTTTGTATTTATTTTTATTTTTTTTATTAACTATGAACAGCTTTTAGCTGTTTACTTCACAAAAGACTTTCTTTCAGACAAAAACAAAAAAAACGTTTTCATTGAATTGTTTTTTTGAAAGCAATCAGAAAAATTTGTACACAATTCCTTTGCAAAAAAAAAAAAAAAAAAAAAAATTCACACAAATAATATCGGTGACTGGATTGTTGAAATTCAAATCACATTTTTTTTTTTGTTGCTTTTCTTCAGTGTATTTTGAGCATTATGACGCCCACATTTCGACATGTACACGGGAAGACAAACAAACAATTGCGTATACGCAGCGTTGTTCGCATTTTCTTGTAATGTGATGTAAATCATATCTTTATGTGCATGTATATGTGTACATATGTGCAATCAATTATAATATGTATGTATGTATTGTCACCGCAATAATGTCAACGTCAACTCATTGACTAATCGCAACAATAACAACAACAACAACAACAGCTACTAAACCGCATATGCAAAATTGCCAATGCCTTAAATAAACGCACGTTTGTATGTGTGTGTGTTTGTGTGTTTAAATAAGCTGAGTGTAAATGAACAACAACAACAAGAATGACAAAACACATGAATATTTGTTAACGCTCTCCATTGTTAAATGATTACGACAAATTTAATTGAATTTTGTGCTGTACAACAACAGCAACAACAAAATGTATCTTTCACACAAAAAAATATATAAAAATAAAATGTGTGGGGAATGGCATTTCAATTTATTGCCTGTCTGTGACCACGCCCCCCTCCCCCCACCCCTCCCATACCGCCGAGATCTCAAATTGAGATGTACTAGATGGTAACTGAAAAAGATAAGATTCCAACTACTGAGACTCAAGAGAGAAGATGATGATGATGCTGATGATGATCGTGATATTTACTTATATGTAAATTATTGGCTACTTGATGAGAGTCTGTAATTGTATAATGCATGATGATCACAATTGAAAGATAGACAGATACAGGGCAAGATAAAGTTAAAGTTACAAATGAGAGAGATATAGAGAGTGAAAGAGAGAGCTAGCGAGTGTGCCTGTTTGACCTTTTATTCGTTTTTTCAAGCTGTGTTCTGTGTCAATTTGAATTTAACTAATATGATTGATGGATGGATGAGCTGACAAAATGTTGTCAGTTGGTAGAAAAAAAACACACACACGCGTACACACATCTACAGGTACACACAAGCACAGTGGTGCACAATGCTAGAACATTTTGTCAATTTGATGTTCCCAGAAATCGAATGATTCTCATTTCAGCAGCAGTTAAATGCATTCCTTGAAAAGGTATTTTTGTTGGAATTTTATTGCAAAAATATTCTCGAATAAATCTCTTTGCAACAGACACGCACATATTTCAAATGAATTTTGTATACATTTCTATAGACAGAGTATTATATGGATTATAGTTTTTTTTTTTATGAAGCTTATGATGCATCCATTTACAAAGCGTAGCATATTTGTAGTGTATTATGTGTTTTTGTGTGCAGCACAATGAAATATTTTTGCGCTATGTGCGCGTGGCACAATTGGTTATAAAATAATAAAAAAAAGAAAAAGAGAAGAGCGTTGTCGTGGTGTTCGGTTTGTTGGGTGGGTCGTCGCTGGCTTGACTGACGATAGGTAGGTAGTTTGTTCGACGGTTTTGCCCACTCAATAGCTTGGGGGCTCTTTTCAATTGGCCCTCTGCCTGTCGCGCGAGCTTAATATGAATTTCATACATGCATACAAAGTGGATTCTTTTATTTTGTATTTTTTTTTTTTTTTTTTTTGATTTCGTCGCTTGAATTTATCTGCTTTATTTTTTTTTTTGTTATTTACTTATTATTGTTAGCTTAGTCGCATGGACTTTGGGTTGTACTTTAGTTTAGTTACTGATGGCGAGTGGAGCGCGTAGATATTTCGCATCACAACAAAAATATAACAACAAAAACATACATAAATATTAAGTTTTTAAATCTCGTAAGTTTGTTTTTTTTTGTTTTTGTTTTTTTTTACCTGTGCGTGAAAGTGCTTTGAATTCAGTTTGATTTGATATTTATAATAAATCGCAAGCGAAAGTATTTAAATTTATCCAAACAAATCGCCTTAAAACGACAATTTCTTTAAGATTCACTTGAAAAAAAAAAACAACAATCGGAGATTGTCTCAAAATTTTGAGAAGTTATGTGATTTCTGTGATTTTTCTCGGTTTTTTTCTCTAGAATGCATGGTGACATTTTCTACTTTGTTGTCTTAGAGAAAAAGAGAGAGAGAGAGCTAAGAGAGGCGGTTTAACAAAGAAGAGCGGTAAAAAACCGAGACAAAAAGAGCGAAAGATCATTTAGAAAGTAATCGAAAATGAATGCTGGGCGAAAAAAAGGTAAGGCAAGAGCTTAGAATGCGTGATGAGAGAGATGAGATGATGAGAGAGATATGCTGAGAATAAGAGCGTAGAACAAACACAATGAAAGATCGATAAAATTGAGAGAGAGAGGGAGAGAGAGAGAGATAGAGAGAAAAAGAGATAATGAGAGAAAGAGATAATGAGAGAATGAGAGAAAGAGAGAAAGAGTGAATGATAAAAAGAGAGAATGAGAGAATAAGGGAAAGAGAGAGGCAAAAAAGAGAAAGAGAGAAAGAGAGAGGCAAAAAAGAGAAAGAGAGAAAGAGAGGATAAGGGAATAAGAGAGGCAAAAAAGAGAAAGAGAGAGAAAAAGAGAATGAAAGATAGAAAGAGAGAAAGAAAGAAAGAAAGAAAGAAAGAACGAACGAAAGAAAGAAAGAAAAAAGAAAGAAAGAGAGAAAGAGAAAGAGAAAGAGAAAGAAAGAAAGAAAAAATGAAAGAAAGAAAGAATGAAAGAAAAAAGAAAGAGATAAAACAGAAGAAGAAAACAAATTAGCCATGTGCAAAACTTTGTACTCGCAGCACACATGCACTTTGCAACATAAATTTCAATGGAAAACAACTCAAAGCCAAGTATAAGGGCAAACAATATTGAATTTTCGAGAATTTTACATAAAAATTGGTTTGCAACATAAAAGTTACAGTGCCTCTATATATATGTATGTACATTAATCAATATGACCTCAAACTTGAAACTCAATCAATTACGTTCCGTGCGTTCTTAAAAGCCTTTTTAATTAACAAGTGCACCACCTGCAACATTTCCAGAAACTATATGTACGATGGGTGGTTGGGTTGGGTTGGGTTTGGTTGGGGTTTTTTTTTTTTTTAGTTATCATCAGGCGGTATAATGAATTTTTAATTGTGTGAATATTAAAGTTGCCTGGCTTTTGAAACGAACTTTTAAATGTTCATCGAATGACTTCAACTAATTGAAAACAACTGAAGCTCTCTCTCTAGTTTTGCTTTGTTGTTTGGTTTGCCATGCTAATAGAACACAGGAAGCCAGAATGTCTACACTCTATCTGTGTGTGTGTGTGTATTTCCTGCATCCTTTCACAATCAAATTGAGTTTGCTGCTGCCTTTGCTGCAATCTAATTCAATCATGTGTCGAGTGCGTTACGGTTTTCTGTGGCTTCAGCGCGCAAATGAAACTTGTCGAACACCTACACACACACACACACATACTAACACACACATACACTTTGAACACTATAATTCCATTTAGCCCCGGCTGCTGCCGGTATTTGGTAAAGCATGGTCATGTCACGGTCATGGTCATTAGTCGTCCGTCCGTCTGCCTGCCGCCTGCCAGCCTGCATTGTTGGGGGGACACTATACACGGCGAGTTCATTTTTGTCATGCATTGACGCTTTTGCCACTAAAACTAACCTAACAAACCGCCCCGCCCCGCTCCGCCCTGTTTTCGTATCCCACAAACTCCCCCAATTTGCTAAAAAGTTAGCTGGAAGCGAGCTTGGTTTTGCTTTTAGTCAACGCATTTCAAAAAGACCACAAATTTTTCGGAATATTTCGTTTTAGCATATATCGAATTGCATGAGGTTAGGATTATGACATAAAAGACTTTAAATGCGGAATACTTAAAAATTTAGGAAAACCGAAAAACATGCATTTAAAATATTTAAAATTCAGAGAATGTAGACATTATAATATATATAAGTTGAAGAAATACATATATTCTTGCCTCTTTGCTACTATTTATTGTTGTTGTTGTTTATGGACATGGCCAAGTGCACCTGTGGCCCGAGGCGACGATACACAAACAAAAACCCAAAAACAAAAACTAAAATATCTCGAATTGATCCGTTGCATTCATCTGGATGCTTGCACGAACGAAATTTCTTAAACAAATAGTACGTTTATCGCTTTTCGTTATAAACAAACAACAAACAATAAATAACGCATTCACAATCACAAATAGCATCAAACCATTTGTTGGCTGAGAAGAAGAGGCGTGAAGACAGTGAAGAGGGATGGGGAGGGGAGGGGAGGGGGGGAAGGTGTACATGCTGGTTTTGCGCAGCTTACGCATATTTGGCAACAGTCTAGTCAATTATCGTGACCAGCATACCCAAAGCATTCGGATATATATATTCAAGCGATATTCAAATCGGATACACTCCGACGATCCCTTCACGTGCCGTCGAAGTCGCCGTTTACGGCACGCGCCTTAGCTCAAAGCTATTTGTATGACAATCAGGTGGCGTTGGGCTTCAAAAAAAACTTCAAATATATATTGGGTAAGTTGAGCTTTGGGCATAGATATTCCAGATGTCTAGCAATTTATGGAACCTAAATAAATAAATAAATATTCACAGATACGCTAAATCATCGATGGTTGTCAGCATCGATTAAAATCGATAAATCGTTAAAGTATTTAACTAATTTTTAAGCTCCGTTTTCAATTTAAAGCAAACTTGTTACAAAAATATTCAACTTAAGCTTAATTTTCAATCAAGTCTAGTTGAAAAAAAGTTTTTTAGCTTTGATATATGAATTGCAATATTTAGGTATAACTGCACTGAAAAAAACTAAATCACGATTTGCAACCTGGACTCAAAACTTTTCCGTCTTATTTCTCAAGTAACAACTTAAACCCAGCAATAAACATTCTGAACTTTTAAGATGGCGCATTCTTAAATAAAGTACGCTTTGAGAATGAAAAATACTTTCTTTGAGATTGTTGATTCTTGAATTGATGAGCCAAGTTTTTCAAATTGAGTTCTGAAAAACTGAAAATGAGCACGTTGATTTCTTATTAAATTCAGAAGTTCGTTTTAGTATTTTTAAAGGACTTTTAAATGTTGAATCAAAAATTGTATAAAGAACGGTTTGAACTTACAGAAGAAAAGAAATATTCAAGAATGTTTTAGACTTGTTTTAGAGATTTCTTAAGTAAATTTATACTTAACTCAAGTATATTTGGCATTGAACCAAGTTTTGTCATCTTAAATTTTAGTATTTTTTTATAACTTGAATGTTGGATCAAAAATTGTATTAAGAACGGTTTGAACTTACAGAAAAAAAGAAATATTCAAGATTGTTTGAGACTTATTTTGAGATTTTTTAACAAAATTTATACTTAATTCAAGTATATTTGGGATTGAACCAAGAATTTTAAACTTAAATTTTAGTATTTTTATAAGACTTTTCAATGTTGGATCAAAAGTTGTATTAAGAACGGATTGAATTTACAGAAGAAATTTAATATTCAAGAATGTTTTAGACTTGTTTTGAAATTTCTTAAGAAAATTTATACTTAATTCAAGTATATTTGGCATTGAACCAAGTTGTTTCAACTTAAATTTTAGTATTTTTATATAACTTGAATGTTGGATCAAAAATTGTATTAAGAACGGTTTGAACTTACAGAAGAAGAAAAGAAATATTCAAGAAAGTTTAGGACTTATTTTGAGATCTTTTAACAAAATTTATACTTAACTCAAGTATATTTGGCATTGAACTAAGTTTTTTCAACTTAAATTTTAGTATTTTTATAAAACTTGAATGTATGATCAAAAATTGTATTAAGAACGGTTTGAACTTAGAGAAGAAAAGAAATATTCAAGAATATTTAGACTTGTTTTGAGATGTCTTAACAAAATTTATACTTAACTCAAGTATATTTGGCATTGAACTAAGTTTTTTAAACTTAAATTTTAGTATTTTTTTATAACTTGAATGTTTCATCAAAAATTGTATTACGAACGGTTTGAACTTACAGAAGAAAATAAATATTCAAGAACGTTCAGACTTGTTTTGAGATGTCTTAACAAAATTTATACTTAATTCAAGTATATTTGGGATTGAACCAAGATTTTTCAAGCTTAAATTACTCATTTAGTACGTTTCAGGATTATTATAAGATTTCTTAAGTACGAAACGGGATAATTCTAGATTAAAAATCTGTTTTCTTGTTAAACTGTTGATAAATATAACTTCTTAATGGGTGTTTTCTTTTTTCTACTTGCAGTGCCAATCAGCCGCCAAATCTAACAGTATTACCAAGCACAACACAAACGACGCCCACAACGCGCCAACCCAAATCGGCAGCTGCCTTGAGTCAAGCATTGTATGCAGTGAATGCCAATGGCGGCGGCGGCGGTGAGAACAGCGACCTAATGATCCGACTGCGTGAATCGATTAAACAGAAGGAGGAGTTTCTTAAATCTCCGCTACCCTCGGGTGTGCTATCCGCTTCGGCAGCATCGGCATCGAACGGCAACGCATTGCAATCATCGTCGCCACAACAGCAAACGGTGCAACATTTTTTTCCGTCGCATGCGCCATCTGGAGGACAAGGTGGAGGAGGTGGCGCCGTTCTAACCCGAGGACGTCAACAAGTGTTGATCAAACAGCAGCAACAACAGCAGCAGCAACAACAGCAGGTTGTACTCGGTTACGACATGTACAATAGCTATACGGGCAGTAAGATGGCGTCACGTTCGTTGGGAGCGGTGCCGGCACAGCAGCGACAGGTGGTTGTCAGCGTGGCCAGCACAAGTGGCAAATATGCCAAGGAGCTGGACTACTTTGAGACGCTGCAGGAGACAGGAGTAACCAACAAAGTGTTAGTTGAAACGCAAACTTTTGAATGATTTGTATTTTTATTTTTATATATGTATTTTTTGTTGTCTTAAGATTTGAGAGCAAACTGGTCTCGCATATGTCGAAGGGCTTTGATCCGTTCAAGCCGTTGTCAATCAATACAAACGCCGCCACCGAATCGAGCAGAAAGCAAAGTGTCCTCTACGAGTCACTGCAGCAGCATCCGTTGCATCAGATGCAGGCCAAGTATCAGCAGAGCAGCAGCAGCAGCAGCTGCAGTGCCGTCGATGGACAGACGACAAGTCGCATGGAATTGCACAAGGCAACGTTAGCGAATGCTACCATTGAGTCAATGCCAAGCAGTAAGTGCACATAAATAACTCTTAAGATTAATCAATTCTTATGCTAATTAAATGCTTGCAGAGTACAGCAATGTGCCGGAACATTCGCAGACTGCCAGCACTTCCTCCCATACAGTGGCCACATTGGCGGATATTGCCGAGAGCAGCGGTAATTGAGTTTATTCTATATAACAAACTTGTTGTCAAGCTCTCAATCAATCGTTTGATAAGTCTCAAAACTAAATCAATAGAATGCCTCTAGCTTATATTTGAAGAATTTGAATACAATTCTAACTGAAAATCTCACTTTTGTTCTCGCTCACAGCCGCTGCCATTGTTGATGCCGCATCGGTGTCCGTTAGCAATGTGGTGCGTCGCTATAAGCCGCTCACATCTAGCTCTTTCGACGAAGGCAAACCGGTGCGACGCATCTCATATTTGCGCGCAACCAACAACGAGGCAGAGTATCATGGCGATGGACCACCAGCCGATACCAGTATACCAGTGACCAGTGCCGCAGCAGCTGCAGTTGTTGCGGCAGTCGCAGCTGCAGCCGCTGCTGCTGTTGTTGTTGAACCGCACAAGACGAAAGTGCTAGTCGAAGAGCATCCAGATCCCACATACGATGTGGTGGCTGGTGGCGCTGGCCATGAATTCATCGAGACGCCCAATGGCTTGGAGGATGTGCGCCTATCCACACTCCATGGCAGTCGTCGTGCCTCAATGACCAGCGAAATGCGCAGCAGGTGAGCCTCAAAAACGAATACAAATCCATTTCGCAAACAGCTGCTAACTTTCATCCATTGATTTGAACAGCATTCACATTGATGCAGAGCTAAATGGCAAATATGTGCCCAATGAGCTGGAGGCCTTCGAAACCGAAATCGAGATTAAATCCTCTTGCATTAATGGCAAGGTAAATTCTAATTGTTAAATAACAAAGTTCAGATTAATCTAAGACAATTTTCTCGTTTCAATTGCAGCGCATGTCCGAGTATCGTTCGTGGCGTCAGGTGAAGCTGGAGATTAAAGGCGATATGTTGCGCATATACTCGGGACGTCATGCCAAGTCGGAGCAGAATGTAAATGCACAATCAATAATTAAAGTTAATGCATTTTTTTAATACGATCCTTTTGCTATTTGACAGGTGATAGAGCTTGATATTAGAAATTTTAAATTTTTCGACGAATCGCAGGACAAAAAGAAATACTTGATACGCATGCAATCGAAGCCGAGCACCAGCACCGCCCATTTGGCGACATTGGGCAATGAGCTCAATTTGGATGATGCCCACGACAAGCTGACCTCATCGGGCAGCAGCAGCGCTGCCGAGCCACAAACGCCAGCAACAACGGCACCAACCTGCGGTCCCTACACCGAAATTCTATTCAAAACCAAAAACAGCAACGAAATGAAGCGTCTTTTTGGTCTGCTTCAATGGAAGGATAGCCTCAACTACGATGATAATGTAAGTAATTAAGAAAATCATTAAGCAATTCGTTTTTAATGAATGTTACTTTTGTGCAGGAGCAGCCGGCAGCTGGCAAGCAGTTAGCGGAACCACAGAAAACAGCTGCCACAAGCAGTTATTTGGATGATGTTGCTGGCGCTACGGATAGCTCGCCGCTTAGCTCGCATTCGGGCAGTGGCGCTGGTCTGTTGGAGGGACCAGCTGCGGCATCATTGGCGGCAGGAGCAGCGGCTACCACCAGTGACTCCATATCGCCGGTAATGAAATTGCGCAAACCCTCCGCCCACAAGCATATACCGGATAAGGATTTGGGCTCACCAAAGTCAAAGAATTGGAAGGATTTGTTATTTCGTCGCGGCGGCGGCGGCGGCGGTGGCAGTGGTAGTGGCGTCGCCCATGGCGATTTAGCATCACCCTCGGGCTGTAGCAATAAGGCAGGCGGTTCGATTGGTTTGCCGCTGCGCGCCTGTCCCATGTCCAAGAATAATGCATATGTGCCGCATCTCGTCGACGTGTGCACCAATATTGTCGAAACAAAGGGTTTGAGCGTTGTGGGCATTTATCGTATACCCGGCAACAAGGCAGCCATTTCGGAGCTCTCCGAGCTGGTCAACACCAAGGAATTCCAATTCGAGAGCTGTGCCACCGATGTGCGATGGGAGGATGTGAATGTGGTTAGCAGTCTGTTGAAGCTTTTTATACGCAGCCTGCCGGATGCACTGATGCCGGCCAGTTTCTATATCAATTTCATTGAGGCGGACAAGAAGACGGGCATGGAGCGCATTATGCTGCTCAAGGAGATTGTCGAATCGCTGCCGCGTCATCCGTACGAGACGATGAAGCATCTGATACGGCATTTGTGCCGCGTCAGCGACAATTGCGAAGTCAATCGCATGGAACCAAAGAATCTGGCCATTATCTTTGGGCCATCCATAATACGCACACCCAACGATACCCTCGAAACCGCCGTCAAAGATATGAAACATCAGTGTCGCATTGTCGAGCTGCTTGTCACACAGGTGAGTTATGCCCCAAACCACGAATACCGACTCTATGATCTGAAATCACTTTGTTTTTGTTTATTTGTCAATTTGCAGTACGAGTATTTCTTTGAGGGCGGCAGTCTGCCGGAACTGGCCGATTTGAGTGGAGGTGCTGCGGCACCAAGTCCCGCACAACCACAGCAGGCACAGGAGGATCAAACGAGCATGCTGCTACACAATCTGTCAAAGATTGAACGCATCACCGAGCGTGAGACACGCTCCTCCCGATTTATACCCCAGCTACGCAGACGAACCCATGGCAAACGCAGCGCTGTCAGCTCTGACACCTACTCGGGCGAGAGTGTTCTGGTAAGCGGCACTAGTCAAGCCAATTCTCAATGCATCACAACCAACACCACAACCACAACCACCACCAACAACACCAATACAACCAATACAACCACCAATATTCGCACCAACAACCAAAGACGTTTGCAGCGCAAGGCTGTGCAAAGCATATGCGATTTTGGTCTAATACTGCCCGCTGTTCACTTTCAGTCGCTGGACTATGCCAAGGTATCGGCGAGCAGCACGACCAGCACCAGCAGCAGCTCCACGCAGCTCCACAGCAGCAAAATCAGTACCACAAGCAAACTGCTTAGCTCGGCCATGGGCTCATCCAGTCATACCAGTGCAACCGCAGCATCATCGTCCACAACAAGCAAAGGTGCTACGACCAGCACCAAAAAGCGCACAACTGGTGGCTTTCTATCCAGCTCGAGTTCACGCAGCGCCCAGAATCGCAAGGCCAGTCTCGATGAGAAGGATTCGGGCAGCGTGGATTCCGCTGGCAGCGTTGGCAAACATGAGCAGCAACGAACCAGCGTTGACATCTCCATACTGCTAACAGACGATGATTCCAGCAGTCGTCTAAGCGATACGGGTAAACCAAAACGAAATATAAATAACTATCTATTGACTTTGCGTTAAATAAACATGAATGTGCTTTAATAGGTTCGATGTCGCTGACTACCATTACGGACACATTGGACAGCAAGTTGCGCAACTTGCGCAGCGGTTCCGAGTCGAACGATGAGAACGGCTCACCGGAATTTCCAAAGAATCGACGGCACACATTGGGCCAGCCGCTGCACTTGCACTCCGAAAACATTCCCTATGCTGATGAGTCGCCGGAGCGACTGTTCCACAATTTTTGTCCATTGGACGCACCACACTCGCTGCTACTGAGCCGCTCGTGCACGGCCACCAACAGTTTGGGCGAGCCCAAAGAAGATAAGCATCACAATCAGCAACAGCTGCAGCTGCAAATGATGAAGCCAACGGTAGCACCATTGCCCGCCAGTTTGCTCAAAGCGGCGCATAAGCTGCAACATTCAGCAACGGCGCCCATACACCCGGGCAGCTCAACGGCGCCGGCAAGTGGCGCTGTCACACCAACCGCTGGCACCACGGGCTCGAGTAGCGCCTCAACGCCGTTGGCTGGTACGCCTAGCTCCCAAATAGGCGGTGCTGTTGTTGTTGCTTCAATGCAACGCAACTCGTATGGCAGCAAGAATTTGCGCTTTAGCAGCTCATTGGCATACGAACGGGGTGGTGTTGGCGTTGGCGTTGGCGCCGGTTCCGAAGAAGATGACTCGGAAGGCTCAACAACCAGTGACCCAAAAGAGAAGCTACTGCTGGCCGCACCATCGCCGTCGTTTTTTCTCGAGCGCTACAATAAAAAGCGACGCGACCATCGACTCTTTCGTAGCGCCAGCTTCAACTGTCGCAACTATTCGACGCGGCACATGAGCAGCAGCAGCAATACAAGTGCAGCGGCAGCTGCCGCAGCCGCCGCCGCCAATGTCTGCTGTTCGCCAACGTCGTCGTCATCGTCGTCATGGGCGCATGCCGCTGCAGCGCTGACCAAGGACGAGAAGACTGACATGAATCTGACCAAGAAGCGTCAGATACAAAACAAACAGAATCGTTCGATTAAGCGACGGCACACTGTTGGCGGACCGCATGACTATGCGGCCAATAGTGCTGGTGGTGGTGGAGGAGGTGGTGGTGCAGCAACCAGTAGCTCAGCCGGTCACGATTTGACAGCCATCAATTATAATCATCATAATCGGCATCATCAGCAGCAGCTGTTGAAATTGGGCGGTGCCGGTGCTGGTGGCACCAATGGTGCTGCTGCTGCCGAAACGACAACCACAACGACAACAACAACAACTGTGTTGCGTCGATTGGGTGCACCAGCGGCCAGTACGAGTGCGAGTGCGAGTGTTGCTGGCTCAGTTGTCACGGAGACCAATGTGGCATTGCCTGTTACCGCCACAAGTTCGACCAGCAACACATCACCGATAAGCGATGGCAATAGTGGTGGTGGCGCTGCTGATGGCGGCGTTGGTGATGGTGCTGGCAGCAAAAGCAACTCATCAAGCAGTAGCAGTGTTGGCGGAGTCGGTGCAACTGGCGGCGATCAGGTCCTCGAAGTTGGCATTCGAATCAAGAATATCAATCGAGCTCGCTACTAAACGAAAAACAACAAATACGGATTGAATCAGGTTAGTTTTTGTGCTAATATTTTTACAATACAAAACTAAAACTAATTGTGAAACTTTTATCATTTGCAGATACTAGTATAATCAAAAATTGAAAAACCCACAATATATTGGAGAGCAAAAAAATCGTAGTATTAAACCAAAGTATATATATATATATATATATATACAAAACATATAAATAACATTGCATATTGTTGTGCAATTTAATTCTATATATATATATTCAGGCAAAAGTATTTATATATTGTGGCTCAAGCACACACACACACACATACACAATCACACACATCGAGGGAACAAAAAGTTAAAACAAATGTTAAAAAAATATAAATGAATAGATTTGGTATAGAAACCAATAGAGAAAGAGCAAACTATATATACATAACTATTTTGTTAAATGTATACAGAGCTCCCAAAACATATATGTATTTGTAATGTATGTACATACATATATTCACACATGCGCACATTTACACACACACACACATATTTATACATACGTATATAAGCTACAGTTTCGGCGCAAAACTCTTGAGAGCCATAAATTATTATATATATTTATAAACAAAACAAACATAGTATATCGAAACATATATAATATTTATACAATTTATCAAACCATGTCGCCTGGCCAGTGCTTAAAAAAGAAAAGTAGAAACAATGAGTGAGAAATGTAAGCAGCTGATGTTGTATTGGAATTTGACTGTCTTCATATACATACATATGTAATTTGTACCTGTACACCACCTATCTATGCTATAAATATTGATTTTTTTTTTTTTTTTTTAAACCTTTTTGGTGCCTTAATTGATTTGCTTTAAAAAAAAATTGGTTAGTGACATGATTTAGGTGCTTATTATTGGTGCTCGCGTGTCATTGAAATTGAAGAGAGAGAGTCGAACATTGTTTTTTGTTTGTTTATTTTGTCATAAAATGTCAAAAAGTTAGTTTGTTGGATGGGGCAAACAAATCGGCTGCTGAATTGAGTTGGTGACAGGCGACAAAAAAAACACGTGAAAAAGGTGCAAATACGCTAAAATACGCAACAATCTAAACATTTCGTTCAAATATAATCCCCTCGGCAATCAATATGCTAAACAGAAATACATACATACACATATATATTTAAAAAGTAATTCAGCATTTGCTGCATAAGCATATAAAGTATAGTATAACATATATACATACATATACTATATAATTTTGAATGTACCAGAAATCAGGACAGAACCCGAATCAATAATAACAATTTCACATATGCGTACGCATACCTATCTATATACAATACAAAACATATATATTTATACACATATACATATATATATACTTGTGAAGTTGTATATTTTTTTTGTATTATTTTAAGTTGAATGCAACATGAAAATATATATATGTATATGCTATTAGTAATTAAGTCAATACTATATAGTCTAGAGTTGTATGTAGTTTTATATATACACAAACACGCACACACACGCAAACACGCACACACAAAATAATTAAATATTTGTGCTTATATAGGAGAAATAGTTATTGTATTGTGTTAAAACGCACGCATGCATATTGTATAGAACATTTTTTATTTTTTCTATTATTATTTTTTTTTTTGTATATACAATTTTTATTTTATTTTTTTGTATTTTTCCTATATACATACTTTTTTTTTGGTAAACCTACTTTTACTTAAACATATTATGTTTTGTTATCGCAAAAACAGAAAGAAGAAAAAAAAATAAATTGTTGCAAAATGTTAGAAAACCAAGCGCGTAACGTTGCTATATATATTATATTATATATTATTAATATTTTTTATTAGTTTTAGGTAGTTATTTTTTAAAATTGTATTTTTTTTTCAATAAATGTGAATTTATAAAAGCTACAATGACGACATAATAAAAGAAAATCGTATAAATAATTGTAAAACCAAGGTCAAATGATATATTAACGGAGAAATGGGTTAAACCATATTAAATGGACGAACAAAGTATAATAAACTATTTGTGATTTCAGTTTCCAATCAACATGCATCTTATTTTTGACCATAGCAAGAAAGTCCACCGATTTAATTTTTCAGCCTAAAAGTATGTGTAGTTTTTTTTACTATCCAGCGAAAACGCAAAACACAATTTTAATTTATTCTGTTCATCGATAAAAAGTTTTATTTTTGTTTGTCAAAAAATATTTTCCCCATTTGTTTTTGTGCAGAAAA
Organism: Scaptomyza polygonia; assembly: GCA_035044585.1. Lineage (NCBI taxonomy): Eukaryota > Metazoa > Arthropoda > Insecta > Diptera > Drosophilidae > Scaptomyza > Scaptomyza polygonia. The sequence continues at coordinate 537,832 of JAWNNU010001403.1, read as the reverse complement.
ACTTTTAAAACTTTACAATACTTATAAAAGTGAATTTCTGTTTCATGTTTAAAATGTTGTTAATCTACTTAAATTCAATCTAAGGCAACATAAGATTATGCACATGATAACGATAGCGTACAAACAAAAAAAGAAAAAAGAAAGATAAAGTTTTCAAGTACACATTTAGATGCAAATGGAATGCACTTAAAGCTTGGCTTGTGGCCCCGTGCCCGATATCTTGTAGACAATTGAATGGGCAACATCGTAATGTGGATTGCAAGTGTGTCGCACTCGCTTCAGCCAGGCGCGTATCTTTGGGTACTTAATACGCACATCATAATCAGCCATGCCTATAACATAAACGTTATATCAAAGGTCACATTTAAAAGTTGAATGATAAGTTTAACTATGTATGTACTTACGTGTTTGTTCAATTTCACAGGCAGCTAATATATCGGCAACGGTTAGTGTAGGTCCGGTGAGGAACTCTCTCTTATCTAGCCACACCTGCTCGACAATGTCCAGATTACGTTCCATATGCTTGAGCAACGAACCGATCTTTGCCTCGGACGGCGAACGTCCCGTCAGCAATGGATCCAACCAAATGGAGCGAAAATACATGGCACAGCCCACACGTAGCGTTGTATGATGCCATTCGAGGAACTCATCGACACGCGCCTGGTCCACAAAATACTTTGGATACAAATGCTCGGGTATCTTGCCCTTGGCGCTCAGATAACGCAAGATGGCAATGCTCTCCGCCAGCTTATAGCCATTGTCATTAATGCAGGGCACACGCTGAAACCGATTTACATTCTGCTTGAACTCTTCCGTCAGATGTTCACCTGTGCCAAAGTTCAAAGTCACACATAGATTGTGAGGATAAGATTTGTGGGCGGTGTTGAACACTTACCGTTGCGTAGGGCCACAACACAATCCTCAAACTGTATCCCACTTTGGCGAAAGATGATGAAGAGGGCCCGCGAGGGCTGTGACATCAGATCATAATAGAAACGCAGCGAAGACATTGTCTTCAACTTAGTCAGCTTTCTGTTTGTAACTGTTTGTTAACGCAAGTTAATTACAATTATAAATAAACAAATGCCTAGCACTTAAATCAATCTCAGGCCGGTGCAAAGATCATTTCGCACTCTACACACCTTTGATCAGAGAGCGAGAGAGAGAGAGAGACAAAGAGAATATGCGTAAGGCTAAGCGACAACAAACAAGTTGACGCTCAATTCGACTTGCTCACACCAAGCACAGTTGTTTACTGAACCCACCACACTCAATAGCTTGCGTTGGCGCAAGCAAAAGCTTTAGCTTTGCCAGTGCTTACGAATTGAGCTTTGGCTTCCTCCATCTCCCCACTGTCTCACTCTTTTTCGAATTACAATCTACATATGGGCAGTTTAAGAAAGCTTTAACTTAATATGTACGTCTTTTTCTTATTATTATGTGAATATATTTACTGTTGTTTGACTTTACTCCAATTACGAAAAAATTCATTGACATCAATATAAGATTTAATATTTATTGGTCTCATAACTAAATATCTGTTTAGTACGAAAAAAGTAAGAGGAGTATTTCGAAATCTTTCTTTGTACATAATTTTTCATATCAAGCCATGCCCATTTAAATTATTTGTCACAAACAACTTTGAATAATTTAATTTAAATACTTCTGATAAAAAAAAAAAAAAACACTTACGTCTCATGTTAATCGGAAGATTTGCTGGGCCATCATCTGTGGATGGATCTACTATTAAACTGTCCAATTGCAACGACATGTTCTGCACGAGCTAAAAGTGAAGAATTCTACAAAACGATTGCAACTGCAGCCTTTTATAGACAATCAAATACGAATCGATTGAATGCGTAATGTGGGGCATAATATATACATATAAACAAACGCTAATGAACTACGCTAAAAGTTAACTGCAAAGATTACAAACGAAGCAGAATATACGAAAGCTCTGTGTGCATGGAACGAAGAATCAACTGATAAAATCTCAATATACATAAAAGCTTATAAGTAGTGTTCCTACTCTGAGAAACATAATGCATTTTTATGAACCAAATAGGATTTTGTTTTAGTTTTTTTCTAAAGGTTTTCAGGTCAAGAACCCTTAAGAAAAGTCTTAACTTACCTGAGCAAAACAAAGTCAAAGAAATGCTTGATTATAAGATTTCTAGACGCCCAATGAACAATATAAAGAATATGTTAAATTAATGCACAATTTGATATTTATAATTGAAGCAGAATTATTTAAGATATACATACATCATTAAAAATATTGTTTAAACTAAGGTACTTTGTGTAGTATGAGTAGCATAATAAAATGTGGAAATTATTTGGCAAAAGTTTTAACTGAAACAACAACAAAGTCAGAGACTATTGACTGCTTTAACGATTAACAATTGTCGATTTGCGACATAATATTTATAATAAACAATTAGTACATTTATCGTTTCGTATCGCATTAACTGTATGTTTATGTTTATGGTATATTAAATTCAAGAATAATAGTATCGCAATTATTGCATCTTATCATTAACTGATTGTTTATTGATTATATATAGTTTCATTTATTGATCAAAGAGTTACAATTGGTACATGTTTTTTTTTTATTGATTTTTGCAGGCGTTTTGCTACAAGAGCTATTTTTTTAAATTTGATTTGATTAAATTTTATAAATACATTTATGTAAAGGGTTGTTTGTATATAGATATATATAATTTGAATTTTTTTTTTCTCTTGTTATTTATTTAAATAAATAAATCGTTTGTTAATCAATTGCATTCTACTTTATTCTACACACATTGATTGTTTTTGTTTTTCTTTTGATAAGTTTCCAGTTGGGAACAATAACAATACAATATAAAAAAAAAATATATATATATATATAACATTTACACTTAACGACCTGATGTCTGAAGTTGCGGTAATCTTTGTTTACAGTGTATCAGATTCACTTTGTAGTCTTTTACGTTGTCGGCCCCCGTTTTGCTCAATAGGATCGGGGATATGGGAAAAAACATCGATGAACATTTACAGAAAATATATATGGTATATGCATGTAAAATAACAGTCACAGTTACAGTTACAGTTAGAGTTAAAGATCTGGATTACATCTTAGTGTACATATATATATATATAATATGGTATTTATTTTTGTCTATTATTTGTGCCTCTTGGGAGAATCTGTGGCATTCAGTTATTTGGCAAACATAGAAAAAAAAACAACTACAACTACTTTAATCTATAAACATTATATATTTTTTTTTATTGTTTTCAAACGATTATTGACTTATTTGTTCTCAATGATCATCTGCAGCTGCAAAACCAGACTTCGAGCCAACTGAAGAACCGCTTGGGCATTATGACGTTCAGCCATTTCTGCAAAATTACATAATTAATGCCAAAATATCGATGACAAAAGGATTTAGTTTAGAATGTTTTACCATTGAAAAACTTGATGACATCTGTAAAGTCCATGCTGTTGGACAGTATAATGTCGCGATAGGTTTCGAGGAGCGCCAGTGCCAGGAAGAGCACAAAATGGCCGGAGGCAATGTGCTTGGCTGCCCAGATCACCTCCCAGGTGGCAAAGACATCGTCATAGATTAGCTCCCGCTTAAAGTCCAAGAGGAACCAGCGATAACAGAAATAGAAGTGCGTATAATCCCCATTCGAATCCATCAAATCATACATCTCCGAGTCGAGTATTTGAATAAGCGAACTGTTCACAAAAAAAAACTAAAGGATTAATTCACTTCCTATGACAAATCTTAAGGGGAAAAGGAAAAACTTTGTTATAGACAACTGATTGAACCTCTTTCTTATATGGAAGTTCGTTAAACGTAAGTTCGTTCTACTTCATATCAATAGTTATCGATAGGTATCACTTACCGCATATTAGCGAAATGCATGTCCATGGCACCACCGCTGGGAAAGTTCTCGATCATGCGCTCCATGAGCTTACAGAAGCAGCTGTAGCTGAGCGACTCATCATCAAAGATGACCAACAACGGAGCGACAAGATCGCACATGCCCTGCATGTAGCCAACGTCCAGATGCTCCCACACATATGTGGATATCACGTTGCGCAGCTTGTCCAAATTCTCGTTGGCAAAGTACCAATAGTTGCGATCGCATCTCTGCACATCCTTCTCAATACGATGCAGATTCAAACCGAACTGCTCCAACAGCTCGCTCTGTTTAAATAATATGCAAATGAGACGAATAAGTCAAGTTTTGCTTACTTCAAATTTTCAGCTTGATTCATTATTATATTATGAAGACAAGAACTTTAAACTGAATTCAAATCGAGTTTTCGATCGAGAGTTTAGAAAAGAAAACTTTGTTTAATCGAGAATGCATTTTAATGTATGCAAATACTTAGCTTTAGCTTTAATAAACTTTTGACTTTGAATTTCGATTTAAAGTTTAGTTGGAACTTAAACTTTTTATTATTATGAAATGCAAATACTTTGTTTGGACTAAAGTCAATTTAACTTTTTTCAGTCTGCATAGTTAGGAACACGATGACATTAGTATAAGTTGAACCTCTTAAGGGTTAATCAACACAATTTATTACCGTTTCATTCTACTATGTGTGTTTCACTCGCACTTATTGCTACCATAAGCTAAGGAAGAGCTTTTTGGCGACGAGACAACCCTATACTTATTTGGCCTAATTCTCTCTCTTTCTCGCTCTAAAGCATGAAAAAGTTTGACATGGGACATGGGGGCGCTGAGCTTTGAGTAATTTTCTTAGCACTTACACTATAGACACCACCATTGGAGCTGGCTGGTGAGGCACAGGCAGATTTTGGCTGCTGCAGCGCATCCATATTCGGTGTATTAGTGCTGCTCTCCAGCTGTTCACTCAGCGGCGGCATCTGTTCAATTTCCTCAGCTTTCGGACTACGCTCCCAATTGGCAATATCCACTGAAGCATTTGTTATAATGACAGCGGAATGTTGCTGCTGTTGTTGCTGCTGTTGGGTTGGTTTAACAATCTCCTCGTCGTCCGGCAGCTGGGCCTGCAAATCATCGGCACTTAGAAACTCCGGACTTAGAACACTGCCCGGCTGTTGAGCACCTCCAACTGTTTCGTAGGAGGAGGTTGTCGATGTCGAGTTGCTTGCCTGTTGCTCCTGCTCCACCAACTTAGCTATGGCTGCCTCATTTTGTTTTAGTTGCTTTTGTTTCTGGTCAATTTTATTACGCTCCTCTTCCTTCTCCTGCTTCTGCTCCTCCTCTTCGTCAAGGTCCTCGAGACATTCGTCAACATGTCCCGAATCGGTGCTGGTTTTCATGGCACGTGGTATGGGCTTGACGCTCAAATGCGATGCACTAACAACTGATTCTGCCTCCTGATTCTGCTGATGCTGCTGCTGCTGTCGTTGCTCATCATCAAACTCCAGATCACCCGGATCCGATATATCCGAAATGTCCTCGAACACTTCGTTTTCCAGCTCACCGCCTGCATCCAGATCAGCGGCTCGAACCGTTCGCTCATTGCCGCTATTGCTGCCCGAACTGAGTTTGGCCACAGCCCGTGCCGTCTTCTCCTTCTCCCGCTGCTGCACAATGGCATCCACCGCAAGCCATTCGCTCATCGTGGTCTCATAGTAGTGTTTGCAGGTCTCGTCCTGCTTTTGTCGCTCCTCCAGTGTGGTGTCAAAGGCATAGTGTCCCAACAAATATGGCCACACCTCCTTGCGCAATTCGGGCTGGACGCCACCAAAGTAGATCAAACGATAGAATTCGGTGGGATTCTGCAGTGTTCCATCTGCATTGAGCAGTTCCCAGCGCTCTTTGGTCAGACCCTCTTCATCAGCTTTCACTTTGGCGGGAAGAAAAGTGAACAAAGCATAAGAATATTAAATTTTATGTGAAAGACAAGTTTTGGGATGTCAAAACAATCGATAAAATCTATTTAATCCTAATCCTTCTAACAGAAAACAATCGATTGTTTCATCACAAAGATTATAGCTTGAAAATACTTACTCTCCGGTGTTATGCGTCCGTGAACTAGTCCGGATAAATGGGTACGCACTGTCGATAGATGGCGACAATAGGCCAACCAGCCGTAGAAAGCCCGCGAGATGATCTGGCGACGCATTGTGGAGCAGACCATTTCAATGCTGGTGTTCTGGCAATGTTGCTGCAACAGCGGCGACTCCAACGGATACTGATCGATGGACAAGCTCTTGTTGGAGCACTCGCTGCTGCCGGTTGTCGAGCAGCTGCTCAATTGAGCACGTCTCGGAGTGCTCCGGACAAAGTCCAGAATCGAATGTGTGGCAGCTAAAACCGAAAACAAGAAAATTTGTATATAAATTTGAGATAGGTGCAATGGCAAATTTACCAAACTCCTCGTGACGACTCTTGCTGACAATGCGAAAGACATAATCGATGGGTGTCTCATCGACGGACTCCATGACGGAGGGCAGAATGCGACGACGCATGCTCTTGGGCCAAAGAAACATTTTGCCAATGCCACGCTGTGACCAGAGTGGCGGATCCAATTGGCCATGCGGCAACAGGCCCGTCTCCAGGCAGCTAAGAAACTGCTGCATATGTCCACCCTCCGGGAAATGTATGGGCGGACGCTGTACGCCATCCTGGCCAACGAGTATGACAATGCCGCCGCTGTCCTCGCCACGACTCTGATGGCAATGCACATAGACAATCTCATCGACATTGATATTGAGCGCGTATGCCCAATAGGCCTCCTTGTCAATTTCAATTTCCTCCTCATCGGTATCGATATATCCGTTCATTAATTGATTCGGTGTCCATTTAATGGTCAGCGTTTGGATGTGCTGATGCAAACTTAAATAGCCCGGCATTAATTCTGCGACATCTTTGGGCAGCACTTGCACATTGTTCTTGCCATAGAGGAGTGTGGCCTTGGCATTCTGATGCAGTGACTCCACATAGTCTTTGGCCACACTAGCCGAACCCATCGATTTAAACGAATTGCTGCTCGCATCATCCGAACTGGTGTTCAAGCTACGCTTAAAGTTTATAATCGCCGGCCGGGAACAGGTCGATGAGGAACGACGACAACTGATGCGATGACGCTGAACCTGAACGATAAGTCACTTCAATTAATTAAATCAATCAAAACTGAAATCTCTTTTTTTTATGAGCATTTAACTATAAATATTCCTTTCTATTTATATCTACATTTAGTTTAGCGAGAAATTCACTGCGTAGCAAGAACGGCAAAAGAAAGTTTGGTTGACAATGCTACTGTTTTATTTATTAATAGCCAACACGCGGCAAGTATTTGCTTGCAACACGTTTCGCACTTTGTCGGCTAAGTTTTTGCCTGTCGCCTTCAGTTATTCAATCGCCATGTCACTCAAATAAAACTTTTCTACCGTTCTTAATTCAAAAACTTATTAAGGCAAGCGAATTTTTATAGAAAAGAAAAACTTTTTTCTTAACATCAACCTTGAACAAAGTTCAAATCCAGCTCATCATAGTTTGAACTTTATATAGATTTTCCGCCAAAAACAAAAACTCATCATAATTTCAACTTGATTGATTTTCCGGGCAAATACAGAAACACTTTTAACATATTTATAAGTATTGAATATAAATTAATTAAAATTTTTAAAATCCTTTTGCAAAAATCTGCTTTAAAAATGACAAAAATCACAGCAAATCTTTTATCTTGAAAATAATAAGATTGCTTTCGCTTTTAGGACAAAAAGTTATTCATATGTACTTTAAGTTTGTGTGTTTTGTTCTCAGGACTCGACATTTTATCACTTTGAAGAAAGTTTCCATAGTCGAAAATGTCTGAGAAACTTTTTTAATAATTTATTGGGAATAATGTCGTAACTTTGTTAGTTCGGCACTATTACTTAACTTTCCTTCATTATTTTTTTCATTCCCTCTATAATACCGATAGTACTTAATAATGGAATAAAGTACAGCAAAGCGATGCCGACTTTACTAGTACATAAATTAGGATTTCTCTGTGTGTTTGCTTACCAGCTCATCGGCATGTGGATCTGTCCAGTAGTGATCGGCAGTTTTGGCCCGCGTAAAGTCCAAAGCACAGGGACCGACCAGCAGGGAGCTGAGTATGGAACCAAAATCGGAATCGGCGACCAAAGAGTCGCGCTCATAAAAGCTGTGAGCATTGCAAACCAGATACTCAATAATCTTGGTCAAACGTTTCTCAAACAAAGCCAATCGAATCCACAGATATCTGAAATTGAGTTGCAAGGAATAACCAAAATAAACTTTAAAATAGACTTTTTTAATCAAAGTCTCACTCACTTCATGGTAGCCAGCGACATGCTGGAGTTGCTGCCACTAGCCGTCGAGACCGTAGTTGCTGCGGCGGCTGCGGCTGATGTTGTTGGATTTGTGGTGGACATTGAATTGTTGCTGGCCTTCTTGAGCATTGGTGGTCGATTGAAACTGTCGCTGCTCGAAGACGAACGTTTATTGGGTTCAACGGCCTCGATGGCCAGCACCATTTTACTAATGTGCTCCGCTTCGGCACAGGTCTTGGCGATCTTGTGCAGCAAAGCTGTTGTCGACGATGTCTTGAACAGACCCAAAGCACGTCGGCGCAAGCCCTGGCTTAAACATGCCTCGACTGCTGCGCACAGCGAGGTTACCGAGCTGCTTTCCTCGTGCACATACTTCTTGGTAACTGCCTCCTCCATTAGTTGCTTCACCTCCTTCTTAACGCTGGCAATAAGCCGCTCCTTATAGTCGACGGCATCTATTAAATTTTGCGCCAGCGGGAAAGTACACACAAAACAAAAACTGAGTCAATATTAAGAACAACGTTCGGCTGGCTACCAACGGTGTGACGCCAAGCGAATCTCGTAAAAGCAAAAAACCCCCACGGGGTCTTAAAACCAAATCACAGCAATGACACAACCATTTGCTCCGCCCCCCCGTCAACCACTTTCGACCACGCTGCATGTTGCCCATTGTCGCCATTAAGCGCTGAAACTCAATATGCTCAACATGTGTTAAGAGCCCTCGCTACCCTCTCTCTCTTGGTTCTATGAAATGAAATTAAAAAACTCGGAGTAGGACGCAACCCAACCTACACGTGTGTGCCTAGTAGAGACCAGGCTGTGGCCTGAGCCAAAGCTGCGACTACTTCGACAGGACATCGTGAGCGAATGCTAATGGCATTTGCACTCTAAATTTATGACGGCTTCCGGCATAATTTAATTTGCATTAATTGTTTGCCATCTCATGCAGCTAAAAGTTATCCCGCTTCCATGCCCCCAACGTCAAATGCAAGCGTGTGTCTAAAGGATACGCAGATTATGGATACATTCTTTATACAAAATCATCTAGCCGACTTTGTTCATTAGCAAAGCTGCATTAGGCACAAAATTAGATGACATAGCAAAGCAACATTTCGCTGCAAAGAGCATTTAACAGATTCAAATGAATTTTCTATTCAATTGAGTTAAAAGTATTTTAGGAAATATTTCACTAATTGGAGTCAATCAAATATTTATTAATATAGTTTTACGTTTATTAAAGAACAGAAACTTCGAAAACGTATGCACTTTGTTATTTAATTAAATAAATATAAATTGTGTTTACCCAAAAGCCTTTCAGCTTCGCGTTCAAATTGAATAAACACTTTTATATCGAAACGCTGCGAAGCCTAAAATAAATAAACGCATATTCAAATATGTATTTTCCATTTGCAAACTCATGCATTTTTCGCAATATGAATTTATTTACTATTATTATTGACAAATAATTTATGCACATGTACGTATTTATTTTTAAAAAACTCAATTAAATTTCAACACAATTTATATGCAATATTTTTTTTTATTTTCAGAATGACAGAATGAATACTTTGTATTGAGATTCGCTGGAACCTTGGCCTTAATCTTTGCTGACGGCTGCTTTTAAAGCTTAGTCTGACCTGAATGGAAAGCATACTGCACCAGGTGGCTATGGAACCCAATGGAACGTCTTAACTTGAAATAATCTTTTGCTTTAATAAATGAACAGATTTAACAAAAAGCAAATGAAATGTCACTCGGCTTGAAATGGAATTAAAACAAGACCAATGGAAAGGGGGTGGTTGGGTGCGGCATGTGGCAAATAGAGCTGTTGCAACTTGGCAACAAGTCACTTTAACTCAATCGCTACACACACAACGAACAAACATTTGCTAAACGCACATTCAGCATTTATGCATTGCCCACATTTATGCAGACGGCTTGCAAACAGCAAAATGGACACACACTGTGTTAAAGCTGCGTTATATGCCACACAATGTGTGAGTGTGTGTGTGTGTGTGTGTGTTAGTAGACGCAGCTGTTGTTGCCGCCAGTTCAGTTCAGTTCAGGGGATAAAGTCAGCAGGGTGTTGCGTTGCGTTCGTTATGTGTCGCTTTGGCGACAATACGCCGTCTGCATTGAATAGTAATGCCCGTTTGGCCAGATGGGACGAGACGCTGGGGTGTTTGCGGGGAAAGTGCGGTATGAGGTCAGTACAGGCCACATGCTGAGATAATATGCGTACACGAGAATGCCACGAATGCAACACGCTACAAGCTGGCTGACTGGCTGGCTGGCTGGCGTCAATTGCTCCATAAAAGAGTAGGGGAGAGAGAGAGAGAGAGTCTCGGGAGAGAGCGGAGTGACTTTAATGATTGTTGTCAGCATTATTAGATGTGTTTAATTGCTGCTATCCACATTTGCCACAAATTTTCTATAGCACATTATTATTACTATTATTATTTAAATGCAAGGTACACAAACTTGCAGCACAAAGTTTTTATTAAAAACAGCAAAAAAAACGTAAGCTCAATGCAAAGTTTAAAGGGCAATGTGAAAAGGGCGAGACAGATATGTGTGTATGTGTATGGATGCGTATGAGTATCATGTGTAAATAACTGTGTAAAGTTCATATTTATATTACAAATTTCTTTTCCTTTGACATTTGCTTGTTTACGCTTGAGATATGTGTGTGTAAATAACACATAGATAATTGTCCGGGCAGCCAGCAAATGTCATGTGCACAAAGAACTTAGCTATGAAGACACATAACTGTGCGGCTGGGGACGACAGAGTTGCAATCTCTATGGGCAACGGAGGGCGTATGTGTAATGTGGCATAAACTTTACGAGTTTAAAGGCAAGTTTGTGGCACACACACAAAACTTAATCAAAAAGTTCTTTTTGTCAAGTTTTGCATTCAAGCAAATCCCAGCTAAACAGCAATTTAACTGGCAGCTGTTTTTATTCATTGGGTCAACCAACCAGCACCCAAATAGCAAATTTATGGCTCAAATGGCTTAGAGATTCTGTGGCAAGGTTTTTAATTGGCACACCGTACGCAAAGCATGCCAAAGCATGTCCATAATAAATCCATAATCGCATATAATTTTTCTATTTTAGCTCCGCTTTCATTTTATATAGATTTATTTAGATTTTCGTTTTTTTTTTTTGTTGCTTTCTTTCTCTTTTTCGGGTCAGGCAACTTTTGTTTGCTTTTTGTGTATTTTTTGGGCTGCTGTGGCCGCAAATGATTTGACCCTTGAATGTCATTACCCAGGCTCTCGTTGTCCCTCTCGCTGCCAGATGTGCACACAAAAAATGCCATCGCACTGTACGGAAAAAAAACTGATGAAAATTGACACTGACATTTGCATTTTCATCCTTTTTTTTGGAAGTCATTTAAATTGTCTCGCAAAAAAAAGCGTCAATAATATTTGCTTTTCATTAGCTGATATATATTATACTTTTGTGAGTAAATATTGTATTATAATTAAGCAAACCAAAAACATTTTTTTTTCTTTCTACAATTAGTTTTAACTAGTTGTTATTCTAGTACAGATTTTATCTATTTATGTTTATAGCTATTATCTGTTTGCTTTATAAGTTTTATCAAGCTGCGAACAACAACCGCAATACATAGAATTAAGATAAACACATAATTAGGCACGAACCAAGCAAAGGCAATGACAAAAACGAAAAAAAAATAACAATAAATATAAATATAAATGGAAAAGAAGACCGTATGCCGGATTTAGGTGCGGGTTCCAAACTCTAGGGATCTCACATCTGTTGCTCTTTGTTATTGCTGTTATCGCTAGTGTTTGTGGCATTGTTTTAGCTGTGAGCGCTTTTGCCAAATGAGCTTCATTTGCTATCAGCCAGCAAAATAGTCGCAAGCCCGCATCAAAATTAACTAACAAAAGCGACTGTGGCCGTACACGTAATTAAAGTCAAAGGTATCTTCAACATATATACATATATATACATATAGATAAATGAAAGATATGTTTATAAATGTATACATTTTATATGCATATAGAAATGTTTCTATATTAAATGTACGTGCCAGCGCGCACCGCACCGCACCGGCTGCACAAAACGTTGATGGGCAAAAAATGTTGCCTACATTTCTGGGCAAGAATTTTTGGAATTTTCCTTTGATAGTTTCGTGAAAGACATCCAACCGGGGGGGGGGGGGGGACTGTGCAGTAGCGTGGCAGAGACAGCTATTTGTAGCATAAGGTCAGCTATTTGGAAATGCCTGCGAGTGAATTTAATTAAATCGCTGCCGCCCCTACATTTACATCAGCAACAGCTGCCGCCAACCAACGCATATTTAGTTTTGCAGTTTGTTTTCTATTTCTGGCTAATTAGAAATTCACTTGCAAACATTGCAACCATTGCATGTATGCGTGGGTGGGCAATTTCATTTTGAATATTGCACAATTTGGCATCAAATGAATTTGCACTTCCAGGAAATTAACGACCAAAGCTTTTGACTTTTGTGCAAACAAAAATGTCAAACTGCAGGCTGAATTCAAGTCAAAGGATTTTAATTGCAAATTGTTAGAATTGCAGATTGCAATATAAAAGTCTTGTCAATAGTTACACTTAACCCCTGCAGTCACGTTGACAAGGCCAAACATATTGTTATGACTTGACTTATTTATTTATATATAAATGACTGTTTCAGTTGTTGGCCACGTTGGCTAGTCATATGCTAGGCTTGAACGAAACACTGCCTTAAAGAATAACCTTTTTTAACAGCCGCTTAGACTGGCCTAGGCAATTAACTCAAACGTTACTTAATCAGCCATTCTGGTGTTAAATTTGCCATCTGCTGAGATTCTTCGAACTTTCCCTCATTAGCATATTGTTTTGAATAAAAGTTCTTCGATATAAATTTGATTCGGTGTTATTGTTATTGTGTTAAGGATTTCTATCTTCAAGCAGTATAGTCAAGAAAACTGTTTTAAGTTCCTCCAATCCTTTACCTATTTTGTGCCAAAGTCTATCAATTATTCAAGCTGACATTAACTTTTGTAAATTGCATTTGAAATTTTTTTTTAGGCAAAGAATTATCTTGAAGTAAGGTTTGATCAAGTCTGAAGCACAGCGTTAATGGTGTTTTCAGACGTTTTTATTAATGATATCCAGACAGTGGCTTTTTTAATTTTAAATGCCAAGAAACATGTGTGTGTGTGTGTGTTTGAAATATAATCGAGCTCTAGCTCGTTGAGTCAGGACATGTGACTTGGATGCAAAAAAAAAAGAAGAAAAATAATGAATGACAGGGACAGAGACAGACAATAGTTAATGGTAAGACCCGAACAACCTAACATGTTTTGATGCTGGATGTTTAATGGGTTGTAAGCAGCACGCACAAGCACACGCAAACGCAAACGCACACGCGCCACAAAACGTGCCCCGAATCCCTTGCCATGCACTTAACCCCCAAAAGTATGCAGTGCGTACGTTCATGTGACAAGCATTTAGCTCGGTGCTCTGTAACTGTCAGTAACTATACAGAGTCGTAGTAGTAGAAGACTCTTCTCAAGCCACAAAACTGTGTGCGTGCGTAATTTGAGCTCAGCTCGTGTTTTACCTCGTGCTTTGTACTTTGTATGACGAAATAAGTACGAGATGATGTGTGGAATGCGTTTTAAGTATGCTTTGATGGTATTACAACAGGATGGGGATTATGGGGCTATTTATAATGGTATAGTTTGCTTTACTGCGAATCGCAATGCTGCACGTAATCATTTGTTTTTATTTGTGTGTGGCTTTCTGACTTTCATAAGCTTAACAATGAAATGTCGCAATTATAAAATACCTGAGTAAGTTGGGCAACATTTTGTTGTAAGAGCATTTGCTCATAATTAAGCTACTATGTATTATGTGGCAGCAACTTAAGTAGCTGCAGCTAAGCCTCAGCTGTTTTACCAACTTTCGCCGGCTTTAAGCTTTATGCCCTTGTTTCGTACCCAATATTCGCCCACAAGTTCGAGTTCGAGTTGAGTTCGAGTCGCAAACATAAACAAACGCCCACGATGCATTTGATTGTCTGCTTTGCTTTTGCCGGCAGCTGAATTATGCTGACGATTGGCTTTTCCATTCATAAAAACTTTTACGCATTCACGCTTATTATTATTATTATTATTGTCGCACCTAAGCTGCTTTTGCGATCGGGTTTCACCTTTTTTGACCGGTCCAGTGAAGTAACCCTCATGCCCTCATTTATGATGCGTCACCTGTGCGCAAGGACAACTGTGCTAACCAATTATAATTAACCATCAAACTAATTATACATTCCGCAATTGCGCTTTCTATATATAGCAGTAGTGCAGTGGACATGCCAATGTGCCCGAGGGTGACTTTTATTCAAATCAATTATCCAGCTTTATTCCTATTACATTCCACAAATAAGAAGAAATAAACAAACTAAATCCTTTAGCGAAATCAGAAAATATTAAATGATTTTTTAATAATCTCTATCTAGTTGGAAGCAGAAAGAAAGAAAGAATTTATTTATAGTTTTTCGACTGAATATGATTCTATCTACATTTAAATAAAATTTCCTTTGAATAAGTGCGAAATACTTGAATTAAGTAGAAAAGGAATTAATCTTGAATCGAAGAAGAACTCTAAGAAAAAAATAATACTTTACATGAACCAAGTGAAACTTTGCTTAAGGCAAGTTGGAAGGTTGCTTAAAATAACTTTAAGCTTTACTTTTCACATCGGAAATTTATTTATTTTTTGTGAAAAGTTAAGTTTAAGATTTGAATAAAGTTAAAGGGAGTAAAACGCTACGTTAAGTAAGAAAAATTCTACTTCAAATTTAGTGTAAATCTACTTTAAACAAGCTCCACTTAAGCTCCATTTGATGTGAATTAGAAACTCTACTTAAAAAGAAATTTTTATTGGCGGCAATTTGAATTTTTTCTCAAATTTAAGAAACAAAATACTCAATTTTTCATTTAAATTGAGCAAAACAAATATCATTATGCTTTTCCTTGATTTTTTTTTTTTCGTAAGCAATTAATAAAAAAGAATAACACTTGAATTACAGTATCACATTTTGCCTGGCTATCGTCGTCGAGCGAAACCAAATCCTATACAAAGAGAAGCAAGAAGAAATAAGAAAATGGTCTTCACTTAAATATATACTTATTCAGCATCTCAATAGCACAAAAAACGCTGAGCCAAGACTAATGCCAAAATGCAAACAATAGCCAAGAACTTTAAAGCCTTTAAGCTCTGTTGTCGCAATAACCATTATTGCAGCGGCAAAAACCCAATATGGATATTGCAAAACTTTCGAATTTCGAGGAAAATTCAATTTTGTTGCCGCCCATGGCGAGTTGCACGTTAAAATTACAAGGAAAATGCATTTAATAGTAGCGCTTTCGGCCGATTTGTGGACGTGTCTGCAATTTGTTGAACATGTTTAATTTCAGGCTCTGCAACAAACAATGGCACTTAAATTATTCATATTTGAACATATAGAAACATATGTGAGCATAATAATGGTTAATTTTAATGGACAATATTACAAAAAAAAAAAAAAGTGTTTATATATATATATAAAGCATTTAAGTACCTGAAGTTGTTAGCACCATTTTGTCAGCAACCAAAGCTGTGAAGCTTTTTACACACGCGCGCGTAAAATATATATATATCTATATATATCTGTTTGTGTATGTGTGTGTGAGTGTGTGTTTATATGTATGTTGTGTAGAGTATGTGTGGTTTTGCGTTTTCACCTTTGATTATTTGCTTGCCGTTGCCGTTGTTATTGTGCGGTTGTGGTTAGCGTTTTGGCTTACGCAGCGTATGTGTAATGTATGGTTGTTTTTTTTGTTTTGTGTTTGTTATTTACAAAAAAAACCCAAGTCCTTTGCTTTCACTTTCACTTGGCTAGCCTCTGCTGGCACTCAAGCTTATTTACTAGTTGCTGCTTGACTGCGCTTTATAAATAATTTGGCATAATGCCGCTGGGGAGCAACGTACGCTGTTGCTGCTGATGATGTTGTTCGTGATGTTGTTGTTGTTGCTGCTGCTGCTGCTGCTCCCATTGCCTTTTACTACTACGACTACTACTTCCTCTGTTGTTGTTGTTGTGACAAACAATCCAAATACTTGTGCTATAAATGTTTGTGTTTTATTTATATATATATATATTTTATTTTATATTTTTTTTTGTATATATGGCACGTTACTAATTTCTCGTGTATGTTTGTGTGTGTCGTCTATGTGTGTTTGTGTGTCGTTTAAGCAAAAAAAGCGTTACGTCCGCACGCAAGCAGCTCGAAAGTTATACTGAAAGCAAGCATTCGTTGCGTACCAAACATAACGACATAACGAAGCTGTTGCCGCTGCTGCTGCCGCTGCCGCTGTCGCTGTTGCTGTCGCTGCTGCTGCTGTTGCTGCTGCTGCTGCCAGTTTACACCTCATGCCTCATGCCCAAGCAAATGACGCTTGGCGGAGGCACAGCAGCTGCGGCGCCAAAGCCCTTTCTTCGTCTGCCTGCTGCCTTGCTGTCACAGTCAACGCGTTCGTTTTGGTTCAGGAGCTTTTTGCGCTGCCCTTTGGTTATTGCTCTCTCGCTTGCACGCCTGGCACACTTTCGTGTATCTATATGCGCATGTATAGTAACTTGTATATGTGTGTGTGCGTGTCTATGTAGATGGTTATGTTGGCGATGCTGACGTCGAACCCTGTTCGACACATCTTGCCACAAGCAACAGGAGCAGCTACTCTACCCCGGTAGAAACGGTAAGAGCCTGCCCCAAATTCGGTTGCCACTGTTGCTTCACAGTGTTTCTTCTTGTGTTTGCGAGTTTGCGCTCTACACTTGCCCCACCAACCAACCAACCAACCGCCAGGCGTCTACAACCGTTAAACTTCGCTTTCAAAATTCTCAAAACTCAAACTCCTGTTGATTCCCGGCCCCGGCTAAGCCTGCTAACCTGCCACATATTGAAGTCCTGCCACCTTCCCTTTGACAAAACCACAATTGTCATCAGGCTGATATCGAAAGCTGTACGTGTTTAGGTACTCGGTAACCCTCGCCCCCTACACCTTTCAGCCATCCATCGACAGCTGTATCTTGAACAGGAATCTGTCGTTAAGCTTTTGTATTTTATCGATTTACTGCGTCGAAATTACTCAATTTATAAGCTTGCCTTAACTGCGGTTGTAGCTAAAGCAAGCCTACATACAATCCACATTAAACTTTCGATGCGTCTAGCCAAATAACATATATGCAAAGTACTTTTATGATATTTATTTGCTTTGTTTTGTGCACACAAGCATTTTGCATTATGTACACTCAAAGAAATAATCTAAAAAAACTACCTTCAAGCCTCGCTTTATTTTTTTCACTAAGCTTTAAAAATTTACTTAAACTTTCATCAAAACTTTTGCTTTGGTTTTCAAAGTTAAGTTTTGCCCCTAAAAGCAGGCAACATTTAAATTTGCTCGCAGAAAGTCTGTTGTAAATCTAGTTCAAACTAAAGGTGCTAAACATTTTTTTTTTTAAACAAATTGGATAAGGAATTTTAGTTTGGACACTGCTACAAAACACTTCAAATTCGATTTATGTTCTTGTGGCTTTTTTTTTGGTATTAGTTTAAACTGATTTACTTACTGTTTTCTTTGGACAGAAAGTAAAAATGAAAATATTATAAATATTTTTCGTAATTTATAGGAGCTCCAAAAATTTTCTCAGTGTTTGCAACTTACCAAATTGATAATATTTGTGCTATTTTGCGGTTTGAAATTTCGAACACAAAAAATGCTTGACTTTTGGTTTTTGTGGTGTTGTAAACAATTTTGCATATTTTCACATTTATTTGTATAATTTTTATCAATTATTTGTTTTATGTATAGTTTATATATGTATGTATATATATATTTATATATTCGATTCGTACAATCATTTCACTTTCGCTTCATCGAATGGCAATTGTAACTTTTGTTGTGTAATGTGTATTGAATACATTTGAATTTGCACACAAATATACATGTATGTATGTGTGCTATATATATATATATATATATATATATGTATATATTTTAGTTCTTGATTAACTCTAGCTTTAAAGTCACACATATATATATATATATATATATATATATATATATATATATATATAAATATATATGTATATCGTATATTGTTTCTTGTATTTATATACCTTTTGTCTTATTACATGTATGTATTTATTTGTTTGTATGTGTGTGTTTGTTTATTAACGTACTACTACGATTTAACAATATGCGAGAGAGTTGTTGTTGTTGTTGCTGTTTTCGTTTTGTTCGAATATGTTTATCAAAAGTCGTTCAAATCTTTCAAAATTTGCATTTGCATCTTGAATATTTTTTTCTTCTTATTTTTCATGGGCTCAGACTCATACCCGCTGAATCAAGTTGTTTGTGTGTGTGATTTTTAAATTGTATATAAATTTATAGTGTTTTTGTGTTTTGTTTTTTTTTTTTTGTAAAATTTCTTTTAGCGCTTACAAAAATATCAATATTCAAAGAAGCAACAAGAAATCATCACATTAGGTTTTTTGTTTTTTTCATTTTATTTTGTTGTTTGCTTTTGTTTGTTTTTTGTTTTTGGGGAAATATGGGAGTGGATTGGTTTCTAAACACAAAAAGCGTGCTACTCGCGTTTATCTATTGTATGTATATATATATTTTTATATTTGTATATGTATGTATGCATATGCACTACATGTGTGTGTGTGTGTGTGTAAACAACAAACCTTTAGCCCATTGGAGGGAGTTTTTTGGCGCGCCTGCCTGCACTTGCCATCAAAAACCATAACAATCATAATTAACCAAATATACATTAAGTGCGCTCTAGTCGTGTATGCTCGACTAGCAAATACCCTGTACCAAAGTACCCTACCGTTAACCGATAATCGCTTCTAACATATTCACACACATATATATCAAAGCTATATATTACATGGTAACTATTGGGCATATATGTATATATATAATAATATTCTTTTATGTATATATATATTTTACTGAGTATCTGAAATAGAATTATCTAAAAAATTTGAAACACACTTGGTCTTCGTTAACATTTTTTTGGAAATCGGCATTACAAATTCAATACATATACATATATACATATGCTTAAACGGACTTGCGTCCAGAATGAACATATATATGTATAAAATATTGTTGTTTATATTTTTTTTTAATTTTGTATTTTTGATAGGTACAGGGTATACAAATGCCTGAGAGTATTTCCATCGCAATTAGCGGAAAAAAGTTAAATTTGGTTTTTTTTTTCTTTTCTTTTCTTTTCTTGATTATTGAACATAACTGCTTTGCTTGGCTATAACAATATGTAAATATGTTTATATATAAATGCACATGCAAATACATAAATGTTTATATTATAAATTACGACAGGCATTTCGTACAATTCATTCCGAATATCTCATAATCATACATTATTGTAACACTAGTATATAACGATTTTGTTTTTTTTTTGTTTTTTTTTTATAACATTTCATAGAACACTACAGTTTTTTGATCTACACAGAGCTGCATTTGGTTTATCTTAAAACAGGGCGCATATCCAGGCAAAATATCGTTATAACTGTACTCTAGATCAAAGTTAACGGGCGCTCCATTTTGAAGAATAAAACAAAATAAGCTCTGCACCAAAAACCAATTAAATTAATTGCCTTGCCTCACCATTAACCATTGCAATAATATTTTACTACACGTTATTAATATATATATATATGTATATGTATATATAAATGTTATAGTTTATAGTGTGAGTGTGTGTTTCTCCATTTTGTTGGATGTGTGACAAACTATAACAGCATAGCATTAACAATTATATGGAAACAGTAACTGTCTCGTCTCAAAAAAACCCGCCCCTTCCACCCCGATCAAAAAAGCCCGCACAGCATTGTAGTTAGTCCTTAGTATGTCTTATGTATGTATACACATATAGTATATGTTTTTATGTAGTATAATATTAATATTCTCCTCTCTCACTTTCTCTCGGCATATACAAAACGGTATAAATATTATGCAACTATTATGCAACAAAATAGGTATTTATACATATATAAATGTATTTAATGTATATAATATATATTTAGATATATGTGTATGTATTTATGTATATATTATATTTTGCTGTTATTATTTTCTTTTCAGGTCACTACATTTGTTGTATGGCTTAGTTTTTTTTTTTCATGCATTTTGTCTTTGACTTAATAAAATTTTATTTATTTTTTTTTTAATTTTAATTTTTAATTTGACTAGTGGGCTACGCCCCCTACTCGTCGCAATATAAATGCTGACATGACGATAACAACGATGACAATGACGATAAACGAAAATTTTGGTAAAGAAACATTTGCATGAATTTATTGTAAACAATAATGTGCTGAGTTGATGCACTTTGAAAACGATTATCAGCCGATTGTTTAACGTGTTTTTTTCTCGATTATTATTGATAATTTACTAACAACTGTCGCAAGAGCTATCGGTGCATTTCACATACGTTAACTTCTCTACATTCTAAATAGTATTAATCGGTTGCTCCCTTCAATTTCTCCATCCGAATATATATAAGTATTCAACTTAAGTGCTCTCTACTACTATAATGCCAATACTGATTAGGAAGTACGAATGCAATTTGGTTATTCCATGCGACTCTGCGAATCGATTTTTGAGCCTACTATGTGCGATTACTACACTTTCTACACTATACTACTACACACTCTACTTTCACTAATACAAGCACACACATTCTAAAAAAAAAACACACACAGATAAGCACATGCAAAATCAGATGAGCCTTAAAGCTAGTGCCAGTTTAACAAGTTCCCAATTGCATTCCCCCCATTCCTGATGAAGATTCTTATGCACCTATTTGTTCTCAATTATTGTCTGCAATTGCAGGACAAGACTGCGCGATAGCTGCAGAATTGACGGCGCATTATGTCGTTCTGCCATTTCTGAAATGAAAATAATAAATAAAATACGTTGAGTATATGTAACGATAAAAAAAAGTATTTAATTTAGGATGTTTTACCATTGAAAAACTTGATGACATCTGTAAAGTCCATGCTGTTGGACAGTATAATGTCGCGATAGGTTTCGAGGAGCGCCAGTGCCAGGAAGAGCACAAAATGACCGGAGGCAATGTGCTTGGCTGCCCAGATCACCTCCCAGGTGGCAAAGACATCGTCATAGATCAGCTCCCGCTTAAAGTCCAAGAGGAACCAGCGATAACAGAAATAGAAGTGCGTATAATCCCCATTCGAATCCATCAAATCATACATCTCCGAGTCGAGTATTTGAATAAGCGAACTGTTCACAAAAAAAAACTAAAGGATTAATTCACTTCCTATGACAAATCTTAAGGGAAAAGGAAAAACTTCGTTATAGACAACTGATTGAACCTCGTTCCAGGTTTCGTTATACGTAAGTTCGTTCTACTTTATATCAATAGTTCGATATCGGTATCACTTACCGCATATTAGCGAAATGCATGTCCATGGCACCCCCGCTGGGAAAGTTCTCGATCATGCGCTCCATGAGCTTACAGAAGCAGCTGTAGCTGAGCGACTCATCATCAAAGATGACCAACAACGGAGCGACTAGATCGCACATGCCCTGCATGTAGCCAACGTCCAGATGCTCCCACACATATGTGGATATCACGTTGCGCAGCTTGTCCAAATTCTCGTTGGCAAAGTACCAATAGTTGCGATCGCATCTCTGCACATCCTTCTCAATACGATGCAGATTCAAACCGAACTGCTCCAACAGCTCTACGCTGTAGACGCCACCATTGGAGCTGGCTGGTGAGACGCAGGCTGATTTGGGCTCCTGCAGGGCGTCGAGTGAGGCGACGACAGTGATGTCATCGTTCATTGGTGACATTAGGCTAGTTTTGCGTGAGGTAAACTCTTCGGTGGTTTCATCGTCATTGCCTTGGGCATCGATATCATCTAGCGAGGCAGCTTCAGTGATAATAACTGCCGTTGCTGGATGCTCCTCGTCATGACGGACATCGTCGGCGCTATGAAATTTACTCAGTTGACCATAACGCTCTCCCTCCGTATCGGGAGTTGCGTCTGGATCTGCTGCTGCTGCTTGATCCACTTCATCTTCGTCTAGAACCTTGTCATCCGTCAGATCGATGAACTCATTGCCAACTGTCTCATAGCTACTGGTAGAGGGTGAACTCTTAATGCTTAGCATCAAAATGTTGCTGCTGCAGTCAAGGGTTAAAGCCAGATCGCCTTCGGTTTCCGAGTCGGCAAAACAGTTCTCTTGCATACGCAACGGTTCCATGTCATCAATGTTCTGGAACTCAAGCACCACCTGTTGACTCAGCTGTGGCAACTCAACTTTTTCCTGCTCGTGCTCCTGCTCCTGCTCCTCCTGCTGTTTCTCGTCTGATACATGATCATCGTACTCATCACCCGGATCGGATATATCCGAAAAATCGTTATCATCATCAAATACATCGTTCTCCCCCTCAATCAACTCATCGGCCAACTCGAGATCCAGCTCCAAATCCAGCTGATGCTGCTGCCCCTGTTGCTGTTGGTTTTTGCCGTTGGGCAGATGCAACATGTTATCCGAAGTATTCGCATTCGCATTGGCAGCTAGTCGTGCCTGCTCTGCAGTCAGCTTGGCCACAGCCAGTGCGGTCTTCTCTTTCTCCCGCTGGCGCACAATTGCTTCGACGGCCAGCCATTCGCTCATTGTGGTCTCGTAGTAGTGTTTGCAGGTCTCGTCCTGCTTCTTACGTTCCACGGGCGTCGAACCGAACGAATAGTGACCTAACAGATAGGGCCAGACCTCCTTGCGCAATTCGTGTACCACTCCGCCAAAGTAAACCAGACGATATAGCTCCAGTTCACCAGCGACGACACCATCCACATGCATTTCCTCCCATTTCTGACGGGTAAGACCTTCTTCATTCGCAGCCACTGCAAGTGAAATGGGAAGTGAAGACAAAGTATTATAAATGGACAAGGGAGTTAATCCCGATCCCGATCGTCCGACCTATACAAACATGTGTGGTCGTGATCCGAGTGACCCTGAGAATCTATAAAGAAACCCTTGTTTCAACTTTAACTTACAATCTGGTGTAATACGTCCATTGACCAGGCCAGAGAGATGAGTGCGTACAGTGGATAGATGGCGACAGTAGGCCAACCAGCCATAAAAAGCGCGTGAGATTATCTGGCGACGCATTGTGGAGCAGACCAACTCAATGCTGGCCGTTTGACTGGCCTGAATCAATGGTGGGTCCGCATTGCTGCTGCTCTGTTCAATGGACAGGCTCTTGCTAGAGCAATCGCTGCTGCCCGTGGTGGAACAACTGCCGAGTTGCTTGCGTCTTGGACTCGAACGACCCAGCTCCAGAATAGGATGTGTTGCCACTATAAAAAGCTTAACATGTATTGTGTCTAGAAAAGTTGCATTTGAAATCACTTACGGAACTCCTCGTGCTGACTCTTGCTAACCACACGAAAGACATAGTCGATGGGTGTCTCGTCGCTGGATGACTCCATTACCGAGGGCAAAATGTGACGACGTACGGTCTTGGGCCAGGGAAAGAGCTTGCCAATGCCACGCTGCGACCAAAGTGGCGGATCCAATTGGCCATGGGGCAACAGACCCGTCTCCAGGCAGCTGAGGAACGCCTGCAGATGTCCACCCTCCGGGAAATGTATGGGCGGACGCTGTACGCCATCCTGGCCAACGAGTATGATGGTGCCGCCAGTGTCGCCGCCACGATCCTGATGGCAATGCACATAGACAATCTCATCGACATTGATATTGAGTGCGTAGCCCCAGTAGAAGGTCTTGTCGCTGCCATCGCCATCCTTATAGCCGTTCATTAGTTGATTTGGGGTCCATTTGATCGTTAGGGATTGAATGCTTTGGTGCAAGCTGAGGTAGCCAGGCATCGGTTCTGCCACATCTTTGGGCAAGACGAGCACATTGTTCTTGCCATAAAGCAAAGTAGTGCGTGAATTTTGATGTAGTGACTCCACATAGTCCTTGGCCACACTGGCCGGGGAGCAGGCCTTAAAACTGCCGCTGCTCGTATCGTCCGAGCTGGTATGCAGACTTCTCTTAAAATTGATAATGGGTCGATGACAGGTGGGTGGCGTGCGATTGCCCGAACTGATGCGATGACGCTGCACCTAAGAGAGGGAGAGTGGGAAAAAGAAAGGGTGGAGTGTGTGAGGAAGAGAGAGAGTGTCTCTTTGTTTATAAACCAACCAGCTCATCGGCATGTGGATCAGTCCAATAATGGTCAGCAGTCTTGGCACGCGTAAACTCCAAAGCACAGGGACCAACCAGCAGGGAGCTGAGTATGGAACCATAATCCGGATCGGCGACCAGCGCCTCACGATCATAGTAGCTCTGTGCATTGCCCACCAGATGCTCAATAATCTTGGCCAGACGCTTCTCGTACAGAGCCAAACGTATCCACAGATACTTGCCCAGCGGTGTGGCAGCACCATTGGCACCCGTTGTTGCAACAACCGTATTGATGGTCGTCACAGAATTGCTGCTGCTGTTGCTGCCCTTTGTTAGCAGCTTGGGCTTAATGATGCTATCACTGCTCGAGGATGAGCGCTTGCCACTCACAACATGACTCTCCTGGGCCAGCTCCAGTTCCAACAAACGACGACTCACATAGTCCGCCTCCGGACATATCTTGGCTATCTTCTGTATCAGCGCTGTTGTCGACGAGGTCTTGAACAAACCCAAAGCACGACGTCGCAGCCCATGACTGAGGCAGGCTTCGACGGCGCCACAGAGCGAGGTTACCGAGCTGCTTTCCTCGTGCACATACTTCTTGGTAACTGCCTCCTCCATAAGTTGCTTCACCTCCTTCTTAACGCTGGCAATCAGACGCTCCTTTAGCTCGCATTCTGCAAAGAAAACGAAGAAGAAAACGAAGCTTTAAGTTTGGCCAATTTCTCAACTGCCAAGTCAAGCTTTCTCGCGTAGAGACTTTGATGACAGCAAACATCACAAGCATATGCCGCTTTCAGTCGTCCATTGTAATTACGCCCATTTGCCACGCCCCTGGTCAGGCTTGATTAATGCCTTTGGCCTCAAACTTTGCTTTAGCTCGTCTGCTTTTGATTCAAAGTTCAGACAACTGACAGATGCCAATCATTTTGCCATCATTATCAATTTAAGTTACTCTACGCTGTGCACAAATCGTTATCCTTAGAAACAAGTACTTACTTGTTTGTATGTGTGTATGCATGAAATATGCGCTTCATTCCAATTATAATGCGAAATTGCATGTTTATCACTTTTGGACAGAATACTATGCATTAGAACGTGACATGTCAACTTATTTCAAAAACCTATTTCAATACAAAGAGTATTTTTAAAAGAGGCTTGAAGTTTTCAAAGAAAGCAATACATAAAAATGTATGGAATATGATTTCCTAACAAAAAGAAAAGTCGCTAAGGTCGAGATGTCGATTTAAACTAAAAGTCCTTTTGTACTTCATTTGGGCATTGAATGCCACTCATTTTTATACCCTGAACCCTGAACAGCATCCATAGCCGAGTCGATATGGAAATGTCCGTCTGTATAAACGCGTAGATCTCAGAGGCCGCAAGAGCTAGAGACTTGAACAGTACTCCGGTTTCCGATTTACACAAGATATCGATTACAAATCGAAAAATGGGGATTAGCACAGCAGGTAACGATAGACATTTTCTCAAAATTTCGTCCAAATCGGTTAAGAAACACCGGAGATATCGTTAAGTTAAGTCAGTTATTAATTTTGTTCAAATTCATCATTATTTTAAGCATATTTTTCGGCCGCAAGGAGTAAAATATTTATTGCAACTGGGTTCAGGGTATCTTCTAGTCGGGCTCTCCCGACTAGAGCCTTCTTACTTGTATCACGACACAAAAGACTCTTTGTTTTTAATTAAAACGTTACGTTGCTTTTAATCAATCCAAATGGACGGCGCTTGTCAAATGTTTTGACGTCATTAAACGAACATTTAGTATGAGTTACTTTTACGGTTTCACTGTTGCATCATAAATAATCTACTTAGTTCGAACAAGAAAACAAGTCATGACAAAGCAAATGTTTTCAAATTTGATTGACACGTTGCATGTAAACTCAATCAAGACTCTTGTGTTATTTATTTATTTATGAAACTGCAAATAAAGCCGATAAATTTTTTATTAAGTTCATTTGTAAAACCTTGAAATCGAAATAGAAAAAATACATATTCAAGTTAGTTCGATAATTATACCCTGAACAAGTGTCGATTTAATGACATGTTTTCCTATTCCATCGAACTAAAAAATTCAAAATTGATAACTTAATTTGCCAATAACAGTTGTTACAATTCGTAATGATAGGGTTTAACGATGGTATTTGCAATATATATGTAATAAGTCATAAATAAAATAGTTGCTTTCGGAATTGCCAGATGGCTTCCATTTGAATTATGCATCGAACAGTTCAGGAAACAAAGAAGCCTGGTCAACTGAGGATAAATGTAACTGAGGAACATGGGAATTGGACAACTGGGTAACTGGACAACTGGGGAACTGGGAAACAGGGAAACTTGTGACCTTGGTTTGGTGCGAAAAGTAAAAGCAAAAAGAAAAGGAAAGCAAAGAAATACAATATAATGAAAAATGAGAATGATGAAAATGCTTGCCTGAATCGTAAACTAGACAATGTAACAATGTTTGTGTGTGTGTGTGTGTGTGTACCTAGCGTAGGGTGTGCTATGGCGTTTGTTACACCTGCCACACGCACACACACACACTGACACACACTCTCCTTGACCCTGAACAACATAAAACAGCTGATGACAGGCAAAACACACACACCACACACACACCAAAGCTCACATTACTGGTGCGAGCAAGATGGCGTTTGTTTACGCGTGGCAAGCAAAACAATGCCACACAATTCGTGTGTGTAAGGGATGGCAAATCGTGTTCTCGTGTTCCTTTAATTTGCTGTCAGTAACACATGCCCGGTGCTACACATACTTATATGTGTGACTGTATGTATGTATGTATGCGCTCGCCCCCAGGTCCTAGTGTTGCATTGGGCCAACGCCATATTGTAAATTGGAAGCTGGACCCAAACATATGTTTGAAAGGGATAGGGAGAATGTGTGTGTGTGTGTGTGTGTGTTCATGGCCAAGGTGCGAAAGAAAGCAGGGCTTCAGATTACTTGCAACTGCTAGCCAATTTATTATATATCCAATTCTACCTCTCCTTCTCTCTCTCCCTCTTGCCAACCCAACCCAACCCGAATCGCATTCCATTTAAGGCTTGATGATATAATAAATGTGTAAGCTGTCGCAGGTGAGGTGAGCGCGCGAATGCAATTACCGGTTTGCAAAGTCCTGTCATTAAAAGCCGATATTTGCTCAATTAGCTGGACAAACGCTACAAAGCAGAGGCAGCAGTAGAAGAGGATTCAATGAGCGTGCCACGCGCCACAGCAGGCAAATTGATGAATGCAAATTTCCTTTCATGACCCTGAACTTTTTCATTTGCCATTGAAATGAAGCAACAAGCTCACATAATAATTATAAAAATAAAAAAAAATAAAAAATAAATCCCAACGTCAAGACTCTTAAAAGTATGCGTAATTTAATTGGCTTTTAACATTAAGTCGACGAAGAGCGCGTGGGTTGGTTGGCTGGCTATAGAACAGCTTTTGTGTGTGTAGGTTGTTCGTCCAGGTAAAGGATGCACTCAAACAATTGCTGCCAATTAGTGGCCTACTCATATTATATTATATACCATATTATGCAGCTCAAGTATTAGCGACCATCATTTGTTCTTAACAACGGGGCTAAAGGCCACACAAAAGGCGTACTTCAAACAAATTAAGCACCACCGTTTCTTTTTTTTATTAGTACTTATTCTATACGTATTGAAACGCTTTAATGATGATGATGAACTTGAACTTTGTACGATATGAAATACTTTTAGTTTGATATATATATATATATATATATATATTCATAGAAAACAACTATAATTAAATCGACAGCCGTTTATAAATATTTAAATGGCAATATGCACAACTAGTTTCGATTCTATTATTATTCTGTTGACACAGTTTCAAAGTGTATAATTATCGCTTTTGAAAAGTCGACTTTAATTGACTAGCAAAATATGTCAAAATATTAATAGCAATTTTGTTATAACTTTGATAGTTTGCTACTAAATTCAATATTAATCATAATAGTTGCATCATAACTTAATGTTGGACATATCATCAATACACAACGCAAGTTACTCTGATTTTTGCAATCCGCTCAAAAGTATGCTACAAAAAGCTTACCGGCATTAATACAGCTTCCGTAGATGGCCATCTCATATGCCAACATAAGCATACATTCCCACATACACATACACATGCACGCACACACACACACACATACACAGAAATAAATAACAATAGATCTGTTATCGGAAACTTTCAATATGTACTGGGAATTTATATTGCAAAAAGCAAAATCATTTCATTTGCTCACCTTAAGCTCCAACGCTTTCTAATCATCAACAGCACACACACAAACACATTCATACACTGAAGAAAACAATGGTTGATAATAACCAAATGTATTAATGTTTTGTAAGAAAGTTAAGCAAGATTATTCTCATTTTAATCGTAAACAGATAATCAAAAAAAAACTTATGGAATTAAAATACTTGGCTAAAGTATCAGATTGAATAGGGAATTAGGAATATTCAAGGAACACATATTTTTTGAGTAAATAATTTTTTCCCCGTTTTTTACAGCCAGAAAAAAACCACACAAAAATCAACCATGAGAATAGTTAACTTAACTATGCAAGCTTCAACTATAAAACGTAGTTAATTTAAATAAAACATATTGATTCAACTTCAACGTATTAAATTTGAAATATATTTGAATCGAAGTGCATGCCATATTTATTTTATTTAATTTTTTTTTAATTGTTTTTCGAGCATTTTTAATATTTGAAATCATATTCCAAACATACATATCTGGTAGACTTTAAGGAATCCTAGATGTAAATATACGGAATTTCATATTGAAATTAAATATGAATTATATTTGAATCTAATCTGCATTAATAATAATACGTCGACTCTTTATTAAATATGGAAAAAGTTGATTTAACTATTTGAATTATTTAACAATGAATATGCCTTGTTTATGCTACGTTTTTTTCTTTGAGTGCATTAATATAATACATATACATTGTATATATATATATATTGCTATATCTTTTGTTGCGTGGCATGGATGTCAAAAATAAAAGTAAATCAAAAACTTTTTCACACTCACCGCCATAGGCATCGCTGTTGGCATTGGAGGCGCCACCGCTGCTGAAACTGTGTAGCATATTCATTTTTTGTTTTTGTTTTTGTGTTTTGTGTGGTTTTTGTATTTGTTCGTTGTGTTGTACGTGCTACGTGCTACCAGGCTTCCAAAATGTGTTCTTCTTCTTCTGGTTCTTGTACTTTGGTGTGGTTTGTTGTTGTTGTTGTTGTTGTTGTTGCACGCCTTTGCGCCGCCCTTTTTATTTTGGGTGGGGGAAGATTATATATATACTATTATATTGTATATCGTGTATATATGTATATATGTATGCGTGTGTAATTCGTTTGGGCAAATATTTTCAGTTTCAGTTTTGTTTATGCGTCGTCGTTGTAAGTTTTTCTTCTCTCACTTCCTCTCTATCTCTCTCTCTCTCTCTCTCTCTCTCTCTGTCTTTTTTCGGCACTTTCTCTCTCTTTCTTTTGCCGTTATCTTTGTCCCAGCTGCTGGTTGACTTTTAGGTTTTTTTTTTTCGGCTATTTATTAAGTTTTTATTTCCGAAAATCAATTTGTATCAAAATAAAAATTCGTTGTATTTAGGTGTTTTCGGTTTTTTTGCGACTAAAGCTTTTCGTTTGTTTGTTTGTTTTTTTTTTGTTATATTGCCTGACAGTTGTAGTACGCACACACATACACTCGCAAGTATGTTTGTGTGTGTGTGTAATTTACGCACTGGCAACAAATTGCTGCGGCTGCTGCTGTATGTTATTATTATTCTTGTTGTTGCTGTCGTCGTCTTCTTCTTCTTCGTGTCGTTGTTTTTAAAAAAATAAAGCCTTGTCCAAAAATAATTGCGCATTTGTTTGCATCAAAATGCGTGTAGTAAATAACAAAAGTGCACGTACGTAAACATATGTATGTATGTATATGTTAGTGTGCACACATATACACAAACAATCGGCTTTGATGCTTCACATTTCAGCTGCTTTTTGTTGTAGTTGTCGTTGTATTTGTTGTTGTTGTTGTTGGTGCTGCTGCTGCTGCTCTTGAAATTTTGTGGGTTTTTTTGCCAATTCGCTGTTTGCCCCGTTATGCTCAGTTCTTGGTGTTGCATACATTTAGGCGCTAGCTTTCTCTTTCTTTCACACCATTTTGCTTACACACTGCACGCGTGTGTGTGTTTATGTGTTTTTCCTTATCCGTTAGCTATCAGTTCTTGTCCGTTGCTCGTCCGTTTGCCAGTAGCTTCGTTTGTGTACTAACGGCACTTTATTGACACAAACCGTTCGAAGCCGCCAGCCACTGCCGACGCTGCCGTCGCCGCCAGCCGCATCACAATCAAATCAAAATGTGTGTGTGTGCATATCGATAAACGGCGATAAACGTTCTAAAGACAGCTCGTAAGTGATGCTGAGCGCGTGTTTGAAAATCAAATTAAAAGCTCAATGAAAAATGAATTTAAATTAATGCTTTTTAATTGTTTGCTGTTTGAACTTTATAATTGCATTTATTTGTTTGTATTATTTATAACGATAATTAAGTAATTGTGCCAATTTTGAATATAAAATTAAAAAACAAACTACTGTAATTAAATCAACATTCAAATACATATGAATAGGAACAATAACAGTTGGAAAAGTCACTTGCCCGAAGGAATCCAGAATCCAGCATCATCGAAGGGAATGTTTGTATTTTGATAAGTTTGTTAAGATAACAATTAATCAATAACAACAATAGGATCGCCACATGCAAGTTGCTGCTGTTTTTCGGTGTCGTTGCTGGCACGCGAAATGTAAATGCCAAAACGCATCTTGCCGCTTTGAAGGCGGGCAATTGTGGTGAGGGTGTCGGGCGAACGTTGTCCAGTGCGCTGATTAATGCAGATCATGTCACAACGCTGGCAAGGGCCATCTACTTGAAAGTGTACATTGCCAATGCGCAGCTGTTCAAACTTAAGCTCGTCGAAAGGTACGCCCGTATCGATGACTAGATTTGCCCTAAAACGATCCACCGTCTCGTCCAACTGCTCCTCGAAGTCCAGCGAACGCACCGAAGCGCGATTCACAAGCAAAAATTGTGCCTGATTGACTAGGCTGAGGTTTTGCTGTTCCTTTTGATCGCCGCCGCCGCCGCCGTTTGCACTGCGACGCTGCGACGATTGACGCAACAGACGCACTCCGTCCATGTTCAGATGCTCGCTTAGCCAATTGGCTACCTCGTCGCCGCAATCGTAGCCCTCGATTGGCTGGCGGCAAACTTTGCTGCGGCAACGTAACGAATTTTCAGCCTGCGCTTTCAGTGAAAGCGGCACACTAACAAACGCGTTGTCGTCCTCATCATGGAAATGCAGCTGCAGTTGGTCGTTAACGATGCGTGGCCGTATTAGGCAGAGATCTGTGCAACGTTTTTGGGTCAATGCCATGCCATTGACATCAACAATCATCCATTCGCGATCGTACTGCAAGCCCAGATCGCTTAGAGCCGATGCGTTAAGCTTTAGAGCGGCACACGACTTCACCGGATAGATGGCCAATTGTAGCAATTGCGGACGCAAGCGTTGGGCACGCTCCTGTAGCTCCTTGGGCAGCTGCCCGGAACGCTGTTCAATGTAGTTGAGTCGTTGATGCGATTTGACATTCAAATAGCTTTTGCGCAACATTTCGACCAGGCGATCCACATCCTGTACACGTGTCATATAGCCAAAGGAGACGCGCACCGCGCCCGTTGGCCGGCCATCGAGCAGATCATAGTAATCGCCGCAAATGCGTCCCGCACGCTTATAGATGGCATCCATGGCGCTGTCGTCCAGCTGCATAAAATGCTGGCAGGCGCCAATATTGCAAAAGCAGCCGGTTCGCAATAGAATGCGATGCAATGATGCCACACAGGCGACCTCACCAAAGCCCACATAATCACCGCTGGCTGTGCGCACATTGAAGGTCACAATGCCACCTTGCTGGGTGCGATCCTCGTAGCCGGCATGGTTGTACAACTGGATGAGGGGTGCACCATTGCCATGCTGCAATTGTCGCAGCTGCCAATCACAATACCGAGCCAGATTGTGAACATGTTGCGATATGCGCTCCATGCTGCGTCCGGGCACAAGACGCGCCAATGTTCGAAAGCCCTGGAGTAGCTCAACAATCGACAGGAAGGGCAGTGTGCCATCTTCGAAGCGTTCGTGAAATGTTGAGCGAAACTCATGATCCCGCTGGTGGGGATAGGCAAAGTTGATGGTGCCGCCGCCAAAGTAACGCTTTTTAAGCGCCTCGGCGCCACGCTTGCTGACCAACAAGGCACCAACTCCAGTCGGATAGCCAAAGATCTTATAAAAGCTGATGCAAACATAGTCGGGACGATGGCGTTGCAAATCCAATGGACTACTTGCCGCATACGAAGCGGCATCCAGGCACACAAAATAGTTCTTATCATCATCGTCGACTTTTGGGCTTTTGGCAATACATTTCCCAGGCAGCTGTAGACCATTTGTTTGTATCTTTTCGATGACAGACAGCGGCATTTTGTAGCCACTGAAATTGCACTGAGCCGAAAAGGCAACCAAACAATTGGAGCTACCTGCTGCTGTTGTTGCTGGTGCAATGTGTGTTGCATTTGCATTGCAAAGAATTTCATCTTTAGTTAGCATATAGACATGTTTGGCTTTTACCAGTTCACGCATGCCCAGCACTGAGGTGTGATTCTCTTGGCAATAGTGGAACGAACCATTGCTTTCGAACTCAAAATGCTCTGCAACAAGACGCAGTGCAGCCGTTGCATTTGAAGTGAACACAACATGATATTCATCAGCATTCGTATTGAAGAACTCCAAGATTCTGTCGAAACAAAAATTATTAGATTTTTACTGCCATCAATTGATGAGCTTAGCTTTCTTACTTGTAGCGCACCTGATCCACATAGTCGCCGGTGATGCGACAGGTGTGTGGATTGCAAAACACATTGCGTTGTAGCACCTGGGCTGCATCGGATATTTGTCTTGTGGTATAGAGCGTTGTGCCCGCATGATCGAGGTATGTGCTATCTATAAGTTGATGGCATGATTCAGTTGATTTGACAATTGATTCTTATCAGTTTTTTGTCAACACTTACCCTCCAAGCGTTCGAACTCAGTGTCGATGGACGCCTGCTCGTCAGCTGTGAATTCTGAAGTGTACTCGGTCATTGTTAATGCAAGAATGTTGAAAGAAAACAAACGCAATTGCTAGAAGCAACCGGCAATTGAATGTTTTTGTGAAATAGCCGATGTCGATTAGTGCCCCACGATCGATAGTCCGATAGGTCTAAATTCAATTTGTGGTTCAACTTATGCGATACCGCAAAAAAAATATGGTAAAAGAAGAGTGCAACTATCGATGGCGAACAGCTGTTTGCAAACAAGCCATAATAAAACGCACTTTGTGTTGTGTTAGTTTTTTTTTTCTGCAAACGTTTGCACATTTGAAATATGCCCAAGGACCAATCGCGACGACGCAGTCGTAGCCGGGACAGAAAAACCGATTCTAAGCACAAGCGCAGCCGCGACGATCAACAGCAAGCATCCACATCTCGGTTGAATCGAGAACGAGAGGGCGATAGAACTAAACATGAGAATAAGCGTCGAGAACAGCGTAGCCGAAGCAATAGCCGTCAAAGACTGAAGCATAGAGAAAAGGAGCAGCCATCACGACGCAAAGAGCAACGACGGAAACGCTTCTCATCGTCGTCCTCGTCATCTTCTTTTGCATCGTCGTCATCGTCCAGCTCATCTTCAGCGTCGGCAGCGTTGCCACCTAGGCGCAAAATACCCAGTTCCGAAATGAGTTCAATAAAATTGTTGCAAACGCTGGAGGAGCGCCGTATGCGAGATCAAGAAGAGCGCCAACGCGTCAAGGAGCAACTCAAAGCCAAGGAGACGCCCGAGGAGAAACGTTCGCGTCGCTTGCGCGAGAAGCAGGCAAAGGAGCAACGACGCCGTCAGCGCATGGGCTGGGACAATGAATACCAAATGTATTCCAATGAAGATAATCCATTCGGTGACTCCAATCTGACCTCGACATTCCATTGGGGCAAGAAACTCGAGGTCGAGGGTCTATCCAATCTATCCACCAAAACCGTCGAGGTACTCTCGCTCCAAAAGCAGGTGGAGAATCGTCGCGAGCTGGAAAAGGTCAAGAAGCGGCGCCAGGAACGCGAACTAGAGCGTCAGGCACGTGACGATGATGCCATGCAGCAGCAGCGCGCCAAGGAGGCAGTACAGTTTCGCGTTTGGCAACGCCAGGAGGATCAATTCCACCTGGAGCAAGCCCGTCTACGCAGCGAGATACGCATACGTGATGGACGCGCCAAACCAATTGATCTGCTGGCCCAGTATGTGGCTGCGGGGACATCGGAAACGGCGATGGAGGATGCACTCGAGATGCAAATGCATGAGCCGTATATGCTGTTGCAGGGTTTGCATATGGAGGAGCTAGAGGATCTGCTCGTTGACATCAAGGTGTACGAGGAGCTGGAGCAGGGCAGGCACATTGATTTCTGGAACGACATGATCACCATTGTCCAGGATGAGCTGCAGAAGCTGCTTAAGATCCAACGGAGCGAGGCGAACGCATTGAATCAGCGACGCGATGGCATCCACCAAAGCGTTGTCAAGGATGTGGCGGATATCTTTCGTGGCAAGAATGCCAAGCAGCTGGCAGAGATGCGCGGCCGCATTGAGGCAAAGATCAGTGGTCGCGCCGATGGCGTTGACATTAGCTATTGGGAGAGCCTTTTGTCGCAGCTCAAGGCGCACATGGCTCGTGCTCGACTCCGGGATCGACATCAGGCGCTCCTGCGCGAGAAGCTGCATCTGCTCAAATGCGAAAACGAAACGGGAACAGCGGATAGCGATATGGACTCATCGTCCCTACCCATTAAGCAGGAGGATAACAGCCCGAAAGAGTTGGAACAGGAAGAGGAGCAGAAAATGGAGCATCAGGAAATCGATAGTTCGCTCAAGGAATTACAGAGTGCTGTACGACTGTATCAATCGGGCAACTATAGTCCCACCTATATACGTGAGGAGGATTTCAATGGACGTCGTCTAACAGCTGCCGATGAGGACAACATCGATGGTGGCCTATATGGGGAAAGTGATGACGAGCGACGTGTGCAGCGCCAGCGATTGCAGCTCATCTTTCCGGAGCGTGCGGCCGAGTCGGATATTACGCAGCTGACGCCACAAGAGCAACGGATGCGGGGTGAGGCGCGCAAGGGCATGCAGGGCGACGAGGCGGAATTTAGTGTGGAAACCCAATTGGATGCAGTGCCCCAACTGGCCACCGATAAGTATCGGCCGCGCAAGCCGCGTTACTTCAATCGCGTCCACACCGGTTTCGAATGGAACAAATACAATCAGACGCACTACGACATGGACAATCCGCCGCCAAAAATTGTCCAGGGCTACAAGTTCAACATCTTCTATCCGGATCTCATGGACAAGTCACAAACGCCACAATACTTTCTAACACCTTGTGCCGATAACGGCGATTTTGCGGTACTGCGATTCCACACGGGTCCACCCTACGAGGATATCGCCTTCAAGATTGTCAATCGCGAATGGGAATTCAGCTATAAACGCGGCTTTCGTTGCCAGTTCCACAACAACATTTTTCAGCTGTGGTTCCATTTCAAACGCTATCGCTACAGGCGCTAAACCACTTTCAAGTTTAACCATTGTTTTTTTTTTTTTCTTTAGTTTACAATAAAAGAACATAACAATATAATGTAATCTTTGATATTACATGATTGTGCAATCTTTGATGGGCGCCGCTTGCACCTGTTGCAGTGTTTCGCCCGATTGTGCACGCTGCACCTGGTCGAGGACACTTTGGTGTTGGGGGAAGGCCAAACTGGCGAGCTTCGAATGCACCAGCTGATCATCAATCCTTACCTCAAAGGCGCCGCGCCGTCCCTGGTGGCAGGTTACCTCAACGCCAGGCGCTGCATCCACCACGAATTGCCGCAACATTTGGCATTGCATTGAAAAGTTACAAGTACCGCTATAATTAATAATTGTTAGTTAATTGTTTTTGTTTATTTTTTGTTACTAAACTTGCCAATATTCTATGTCCACATTCACCATATCGAAAACTTATATCGACAACATATTATTGATATTCCATGTAATTGCGTGTTTACTTTTAAAAGTTATGTAATCCATTTTATTTTTAATAAAGGTAACATCGCCCTTTAAATGATTTATAATAACATGTTTTATTTATGGTAAAACTCTTTCAAAACATAACAATTTATTGCCGCAGGAATGCCTTTAATATAAGTAACAGCACGCAAAAATCAATCGATAGTTTGCGCATTCAACCGATTATATTTTAACGATTATTTAGCCTTTATTGACTCGGGCACGCAGCAATGTTTTACAGGCAGCATTGTGTGTCTTCAGCGGCAATTCATCTGCAATGCAGCGAGAATTTAAGAATCAAAATTATGTTGACCATTTTAAAGCTTAAAACTTACAGATTTTGTGTTCACCCTGCACTGGCAGCAATATGGGCAATTGTTCCGGCTTGCTGCAAACTAAAACATATGGACTATCGGATTCACCCTTAGGATATGCATCACGATACTCCTCCTGGGGTAGGCAGCTGACAACGTTGACACAGCCCAGCAGACTGCCCGTAGGATAATGTTCTGGAAACTTCAAATCGTTATCTGCAACAAAAAAAACGATTTGTGATTCTTGAATAAAAATTCGAGGAGTTGAATTATTTACCATCGTAGAGCAATCGATAGAACTGTTCCATTTCGGCAATGTCATCGGCATGCGGCTCCTTGGCCGTTGAGGCAATCCACAAACGTCCACGATGCTCGCTATACCAAACGCGACCCTCGTGCCTTTAATAAATCGAATGCATTTGATTCAAAATGAAAGTTGAGTTAACTGAAGTCGACATACTTTTTAATGCCTGCGACGAGGAGTGATGCAAAGGGCTGATGCATGGAGAGGCACTGACGCATATCTTGCATCTCGAGCAATTCCTTGTCCTGCACCCGATTGTAGGTACGCTCGAGGCCATCGTTGAGGCGAGCATTTACCGAAATCGGTTCCTTGCTCGCCTTAAATACGGGCAGCTGGGCCACATCCAGATTAGATGGCAGGCCCATTGATGAGTGTCCGGTTAGCAAAGCGGATGTTTCGGCAGCAGCAGCTTTGCTGGCAGCTGATACTTGCCGCAACATTCGCTGCTCATATTCCTTGCTTATCTGTGACTCATCGGGCAGTTCCCTGCCAGCAAAATCCACCTTGATCTTACGCTTAATCCGGCTGCCATGCTTCATTTCGTGCATCTCGCTCTTAAGCTGCTCGAACTTGGCACGCTCCGTGTCCGTCAGCCATACGGAGTTCTCCTGAAAATAGTCCAGCTCATCGTCGATGACAGTTGTACGCTTCTCACTGTTCCGATCGTATTCCAGCAGGCGATCCCGTTGCGCCATTGCCTCTTGCAACTTATCTGTTTGCTTTTTCTGTTTCTTTTGTGCCTTTGTCGAGGCTTTGCTGGTGTTGCGGTTGGTGGTGGACGACGCCTGTGCCGCTGCAGCCTTTTCCAATAGCTTCTCTTCCTCGTTGGTGTAGACGGGATGCGAACAGAAGAGACAGGGACCGCTGCCTTCCTGCTTACACACAATGCGTCCGCAGCGAAGGCAATTGTTAATCAGCTGATGATCAGCCGCCTGGCAATCGCATATGCGACGTCCCTTCAGCAGAATACTTTCGCCAGCCAGCTTGCCCGTTTCGCCGGAATACAAGTTAACATATTTGCCATGCTTTTTGCCAGCGCCGCTAGCAACGCTGCTACGCTGGAAATTTGGCGCTGCTGTTGGCGGCGGTGGTGTTTTCTTTTTGTTCTGGCTGCGTGGCTGCTTGCCGCTGAGCAGCATGCGACGACAGTTGTGCAGAAACAAGCGATGCTCCTCATCCTCCTCGCACAACAGATTGCCAAAGTAATCATCAAATGCCTGTTCGTCTTTAATGGCCAATATGGTGCTAAAAACAAAAATGGTTAAGTCATTTAGATATTGTCATGTCTTGTTGAATAGAAGCAAGCACTAACGCCATCATTTGGTCAGTGACCACACAATCCAGGCACTTGGATAACGTTTCGCTTAGCCACTTTTCCATAATCGACCAGATCCAATGTTGTGTGCGATTAACGAAATAATACAGATTTTAGTTGGTAGAAAAAAACCAAACGCGCGCCGACCTAGATAGATTTAATAAACCGGTGTAACTAACACGACTCAGTTGGTGATATGTTTATTTTTTGCCAACAAACAAAATTAATAACTTTGCGAAATAAAACTAGTTCGATAACTATGGTTTTCGTGCTTGGCGATAGTTTGCCAGACGCATTAAATTCAAATGCATAGCAAAAGCTGGCTGCTATAAAACTATGAAGAGGCGGCAAAGAATATGAAATGCTTGGCAACTAGTCGATATCAGAATAAATTTTTAGATAATTATAAACAACAAATTTAAATGGCATTTAAATATTTATAATAATTATTATAGTAATAATAACAATGTCTATTTGTTTCATCAGGGGCTGTTTGCTTTGAAATGCTAAACGAAAATAAAAACAGTATTGCACAACGTGCTAAGAGTCAGCTAGATATATGCAAAGTGTGGCAACGCTATGACAACAAAAATATGCGAAATGCAAGTATAAAACAAAATACAATAAATGTTCGTGAAAGGAATGGAAACATTTTAAACGCTCTACCGCTCCCGTTCGTGTGATGTTGCTGCTCTTACTGTGATCTAACTTTAAATAAATTAAATATCGTGCGAGTGTGCGTTAAATTGTATTTTAAGACCGAGACGCGCTGTGTTTGTTTAATTGGTGTGTGTTCAATTTGTTGTAAACAATATTACATTGACTTAAATCTCAGACAGTCTGTTCACTTCATTTTTCTCGCTTTATTTTTGTTTCTGCTGTTCAAATAGAAAGTGCGCCCAATACATTTAACAAAAACTGCGGCAACAACAATAAAACCAGCAACGAAAGTCATTTGCAAAAAAGCAAAAAAAAAATAATCAAAGCAGACGTCAACGCTGTTGGCAGCGACGGAAGCGTCAGCGGTGGGGACGCCTCAGTTTGCGTCCAGACAGTTTCAGCAGCAGCAGCAGCACAAGCAGTGGCAGCAGCATCAGCCACCCTCATTCGCATTCACATTCGCATTCGGCACAGCTGTAATATTTGTCGTCTACCACACACGCCCCGTTGCGTTTCGGTGCCTTTGGCCAAAAAACTCTCATCTTTGGCGCACTCTCTTACACGCACTCTCTATATGTACGGTATATTGAGCTAACGGTATTCTGTAATAACTAGAGCTGCTAAGTTGTTGTTGCTAGTATTGCTGATGATTGCAAATTGCGCGTGTCGTTGTTGCTTCTTTCTGTTTTGACTGCCTGTCAAACGCATATTCCTAATTTTTTTTCCCGCTCGCACATACTCCAACTCGACTCGAAAGTTGCGCCGCCGTTGCCGTTACGTTTAAAAATTTGACACGCTGCTTAAATAAGCTAGTAAATTAGTTTTCGTATATTTCTCGTGGCATTATTGGAGACGTCACTCGTTTGCGCTTACGTGTACACAAATTGCCAAAAATAGCCAAGTAATAGTTGAAATAACAAAAGCACTAAAACAACAACAACAAGAACAACAACAAACAAAATGCAGCAACATCAGCTGCTGAACTAAATAAAAAGGCTTTGCTTGCGCCTGCGTCATTGTGTGTGTATGTGTGACTGTTTGCCTTCAAGCCGGCATAACGGCACTTCTATTTAAACAGCTGAGACGTCAAATTATTAGAAAAAACAAAAAAGGGCAACCAAAAATAACAAACGCCTACAAAAATGTATCGAATCGGTCCAATTGGACGCAAATCAAACTTCCATTCGCGCGAAAAATGCCTAATTGGACTCGTGCTGATCACACTGTGCTTCCTCTGCTTCGGCGGTATCTTCCTGCTGCCGGACAACTTCGGCAGCGAACGCGTCCTCCGTGTCTACAAGCACTTCCAGAAGGCCGGTCCCGAGATCTTCATACCCGCCCCGCCACTGGCCGCCCATGCGTCCCGCAACGAGGATCCCCATTTTATGGGTGATCGCCAGCGCCTGCAACAGAAAATCATTGCCGAACTGGGCGATATTTTAGATGAGCCGCAGGCAGGCGCAGCGGCAGCAGCAGCCGCAGCCGCACAAGCAGCAGCCCAAGCCGATGCTGATGCTCAGGCGCCAGCGCCGTTTGCGCAGCAGGAGCAGCCGGCTGAGCAGGAATCGATGGCAATGCAGGTGAATGTTGTTTCTGTGCCAGGATCAGATTCAACCACTCACAACACTAACAACAACAATGTACTCACCTTAAAGCTGCCCATGGGCATGGGCAGAGAGCGAGCGGCAGAGCATGGCGCCGACGCTGCCATGGAAGAGAAGCGTCTCAAAGTCAAAGAGGTGAGTAAATATTTGTTATGTACTCACAACTGTCGCTCATCATTTGATCAACGTTGACGAGCGCAAATTACGCAGCCATCTCTTTCGCTCTAGCGTGAACAGTCTATTTTGAAAGTAACATATGTATAAGAAAAGAATGTCATCATATTATATAATTAATTAATTTCAAATTGTGTCGAATCCCAAAGTCTTTAAGCTACTTTTCTTATACAATTAACGTTAGCCAAGTCTTAAAAGTTCTTCTCAGCTAGCAATTTTGTCTCTCGCAGCAAGTTGTTTTTTTTTTTTTTTGTCTCGTGTTTATACTTGTTCCTCTTCCTCCCGCCTGTACACTTCCGCGCTAGCAACTGTGACGTTGACGTTGACGGATGCTGTGACGGCGACGGCAACGTCGACGCCTTGACGCTGATAACTCGTTGATTCGCATTACGAATCTATTTATTTTGCTGTCGCTCACAAAAAAACGTGGAGCATTTGCGGCGGGTAATGCGATGACATCGTTTTTGCACATGGCCCACAAGAGACTTCGGTTTATTCCAGTGAAGTTCGGCTTTGGTGCATACGAAATTTGTGTCTTGTGAGTAAACACAAGAGAGCGAAATTGCATTAAAAATAACAACAACAACTGCTGCTGCTGTTGATCACGCATACATTTTCAAGTAACGGCTCTTACGCTCTTCAGCTACTTTAGCACTTTTTTTTTGTTGCAATTGGCCTAATTATGCACAGTTTCGCAATATACTATGCAAAAAAACCTTTTAATATGCAAAATTTTCAGAAAAAAAATAGCACTACACATTGCGATAATGGAATGGAATGTTGATTTGTGATAAAAATATATAAATCGGTAGAATAAAAAAATGAAATTCAATTGAACACATGTTTAGCACAATTTGTTGCTGATTAAAAATGAATATAAATATGATGGGGAAATATCAGAAATTTTTTATGAAGTGATTTCACTTTTGTCGCTTATCACCACCCATTGTTGCTGGCCAAACCCGTTTTTGATTAGTTCTACGATTGTTTTGTGCTTCTCTACTGACCTAGAATTCCAAACACACAGGCGCTAAAAAAATATTAAGTAAGAATGAAGCAAAACAATATATAAAACAGAATCAAAGCAGCAGCAGCAACAACAAACAAAACCTAACGTTTACGTGTTCTTTGTTCTAACTACTATACATTCTTTGTTTTGCTCTGGCGTTCGTACATTGTTAAGAAAAAGGTATTAATTAAAAGAGCTTCAATTTGATTGCGCAAGTATTCCTTTAGTTCACACCTATCTTATCTACTATTTTGCGTACATTGAACTATTTTATTTTTTCAGCATCCCGTTTAACTCAGTTTCGCTTTTCTTCCAAATGTGAAGCGATCAAATGGCCTTGCTCTGGGCTACGCTTAACACATCACCCTCGCCTGTCTCTCTTTCGCTCTCTTTCGGTCTCTTGATTCCAGAGTGTTTCTGTTTGTCACGTCACAATTTTTGCAAGAAATGCGAAAGCCAACAAAAGCGAAAAGCGAACACAACAACAACACTCAATTGTCTTAATTTGTCGCTCTCGCACAAAGATCGTAAGATATATGTACATATGTATATAAACCGGTTTGCCGGCTTTGGATCACGATCCGGAAATTTATTTGTCAAGTGAACAATTATTTTATTAAAACCGCCAGAGAGATTTACTGTACATATTTAGATAGCGTTACGTATTACGTATTACACAATTCTCTACAGTTACAAGCGCGAAACATTTTTCGTTATTAATCTGTATAAATCACTTTGCAACAAGGAAACTTATCTAAACCACATTCTTTCGTTAGTAAAAAGTAGCACTTGAACAAATTTGTTTAATAATAATATCATTGGATATTTTAATGTGCGCCTCTTCAAATTCGACATACCAAATGAAATATTTGTGGTGAATTTTATGAATTGGTTCTACGAAATACTAGATGCATTTGAACCTGAAGGTGTTAAGTTTGATGCTTTAAGTATTTGCTAATCAAATTATCATTAATTGGAAAGTTGTTGTGACGATGTACAGTGGGGCTTATATTTAACGGAAAAATTCATTACCTTTTTTGTATTTGTTTTTCCGATTTTTCATTAGCTTGAAAATGAATAAATCACAGCTCTACATAGATTCATTGCCAATAATAACTGTACTTAAATAGCTGCGCGTTCCTCTCTCGCTTCTGCTCACACGCTCTCAGAAGTTAACTGTAAAACTTCTTTGTACTCTCTAACGGGCTCTCAACGCTTAGTGTTAGGCATTGCTGTTAATTGCTGGCATCAACAGCAGAGCAACTAATTTTTGTTGTTGAACGAACCATTTAAATAAACATTTAAAGCAAACAAACGAAAACACAAAATACATACATATAATAATATGAATTAGCTGTTATTGTACATACACACATACTTTTGACTCGATTAGTCCGCCCCAATTATAGAATTTGAAAGCAACATTTTACAGGCCAAACTAAGCATGACATTTTCGTGACAACTCATTAAAAAAACAATTTACTGAGAGAAAGTATTGTACAATTATTTGTTTACTTAATGTTTCAATAACTGCCAAACAGAGTTTAAGCATGGCTAAAATATTCTATTTATTTTTATCATTTTTTTTCGCTTGCCATTTTCAATTAAGTAATTGCCGTACACATTTGCCACAATACAAAAAAGGTGCTGACTGTATTTATATTTATATTTATGTGTTTTTGCTTTTTGTTTTTTTACTTTATCGCTTTTGGTGACATTTAGTTGGCCAAGTACGCGCGGGCTTGGCTTTCACAAATAGCACAATTCGTGCTATGCATGCAGATTTACTATACTATATATATATCTAAAATACAACAACAAACATTGTCCACTAGCTAGATGTGTGTCAATAACCAGCGGCAACAGCGTCAACATCATCGAATCACTTGCCACAAACAAATCCATTGTCGGGGAAATGTTTGTTCGTTCGTTTTAAAAAAAAGTCTGTCAAACTGACGGACTTTTTGTAATCTTTGTCAATTAAATAGGAATAAAAGTTAAATGAATCTATTCAATTTCAACTAGTTGTTCGAGTGTTTGAATGGATTTGAGTAATTCAAACTCAGTAGAAATAAACATTGTCATTCTTCTGATCTTAAGTTACTAAAGTTTGCAGCAGTTCGAGCATTTTTCGCAAGGTCCAAACGCATTTCATATTTCTATCGCAAAAATAACCCCAAGTGGCCTCTGACCCTTGGGCTTTTTGACCTTTGCTGCCCGTCTCTCTCTCAGATCCACAGAGAACAGAACATCTGTGAGCCGACATTTGGGCTTTTGGCCGGCACTCGACTTGAACCGCTCTGCATTGCGGTGTCGAGACAACTGAACAAGAAGCTTCTTCCAGCTGCAACGATGGGAATGTAACGTTCAACTCGTTTCGTTGTCAACTTGTTCCGCGTCGTTAGCGTAAAAGCTGTTTGTAAAAAGCTCTTTTGGCGTAAGCTTAAACAAGCACAACACATTTAGTTGTTTTTGGCGCCAAAAAAACAACACGCGCGCGCTGCGAAACTAAACTTTGTAGTTGTGGAGGGGGAGGAGGGCATGCAGAAAGCTCCAAAACAATGTGAAAGAGTTCATTAGCTATGCACTGCGAAACGTTAGCTCAATATTGTATGCAAGAATGCATATTTAAAGCTTGTTAAAAGTTGAAAAATATAGATTTTTATATTATTAAAAAGAATTTTAATATTAAGTTACACGTGAAATATTTTAGTTTGTTTAGTATTTTAA
The DNA here is from genome assembly GCA_035044585.1 of Scaptomyza polygonia. Taxonomy (NCBI): domain Eukaryota; kingdom Metazoa; phylum Arthropoda; class Insecta; order Diptera; family Drosophilidae; genus Scaptomyza; species Scaptomyza polygonia. The sequence goes on along the minus strand of JAWNNU010001403.1, from coordinate 492,898 downwards.
GCATCGAAAGGGTATTTGTAATGCGTAGCGTTTAAGCTGCTTGTTTCCGATTCGCAAGCGAAGCAACTCGTTGCGACTCGCCTCTCGACTCGATGCCAATCGTCTACCGAAACGAACATCATTCGGTTGACAGTCGTGCCCAGTGTTCGGCTGTTGCTGTTTTGTTTTTGGGCGCCCAACATTTGTGGACCCCTTAACGGCGCCGTTTGGCCGTCTGACCGGTCGGTCGGTCGGTTGGTCGTTCGGTCGGTCGTTCGGTCGGTTGGTCGGTCGGTCCCTTCGTCTGTCTGTCTGTCGGTCGGTCGCACATTGGCTTGGCTTGGCTTGGGTTGGCTTGGCTCGACTGGCTTCTTGTGTTGATGTTTTGCTCTGGCGCGTTTAATGTCTCGTCTGCGCTAGAAGCGTCAACTCCACCACGCAACATTCGCACGCTCGCGACTCGGTGTCAATCGGGCGGGCAACTAACTCTTGCGCTACACTTCGTTCAAACCTTGTTGTTGCCTTTGTCACAGTCGGTTCTATTTGCTGTCTGCACTCCAAAGTGTTGTGTTCAAGGCTACCTGCAGCAGCAGTGGCAGCACCAGCACCTTAAATTAAACTAAAAAAAAAGAGTCAAAAATCAGAAACCAGGAAACCACCAAAAGTACAAAATTTGCTGTTAATGCGTTTGTTTACCACGGGCCCCAAATGCCAAATGTGTGTTTGCGTTTTTTTGGCCGGCCAAAAGCGCGTAAATAAACAATAAACAAGGCACTGAGGTGGCAAGAAGCAAAACAAAAAGAAAACGCTGCCGCAGGCTTGCATTGTTTCGTTTTTCTTGCTGGTATTAATTATGGTTGAACGTTGCAGGATGCAGGATGCTGCTGGCCTCTGTCCTCTGTCAGGCATGCAGGCAGTCAGGCGGGCGTGAACGGATGTGTTGCAATGTGTTGGATGACGCCAAAGTTTTTGGGGGCAGCCGTTTTTTTTTTTTTTTGTTGTTGTTGTGCCTTGTTTGTTTTCAGTGTTTACATTTTAATGAGTGAATGCAAAACAAAAATGCAACCAGTTAACAACATTTGAATGCATAATTAATTAACACAAAAAATATGCAAAGCCCAATTGAATTAGTTCCAAGCCAACGGAGCTGCAAATCCTTAATTTAAATAATTTTATTTAACAATTATTTTCATTTGTTTTGCGAGTTTTTTATTTATTTTATTTTCTACTCGTTATATTAACATTTTTAATATTATTCCTTAAATAGAAACGAATAAATATGTTTCGCATTTTTGCTATTTTTTCATTAACATTCTTGAATTTTAATTCAACTTTGTTCATAAACAAAGCTACAAAAAATAATTAAACAAAATCTGCATTTGAATGTCGCTTCAACATATTTTTTTTTTTTTTCAGCCTTAAGCCAAAATGAATTTAATTATACTATGTGTAAAATAAATAGAACGAATAGAAGAAGAAGTCATGCAATAATTTTGCAAAATTACTCTTACTTTCGCATCCTTGCACCTGCAGTGCTTTAACTACCCCCCCCACCCATCCCCTAGAGACACAAGTTGAGCTTGCAACAAAATTCATATTCGCGCACAAAAAAAAAAACAGAAATAGATAATGCTTCACACGAATTTTATTTCAATTATAAACAAAAGTGAGAATGACTTAGTGAAAAAAGACTGAAAAAATTTATTAAAAGAACACATTTATTGAATATATTTAAAATTGAGGGCTTGGGTCTGAAAATTGCACAAAAAAAAAAACCTCAAACTATTTAATTTTTATTGAATAGTAATGTTTTTATTTCTTGAAATTTCTACATAAATTATTATTATTAAAAATTAAGTTTTTTTTGAGCTTCTATTACTTTTTTTTTACAATTTTAGCTGACAGAAAACTTCTTTTAACACAGTTTTAACTCAATAAAACTAGCACGCAATACAGTAATCACCCGATAAAGCATATTTAAAAAGTCCGTCAAAAAAAGACTCAAAAGACATAAAAATCAAATGTTCCGTTTTTAGCATTAAATAAATGTTAAATATTCTTTTGTAAATTAACAAAAAAAAAAACAAGTAAGAAGGCTCTAGTCGGGAGAGCTCGACTAGAAGATACCCTGAACCCAGTTTCAATCAATATTTTACTTCTTGCGCCCTACAAGTATGCTTCAAATAATGATAAATTTAAACAAAACTAATAACTGAATTAACTTAACGATATCTCCGGTGTTTCTTAACCGATTTGAACGAAATTTTGAGAAAAGTTCTATCGTTACGCATTATTAAAGGGTATAAAAATAATGTTGCCTACATTTTGTGTATAAACAACTTTTGCACAATTATATTATGCCCATTTTTGCAACCACATTTTAATTGGCAAAGAATATAAAAAAAATAAAAACCTTTGAAAATCGCACATAAAAATGTTGTGCCATAGACAACACTTGTGGGTGTGTATGAATGTGTGTGTGTGTGTGTGAATGTGTGTGTGGCTATATGTTTAACTAAACACAGACACACATGAGAGAGAGAGGCAAGAGCACCGAGATAGTGTAACACATAAAATGCGTGTTTTTTTTATTAACACTTTGAGCATCAAAATAAAATACGCATACGACCTGTTAGGCCAGACAAATGGCGAACAGAAGCTGATAATGCTAATGCTATATTGCAGCTTAAGTTGATATTGTGTGTGTTTGTTGCCTGAATTTGATGCTAAAACCAAAGCTCAAAAAACCAAAGCCAAAGTTGAAAAAGCCAGCGCCAGTCTTCCCCTAGTTGAGCCTAGACAAAAGCATATCATGTCTAACATTTATACCAAACAGGACACACCACACCCTTCTTCTTCTTGTTGTTTTTACTTGTCGGTTTTGCGGTTAGCCCGCCCACAACAGACAGTGTGAGTGTGTAATTTTATATGGATATATCGCGGTTAGAGGCACGGCGCTCAACGTGTGTTTACAGGCAACTCGAGTGCACTTAAGCGTTGGTAGTAAGCCCTGGCTAAGCCGTTGGCGGGACGATTATGTTGCTTGTTGTTTGTTGCTGTTGCCACTTATGTTTGGCATGCAACAAATGCATTGCCAGGCCTCAGGTCGCTCAACATCTCTATCGCTCTACGTGTCCTATCAGAGCAACATCTAACTAAATTATCCAACCGAAAACCGAAGACAACGAGGTCGGTTTGATGTCTTTTTTTTTTTTCGGCCACAAAATAGTTTTTCCTGGTATATCGATAAACGATAACGGGTTACATCTATCGTTACCAAACTTATAGACTCGTCTTATGCTCATAACTTTTGTGATTTTTTTTTCTTTCTCAGTTTTGTTTATCGATGCCGATTCGATTTTGAATGGCATCCGCTTTAGCTTAATCTACTTTGATAGACTTTGCTTTGTTTGATTGTTTTTTCATATATACAGTATTTATCTCACTCTTGAACAAAGTTTTACCCCAACCTGTGCCAATTATACAAAAAATCTTCGTCTGCTTTTGTCCTCATACAAATGGCTTTTCAATGTTTTGACTGTGTCAACTGCAAAAAGTAAAAATATGTTTCTATATATTTGTTTTAAATTGCTTTCGCTTAAAAACTTTGAAGACAACCCATTTATGTCTGCCGTTGACCTGTAAAGGAAAGGAAAGAAAAGGCAAAACCATTTGTGGCAATGTCTGTCTGTGTGTGTGTTTCGGCTTGTTCTGCTCTTAGCCACTTGTTCTCAGTGCTCAGGACTTTACGTTTGACACGTCTGATTTGATGTCAAGACAAATTTACATTTATTGTTGTTGTATGGCTTTCTTTTTTTTTGGTTTTTGGTTTTGTTCGGTTTTTGGTTTACTTTTACAAGCCTTTTGCATATTATTGACTTTGGGGTTTTTGTGGACTTTTTTTTTTTGGTTTTGGCCCCAGAGCAGCTTTACTGTGACTTTGGCCACATTATTAATAATTCATTGCGCTTTCCACGCCTTTTTTGTTTTCGTGTTTTTTGTGTTTTGTCGCCAGCTCATAATTCTTGCCGCTCCGCCTCAAAGTATGCTATGAAAATAGGCCAGCAGCCAACAACAAAAGAACCGCCAAACACCAACAACTAACCAAAAAGAAAGCAACCAAGAAGGAAGCCCGCAATTTATCAGCACACGATGGCCCAGGCTTGTTATGCTTTCCACTTTTTTTTATATATAGTATACTCTTTCGAAAGTAGGGCATATGAGCTATAAGTTGTTGTTGTGCGAACAGAGTTTTTATGCCAAAAAGAAACGCTGTTATAAGAAATAAATAGTAAAATATATATATAGTAGAAATTATACATCGTTCAACATTTAATGGGGGATTGATTATTTCCCAAATATTTCTATCGGCAAAAAAAAACTTTTGTACAAATTTTAGTTTTTTAGCACTTTTTGGCTTGCAATGTGCGTTTATAGCCCATCAATCAATCAATCAATCAGTCAGTCAAAGATCTTTTATATCATATACAGTTAATTGCTAGAGTATTTAGTCTTCAATACTTTGGTTCTAGCATTTATTTTTTACCTGTTTTCTAAATATTTTTTTTTGCTTTTATTTTAAATCTTTTTTGCAGTCTGGCAAACTTTTTGTGCAACTGCTCTCTCGCTCTGTGTGTGTTGCATGTGTGTGTTTCTTTGTTTGTTGCTATGAATTTTGCCAATTTTTATTTAAGCCCCCCTCCCCGCCCCTGTCCCCCCCCCCTGCTGTGTGTGTTGTTTGTTGGCCAGCCATTTATTTATTTTTATTTTTCTCTGTTTGACAGCAACTGCAGCATTGTATAATAAATTGTAAAAAAGAAATCCTCCAGCTGACTTTTTGGCCAGCAGGGATCCGCTTTCACGGTTTTTTATTATTATTATTATTGTTTTTTTTTATTACTCATGTGTGTGTGTGTGTTGCAATTTAATTGCCAAGTTCAGTTTGATGCCATTTTGCGGTATTTGTATCCTTTTTCTGTTGTTGTTGTCGTTGTCACCTGTCTGCCAGTGGCAGTCACCAAATCCTTTAAACAAATTTTACAAAAGATGCGTTTGAGCCAAAAAATAAAGCGAAATGCATGCATGTCAAACTGTTTGTCAATTACAATAACAAATTGTACATATAAATAAATGATTTGTGTCTAAGAAAAATCTCTTTCCAAGTAAATTTATTATATTTCCATATAAATGCCGTCATCTGATACCAATTTCCTTGAAATTCAATAATCTTAAATAATAATTCAACCATGTTAAAGCGTTTATGATTGAAAATAACTGTGCATTAAATAAACATACGTAATTGTTATTTTTGTTACTTTTTGTTGCTTTCTGATTACTTTTCTGTTTAACTGGAAATTCAATTTTGCTTAACGCTATTCAAACACCCAAAGAGCAGCACTCAAAGGATGCTAAGACCACAGCAAATACTGCATTCTACATACGTATACATACGTGTACATATACACTTCCATACATATTAATATGAATATATGAAATTTCTTTGTAATTCTTTCTGTGTGTGTGTAAATACCGTATTACTTAAATTCCATTTAAAGTGCTTAACCCGTTCCATATATATAAAAAGTTAAATAGCTCTAGTCGAGAAAATATCTATATATATAGAGCGACTATCTATGTGTAAATGTGTGTGTGTGTGTGTGTGTGTGTGTGTGTGTGTGTGTGTGTGTGTGAGTTTATACAGATTGAGTGTAAACTTCAATCTTTGTTAGCTTTTTGGTTTCTCGAATAGGTTTTGATTAAATTTTCCTAAATTCCAACCATTTTTAAGGCAATTTTGAAATTTTTCTTGTCTAGGTAAATTTTTGCCATCGATTGTATGCAAAGTTATCGAAAATTCAACACTGTCTCTAAGGAAACTTCATTTTTTGCTAGCATTTATGTTTCTCAATAGGCTTTTGATTAAATTTTCCTAAATTCCAACAATTTTTAAAGCAACAGTGAAATTTTTATTGGTTTGATCAATATTTGCCATCGATTCAATGAAAAGCTATCGATAATTTGACACTGTCTCTCAGGAAACTTCACTTTTTGCTAGCACTTATGTTTCTCGAATCGGTTTTGATTAAATTTTCACAAATGTCGGAACAATTTCTAAAGCAATTTTCAAGTTTTTCCTGGCTAGGTCAGTTTTTGCCATCGATCATATGCAAAGTTATCGAAAATACAACACTGCCTTTGAGTTTACTTCATTCTTTCTTAGCATTTATGTTTCTCAATCGGTTTTTGATTAAATTTTCATAAATTTTTAACAATTTTTAGAGCGATTTTGAAATTTTTCTTAGTAAAGTCATTTTTTGCCATCGATAATTTATCGATAGTTAAACACTGCCTTGATACGCCTATGGTAAGTGAGACTTGATTGGTGCTGCTGATCCATAATATATAGCTTCAATATTATATCTTAGATGCTTTCTTCCGCCTCTCTTTTGCTTAGGTAGAATTGAAGTCCTTGCAAAAGTTTATAATAAAGTTGTGCTGCAGTTTTGTGTTGTACCTCAAAATGTTGTACATGGAAATTTAAGCTAGCTTTAAAATATGCAATTCATGTCAACAACAACAACATTCTTTTTGGTATTCTTTTTTGTCACATCACGCAACAAAGTATGCTATGGTTTTTTTTTTTTTGTTTTTTTTGGTAATGAAAACACATTTTGTGTGTGTATCTTCTTCTTTTGCTTGCAACAGGCAGCTGGAAGCAAAACACCTGTGCTCCCAAAATTGCACAAATGCAAATGCGACACTCGAAAGAGTTTTTTGGAGTGACAAAAAAAAAAATGGATAATAGAATTGCGAAAAGGAAAAGACAGGCAAACAGACTAACTTAGTTGTCAGACATGTCTGGCATTGTGCCAACGCAAGAAAAAGAAATACAGAAAGTGAAGAAGAAGTTGGTATTTGTTGTTGTTTTAGTTCAAATCGACTTGGCTTTATCGACATTATCTGTGAATGCAGCAGGCAGGCAGCATAACAGCTGCAGCAGCCGCAGCTAATTTCCTGTGCTTGTTATTTTCATCCTGTCACGAACTGACAATGCAACTTTGTCCCTGACATTGACTAATTAAAGGTTACGCTTTTGGCTACTTTCCTTTTTTTTGTATGTGTGTGTGTGTGTGTGTATCGATTTTGATTGGGGCAAACCTTTGACCTTTGGTAGAATGAGGCTTTGGCAGAGTCAGGCCTGCCCTGCCTGCCTGCATGCCGAATTAGATTGAACGAACATATCGTGTTTGCGCTTCTGCTTAACAACAACAACAACAACTCAAACGCACAACCAGACACCACAAACAGGGCAGAGCACAGCGGCGACAGCACACTCGAAAGCACAAACACACACAAACAAACACACAAACACTAAACAGCTGCAATAGACAATGGCCATGCCATACAATTGTGACTTGCGTTTTGGGCTTCTCTCGACATTTTCCTTATTGTTGTTGCGTGCTGTTGCTGTGCTTTGTTTCGTGCTGCTGCTACTGCTGCTGCTGCTGTGTTGCAGTTTTAATAATTCAAAGTGCTGTTAGCCGTTTGCTGCTGCCGCTGCTGCTTGCCGAAACAGCTCCCTGCTTGTATTTAATGTCCTTTTGTTTTGGTATTTACACCGACCGCATTGAATATATATGCGTATACGTAATATGTTCCCCTTACCCCTCCTCCTTTCACATTAATATGGCAGCAAAACTTGACAACTGCATGAGAAAAAAAATATAAAATACTGTCAGCACATTTCAATTTGTGATGTGTTTGGTGTTGCCATATCATATACCCTACTCGACTTTCGTGTCATTGTGAAAATGTTGTGCAATGTGTAACAAAAAAATATCAAAATCATACAGCAAAAGCGTAAAGTCTCTGTTCAAAAAGATTATTTAACGGAAAACTTTCTTTAGTTAAAGCTAAAAAATTGAGCTAATAAATGTTTTTATGCCCTGAACCCTTAAAATGGGTAAATCAGGGTATAATGGTTTTATGGCAAAAGTATGTAACAGGCAGAAGGATGCATCTCCGACTACATAAAGTATATATATTCTTGATCAGTATCAATAGCCGAGTCGATATGGCCATGTCCGTCTGTCCGTCTGTATGAACGCGTAGATCTCAGAGACTACAAGAGCTAGAGACTTCAGGTTTGGAATACGAGTTCTCCTATACCATGAACAAGAACAAGTTTGTTTCAAACTATCGATAACTATTCTGGTTTCCGATATACACATGGAATCGATTACAAAAAAATCTAAAAATGGGGATTAGTACAATAGGTAACGATAGACATTTGCTCAAAATTTCGTCCATAAGATATCTATTAAGAAACACCGGAGATATCGTAAAGTTAAGTCAGTTATTAGATTTGTTTAAATTGAACATTATTTGAAGCATACTTTTAGGGCGAAAGGAGTAAAATATTTATAGCAACTGGGTTTAGGGTATCTTCTAGTCGGGCTCTCCGGACTAGAGCGTTTCTTACTTGTTTTCATTAGATAAAACTTAAATATGACCTTAAATTTAGCTTAAGCATTTTGGTATGCCCTTTTTTTGTTGAGCAGGTCAAGATTTTTAATTGCATTTCCCACTTGCCAATGGTTGAATTTTGAACGAAACTAGGTCGTTTCACATGTCTAATTAGTTCGGTTTCTATTTGCGGTTTTATTTCGCCATTTTTTCAAGTGTCAGATTTGTTTTTAATTAATACACTTAATCCACACTTGGACAGAAAACCTTCTAATATTTCCATAATTTTTGTGAGCTGAATGGCTTGACTGGCTTTTAACCCATTTTCTTGATGCGCTTTCACTTTTATTTTCACTTTCGGTTTTTTTCTTCTTCTTCTTCTTCTTTTGGTTTTATTTTTGTTCTCATTGCCGCATTTATTTTTTGAACGCATTATTTTGTCATTTTGCACATTTTTAACGTTATTTTTTTTTCTGGTCTATTTTTGGTTTGGCATTCAAATGCTCATTTCATTTTTTGGCCACGTTATTTTTTTGTAGTTGTGCAACGAAAGCGTTTAGAGTTTTTTCTTTTTTTGGGCTTAATGCTAAGCAGATGTTTTTTTTTTTTTTTTTTTGTTGCGTCTCCTGATTTGCATCCAAGGCCTGCCTCTCGCTCAACGCGTCCTTGTGAATCCAAATGTGACTTCGTTTCAGCGATTCAATTTCAACTAAAGCCAACTTAAATCAACAACAACAAACAAACAAAACCTTTCTAAGCTTCAGCCTTGAAAACGTATCTCTAATTAGTAGAGCGGCTTGTGGCCTCTGGCTTAAAGCAATGCCTCTTATACGATATCTTGGCCTGCCACACTTCTTCCTTCAACATACTCACACACACACCCACTCACACACATATCCATATACAAAGTGCGATAATTATAATGAGCCTTAAGTTGACTGTCAATACGCACACATAGCAATTACTCTTTATAGATATATGTACATATATATAAACATTAATGACTTTCTGTCTTGACATTTTCTTAGCATCGCTTGAGTGATTTATGTTTAAGTCAAAACCATTTAAGCCATTTTGACTTTTCATTTAACCTTTTTGGATTGACAAAATGCACCAAATAATCCTTCAATAAAGTCAATTATTTTGAACTATGAATAATAATATAATAATATTTACATTCACGATAGATTTGACTTTTTGAAATGAGTAAAAATTTAAAAAAAAAATTGTGGGAATTTTATTATTCCTTTTAATAAATTAATAAACGAAAAAGCTATTTATTACAATTTATTTATTTATTTTTTTAAACTATTTTTTATTTAAATAATTAATAATAATCTAAGGCTAGATATGTTTGCTATGTTGACAGTCGACCAAAATAAAGTGAAAACCTTTAGAATAAAAAATATTATTTAAATGTCGATAAAATGCTTTAAATAAAAAGTCTGCATACATTTTTAAATTAAATAAATTAATGTTTCTAAAGGTCAAACAATTCCCAGAATTATTGGACACAAAGTAAAGCAGAAAATAGCTAACAAAGCTAACAAAAAAATAGCTAGAAATATATTAAAAAGCTCTTATGATAAATACTTAATTATAAGTGGCATCCCGTTTTAAATATGAGTGAGTTGCAAAGAAATTAAAATTAAAAAAAAAAAAATGCTAACAAAAGTTTTTACTAATTTTTGCTGTTATTTTTTGCTATTATGACAATCCCTTGGCTATGTCCTGTCACTCATTATTGTTAGTTTGCATTGGTGTTAGTGTGGATGTGTCAAGTATTAAGTACACTGAGAGAAAATAACTAAGTTATTAATTAACTAATTAAATTAATTAAACGTTATTAAAACTTAATATTTTAAACTTTGCTTTTGCTAAGAATGAATTTGTTAAAGCTAAGAATTTAACAACGTAATTTATTTATTCAAAATAAAATTTGTATTTGTTTCAAACTTCGTTTAACTTGATTCAAGATTTATAAATGCCTAATTCAAGCACTTTGTACTTAATTTAAAATAATTCAATTGAATTTTAATATATTTAGAGCTTAGCTTGTTTCAAACACAGCTTTTTCTTGCTTTAAGTAAATTTCTACTTAACTCAATGCAATTTTCTTTTACTTTAAAAATTTTCACTACTTATTTTAAGAATTTTTTACAAATTTTTGATAATTTGATTGAATTTTAAACTTATTTAGAGCTTAAATATATTCAAAAAGTGCTTTAAGAAGATTTTTACTTGTTTTAAGATAATTTTGTCTTTTTTTTAAGTGTTTTGTACAATTTTTTTGGTAATTCAATTGAGTTTTGATTTTTAAAGAGTTTTAATTGATTCAAAAATTGCTGTAAAAAGAGCTTTACTTGTTTTAAGATAATTTTGTCTTGTTTTAAGTATTTTGTTGAAATATGAAACTTTTTTTCTCTCAGTATGTGTGTGTGTGTGTGTGTTGCTGATGCAATTGTGGTCATCAAAAGTTATTCATATGCAAGTGCGTCAATTAGAAAGCAAGGGCTAAGGACGAACGAAAGGACACTGGGGAGAAAGTTTGAGCTCGGTTGGGCGTCCGTCTAGTTGACAAGCTGTCAAAAGCCGGACGGACCAAATAGACAGACTTAAAGACTGACAGCCAACGACAGGACACTTGTGCTTCTAAGGCGTAATGCCTTGGGGGGATGGACGCGGGTATTTTGGGTAATTTTCTCGCTGAGAAATTGCTGTTCATCTATTTATTACGTATACGCAGCGTTTGCTGTAAATGTGTCTCGTTGTTTTTGGCTGGCACAAAACTGCAATTAACTTGCGTTGCAATTTAATAAAGTGGCCAACAGTAACTGTTCCAAGAATTCAAACCCCTAGATTCCGCTCGAGTACCCACCCCGCCTCCTCCCCCACCATTCCCATGCAGGCATTCTTGCTTGGTGTTAAATGAACAACAGCAACGTCTTACTCATCATTTGCCGCTTGTTGCACGACCATCTGTTTGGCAAGGCTGTGGTTGCTTCAGGGGGCGTGGGGGGTGGATTGGGAATTAGGGTGTGTGTGTGTGTGTGTGGCATGCCTTGTTGTAATGCAATCTGTTTGCGAAAAGCCTGATGCACAAAGCCGGGACTCTAGAGACGAGGCACGAATTATGATGATGAGCACTGCAAATGTGTGTGTGCGTTTGAGTGTGTTTGTGCATTTAAATAAAAACCTTTTATCTCTATCATGCATTGTCAGGCATACTATTTAAAATTGTCAAATTCCGTGGTTGCTCAAAATATGATTAAAATCAAATAAATGCATATTTCAAGGAGCTTAAAGTATTAATGGCAACATTTTTTTATTGTTGCAACTTGAAAAATAATCCAGCTGCATGAATATATAATATACTTTTTTTGTTATGCATTCAAATTTTATAAATACTTTTTTTTTAGTCATAATAAATAACTATAACTTGTAGACTTTTTTTTTTTGACAAATATCTACTGAATATTGACTGATAATATTGTATCAAAATTTCGATTGAAAGTTCTAAATTAACAAGCTAACAAAATATTGTTGTTATCGATTAATCGAAACGAAACTTTCAAGTTTTACCTTTTAGCTATTTATTAAGCATTATTTAGTTAAATGCGCATCGCTTATTAATTTGGCGGCTGCTGTTCCGCTTCCATTTGGATCAGCACACGCGCTTGAGCTTTTGTTTCACGCACACACTTACGCACACACACACACACACACATAATTGACGTCGCAATCAACGTCAACGTCTCAGTTGCTTTGAAATTCGAAGTCGAATTCGGTTGCGGACGCAGCTGGTTCTTTCGGGCATTATTGTTGTTGCTTTGGCATACTTGCGGATTTAATTGAGCGGCATGCGAAATTTCTGACACGCTTTTGGCGCACACACGCACGCACACACGCATACTCATGCAATAACTTCTATATCCCAAAGGCAAAGAAACTCATTTAATTGAATATTAACGCGCCTTTTTTTCTAGACAAATTATATGCGTACATGTATGTATATTTATATGTATGTATATATTTTTGGACAATTGACATCGACGAATAATAAAGTCGTCTGTGCTTGTTTTTTGTTTTCTAATTTTTTTCAATTAATGAAGCTGCGTCTTTGTCGTTTAATTAATTTGGATGAAAGAGCCCTTTAAGCAGTAGCAAAATATTATATATGTATATACCCTGTATTTAAATGTTATTATTTATTAATTATTATTTATGTTTGTTTGTTTGTTATTAATTATTATTTATGTTTGTGCTTATAAATGAATGCTTCTACTTCGTAAAGTTATAAATCCATAACTCTTGACACATTTTTTTGGTATAATATTTCACACACAGCAGGGTATCTTGCAGTCAAATACTGCTGACCTTGACAATTTTACTACAGTTTTATTTTTTGGCAACGATATCGAAAATCATCGGTTCGGTTGAAGTGGGTTGTGGGAGCTGAGAAAAAGGCACATTAACCCCTGCTGAGTAGAAGAAATGTCGCGTTAAAGATAATTAACGGATTACATTTTCAATTGAACCATGTTGAAGGCATTCCAATTAGTGGTAATCATTGGTGTCGTTTTGTTTGTATTAAAGCAAACATTCTGATTGACTCTTGCCGCTTTGTTTAAGAGCATTTTTTGTGTATTACTCATACATATTGTATTTATTTTTTTTTTTTTGGCTGGGCGCACCCCGAAATTTTTGGCGAAAGCAATTAGTAAGAGCCAAACGATATTTGTTGACTCCTTTTCGGTTATTGTTTTTTTTTTTTTTGATTATTTTGCTGACGTTACAGGGAGCAGCAGCAATAAAGAAACAAAACACATAAAAAAAAAAAACAAAGCAAATGCAAAAACAAATATAATGCTAAATATAAACTTAAACAACAACTACGACTTTACCAACAACAACAAAATCATCATGCAAATTCGATTGGAGCAGCGCGCAGCTGCGACGGCTTCGCTGCCAATGCGACTGGCAGCGGCGCCGGCGCCAAGGTGAACGAGCAGCAGAAGCTGTCGCAGCTGAAGCAGAGTGCGAGAGTGAGAGAGCGAGCAGCAGTAAACAAAAAGAGCGTCGAGTAACGGTGTCAATAGCAAATGCACAGAGTGCATTAGCGTCGCTGCAGCAGCAGCAGCCGCTGCATTCGAGTTTCAGCAGTTCAACGCAGCTGACGTTGGCGGTCGGCAGAGAGCGAAAGCGAATCAAAGCGCAGCTAACTTCAAACTTAAAACACCGAATCAAGCCGAGCCAAAACGAAACGAAACAAAACGAATCGAATGCGTGCGATCGCTGGCGACGGGGCCAAAGTGTCAAAAGTGTGCAAAACAAAAACAAATTGTAATTTTTTTTTTTCGTGTGCTTCATTTGTGTGAGTGTTGAACCAAAACCAACCAAACAAATAACAAAACAAAAGAGAAAAAGACAAACATACATAAATATACTATACAAACAAACAATATAGATAGATCGACAGGCAAAATGTGCAACCGAAAATGTTTTCGCATGCCCACGTTAGTCATTTGCGGCGTTTTACTAACCATCGTCCTAGTGTGCATAACGGGCATCACATTGACCAACAGCATCAACATATCGAACATTGTTAAGCTGCGCGAAAAGGTCGCCAGCGATTCGGCGGCAGCCAATGGCGGCCATCAGGCCGCACAGACGCGTGCCGCCCTCGTTGAGCAACAGTATTCGACGCTGCAGCAGCATCATTTATCGAAAAGTGATTTGAATTACATATCGGCGGCAACGCATCCAAAGAATTTACATCGTTTAATAGGCGCACAACAACAGCAGCAGCAGCAGCAGCAGTCCAACAAAATTGTTATCGAAATCGGCATAAGAAGCAGCACAAGCAGCAGCCGCAACAACAATGGCGACAACAATGACAGCGGTTCGAGTTCCGGTGGTAGCGTTGGTGGCAACATCAACATGATGCCCATGCCGCATATGTTGCAGGCAGCGGATGCTTTAATGGATGGCAATGTTGATTCCATATCCGTGCCAGCTGCAGCTCCACTAAGAATACAAACGCCAACAACTACTACAACAACAACAACAACAATAATAAACCCAACAACAACAACTACAACAGTCGATATCATCCCATCGATTTTGGAAATTATCGATCATAATCCAGCAGGCATTGAATTTGAGCGCCGAGCACACGTCAAACAGGTAAAAATCGGTCAAAAGGACAATATCTTCAGTTTTTTTTAAACAATATTGATTAAGTTTTCAAATATAATCAGAATACTTTTACTGTTTCTTAAAAAGAAAACCATGTTTTGAAAAAATCACTTACTGTTGTTATCGTTTACTTACGTATATTGGCAATGCAAAGAGTTATCGATAACATATATATTTATATATATTTCAATCCAAAGTGTTATCGATAACATTTATATATGTTTTTTCAAACCAAAAAGCTATCGATAACATTTATATATTTATTTTCAATACAAAGACTTATCGATAACATTTATATATTGATTTTCAAAACAAAGAGTTATCGATTACATATATATATTTATTTTCGATCCAAAGCTCTTTGGATTCTAGTATATTTTTCAGTTTATTTTCAAGTACCTAAAGTAGTAATATTCAACAAACTTTTTCAACTGTTTTTTCTCGCTTAAGATTTACCGTTTAGCATTGTTTTTTTGCAATTTAAAAAAAATTTCCATTTTCCCAATTTGCCTTCTGTTTTGCTTTACTCATTTAACAATTGGGTGTTGTTTTTTTCAGTTTTGTTTTTAATTTCCGAGCACCTTTGCCAATCATCACATGACACTGCCGTCAACAACAAACAATAACACACAACAACATACTATATAATAACGAAAATAACTCATACGCCCCATTTGACCAGGCATGAACATTTAAAAACATTTATATGAATGCATGTGCGATATGCGATATAACTAACGGCGCGTGTAACTGAAACTCTAACAGCTAAACAGTAAAATAAGTTATTAACGCTCTTTAGAGGGAGACAGAAACAACCGAGCGAACGTTTTGCCTATGTAATAACTCTATCCGCATCGATAAAATGATTTGCATATAAATTATATACATATATATAGATAGGAATTATATACAAATTAACTATTGCGGAAATATGCAATTATCGAAAATACATTTTAAAACTGTTGCTTTTACATTTTTGTTTTTAAAGCTGGAGAGATTTTGTAATGGAACAATCGCTTAGCTTAGATATCGAATCGTTCAATCTAGTTTTAATACTCTGAACCCATTGAAAATGTTTTTGTAAAAGGATATAATGAAGTTGTGATAATGTTTCATGTTATCGATAACATATTTTTTTTTTAGAATTTTCCAAAATTTATTATTAATTGATGAATATCGGTAGAATATTTAATCAAAAACCGTTAGGAAATACCGAAGATACCAAAAGAAAAAAAGAAATCTTAATCGAAAACCGTTGAGAAATACCGAAAATACCAAAGGTTGAGTTTTTCTCACTTAAAAATGTAGGGTGTAGGGTATCTTCTAGTCGAGTTTTTTAAGTATCATCGGAATTTTCAAATATTTATTTTTAATTTAGCAATATCAGTAGAAAACTTAATCGAAAACTGTTGAGAAATACCGAAAAATCAAAGGTTGAGTTTTATCCACTTAAAATGTTAGGGTGTAGGGTAACTTCTAGTCGAGTTTTCTGTTTATCATCTGATGTAAGCAACAACGTGCTTGAGCACGTTTCTGGTTAGAACCGAATCGCACCGTTTAGACACGCTTTGAACCGATCACCGATCCGAACAGCTCCTCATTTCCCCTCGCTCTACAACGAAAACTAGTTCAATGAAATCGCCAGATGATACTAAACTTTTGCAATCAGACAGCGCAAATTGCAATTCCTTCTCTAAAACTTGGAAACAAACAAACAAAAACTAAATTAACTTTCTTGAAAATAGATATGTATAAAGCATAATAATCCCTCTCTTTCTCCCTGCCTAGATTTGTGGCCGATAACAATAATTAACATAGTTTTAATGACACTTGAAACAAAAAAAACAAAAAAAAAAATACTCATTTTCTTCCTTTGCCCCAATCCACACTTTGTTTTCGCGCTCTCTTTCTATTAGACCACAAAATCTCTTTGATTTTGCACCCAAAGCAAACCTAATGCGAGAAAGTTATGTCCGTCCGTCTCTTTCGCACTCTCGGTTGGGGGTCATGCCAAAGTTCAAATTAAAGCTTTTGAGCGGGCCGAGCTGCTGCTTCTGTTCATAGTTTGCATCGCAAATGCAATTGCAAAAAGCAAAGTGAATAAAAAAAACAAAAAACGTTGTGTTGTTGTTGGCAGCGAAATAGATAAAAGTGGTGTGTAGAGAGAGGCAGGGAGGGAGGGAGGTAGGGTGGTGGGCAAACAGTGAGTGAATGTTGTTGAATATTTAATGCTAAAAAGCTCAGCGCCTCAACCAGCCAGCAAATTGCTCGGCGATCTGATGGACTGACTTGACTTGACTGCCAGCCAGTCAAAAGCCAACGCTAAGCCAATTAACTTTTGCAAAACTTATTCCGTGTGAAATTAATTACATGATGAATTTTTGTCTTTCAATGTGGTAATTTATTTGTTTTTGTTGTTGAAGCAAAATTGATGCGTTAATGAATAGAAAACAAACATATTTAATGAAAGAAAAACAAAAACAATGTGAAAAAGCGCCGCTCCTTAGGGAATTAGTCTCTAGTCATGTGTGTCACAAATCTCAAATTAATTCATATGCAATAATAACCGAATGCATTCAATGATGTTTCTACTTGTTTCAATAAAACGAGTTGAAACCTGTAAAAACTGACTAAATCCGGCCTTTTGTCTATTTATCATAAATAATAACTATTCAATAACAAGACTCACTCACTATCTCTCTCATTCTCTGTGTGTATTTAACTGTTATTTTCATATTCTATTCATTCTAGTCGCAAACAGCACAAATTCTGTTACTTTTTCTACAGGGGGTTTTTGCTTTGATTATGTTTCTAGTACTAAGTATTTTTTTTTTCGTAGTCTCTGCTGTCATTACATTCTCTTTTCGTCTCTCTCTCTATTCCCCTTTCTCTTTAGCTTAACGAGCTGCCTCCCGGCGGCAGCCTTCAGTTTCACAGTTCCTAGTCTTTAGCTTTCTCTCCCATAGGGCTATAGTACGAGTACTAAGTATTGTGCTGTTGAGTTTCTTGTTATGTTTTATTTAATATGCTCGTTTATCATACACAGGTCGGTCGCTCCATTTAAGTATTTTTTGTATGTATATTGTCCTAGCCTTACATTTGGAACTTTTTTTTTATGTTTTGTTTGGGTGCGGCCGCCAAGGGCTTCCTGAAAAAGTTTCTTAGTAATAAATTGCTTAACTTTTGGGTAAACAAAATCGCTCTGTGTGTTGCCCAAGGGGGGTTTAGTGTTTCGGTTTTGTTCTCAGTACTGTTCCGCTTAGTTCAGTACAGTTTAGAGCTTGACTGGGCACTCCTTAACGCCGTTGGCTCGACAAAGTCCTTAAGGCTCAAGGCGGCGCACGGTTTGTGAACAAAATGAACTAAATTCAAATCACACAAAAAATTTGCTTGCATCTCATTGTTCTTTTCCTTCTGACTATTTGTTCAAAGTATCAGAAGATTTTAAAAATTATCTGACTGACTGCTATCAACGCACCGCCCGAACGGTAGATCACAGTGACCTAAGCTTTTTTTCACGAATTACAGGTGAACACCAAGTCGATAAATTTAGAGGTCCAATGTTTTACTATAGGTTTGACTTACGTAGGACAAAGTCAGCTAGTTGAAAAATTTTATTTCTACCATAAAAAATATATTGGGATACAAAGTAGGACGTTCTGCGGAATTTATCGACTTATCGATAATGTTATCGATTACAAAATCCAAAAGAGTAGTACAAAGTAGGACTTTCTGCGCTACTTATCAACTTATCGATAATGTTATCGATTGCAAAATCCAAAGGAGTACTTATTTAGGTTTAAAAATTTAACATTCCGTGTCCGACAAACTTTTAATCGCCGCTGTTTGCTGTGCATCAACAATTTCCCGGTAACTGTTTACTGTTTTCCTGTTTTATTTTTTCCCTTTTCTGTGTTTTTGGCCTGAACAACAGAGTTCCAAGGAACTCATCAGCGTCCTTTATGCGCCGGTTTTATATTTCCAACATAATTACAGTTGCAATGCTAACCAGAAGCTCTTTGACCAAACCAAATCCTGTCTGAACTGAACCGAACCGGCTTTAAATCCTTATTTACTTCTCTTACTTATTACTTATTTTTCGTTTTTCTTCTTTTCTCTCGTTGCAGGTGAGTTGTAAGCAACAAGGCTTGTGCACGCGTAACAAATTAGGGCTTCGAGTGCCACACTTTGGTGCAATATTGTATGGCAAGTAGATGTTGTTTGTACATAAGTACTATAATAATAAGTGAACCGGAGAGAGAGAGAGGTTGATGCACAATAAGCACCAATTTGGCGCAAAAGCGGATAATGCAAGGCCATTGAAGAGGTTCAAAATGTCAAAGCCGAGACAAACATTTAAGACAACCAAAAACGAAGAATGTAATGCTGAATGTAATGCGTTATGTAACGCCTGAATGCTTTCAATTATGCTGCCCAGTTTCTAACTTACAACAACAACAACAACATCAAACATGAATATATTGGAAAGAAATACAAAATGCAACAATGAAAAACAAAGAAAAAAAAAATAAATAAAACAACAAGAAGCAAATAGGCAAATGCCGTTTGCAAGCAAGGCTAAAGCAAAGTTTCCTTTCTTTTTTGACAGGCATTCGGAATTTTACATGAGAAAAGTTTCACTGAAATTTATGACAGAAACAAAAAAAACAAAACTAGAGACAGGATTCGAAAGACACGAAAAGCAGATCACAGCAAGCCTAGCAAGAGCTGCTGCGTCAGTTAATACCCTAACTTGATCGTTTGGTACAAAATTCAAATCAAATATTTATCGATAATTATCGATTTTAATTGTTTTGGCTTTCTTTCTGTACAAGCTTAAGTAAAATTCATGCACTTCGATCGATTGCTTAGTAAATAAATTCGATATCGATATTTATCGAATTTCAAAGTCATTTTTCTTGTTATCAAAAGTTAATCGAGGCTATAATTCAAAGTTAGTTGAGATTTTTCATACTGATCAAAAATATGCATAAATTTACTAAATACTCTACTTTTTATGATGACAATATGCAAAAGACCTAAGAACAAAGAAACCACCCACCACAAAAAAAAACCGCCCCATAAATAGTCGTTAAGGTCAACCCAAAAATTCGTAGCCCATTGATTTGGCTACCAAAATCCGATGTATAATGAAGATGGTAGGGTGGGGATAGGATAGAGGGGAGGTGAGCTTATGTCTCTCCCTCTCTTCCTTCTCTCTTTTGTCTCTCTGTTGTTTGGGTTTGACATTTTCATGGAAGATGGGGCGGGAAAACCCGAAAGTAATCATTGTTCGATACCGGAAACTATTCAATTTCCGCATGACATGAAGCGTGTACAAAACACAAGCCAGAGGGAGGAGGAGGGTTAGCAATAGCAAGGACATGGCACATTTGCCGTTGATGACAACAGGCTAAAAGAAAAGATAAAGGGAAGTAGTAGGAAGAGGTAAGGTAGGAGGTCGAGGTAGATACTACCGAGACGTGTCTAAAAGCAGCTGTCTCCAGCTGAAGTTGTTGTTGTTGTTTCTCTTCGTTTTGTTTTTTTTGTTTTTGCATCTGGTGCAGCACGCATTTCATTATCATTGATTGGGTTAGCTTGGAAAATAAGGGAGAAATTGCATTGATGAAACAATGTCGGAATGCAAATTGCATGCTGAAGGCATAAAGACACAAAAAGTGTCTCAAGCCAAGGACCCCTTCAACAAAAAAAAAAAGAAACCTAAAATTTCCTTCTTCGGAGAATTTCTTTCAAATGACATTGTTTATGAATTTTGCTTTTTAATTTCTACCGAAACCTTTTTTGCATCAATATTTGATAGGCAACAATATGGTTGCACGTTGCACACGTTGTTTGTCCTAGAAACAAATCCTTGAGTGCTGCTCTGGGAAAAGTTTATTTGGTTCAGGTTCAATCTAAAGTGCTGCATGATGCTAAAACATATTTATTCAAGCCAAGGCACTAACACAATTGTTGTTATGTGTGTGTGTCTTTTTGCTTTCTTCATCCACATCCTGCGGACACACAAACACACCCACGCACACTTATATAGATGCGGCTATTGGCATTTTCTTACCTGTTACGCTTCGTTAACTATTTGATAGCATAAAAAGCTTTTGGCTATCAATCAAGTGCCACCTTGCCCTCCATGTTGTTTAGGTCTCGCATCTTTGTTTTAGCTATGACAACATGCTATTGAATCTATATCAAAGAACAACAACACTTTGTTAAAGCAAAGAAAAGAACCTATAAGAATGTGCTGTTATTCAATTAGCTATCTAATAGATTGGACCCCCGTCCACTCCTCATTGCCATGACACACGTGGCACAACTCAGGTGCACAAGCTGGGGCCATTTGTCACTTCACTAGCAGCGTCACTTGAAGCCCCATAGATCACTCTCGATACATTCTCTATAATGCTTTATACAGTACAACTAGATTTGCGCAAATTTTCCCATGACTTATTACACTGCAATTTATAAAGTTGGGGAGCGGCGGGGGAAAGGCATCAAAATTGGGCAGTTGTTTGTTTTACGACTTTTTCTAATTGCCAGAAAAGAAAAGGTGAGTGAAAGAGTCAGTTAGAAAGAGAGAGAGAGAGATATGGACACATGTCCTGTCTCAAAAACTTTTATCAACATGTTACAAAACAGCAAAAAGCATGTCGAAGAGGGAGCGGAGAAGTGCAAGTGAAATGCTTAAAAATCCATGTACAGTCGAACTTCTCTTCAACGAACTTTCTATAGTACGAGTTTTCTCTATCTTAGGAAGTTTTTTTTGTTTTTTTGTACCCTTGTTTTATGAAAGTTTGTCTAAATCAAGTTGGTTTGTTGGGCAAAAGATTTAAGTAGAATTTAACTTGATTCAAGTTTTTTTTTTTTTATCTTAAAGACCTTTTACTTTAAGCAGGGAAGAAAGGTACAAACATCATACTTGGAGCACCATTCAATACTTTACCCTTAGAAAGAACGAAATAGTTCAAAGTTAAACAAGTCGAACCTTATAAGGAAGAGTGTTATATGTGGGATTCGGATAGGTTGGCAGAGTAAGTTATTTGTCAGCTTATACTTATAATAATAAGCTGGTCACACTGAACCAAGAGGAGGATCTGTCGGAGAGAGTCGTAGATTGTACTTGAGTTTTATGTTTATATCATTAGTTTCATGTATTTTAAGTCAAATTTATATAAGTATATTCTTATTAACCGTTAATAAACTATTTTTTTGTGAAACCCACATATATATTTGATTCTTTATAAAACTATGCTTTTATTTTCGTATTTTATATTTATGCATATATTTTTTTCCTCAATAAATTATGTTATTTAACGAATTCCAAATACCTTAATCAACCCTTAACAAGGCTAGACTGTTATTAAAAAAGCAATTAAAGTTTGATTTAAGCAAAGTTTGAACTTATCTTTTAAGTCGTACACGATAGCCCCATGACCAGTTCTAGTTGCTTTAGCCCTTTTGAAAACCTGGCAAAAAGCAAGTGAAACTTGGTAAAGTACTTAAATTATTGGTCTGTGTGTGTGTGGGGGTAAAAAAAACCGGACAGTTCGTGTTTAGCACAAGGAAATTGCCATCGATAAAATGAAATGTTTTATAGGCATAGGAAATGATGGCGGCGCGAACCTCTTAGTTAGTCTAGGCGTGTGAGAAATGCCTATGAAATGTTTGTAGTGTACACACACACACACACTCGTAAACACGCATACTTAAAGCTTAAGTGCTGCAATGTGAAAGCTAATCAATTGGGTTTTACTTGACAGTCAATTCAAACGCAAGAAATAAAGTAAATGTCGATGTCGATGCGATGGAAATGCTAAGTGCCTCTGAACTGAATTTTGCAACTGCAAAACGTAAAAATGTTTCGCGTCAGCCGCAGTTGCTGTTGCTTCCAAGCAAGCAACAAGAAGAAAACTTTACATCGGAAAAACCCAAAAAAAAAAAAAAAGGAAAATATTTCAAAGACGCATTTAGTTTGTTTTTCTTGTCAGAAGCACCAGCTGTTTGGAAAGTACTTTACACGCTTTCCCTAGATTGCCTAGCGCACAAGGAACATTTCCAATTAAATCCCAAAGCTAAAGCTATTGCTGCAGCTGCGATTTCTTCTCAGTTTCGGTTCTGGCATTGCTATACTCCAAATATGTTTATTATGAACGAATTACGCAAGTCAAGTACAAGAGTGTTGTGCACACACACACACACTCGCACACACGCACACAGAGAAAAAGTTTCTTGCAAAGTCATTGTCATAGGCGGCATCTCTGGATGCTCGTAAAAAGCGTGTCGCCCTTTATAAATATATTATGAGATTTCTAAGAGATATAAGTAAAATATATGTATGAACATAAAAAGCAAGGCAAAGGAAAGGAACTGAGAAAAAGCCAGTCAGCAGAGCGAGAGCGAGTAAGAGATAAAGAGAGAGAGAGGGAGAGGGAGTAAGTACGAAATAGACCGCAATAGCATCAGCAGCAACGCAATTCGAATCCATTTTGTCTGATTTAACAACACACTCTCAATGTGTGCGTGTGTGTGTTGTGGGTCAAGTGGAGTCATTAAAGCTGACAAGTTGAGTAAACTTTTTTATATTCTTTACCTCATCAAAGTGGATAAAAAGGCAAAATAAGAAAAAGGCCACGCAATAAAATAAAGCTTACGTCTTACAAACGAATCCGGCATCTTAAATCAAGAGCCAATAAGTTACATACTTAGTAACGGAAATAGTATATATACTAAGTATATACATACAAAAAAAACCCCATTTCTTAATGCATATTGTATTTTGATCGACTTTCTTAAGGCGTAAAATCGTTGCTCGATTTTTCAAAGTAGAAAAACTCTTTTAAAATTCATTCAATGCTAGATTTTCCATACCCAAAAGCTTGTTAAATATAGGGTATCTCAATGTTGGATAGTGTATATGTCTATATTTCTATAAATGTGATTATTCATAAATTCCAATACCAATCTATAATACGACCAAACCCAACTAGAAAATCTTTGCAAAATTCATTCTGAATGCAATTTCCTTCCCGCAACTTCTCATTTCTAAAGAAAACTTTTTGATAATCAACAACAACAACATTATCTACTCAAACTGTGAAATTGAGAACTTTGAAGATTTCACAAAATATTTCTCAAAATTGTTGTTGGTTTTTTAAAAAACTTCTTCTGGTCGTGAAGTGTTTATGTCTGGTTTTGTGGTTGCAACAGCAAACAACAACAACAACAACAACAACAACCGCCATGTCAATAAAGAAAATACAAACAAAATATACTTAAATATATTTGTTGACCCAAACAAATCTCTTCCGACCCCCAACTTAGGCAACTCAAATATTTGTTTTTGTTTTGCGTTGAGTGGCTGCTGCTGCTGCTGCTGCTGTTTAATTTTTAGTTTATGTTGCATAATTTTAGGCTGGCAAGGTCAGGCTACAGAATGATAAACAGCCGGCCGTAGCAACTTGCTAAAAGGTTCGCCGCTTTAAGAATCGGGCTGCCATTTTTGTGCTGACAGCCAAAGAAATTTAAAACGATGATGCGTGTTATCTAAGAATCTTTTTTTGCTTACGTCTGTTGCCGCAACGCCGCAAATCAAGGAAGCGGAAGGAAGCGCAGTGCCAAATGATGACAAAGAAGAGCACACAGACACCAGGGTTTGAGGGGTTGGTTTGCGTAAGTTGGGGCTATGCTCAATCACTTGATTGACAGGATAGAACAGAACAGAACAGACCGCATAGAAACTAGCTGACAAACATTTGGGCTTGACGAGCCATTTTGTTTATCTATGAAATGAGCGAAGCTTCGAAAACAAAAGATAATATATATATATATATATTTGAATACATAAGCGAGAGCTATGAGTTATCATTAGGCGTCTTTATACATTATACAATATTAATCCTATATATATCATTTCGTTTTCGCCAAGTGTAGCCTTCAATCGTAACACATTGATTATTGATGACATAATCGGAGCGCGCATATTGCGATTCATTTGCCCTGACCATAAGTAATATGCATTTGATGTTATTCAAGGTTAATCGCTACACCTGCAATCTGCCCGTTATAAATGTGTGTGTGTGTGCGTGTGTGTGTGTGTGTGTGTGTGTGTGTGTGTGTGGGTGGGTTTAGTATTGTGTATTCATTCAAGCGATATTTTGGCCCAATTTGCGATAGTCAGCCAATATGGTTGACGGTGTTTCCATGCTTTCCTAAATGTAATTGCAGCAGACGACCAGAAACCAACAACAACAACAACAACAACAGCAACACCATTGGCATTGGCAATGAAATGAATTCAATTACATATCCTGTCGCTGGAGCGGCAGCAGCTCACAGTGTTGCCACATTTCGATAGCGCCGATAAAAATGAAGAAAAAGCAAGCTTTTTAGCGGAAGAAATGTTAAAACGATAAAGTTTTTTAAGCTTTCCTCATTTAAGAAAGACTTACAAGTTGAGAAATTTAAAATAGTTAAAACTAGTTTTTAACAAAATATCGATATGTTTTTCTCGTTTTCGATAGGCGCACGTTATCGATAACATTAAATGACATTACTCAAGATTTGGAACTACCTTCAAAAGTTTGATGTTGCTATTCATTAACTAGTTTTTAACAAAATATCGATATGTTTTTCTCGTTTTCGATAAGCACGTGTTATCGATAACAATAAATCAATGAAATTGCCCAAGATTTGGAACTACCTTTCACAAGTTTGGTATTACTATTCATAAACTAGTTTTTAACAAAATATTGATATGTTTTTCTCATTTTCGATAGGCACATGTTATCGATAACATTAAATGACATTACTCAAGATTTGGAACTACCTTTCAAAAGTTTTGTGTTACTATTATTAAACTAGTTTTTAACAAAATATTGATATGTTTTTCTCGTTTTCGATAGGCGCACGTTATCGAAAACATTAAATCAATGACATTACTCAAGATTTGGAACTACCTTTCAAAAGTTTGATGTTACTATACATAATCCGTGAAATTTTCCTAGAAAAATAGCTTCTTTTTTTTGTTTAAACCCCAACACTGATGCCATTTTACATTAATGTCCAACTTGTGTTACCATGTAGTTGTTGTTGTTGTTGATGTTGCCAATGTTGCCTGCCATAAAACGTATGGATGGGGCAACATTCATAATGCCCGCTGCCTGGTCGAGGCGGATATGTAAACTGAATGCGAATGTCGGTGAATGAGTGCGGTGCGGTGCGGTGCGGTTTAGTGCAATGCACAGTGGTGCAATGTGTTTGGTTGCGCTGTATAAAACAGATGTGGCCTGGGGATTCGGTTTCGGGTCGGTCATACACACATTTTACTTGTCTATGCTTTAATGAGCGCCAATAACATGCGATATTTATTCATTAATGTTTTGGCCATGTCCAGAGCATAGAATTTCTGTTCGTTGCTGCAATTAGAAATTTCATATGCAAATATGTTCGAATGTGTGTGTGTTCGAATGTGTCCGTGTGTGTGTGTGTAAAGGAAGCTGTAACAGCTATAAATCATATTCATAGCTTTTCAGGCGAACGAACATTAAATTTTGCATGTATGAAGCAGCAAACCAAAACCCAATCTGCATTTGACAGACGTTTGGCATTTAAAGTCAGAACCATTGAATTTTGCAGTCCTCTTAATCAAAAGATGAATGTTTAATTAAGCGTTGAATAAATTTAATTTGAATTATGCGTTTAAGCATATTTAACTTATCAATTTTTGGCTTGGTTTTCAAAAGTCGTTTTTAAACGATTCCAATTCAAATGAAACTTCAATTGAGTTAGTAAAGAGTTTGACTTTAAAGATTTATAATATATTATGATCGTGGCTTGATTTATTTTTATGTTTGGGGTTGAATGTCAGTGCACTTGCCCCTTTTTTTTTGTGCCGCCATCTTGGGCTATCAGACCCAGAGCCTGTATCCGGGTCGACGGTATCTGAATCTCCTTTTTGAAGGACAAGTTTTTTTTAACTAAGTATTTTCCTAACCGTTTCGTTTGAAGGATTTTTCTTCCTACTGACGTTGAGATGCTCAGTCTACAGTGTCCTGTTAGAAGACCTTATTTGAAGGAAAAGTTTTCATATCTTAGTATTTTCCTAACATTTGCCTGAGCATTCCGTTTGGAGGATTTTTCCTTCCACTGAAGTTTCTATGCTTGGTCTATAGTGTCCTGATGGAATACCGGCGATAATCTTATGTCTTTTTATACCCATAAACATCTTTTGCTTAAACCGTTTGAGATTTTTGCAACTCCAGAAACATTAACCTGTGTCCTGGTGTCCTTGTCGTCAGTTCCTTTGCCGCAAAAGTTTCGCTTTGTTCCTCAGTTTCTGCCGCATCTTGTTTTCTGTTTAAGCCACATAAAGGCTCGGGCCTAATAACCCAATCTTGCTTGCTCTTCGACCCACCTTGGGGCTTGCCTCTTGTCTGATCCCAAAACGTCAAGCTTGATTCCTTTAAGAACTTTTGACCTTATTTCGGTTATACTAAGTGCCATTGGATAAGATGACTTGGTTGACATATAACTCGATTCCTGTTTTTTTTCGGACACGAATATTTTTTTTAAATGAAAGCGCATAATGGGTCACCAGCTGCAGGAGTCACACAGACTCAGTCGTAAATGTCAATGGCTGCCATTTTGGACAGAGATACATATACATAGTATAGTAAAGTACTGTATATGTTGTTTATCCTT
This sequence comes from Scaptomyza polygonia, assembly GCA_035044585.1. Taxonomy (NCBI): domain Eukaryota; kingdom Metazoa; phylum Arthropoda; class Insecta; order Diptera; family Drosophilidae; genus Scaptomyza; species Scaptomyza polygonia. Next base: position 465,541 of record JAWNNU010001403.1, on the reverse strand, counting down.
TTTTTTTTGTGTGTTCGTTCAGTGTGAACTCTTGCGAATGCCAACACCCAACGGCATAGTTAACATTTCTGAGCGCACTATTTTTTTTTTTTTAGCAATGGGTTACAAACATATTTGCCAACATACCAGCAAAAGGTCGACTGACGGTGGCAAGTGCATAAAATGTCACAATAAATCAGTTTTTATGTTCTACTACTCTCTCTCTGTATGTGTGTGTATGTGTGTGTGTGTGTGTGTGTGTAAAATGCAGATGACATAAACCAAAGACCACAGATACTACAATCAATAAACAAAACCAAAAACCAAAAAAAAAACATACAAACACAATTAAATAAATGTGTATACATTGTTGTTGTTGTTGTTTGTGTTTTTTTTGTTCCCCCCCGGCAGAGCATTTTGTTAGTCGTATTGAGTATGTGCTTAAAATAGATGCACTTCCATTTTGTATGAAAAACCATAAAGAAAAAAAACAGCAACTGAAGTGCAGTGAAATAAAAAGTTCGATAAGACTGCAATAAGCAAAAAGCGTAATGATGCTGCTATATAGATAGAAGTAGTATATCTACTAGCGCATTGCGTAATACGATCAAAGCATTCTCTTTTCATTTATTTATTTTGTTTGTGCTGTTTGCAACAATTTGTTGAAAGCAGTCGCTGAAGTGCTGTTTGTTCCTGGCAGCCATTCAACCTTTTGCCCATATCATGTGAAACGGTAGCAGCAACAGCAGGACGATGTGCAACAGGTTGTCTGGTTGCCTGCCTGCCATGTCAAGGACAAAGGATGTGTATCATCACTAGGCAACGTCGTTGTCATTTAATACGCGGTTACTTTATAAGTTTATTGAATTTGCACAAGGCAACCCCCCCTGCTACCCTCTCTAGATCTCATTGAAGGCAACTCAGTAAATTAGCTTTGACATAAAATACATTACGCATACGACCCGTATATAGGCTAGAATAAATAACTTTTTGCTCTAAGCGCAAAAATTACGCATACGCATTTAACATAAATACATATTTTTTGTGTGTGATTGTTGTTGTTGTTGTTCTGATGGGTTTTTTTTTTTGTTGTGCCGTTGCATAAAATCTGTAAAATCGCTGGGCGTAAAATCGGTTTTTCTTTTTGGCAATTTATTTTAAATCGCATATTAGTACGCTTTAATAGGCTGCTCCCACACACACACACACACACACACACACACCCACAAATAGAGAATGAAACATATTTTTTTTATTTATGACAGCGCATAAAAAATAATACGCAAAAGTTTATGGCTAGCCGAGCACAATATGAAAAATTGGTTTTACACGCGGGCCCGAGCCGCAACAACAACAACAACAACAACAATAATAACGATGACAAAGATGATAATAAACCAAATGATGATGATGTCCATGATTTAAATGATAATGTATGTGTGTGTGTGTGTGTGTGCGACACTGCGGGAGCAGCTTAAACCGGAAGCTGCACGACAATGCCCAACTGGGCATGAATTATAGGGCTCGCCGCCGCCTGGCCGCAGCGATAATGTCGCCAACACACACACACACTCCAACACACACTTCAATCGATAGACGATAGGCGATAGAACCTTCGTTTTGTTAAAATGAAATAAAAAAAAAAATAGCACACTAGTCAATGTGTGAAACTGTTTTTGTGGTGGTGGTGTGGTGGTGCTTCAATTGAATTGTTATGAGCGGTTATTAAATTAATGCTAATGGCAATTGCGTGTTTGCAAACACGACATTAGCCCAAGCTGTCTCTCTATTAAATCGACAATATTGAGCCACATATTGTTACGAAAAAGTCTCTGAAAGTCTTAGAGGCGATTCTATTAACTTCTGAATTGATAGTTGTGTTCACAATTTGTATTGATTATTTATTGAAAACGCATTCAAGTTGCACAGACACGGTTTTTGATTAGTACTCGTACAAAGTTTGTGCGTTAAACGATAAAAATCCCATCGATTAGCTATAAGTTATCGATTAATTTGTAAAAAACAACCAGATTGTGTTTAAATTTTAAGCACAAAGAAAAAACTTCACATGAATATCGTTGAAATGATAGCACTGTTATCGAAACTCGGTAGGTTATCGATTATTACGTAAAAGTTAACTAGACTTTGATTCATCGTGTATTCGATGTTTCGATGCCATGATTTATGAATTACAAATTTTTGACTCGATCCGATTAACGATAAATTATCGATTAATTTTTACACAACAACCAGATTGTGTTTAATTTTTAAGCCAAATGCTTTCACTTCACATGAATGTCGTTGAAATGATAACACTGTTATCGAAACTCGGTAGGTTATCGATTATTACATAAAAGTTATGTTTCGATGCCATGATTTATGAATTACCAATTTTCGACTAAATTCGATTAACAATAAGTTATCGATAATTTTGTAAAAAATGACTAGATTGTTTTAAATTGTAAGCCACATGAATACCGTTGAAATGATAACACTGTTATCAAAACTCGATAGCTAATCGATAAGTTCGTTAAATTCAACTCTACTTTGTTTGATTTAAATAAATTTTCAACCAAAAGACACAATTTTCTGTTTGAACTGATGAAACGATTAACGACAATAATGCCAATTTTGCAACCGTATCTGTGTCAAAATAGTAAATCATTGCCATATGCAATTAAAAATTTGATAATGTAACCCTCAGCTGAAATGAATCAAAAGTTTGCTGCAGTATTTGTTTATTTATAGAATTATTTGTGCACGCTGCGTTTACGTTTTCAATTAGCAGCAGCAAATGGCGAGAAATCAGAACGCGAACGCGCTGTAATTTCAACACCGGATTGCATCAATAAGCGAGGCAATTAGCAGCGGCATTTGCACCGAAAAAAACCGCTCGTCACTTAGCTCAGTGATGATTATTATGGCAAAGAAAGAGGCATAGGATTTTTTCTATTTGCAATTTTTATGGGTTGCTCTAATTGCATGACCATGGCTGTGGCAGACGACGACTCCGACGACGACGATGGCGACATTCCTTTTTGGCCTGGCTTGTTAATTAGATTTGGTTGCTCAGTAAAAACTTTAACCCAATACACACCAAGTGGGCACCCATAGCACATAGCCCCAACGACGACCTGCCCCCGCCCCCGCCCTCCTGCTGGCAAATACTCGTAATTCTCGACAGTCATAACCATAAACGCAATCATGAGCACAATTTCATTCGAGAGCCAGAACTTTTTTTTTTTTGCCAGCCAGTAGGAAAAGTGTGGCAGCAAGCAAAACGGTGCGTTTAATGAGGCTAATGTTGAAATGGATGCTGTTAACCCTCCCCCTCCCCCCTGCTCCCTACTCCCTGCCAACCAATCGGCTGAGTTGGCAATGCTTTAACAATTGTTGGTTTTTAATGGCTTTATTGCATAATAATTGATTGATTGAATTTTAATGTTGGTTACCGTTTTGTGCTTTGATGTCACACACACTTATGCCTAACGTTTGTGTGTGTTTGGTTAAAAAAAAAAAAAGTTTAGACAAATTTAAGTTAAAAATCAACAAAGTGTTTTTGTACTTACGAAACGTTCGACAATTCTTCTTCTTCTTCTACAGTTGGCCAACAAACGGCACTTGCCATATTTCCCAGGCCAACACACACACACACACAATGACCTGTGGGCGTGGCATTGTAGTGCTGGCCAAATGGCGCCTGGAGTGGGCATAATATTTAGTGCATTTTGTTGTAAAGAGGTTTTTTTCTATTCTCTTTTGCTAGTGCCATAAATTTAATGTGTATGTGTGTGTGTGTGTGTGTGTGTGTGTGTTTGCAGCAGACGCAGTATTTGGCCTTAACATTGTGACATGCACTCAGGGGATTTTCCAATTGCCCCAACAGCGGCCTCTCTCTCACTCTGCCTCTTTCACTTTTGAGTTTTTGAAGCAGTGCCAGCGCAAAATGCATTTACAATTAATAATTAATGAAGTTAATTACAGCTAATAATGCATTAAATATTAACAAAGTTCGAAACGTTCGAAAACTCAGCCATTAAATATATATATATATATAGAAATGGCAACAGCTGTGTCTTATTGATTCAGAAAATCTTAAAGGATTCCACCTGAAAGCTTAACAAAAAACTTTTCTGTGCATTTAAGTAAAAACTCGAATAATTATTTCAAATATTTTCATTACAAATTGTGCAAAGGGATACATTTTTAATTTAAGTTTTATTCGTAAATTTATTAATTTTTTTTTTGTTGCACAAAAACTTAATTTACATTAACGCACTCTGTCTGTCTGTCTGTCTGTCTGACTGCCTGTCATATTTAATTGGCAATAAATACTATCATATCATGGCCTAAACACACACACACACATTTTGCGGTTTATTCGATCTACATGAAAACAAACAACTGCACTTGAAAAATAAATTCAAATATTGTCAAGGCCCATAATACATTGATTTTTTTATTATTTATAATTTTTTCGCACACATGATTAGCGCCCAACTGCCACCATTTTGCGACCACAAAAATCAATGAAGGTCGCAAAACTTTAAATATTCATACACAAATGGCGTTTAACTTCCAAGCTACTAAAATGCCGTTGTCATTTCATATTGTTGAACCCTGAAGCCATATGTCAAAGGCTTGTAATGGTTTTTCGCAAATTTGTGAACGAAATGGCAAAATGTTTAAACTTGTCGAGCATCATAGATTGGACATAGATGTTTTCCAAAAACCTTAAAAACATCAAGTTTATTTCAAACTAACAACTTTTCCGATATGCACATATTAGCGGCTAAAATGAAAACTTGAATTCTATAAAGTTAGATCAAATAGTGATAATCTGTGAAAATTTCATTGAAATCGGTTGGTAAACACCGGAGATATATTTGTTTGACCAGCAACCGAGAATGTCAGAACATCAGAATACTGTAACGCGTGTGATCGAGTTCGTTCGAAGTTGGATCGAGCAACCTAGTCGAACAAGTTGTTTGATCACGAACGAGTTCGAGTTCACACTTGAGTGTGTTCGAAAATTCGAAACTCGTTGCAGTTCGCTGGTGTACATCTTCCACAGTTTTTGGGCTAGAGTCACCAAATTGGTTAAGATGCTTGCCGATGATATTTTAGAAAGAGCTGCATCAACGGAATGATTATATGTTCCACAGTTTTTGAGATGGACATAGTTGGCAAAGTCCTTCGAAAATTTGCATTCTTATTTTTTAATAATTTTATCAGAGTACTTAATAGTTTTGCTCTTGTCTCGTCGCCTGTTGCAAAAATCACTTATGAATGTCCCACCCACCAAACACCATCATCACTCCCCCCCCCCCCATCATCATCATACGCAAAATTGCGTATACGCCATGCTATTTGCCCTGCGGCTAAATCGGCACACGAGCAAGAGTTTTACTATTTCATTTGGATGAACGAATGAACCTTGGCATTGGGGGGCGTGACCAGCTGGCTATCCCATTGAATATCCCCAGTTGTAGTTAATTGAACGGCACTGTTGGGCGTACATATATCCCTACTCCGCCCTAACCACGCCCACACATTTGGCCAGCATTTTTAATTGCAGCGCCAATCGCAGACATTTTGGCCAGCAAATTTTCATTAAAAGCGTTTAGTAAAAACCAACAAAATCCAGTTTAGTTCATCTAAAACTTTAACAAAAAAATTAATTGAAAATCTATCGTTAACAGTTAACAGTTTGTGGTTTAAATATGATTAAAGCTTAAGCGAAAAGCAGCTAAAAAAAACCTTTTCAAAGTTTCGACCACTTTTAAGCATTATTTGTTATAGTAGTTAGCTTTGGTTTAGTTAAAAACTAGTTTCGAAACATTAATCAACGCTTGTATTAATTATTTACAGTTTTTTTTGGGTTTTTTTCTTGCTTTTTTTGAAAATTGCTTTTGTCTTGCGCTTTAAAAAAATGCATTTAACAAAAAGTTTTTCACTTTTAAAAAGTTTCGTTGCGTTGTTGCGGGCGGTGGGGGGGCGAGGGGGTTTGTAGATAATTGAAGTCCTGTCAACTCACTGAGCTGTAAAATGCATGTCCTTTCCATTATGTATGCATCTCCTGATGCTAATGGCAAACTTTTTAATATCTGCCAACTATGGCAAGGTTTTTACAATAAATTTCGATTCTTTTTATGGCAGTTTCTCCTGCTTCTGCCTTTGCTTTTCGAAGGCAATTCAATAGCTCTTTTGATTTTGGTTTGAAAGCGGTTACGGCCAACAAATTGCCATATTCTTTGCCAGCTAATTAACCAATATTTCAATCAATTTTGTTGTTCTTCTTGTTGTTGTTTAATTGTTTATGCTGCGCAACAATGGCGTCTTTAGAATTTTGCATACAGCCTGTGTTGCCATAGTAACAACAACGCAGCCCGCTTCAGCCCGCCTTCCCCCATTTTTCATATATTCGTTACGCCCTTAAATATCAGTTTAGAATTTAGCTTTTAGTTGTTGTTGTTGTTGTTGTTGTTGTTGTGTGTGTGTTCTTTTCTTCTCACTGTATAAAACACTTGTTGTTGTTTATGTAATTGTTGTTGTTGTTGTTGCTTTGTCATCGTTACCTTTTTTTTATTAAAAAGCTGAGACAACAACTCAAGAGTGGCAAAGAATAAAAAAAACACAAAAATAAAATGAGATGAAAAATAAAAAAATATTTGTTGTATATTTTGTGACTGACGAGATGGTACCCTGTGGCAAAAATGTTTAAGGTTGTAAAAATTTTGAATTAAAATTTATAGAATCCCTTAAGGTAAATAAACTTACCTAAAATAAAAAAAAAAAAATAATAATATAGATGTAGATCTGTATTTTCTTAGCCAATATATATACGATAAAACTTTAAAAAAGAAATAATGACTATAGTTTTTAGAGGCAAAAAATAAAAAATTAAAAAAATGCATATATTTAAAAATAACTTTTCTTTGTTCAAAAAAAAAACTATTAAAATTATAATTGAAATGTAAAGAAAATGGAAAAGTTTTAAAAATATATAGAGGACGATAGAGTTGAGGATTCTTTCCTTCCAATATAGGTTTATTTATGGGATTCCACTGAACCGGAGTTGAGGATTCTTTCCTTCCAATAATGGTTTATTTTTGGGGATCCACTGAACCGATTTATTTGAAATTCTGTGTAAGTCGCCCTTAAACGTATTTCTTTGCCTTACAAACAAAAACAAAGGAAAAAGTTTTGAAAAAAAAATTCCTCACAGTAAAACGAGTTTGAAAACAATTTCGTTTGAACTTTTTGGTTATTATTTAATTATAATCATAAAGTTTTTTATTTTTATGTTTTCTTTCTCATACTTAATATTCATTTGACCGATCTTATGATTACAGGATATGTGAAAAAAGAACTGTTATTGTTGTCGTTGTTTTGGTTTTATTTGTCTTCTGGTGTCTGAGTATGTTGGTATGTTTGTATATATATAAAGCAACAACAACAATAACGATTCGCTTATTATCTGGGCAAGCAAACAGATTCAGCATTAGTTTGGATCTGTGTTGGTTTTGTTGTTGTTATTGTTGTTGTTGTTTTTCGGCATTGTTATGGTGGCTTATTGTTTTACTTTGTGTTTGTGTTTGCCTTTGTCATGTTGTCGCCGACGCGTCGTTTTCATCTTCATCGTCGTCTTGTGCTGTCAGCTCAAAGGCAACGAAACGGCAAAACAAGTGGCAAGTGCAAGAATCCTTCAGACTTACTTACTTAACGGTGGGCAACCCCCCCCCCCCCACAAGCTTATTTTTCGGCACAACAATAACAACTGTTGGCAGCCATTGTGCGCCTTCATCAGAAAAACAACAAAACACAAGAATGAATAAAAAGAACAAAAATTAATATCACAACGATATGCCAAAAGGTTTGTTTGGCGGCTGTCTTTGCCTAAAGTCCGCGCGGCCTTAAGCCATGCAAATCGTATGATATTAGTAAAGTTGCACGAATGAGAAGGGGGAGGGGGGGATGTATGTAGCAAGACGTGAGCGAGCAACATGTTTTTAGTTAGAGATAACTTTTCTTTAACTGTTACCTTTAACAAAATGAATAAGTTACTTTTCATAAAACTTTTATTATTTGTTATTATATAAATGCCAATCATTTGTTTAATTAAGTCGTTAACAACAGGTGTTTAAACAATAATGGGCACAAGTACTACATAACACCCCCCCCCCTTCTTCCCCTTCCCCCATTACCCGCCCAGCTGCAATTACTTATTCATTTAAATTGTTTGGTTGTTGCAAAGTATTTAATAGCCGGAAATGTTAAGCCATAAGTAATGAGCGAAGCTTTTACAAGCGGAACTCCAGGCAAAAAGTTTTCAACATTTTACAGGGCACACGGCGCTCTCTTGTTCTTCTTCTTCTTCTACCTTTTGCCTTGCGCTTGGCGGTTCGAGCACACGGCGTATACTTAATGGTCGCATTTACGGTTTGGCTTTTAAGTCCGCCCTTTGCTGCCATAAATTAGGCATAATTAAAGTGTAAATGAAGCAACAACAACAACAACAACAACAATTGCTATTTGCTGTTGAGTGGCTCCTTAATGCAACAACATTAAGAGATTGTTATTAATTGAATCTCATTTGTGTTTCTATCACTTTCACTCTCTCTCTCTCTTTCTCTCACTTATGATCGCGCATTGCTGATCCTCTTATTTCAGCCGCATTCCATATTTATGCCAAGGCCGTTTTACAACAACTGCAACTTTTACACACATTTTACTCATCCACTCGCTTGCTTGCTCTCTCTCGCTTTCATCCTCTCTCACAACATTCCGTTGCCGCCGCATCCACATTCCATCTCTGCACGCATTGCAGAAAAGCTCTTGCGTTTCGTTTACCAATTTGTTGCTGCTTGCTCTTATTGTTGTTGTTCCGCCTGTTGCCATTACATTCCGAAACGCGCGCGCGCTTTTTCTACTCGCACGCGCTCGCTCATTTCATTCCACTTTCATTCCCTTTGAATTCGCTTCATCTCGTTTCATTTCGTTTCGCATCGTATCGTTCTGATGGTGCTTATGTATGTAGGTGCCGCCTCCCCCAATCGGGCGAATACCAATGCCGTTTTGTCTCTGACTCAGACTCAGTTTTTAGACAGTTGGCTCTCCACTTACCGCACACTCGCCTGTTGTGTCTGCTCCGCTGCGGCCACGCGTTGCTCGCGACCAACAACACCAACAAAACACAAACAGCAACAGTTAAACAATAATACAAATAAAATACCTATACATCGTGTATATAGAAAGTTAATACGCGCATCTCGCAGATATTTTGTTTATCAAAAATAAAAAAAACGTTTGCTAAAAAGAACGGAAACACAACATTTTGTTTTAAGTAACAAGTATGTACGTACGTGTGTGTGTGTTTGTACGTGTGTGTTTGCGTTTCTGCGCAACAGTTCAACTAGGCGGCGTATATAAGAATTCTATACACAACAAATTTTTACTATGCACAACTCAAACTAATCAACAGCAGCAGCAACAAACAACAACTACAACAAAATTTAACTCATAACTTGCATGTGGCCCTTAGGTGCTAGGCGAGCAAAAAGGGTTGGATGGTTGATGAACTGGGTGGTTTGTTTGGTTTGTTTGGGTGGCTTAGTGAGCTTAGCTTGATGGTAGTTAAAAGTGTACATGGCACACCGCTTGACACGTTTTTTCTTCATCCTTGTGTGTGTGCGTGTGTGTGTGTGTGTGTTTGTGTGCACACTCATAGCATTTTTTTTGTTGTTGCTGTTGACGCATACAGCCAGCCTCCTGGGCAAGTTGTTTCTGTTTTTTTTTTATTATTTATATATGTTTGTTTTTTGTTTTTCATTGCCGCATAGCCATGTCCTTGAGCATCTTGCTCGTCTCCCACTCATCGCATGTCGCCCAAACATATTTTTCTCATGCTCGCTCCCTCTCTCTCTCTTTCTCTCTCTTCAATGTTTATATTTAAACGCATCTCTCGAGAGTTTTGTGAAACAAGAAGCAAAACATAAGAAAATACTCATGTTGTTGTTGTTTGTGCTTTGTTAAATACATTTCATATAATATTGACTTAAAAATTCAAAAATTTGCCCGCCTACACACCCGTCCCCCCCTCTGCTTGCCTGTCTACAAATTGCGTGCCAGTTTTTGGATATGAATTGATGTGAATTGAATTAAGGCAAACGATTGCCATTTGCCGGCTATCTCTCTCTCTTTCTTTGTCTGGCTGAAAAAAAAAAAGTAAATTCAAATTCATATACTATATAGTATATATAGTAGATGCACAATGGATCGGTCTTCTTTCTATTCATATTTCACTTGTTTCATTATCCTTTATCCTTTAGTTTTTTTTTTATTGAGCGAAAGATGACGCACATGCCCCATAAGTAGGCAATGCAATAATTCTTAACGGACAGCTCTCTCTCTTTTTATGAAGTAATAAGTCCATAGGGCGCCTCTAACATTCATTTTATAGTCAACTCAAATGTTGCGTATACGCAATGTCTGGCGACATTCAAGCTTGCAATACCAATTAAAAGGATTGTGCTTTGTTTCGAGCAGAGCAGCAGCAGCAGCATCTTGTTGTAAGCTATTGATTATTTGCATTTGAAGTGCAAACAAAAACAAACAAACAAACAAACACACAGCTCAAGAGCCCAGGACACATAAAGTACTTAAGATTTGCTGGGTTCTGTTGCCATTAAAATTGTCTCAAATCACAAAAAAAAAAACAAAAAACAAACCATAGATTCACCTTTTCTTAATCCCAAAAGTTGTCCAAAAAATTCAAATAGTTGAAGCTTTTTTTGTTGCAAAATAAATCAACAGCTTTTTTCGGTGGCAAAAGGGGAGATGGAATGTGGCTTTAACTTGTCAGATGTTGATGCCGTTATCGTTCGCCAGTTGTCGACGCATCTGTGGCTTTGAAATGACATCATTTAACACGATTCTCTGCCGATGGGGGAGCTTTGGATTAGAAATGCAATGAAAATTTAAAATTTTTCAAAGAAAAAAAACAAATAAAATTTGTAACCTTTTTTTTTGAGTTTTTTGTTATATAAAACCTCAAATTGATCATGTTAAATAGATTTTAAATCAATTTTCAACATTTAATTATTTAAACATGTTAATAATTGATTTGATTTTTAATGATAAATGAGAACAAAAATATATTTTTATATAATTATTTATGACTCGTTCATAGAATTTCTATAATAATGGCTTCTAGCCACATTTGATGCCCCATCATTAGACAAATGAATTGTTGCATGTTACATGAAGGCACTGCAAATAAAAAAATAACAAAATATAAAGTGCTATTTTTTGTGTTTATTCACAGCTTTTCAATCAAAACTAGCAAATTATTCGCATGCTTTTGGCAAGCAAAATGAAAAGGCAAAGCAACACGCTATTTATTTATTATCGACAACAAAATATACCAGGTTCATTACAAGCATTTAGCACATATTAATCATAGTTATCGAAAAAATGTGCTTGAAATTGGCTTCAATTTCTTTATGATTTATTTGTGTTAAGGTTTTGGTTAAGCGATTTCTTTGAAACTGACACTGATTGACCAAATTTAGCAACACAATGCAAAAAACATTAAAATTCACGACTCGATTGTTATCGATAGCAAATTTTAGTGTAAAAAGGAAAAATCTAAGAATTGCCTTAAGCGATTTCGTTGAAACTTTCACTTATTGACCAAATTTAGCAACACAATGCAAAACACATTAAACTTCAAGACTAGATTTTTATCGATAGCAAATTTTAGTGTAAAAAGGAAAAATCTAAGAATTGCCTTAAGCGATTCTGTTGAAACTTTCACTGATTAACCAAGTTTTAGCAACAAAATTCAAAAACATTGAAATTCAAGACTCGATTTTTATCGATAGCAAATTTAGGTCAAAAAAGGAAAAATCTTAGGACTTTCTTAAGCAGTTTCGTTGACTCTTCCACTAATTATGACCAAATTATGTCCAAACTTTAGAAAGAAAATTCAAAAAACATTACAGTTCAAGACTCGATTGTTATCGATAGCAAATTTTAGTCGAAAACGAAAAGATCTAAGGATAATATGAAGCAAAATCGTTTTTAAATGAAAAGTTTCCATATAACTAATATATGTATATGTATATATACATATATGTTCGTGATGAGATCGAAAATGATTCTCATGCTTAAATTTTCAATGAGTTTCATGGGAATTAAATTAAATTTCGAGCACATTTTCTCAGCAACAATTAGTTGGTATTCGTTATGGGAGATTGAAAACGAAGCTTCTTAATTGTTCGACAGGTACTTTTGTATAATATTCGCGCATTTGAACAACAAAAACATCAAACGATGCATTTAGCATAGCTAACTGTTCAAGTGGGCCAAGGTGGCCGTAGTATGCCCCTCCCCGCCGCCCATTTAACCCATTCAACCATTGCAAATTAATTAAGAGCAATCTCATTGAACTGCTATTGTTGTTGTTGCTGTTGCTGTTGTTGCTGTTGCTTTTGTTTGTGTCTTCAATTAATATATCATCAAAATAAATCAATAGAAGTGTTTTCAAAAAAAAAACATGTGACAAAAACCAACAACAAAACGGAAACGCAAAGAAAATAACTAAAAAAAAGAGAACTGAAATATTTGTTTCGAAATGTGTACGAAAACGTCAAAAACGACGCCACTGCTACTAATTGGTGGCATTGTGTTTGTCATCATACTTGTGGCCATAACGGGCGTAACGCTGATCAACAACATTAACCTGTCCAACATAATACGGCTGAACGAGAAGGTCGCCAGCGATAGCGTTAGCGCCAACGACAATCAAATCAAGGAGCTCAACTATGTCAACAATCATCCCAAGAATATTAACTTGAACTCCAATGACAATCGGCCGTTGCAGAAGAATGCCACGCCCACTCAAGAGCCAAATGAAGAAGGCGATGCACGCAGCGTCGAACAAATACGCAAAGAGATGTCCTCGATGGTTTCGGAGTTGGAGCCCAAAGTGTTGGCGGTCGTTGGCGGTCAAGTACCCATGAACTTGCCACATGCAGCAGCAACAACCACCGCCGCCGCAACAAACTCAACGGGAACGTTAGTTATGCCCTTGGGCGGTGTTGGTGCATCAACGTTGAACGGCGGCAACAATAACAAAAATATACACAGCTTGATTGATTACGAAAAGCGCGCCCAAATTGTCAAGGTGAGTTTTGTGTGGTAGGCGGTGGGGTTGGGGTTGCCGAATATAACCTTTGAAAGGGCAGGAAGTCATTGTGGCCAGCTGTTGATGCCACCACGAACCGGCACATGCCACATGCCGGCGTTGTGTGTGAACCATCGCCATGCACGCCATCAACTTTAGCGATAATTATATGAACGAAATTGATATCGATTAAAAATTTATAAAAGTCTGTGAATTCAAACTTTAGTAAATGGTAGAAAACAAAAACCGGTTTCTGTACTTAGTATATATGATTATACATATATATAAAATAATGTACAATATTATGTTATCAATGGCTATAAAAGATCATCGATTATTCATAAATCATCGCATAGATTTTGTGCTTGACAAAGCTTTCGAATGTTAAGATCCAACTATGGGAACTACTTTTATATATATGTATATATATAAATTAGTTATGGTGTATACTGTAATGTGTTTAGTTTCGAATTAAGTGAGTTCGACATTTCGATTATTACGTTTTACACGGACGAACCGTCGCTCATTCAGTTATGAAGAAACTAAGTTATGGCTCTTTATATGCTTTGAGGTCAAAACTTTTTAAAGTTTATTAAAATATGAATTTTTGGTGACTTTCGCATAGATTTTTGTACCAAATCCGGAAGCTGTGTCCTTTAAATACTGTAATTTGATTGAGATTTAAATTTTTCGATATTTATCGATATGTCAAAAATGATATAATTAAATAAAATTCGTGTTCCGATATAAGAAAACTTATTTCCAAATGTGCTGAACGAAAAAAAGTCAAAAACTTTTTATTTTCAACTCAATTCAAGTAGAGTTTTACTCGATTTTAAGTATAGCTTAAGATTATTTGTGCTCGATTTAAGTTTGATAGACATTTTTTCAGTTTTAATACATGAAATCAAGTATTGATTTTAATAATCCCAAAACATGCTTGTCTTTACCAATTTTCACTTGATGTTGATCGTGAATATATATATCGATAATGTTTCTTTTTTTTAACTTTTTAACCATTTCGATATAATGTGCAATAATTTGCTTAGTCAGGTCATACTGTACTCAGCTGTTGCCAACAATAATAATGACAATCTCACGATCTTTATCGAAAAAATTATATCGCACACACACACACACACACACACAAAATGCGTAAAGCATCGCAAAAAGACGGATGAGCAAAGGCTTCCTGTCTTCTTGGAAAGCCATCAACCTTAGCCTTGGCCCTATAGTAACAAAGAGAGAGGGTGACGTAGAGGCGATGGGTTAAAACGCACACGTGACAAACACACAAACACAATCACAAGCACACACACACACACTAACACACACACACAGTTCTCTCGGTTTGTGGTCTAAATCTTGACGTTTATTGCGCTCAGTTTGGCGAAAAACGGGTAACGCAGTAAACCGTTAACCGACAAGAAACACACCCGCCTTGGCCCCACAACAAGCGCCATTTCCACTTGTTACAAAAGGGTGGGGGGGGGGGGGTGAGTGCGTGTTAGCGGAAGGGTGTCAATTGCTTAACGCTTTCACGGCTCGAGTCGTTGGTTGCCTTTTAGGGGGGGGTTGGGGCGGAACCTTGGTCAAACGAGGCGGCATTGAAATACAAATGCCAAAGCTGCAATTGCAATTGCCACCTGCAACTTGCAACAATAACAATCGCAATAACAATAACAATGACAATAAATAAACGCATTCGACATGATATTTGCGAAACGATTAATTTTCGTCGCAATAAACAATTTCAAACAATTAAACAACCCTTAACCCCCCCCCCCCCCCCGCTTCCCACCACTCCCGCTGCAATTGTCTTTCACGTTCTCAAGATTCCAATAGAAATTATAACAACATTTTAAATTTAATTCAAAGTTTAACACTTTGTAGATTAGTTAAAATAATAAAAGACAATTATTTCATTATAATAATTTTAAAGTATTTTGTTTTTCAAAGTAGTAGGATTGTTATACATACGATACATACGATCGATACCTAGCGATGTTAAGTGCAACCCTGCATTAATCTTTAACATTTAACTGTTAACTAACATAAGCTGAGAACAGAGCGGCAGAAGAGCGCTCGATCGCAATAAAGAACTAGAGCTTAACATATAATATGTATAAGGTTTTCTACATGTTTTTTTTTCTAACTTGCTTTTCTCTTCTTCATTTTTGCAAAACCCAAAACTTCATAAATCCATTGAAATTCTCGCATTAGTTCAATGGGAATTCCCATTTATTGACATGTGTAACAAAACAGACAAACAGAGAAAGAAAGAGAGAGAGAGAGAGATGGAGATAGAGATGCGAATATTTTATCATTTGTTTATTCAATTGCAAATGCGTCGAATACTTATACATGAATGCGCTTTGCTCAATGTTGTTCGTAAATGTTGTTCAAACATTTTTTTTTGGTTTCACATGGAAAGTGGGGCACACACACACAATAACAACTCCCTCTCCACCCCTCAGCCCTTACTCAGCTCAGCTTCAATCAACTTGAGGTGCGTCGAAGTTTTATTGTTTGATTTTTTTGTTGTTGCTTGGCATCAATATCGGCACTTAAGATCTATATATACATATATATATGTATTGTATGTGAAACGTACTCTCAAATGGCCAGTTCAAAATGGCATCTACACACACACAAACACACACACACACACAGAAACTTGAGCAAAATGCTTCTTGCCAGCGCCCAACCCATTGAGAACTTGAGTAGGGGTATTCAGTTAATCAGTGAGCAATCAAAAGGAAAAGGGCATTCATGGGAGTTAACATGGATAATGGTTTCAAATTGAACACACACACACACACACACACACACTTACATACACTTGGTTCTTGAATAAGCTCATAATCGAATTCCATTCATTCAATCTGCCGGTCGTTCGGTATTTTTTTCCTTTTTTCTCCTTTCTTATTCCTTCTTTGCCTTTTCGCTTCTTTTCTTTTGTTGATAAATGCACACTCGTACACACACACACACACACATGTATGTTACACCCTTGTGGCAACAACAACAACTACAACAACATCGAAGGTAAAACACTTTAACTGGCCGCCAAAAAGTGCAAACCGCAGAAATAACAATAAAAATTTAAAAAAAAGCTAACAATAATCTTAAAACAGTGTTTAAAATGGAAAGAGACAGAAATAGAGATAGAGATAGAGAAAGAAGGATAAGGAGAGTGAGAGAAATGCATTCAAAAAATTCTCTAAGGGTAAAGATAAAAATTAAAATTAGCTAGAATTCAACGCAGAGTCGTTTTCAAGTTCAAAAAAGTCAGAAAAACTTTTTTAATAATTGTTTTAATTATCGATTTTAATCAACAAAAAATTACTGCAAACAAATTTATTTCCGTTTCACTTTACAAAATGTCAGACACTTTTTGAATTAAAATTGTAGTACTCATTTTTCTGAGTGTATTAAACAACAATAACAAACTGCAATTGCAACAGTCGCGCAGCATTGACGTTGACGTTGACGCGTCGATAACTGTCGATGACGATGACGTCGATGCCGTTGACAATGATAATGCCGCTGCTGACACTAACCCAGTTTGGGTCTTTGGCGTTGACACTGGGTTTCTGTAATAGTTTTATTTGTTGTTGTTGTTGTTGTTGTTCTTGTTGTCGCTTGTTGACCGTTTTGTACGCGTTTCATTGTCAATGGAAGCCCCTATAAAAGAGAGCGAAAGAGCGAGAGCGTCGCAGCTTAAAATGACCATCGATGCGGCTTTTGATGGCTTGGCATTGCCATAGGATTTGGAATGCGTCAATGCGCAATAATAACATATATATAGTTGTACTACGAGAATGTTTGTGTTTATGGCTTAGCTAATGCTTATGCGACGCTTTTGTCTAAACTGACAGCAAAGGTATTTTATTTAGAAGAAAAATTTTCAATTTGAAGACTTAAGAAAAAGTTTCTTAGGTTAGTTGAAAGATTTAAGGTGTTGTTGGTGTCAAAAGTGCTGGAAATTTATTCTAATATTAACCTAAGCTTAAAGATTTATAACCCAAGTAATTTTAATCGAATAAGCAACAATTTTGTATTAATGTTGTTTTTTTTTAACTTTAAAAGCAAAAAGTTAACGAAAAAGAGTTTCCATTCATAGTTTTTTTTTTATTTTTTATTCTTTTTTTATCTACAATAAAACTACATTTAACGTTTCCTTTTTGAGTTCCTTAGTAATTATTTTTGACCTAATTCTTAAATTCCTTAACAATTATTTTTGACCTAATTCTTAAATTCCTTAACAATTATTTTTGACCTAATTCTTAAATTCCTTAACAATTATTTTTGACCTTAGGTTTTATTCCTTCGCAAACTGTAAATGTTAACTGTAAATTGCACACATGCTAATTTCAGAATAATGACAGTTATTGTTGCAGCTTCCCTTATATGCAAATGATCCTTAAATCTTTTTCTTACCGGGGTTTCCCTTGGCAAAGCAAAAAGCAAAAAGCAAAAAGAAACTTTGTCTCAGTCATTCTGCCAATACAAAACTCATATTTCTCTTAATAGTTTGACAGTTTCATTCAGCTTCCTCCCACACCAACACACACACACACACACTCATATATTTGCCATAGTTCTTTGGGCTTCTATTATTTTTTTTTTCCGCAGTTAAGTTTGACTTTATTTCTTTGGCTTGAAAATAAAGCCAAAAAAAAAGAAAAAAAACACACAAATAGTTTCTTAAGGAATTTGTATTTTTTTGTCTTCTTTGCTCTGCCAAGATTTTTCGAAAAAAAAAAAGAGAGAGAGAGAAAGAGTAGTTTTTTGCATTATTTTATGGCCTTAAGAAAATTATTTTCCCTTGGCTTCGACCAAAAAAGTTTGCCAACAACTTTTATGTGTGTGTGTGTGTGTGTGTGTGTACAAGTGTTGGTGCTTGCATATTTTTACAACAATTTTTAAGTTGTTCCTTTTGCTTCGTCTGCCCCCCCCTCCCACCAAGCTGTCTATGCGTTTTTTATTTGCTTCGCCGGCGATTTGCATTGTTTTGCGGCCCACCAAGTTTTTGACTGCAGCTAGTAAAGCCGCATTCAAAATAGTATTTGCGTTAAATAAGTTTAAAAAAAAAAGAAGCCTAATATAGGAAACGACCCACTTTTCCCCGCTCCCTTTGCAAGCAATTCCAACTTTGCAGCAGCAAACTAAACGAAAATTGTTTAGAACTTCCATCGAAGCAAGCTGGCAAAAGCTGGCTGACACCAGAGCACGTGTGTCACGTGCCACAAAGGCAAAGGGGCGGGGGGCTCAGGTTGCAAAATCAGCCCAAAAGTCAACAAAAACCCAAATCCCAGCGTTCGTTTTGGCCGCTTTGGGGATTCGACACAAACTAGGCCTGCGGTCGCAGGCAGCGGCGGCACGATGCACACTGACATTGAATTCGAAATTCTAGTTTTTTTTAAGGACTGTTGACATATTTTTAAACGTAGAAAAAATCGAAGAAAAAAAATATATATTAAAAAAAATTTAAAAAAATATATATAAAAAAAATATATATAAAAAAAATATTTTAAAAAATATTTAAAAAAAAATATTAAAAACAAAATTCAAAAAAATATTTGTAATTATTATTTCTTTTTTCCTTCTCTGTTACGTTCACGCAGAATCAATATTTTATATAATTCTGAATGATTTTTTTTTCTGTC
Organism: Scaptomyza polygonia; assembly: GCA_035044585.1. NCBI lineage: Eukaryota > Metazoa > Arthropoda > Insecta > Diptera > Drosophilidae > Scaptomyza > Scaptomyza polygonia. The sequence continues at coordinate 446,701 of JAWNNU010001403.1, read as the reverse complement.
ACATTTTTTTTAGTTTTGAAAAGATAAATGCATTTTTCAAATATAAAAGTTTATTTTTTATTTTTTATGGAATTTCAATTATAATCCTGCATCGACAAATGAGTTTTTTTTTAAGTTAGGATCTGTAAACTGTAGGCACATTTGCGGGCAATGTGCGCCTCAATGCGCTGCACGTTTTCACGTTTCGCTGCGAAAATGCCGTTTGGGGCATAGAACACACACACATACACACACACACACACATACACCCGTGCGCATTTTTGGTGGAGCACGTTTTTGTGCGACGTTTGCAAACATTTCAAGGATGTCACTTAATTCGTAATGAAGACGTGCCAACTGAAATTACAGCTGCATCAAGCACACACACACACACATACACACACACATAAATTTGATTGTTGGTTTCGTTTTGTCAACATTTGCCCCAGTGTGCCATAGTGCCTTGATATTCAATCATTCAATCAAATCTATCAACGAAATTTCCGTTTAATTAATCTGAAACTGATGATTTACGGCTATGCAACCCCCGACCCCTAACTCCCCTCACCTCGCTTTTGCCAACCTTAAGCGTGTTGGTGTCGACATTTAATCAAATGCTGCGGCTCATTAAATGCGACACTGTAACAAATTAATGGTCGGGTTCTATTCTTTAAAGTGTTTAAAGAAAATTTAGAGTCACGCGCCAAGGCAGTTCTATGTTAATTGATTGAGAAACCTTCTGTGCATTGTCCTGTTCCTGTTGCTGTGCGCGAAATTTAATTTGTTTGAGTAGCAAAAAAATAGAAAGGCGTTGAATCCCTGGCATAGAATCGAAGTCGAAGCAACTGAAGCAAAGAATAAGAGAAATAAATAAAAAATTGTCACAGTTTTTTTGTCGCAGAAGGACAATAGCAGCGGGCCTTGGACTCCTTTTTCTTTTCCTTTATTTGCCACTCGAAAACAAAGCCAAGTCGTACAGAGGGGGGACAGAGGAAAGCGAGGTGTGTGCTGGCGAACGTGTCCGACTTTAATTAATTACCGGCAAACTGTTAATATTTGCATTGCCTTCAAAGCCCGCCGCCAATCGACCAACCGGCAAAACGAGAGCGCGCTGCCTAAGCAAACAAAGAAAAAAGCAAGACGAAGAAGAGGAGGAGACGGGGAGAGGAGCAGGAGGTCTCAAAGCAACAACAACAACAACAGCCATAACCAACCAACATATCCTTCCCGCAAACAACAAACGCGCATCCTTTCACATAAAAAATACTCAGGGGGGGCCTTAGCCCAGCAGACGCGAACGCGCTGGTTTTTTATTTATCATACTCGTATACCCTGTAGCCCATAGTTTTAGGGAAAACGAAGGGTATCGTCATAAAGTCGTGACAGTATTATTATGTTGATTATGCCTGAAAGGAATTTTGGGCGACAAAAAACTATATGAAATCAAATTTTTTTTATTAAAATGATTAGTTAATAGTTTTTTCAATGTTTTTTGATTCAAGTCGAAACAGTTCGATTATTCAGAAACAGTTTCAGTTCAGTCTCCGGTTCCATTATTTGCTTATAAAGCAACTACCATTAACAACAAATAATCTTACGTATTTATAGATTTTCTATATAGAAAATCAATAAAACAAAACATATAAAATAAAAAAATTCTAAATATATTTTATATATTTTTTTAAAAATAAAAAAAATTATAGGATATCTGTTAGCACAACACTTGCCATTCTTGATTATTCTGTTTGGTGTTTATTTTTGTGCTTTTTGTTTTGTTGTTGTTTTGGGCGAGCTCGTAATTTAATTTCTCAAAAAAGGCGCTCGAAAGTATGCAATGCCAAATTATGTTATGCTGGTGGCACCGCATACTGCCGCTGCACACAGCTCTGCTGCAGCAAACATGAGTGGATTGGTGTGTGTGTGTGTGTGTGTTGCATACTAACTAACACTGTGTGTGTGTTTGTGTGATAAAAAAGCCAATATGTAATGCCAGAAAGGCCAGGCTTAAACTAAAAATGCGACGGCCATTTTGCATTGTCCATTTTATTAACATTTTTCAATGCTGCTGCTGCTGCTCTCACGTGTGCCAGCCAATCTATACATGCATGTGTGTCTGTGTTTCCAATTTCAATTCATACAAAAAAGTAATAAGAAGCAAACTCCATGGTAGTTCATGTTAGGTAGGTAAATGCCATCGTTATGAATGCAAACGAAGCCCGCAAGCAATGTCCTTGCAAAGCTTCAATATGTAATGAGAAGAAGGTAAACAAGGTATATGCAAATAGAGAGACGAGCAAGACGAGCAAAAATGCAGACGAGTCTTAAAATTAACAATAAAATAAAATAATTATTAAATGTTCAATGATATTATTATTAGTATTTTTTAATGGCTAAGACTTACTTTCTCAGTGTAAACTCAAGGCAATTTACCTGGAATATTTTGTCATATTTTTTCCCGAATTTCAATTCACAACTTCACCAACTGTTTATGTGGAATGTTTTAACTTAATATTCGAGTTGATTCTGATTATTATTTTGAAGTTTTTGTTTCGGTTCGATTTTCAAGCTTCTCCACTTTTTTTTTTTTTTTTTTTGTTAATCTTAAAGCTTTTTCTTTTTGTTTGGCTTCCTTGTAATCAATACGCAAATTAAGTTTCTAGCTGTTATTTTTTTATTAGTCCTTGTGCTAAGAAGCTTTAAAACTATAATAAAACAAACCCAAAATGGTATTAAATTCAAGTTTTTTGTATGATTTTTTGCATTGTCGATAATATATACATATATAATACAAAAAAAGATTCTTTGTTTAATGCAAAAATTGTAATTAATTTGTATAATTTGTTTTTTTTTTTTGATTTCGCAGATGATGGAGCATGCTTGGCATAATTATAAACTGTATGCTTGGGGCAAGAACGAGTTGCGTCCATTGTCGCAGCGGCCGCATTCGGGCAGCGTATTTGGCTCGTATGATTTGGGTGCGACAATTGTCGACGGGCTCGACACGCTGTACATAATGGGCCTGGAGAAGGAGTATAAGGAGGGACGCGATTGGATCGAACGCAAATTCTCGCTGGACAACATCAGTGCCGAGCTCTCGGTCTTCGAGACGAACATACGTTTTGTGGGCGGCATGCTGTCGCTGTACGCCTTTACGGGCGATCCGCTGTACAAGGAGCGGGCCCAACACATTGCCGATAAATTGCTGCCCGCTTTTCAGACGCCAACGGGCATACCCTATGCCCTGGTCAATACCAAAACGGGCATGGCCAAAAACTATGGCTGGGCATCGGGCGGCAGCTCGATTCTATCCGAATTCGGTACACTGCATTTGGAATTCGCCTATTTGAGTGACATAACGGGCAATCCGTTGTATCGTGAACGAGTCCAAACCATACGTCAGGTGCTCAAGGAAATTGAGAAGCCCAAGGGACTCTATCCCAACTTTCTGAATCCCAAAACGGGCAAATGGGGACAACGTAAGTGAAACAAGTTAAACAGTTTGCAGTTTTCTAGAGATTTCTTTGTGTGTTTTTTTTCGCAGAACACATGTCGCTGGGCGCTTTGGGTGACAGCTACTATGAATATCTGTTGAAGGCTTGGCTGCAATCGGGTCAAACGGATGAGGAGGCGCGCGAGATGTACGACGAGGCAATGTTGGCCATTATGGATAAAATGGTGCGCACCAGTCCCAATGGACTGACCTATGTTTCGGATCTGAAATTTGATCGATTGGAGCATAAAATGGATCACCTTGCCTGCTTCTCGGGTGTGTTTCGATAGTTTCCTATGTTTTGAAGTCCATTTTAAACCATTTGTTTGTATTTACTCCTTTATTTAGGTGGACTTTTTGCTTTGGGCGCTGCAACACGACAAAATTCGCACACGGACAAATATATGGAAGTGGGCAAGGGTATAACCAATACCTGCCACGAAAGCTATATACGTACACCCACACAGCTGGGACCCGAAGCCTTTCGGTAAATGCAAGAATTTCCTATTCAATGAAATTTTGAACCGGGTTTCTAAATCGAACTTAACTCCGTTTCTTTAACTAATCGAAAATGCTGATTACTTTTCTACCTTTGATCGGATTTTCTTCCTTTCTTTAATTTGAACTTGATTCGATAAAAACCATATCTATTTGATTTCAGGTTTAGCGATGCGGCAGAGGCGCGTGCATTGCGTTCACAGGAAAAGTATTATATTTTGCGACCCGAAACGTTTGAGAGCTATTTTGTGCTGTGGCGTCTGACGCACGATCAAAAGTATCGCGATTGGGGCTGGGATGCCGTTTTGGCGCTCGAAAAGCATTGCCGTACAGCGCACGGCTATTGCGGACTGCGCAATGTTTATCAGCAGGAGCCGCAAAAGGATGATGTGCAGCAGAGCTTTTTCCTAGCCGAAACGCTCAAGGTATTTTCAACTCTAAATTGTTGACTCAACAACGATTTTAACTATAATTTTTGTTGTCCATTGCAGTACCTGTACTTGCTGTTCTCGGACGACTCGGTGCTGCCGCTGGACGAATGGGTGTTTAATACAGAGGCGCATCCGTTGCCCATTAAGGGCGCCAACATATATTATCGCAAGGCGCCGGTGCCGCTGCCAGCATCGAATGCATTATAAGCAACTTTACAGGCAATCGGCATTCAAATTAATGTTTAAATATTTAAATTAATAGGTTCTGTTTTTCAATTCAATTCTCAATTCAATTACACAAGGCAAAATCTATGTAATTTGATCTTTCGATAACATTTTTCTCCATGTAAAATATATTTATGAAACTTAACTAAAGTTAGCGATCCCTTAGTACGACTACTACTACTACTTATACACCAAACCCATCCTTTAGCTATAGTACTATGTATTAACACACACACACACACACTCTTTGCACAAGTTTTTTGAAACAACAACAACAACTCTTAACAAAATACTTTGGCTCTTTAACGTATGAAATAAATAGGATATGCATAAATATAGTTATAGATATATATAATTAGACGACACTCTCATAGATGATTTTGTATAAGTAAACTCAGGTGTTCGAATTATGATTTTTTGATTATTTTACATATTATTTTATCGTTTTCATTTCTATTATTTATTAATTGAATGTTAACTGAACATTGCTAAACGGACATAAATAGAAATTTATTTATATGTAGGTCTAACTGTCTATTTCTATATACAATTAATTCTCTAGAATCTAAAACTATATCTATATATGTACTAGCATCTATCTATGTAATAGCATTCTGTTTAACTAACTAAAATAACAAGCATTTTGAATATAATCAATATGACACTCAACTCTCTCTCTATCTGTATCGAAACATTCGGTGGCACATTTCGGGCTCGAAATATGTATGGTTTGGTTAAGAACTTTGTTTTGTAAATAAGATTTCCCCTAGCGACAAAATAAAGGTATCTACTATGATAAAGAAAGAAAGAGAAACATAAGGTTTACAAATCGAATCAATTGTCAAGTTATTGTTTATGTTGTAGCCTAAATATACTATATACAATATATATATATTTATATATGATTATTATAAAGTAATTATTGTAATAGCACTTAGCTTACTTTAAAACAAAAATGTAACGCATATTACTTTACATCAGCATCAAGCAAAACGAATCTTAAATATATATACTTACTATATTTCAAATGATAAGGAAAATTATTTAAAAACAAAAAAAAAAACATGTAGACAATTGTTTAAAGAAAATATTTATAGAATTATACAACATGCGAAATAATTTAATTTTTAAACAATGTAAAGGAATATATGCATACGTTAGTTTTTTTTTTTTTGTATATTCCTAAGCCTAGGATATGAGGATATTAATGATATTAATATTTCTAAAAAAAAAAACATATATAAACCGAAACAAAACACACAAAAAACAATGTAATAGGATTGAATTAAGAATGTTTAGTTTTTTTTTTGTAATCTCCAGCTACTTGGTATCAGCTCTTGCGCTGTGAGAAGTCATTTTAGAAATATACGTACATAAAAACCCAACAAAGGGAATACAAAAAAATATATATAATATATAAAATTTCTAAGCTAATGAAGTAGTTTTATCATTATGGTTTTTTTTTTTTTTTTGTTATATCGAATTATATGTAAGAACGTGAATATTGTATAATTGTGAAACTTAAGAAAAACAAAAAACATTGTAAATGCATGATAGAAAAAAAAAAAGATGGAACGAAGTGCGTAACTTTCCTTATGGAAAGTGCAAATGGATATTAAGAAATGCTAAAACATACTTGTATTGGACTAATCCTTAAGTGAAATAAACATTAAATGAATAACATTAAAGAAAAAAAAAAATAATAATGTTCGGATCATATGACTTTGATTGACTTATAACTTTTATTTATTCTTAGTGTGATAAAAAAAAAAAATAATAAGTTTGCTGTTTTTTGCTTTAAGACAAACAAAGCGTTCCTTTTGAGGCCAACAACTTTTCTTACCCGCCGCCAAATGAACCCGGAACAGGAGACGCCAGTTCCTAGCAGGCAGTGCGAGTGGGCAAAGTCCAGAGCATAAAGCTGCAACCAACGACTGAGCAAACAGCGCATAACCATTAAAAATAATTAGCATTAAAAAAAAAGTGGCAACGTTGAAGTCGGACGCTACCGACTGCGGTTTACTCCATGCCTGTTTAAAAGCGGATAGGTAGAGGCCTGAATGGTAAGGGTTTAGCATTCGTCAGGTACGGATTCAAAGATTAGCTGATGCAGATCTATTTTAGGTGACCCTATCTCAAAAACTGTAAGCGAAACACTTATTTAAGATTTTTCAGAGGCGGTGGGCGGTTATGATCGTATGGGTGGGTGTGGCATCTTAAGTTCTGATGTAGTTATTGGGGTGTTACCAGAAGCTATATCCATACCAAGTTTGATAACTCTGGCTGCGATTTATTTCCAGCTCCATAGTAGGCATAGAAGTGGTTTAAGATGTTTGCAAAGTTTCGAAATTTCTAGCTTGAAGGACGGACATTGCACAAACCCAATATACTCTTTACTTTCGGTTTCGAGCATGAATATGCCACCCGCCGCCCACTTAAGATAAAAAATAAAGAAAAACAAACCATGAGACTCCAAATTCAAAAGTCATTCCACCCGCCGCCAGACAAAGACAACTCTGCGTTCACCAAATGCACACAAACACAGACACAAATGGAGAGAGTTGAAAAACAATTTTGCAATTCGCTCGCTCTTTTGAGTTCTCTTTGTGTTGAACTGCTGTTTCTACTTCTTTGTTGGTGGCTAGACGACGAGCCCGCCAGACCAGCTGAGAGTTTTAGTTGTTTGCCGGTCGCAGCAGCGACTGCGTTAAATTTACACTTTGTTGTTATCATACCCTAACCTAAATGTTACTACTACTATATGTTCAAATGTGTACTTTGCATAAAATTGTAACATTATTGCGTGCACTCAAAGAAGTCATATTTTAATTGAGCACCATTATATGGCAAGGGTATCTAGTCGTTGCCTTGCATTGCAAGCGTCTCTTTTGTGTTTTTGTTTTGGTCGTTGACGTCGTCGTTGTCGTTGTCGATTCTACTAGCAAGCCGCACAGTTGCCAGCGAGTTTTCAAGCGAGTCGGAGGCGTTATACTAAAGCAGTTCCAATTCCGTTCAGCAGGATGCCGTTTCCCATACATCCGCCCAAGCAGATGCCATGCCCCCATTGGCAGCACTTTCCCATTAGTCCGGTGGATGGCAAACCATCGCCATTTGGCAGCACCAGCAACAACAACAATGCAACCAACAATACTATGCATAAGCCACCAGAGCCGGTATCCTATCGCTATTGTGTCCAATGCAAAGCAGCTGTCAAGGATCTGGGCGATATTAGTAAGGAATAACAAGAGAAAATTCAAATTGCATTCGCTTGAACGTGATGTGCAAACGGTCCATTCCTACTCACCTTACCTTAACTCACTACACCACACCGCAGCACACTAATCCACCACTCGAAAGAAAAACTGTAAATGGAACGCCATAGGTATGCTCCAAATCTCAAGTGGACGAACGCACTGAGTGCATTTTATATATACAAAACAAGTGTTTAATTTTAAATTTAATTTTTGACTTCTGCACTTCATATGTTTTGCATTTTGATAATATACATACATACATATACATTTATATAAATATACAAAAATTGTATATGCTTAAGCTAGGTTTTTTTTTTTTTTTTAAGTATTGGTATTAAAGAAAAATATATATAAACTACAAACAAAATAGTATCTCAAAAAAAAGCGAGTTTGGTTTTCTAACATACAAAGATACATTTGGCTCAATGTATATAGTATGTGTATATGTTTGTGTGTATTTTTTTTTTGGGAACTTGTTTGCTGCTCAAAATGTTTTTGTTGTTGTTCTCATTTCGAAATGTGCGTCGCTTTTTTTTTATCACTTTTCAAGGTCAGCAACTACGTTGAGAACATTCGAAATTCGAATACAAAATTCGATAAGCACACAATATGTATCTAGTAATTTCGAAATTGAATTTCGAGCATCGAGTTCATTGTTTACTTGCCTCTCACCCAACTGCCAAGCGTTGCATACTTGCAACAGAAATTTTCAGTTAGGTGACAAAGTTCAATAAACTGCATTATTGCAAAAATAAACATGCACGCACTCGCGCGCGCTCTCTCTCTTTTGCTCTTTCAATTCATCCAAAAAGAGCAAACAAAAGAGAAGCTTTTATCATTCTATACAGTCAGAAACATTCACGCTTCCCAAGATAACATCGTTGTATATAGCATACTTTTGGGCTGGAAATTGAATTGGCAGGTTGTTGATAATTCAAAATTCTATGGCATACTTTTAGGATGAAACTTAAATTTGGACATATGGACTTACAAAACTAGCTCTAACTTGGTCGCATCCTTACAAATTTTTAAAGGACATGGCGCGTTGGCATCGCTATGACCAGCTCCATCGAACTGCATTCAAGGATTATGGGGTTATCTAAGGACCCAAACACTTAAAAAATTTCAAAGGAATTTGAGTTGATATCACAAAATCCTAGTTTTCTCGACAACTGCAAGGACGATTTGGATGTCCTTTGGACAGTTGATGGCCCTAAAAATTAAAAAAATTTTGACATAGGTCTCGACAGGATCTGCAAGGATATGGCTGAGTAAAACATGATTTTGTGTTTTAAGAAAAGTCCTTATATTTCAGCTGTTTGAAGGACTTTCATCCTTTTTATTAGCTTAGAGGGATTGGCTGGCCAAGGACTATTTTCTGACCAAAGGACAACCGGCTAGTCCTTAAAACGGCCGAGCTACAAAGGATTTTGTGATTTTACATAAATTTTCTGACCTACCCCCTTGATAAATTTTGTGCAAAAAATTTTTGTCGAATTCCCAAATTCCTTGAATGCCGATTGTTAGACCTGCCTTCGGTGAGCTCACAAATATGTGTCCTTTTGATATCCTTAAGGATATGACTGAGTTATGATCAAAAAAAGGCTTGAGCTCGGACTAATAGATTTTCAAAGGACATGGTGCATTGGCATCGCACGGCCTTAATCTATCGAACTGCATTCAAGGATTAAAGAGTTATGTTTAAGTGATTCCATTAGGCCCACGCAAAGTCTTTGTTGTTTGTCTGTTTTAGCTATCGATGGCCGCTGTGACAAATGGCAACGCTGTCGGTTCAACTATCGCCGGGTATCGGAACTAGTGGTTCGCAATATACATCGCTGCACTCAGCCATCGAAGTTGAGAACTTGAAAACATGAAGCTTCATTTAAAACTTTGATTTGGAAAGAGAGACAAGAAACTACTAGTTTGCAGAACAACTGCTGCAAGCAGTACGTGGCCCAGTGATTTATAAAGTGTTGAATTGACAACATGGACTATCAATACTATGACGATGAGCCTGATTATTCAGATGAAGATGCCGCTAACAGTTTGGAAGAGGATGCGTATGCTGATCAGGAGCAGCAGGTTGACGAGAGACTGCAGGAAGATCAATCATCCGAAGAAGACTATCCGGATGTCACGGAACGTTTGTGGGACAGCTATGAGCATTGCATTGTGCCATCCCTCAGCCAAGTGACGGCCTACATAATGCCCCTGCTGCTGGGCTGTTTGCTCTGCCGCCTGCTCAGCTCGATCTATGCTAGTCGCAAGCGTTTCGCTGCCAACAGCGGTTGGCCGGAATCAAACGGTTTGAAGCTGGCACCATTGCATCTAATCAATGCGCTGTGCGGCTTGGGCATTTTGTATGCTACGCTTGGATCACGTATGCTGATCCTGCTGCTGCTCAATGGTGTAAGCTATATGCTGTTGCAACTGGTGCGCCTGGGACGTGGCGAACGTGGCGCCCAGACAATTGCCGTGCTCAGCATTGGCAGCCAATTCATCTACGAGCTGGCCATATGGCAAAAACGTGACGATTGGCCGCAGTTGCGCGGCCTGCAGATGGTGAGCAACATGAAGATCATATCGCTGGGCTACGACTTGACGGCAACGGGTGCGCCCGGCCTGCACATGCCCAACATACTCGCCTATCTGGGCTATGTGCTGAATCCTGCAAGCTGTGCGCTAGGACCTTGGATTAGCTATGCTCGCTATTTGGATTCACTGCACCACAAGCCACACTGGCGTCGCAGTCTATGCCAAATGCTGGTCAATGTCTTGCTCAGCCTGGTGGCGCTTACCTTCTCGAATTGCATTGCACCAGCGCTGGGTGAACTGCATTTACCAACGGATGAGCATGCAACACGATATGGCAGCTACACCCACTGGCTGCTCATGTACACGGGCGCGATGAGTGTTCGCACCAGCCACTATTTTGTCAGTCTGCTCAGTCAGGCTCAATTGGCTGCCGCCGGCCAGCAGCTGGACATGGGCGATCGAGTTGTTCGTCCCTGGCGCATCGAATGGCCTCGCTCGTTGAGCGCTTTGGTTCGCTGCTGGAACATGCCCATGCATGAGTGGCTCAAGCGCTATGTATACACAGCCGCATCGGCAGCGGCAGCTAAAGTGCAGCCACGTTCTCGTCAGAGCACCATTGTGGCCGTGTTTTGTACGTACTTGGTGTCATCGCTGTTGCATGGCATGGATTTTCGTATCTATTTGGTGTTGCTATCGTTGGCAACCTTTGCCGAAGGCGAGTCCATGCTGCGACGCCATATGGCTACCATATTCAATGCCTGCATCGCCGCCAATCCATGTCCGGGCGCCGAACGTTGTCGCTACACAAACTGCCCGAAGCGGCGTGGCCAATTCAATGCCAGCTCCATGCTTGTCAATCTCATCAACTTGGCCTTTACACTGCTGACCATTTGCCATCTGGCCTATTTGGGCGTTGTCCTGCTCAACGAAACGCTTGTCATGGAGTCCAGCAAAGAGCTGCCGTTCATGTACCACTGGGCAGCAGCTGGCTATCTAAGTCATTATGTGGGCATTGGCATGTTTGTTCTATATCTGATATTATCATAAATTTGCTTGTGATGTATAAAATACAACATGGATGGATACATGATGATGGATCTGTGACTTTTTCATCATGCTCTTCGAGTATTCGATAACAACAGCAACAACAAACGGAACTGATTTTAACAACTGTGAATCTCTTTTATATATATATAATATTTAATGTATTTTTGTATTTGTAAGTGTTTGTGACCAATTCGATTTGATTTATCTACACACAAGCACAGCCCATAACATATTTGTATATGTATGTATGTAATTATTGTAATATTGTTCCACGTACTATGTACTTAATAAATTTATATACCGCTTGTTTTTAATACTATAATTTAAATATTAACTATTTTAAATACTTTTTTAATTCTTGATTATTGAAGCTAAGTATTTAAAGATTATAAGTCTGTATATATCTTATTTCTGTAATCTTTCGAGCGTTTCACTTTATTTTTTAGCTCAAATACGAATTTCGAATCGTAAAAATAGTTTTTTAGTATAAAAAAAATTCTCATAGGATCGAAATGGAACATAATAGAATTTTGTTTAGTATCAAAAAATTCTCCTAGGATCTAAATGAAACTTAATAGAATTTTTTTTAACTATTAAATTAACTTTTTTGGAAATGTCTTCAGTCGGACAGATCGGAAACAAGTTCTAAACATAAAAACACTTCTGTGTACCTTATTGCATATTGAGTAAGTGTATATAATCTTCGGTGTTAAGTAGATGAACGCTTCTATACTTGTAACTAATATTGCCTAAAAACGTTTCTTAGACGTGTTGCTTGTTAACTGGGCTAGAACGTGGCTTACTATTACACCAACCGTTTTTTTTTTCCATCCCAAAAACGAAATTCGATCCTCAGATCCCGGCACTCAAAACACACACAAGAAAATGTTAATTCAATGACATTTAAAAATTGGATTTTTATTGGTTTTTTTTTATTGTGTTTTTTTTTTTGTTTTATGTAGATTTCGTTTGTTTCGTTTTTTTTTGTTTTTGTTTTTCTCGTTGAGACAAATATTTATAACAATATTTTAAGTTCTACTGCATTGTTTTTTTTTTTTTCATTTAATTTAATTTAATTTAATTTTTGTTTAATCATTTACGTTTTCTTTTTCGTTTGTCAGTTGTATTTGATTTGTTGCTTAAGTTTTAAATATTAAAATTACTACCTTAAAAATTATGCAATGACAATAAAAATAATTTTATTTATTTGTTTATGCAACACCATTTTGCCTGGCATTGTTGTTTTTTATACCGCGATTCCAAACAGCTTAAAAAAAAAAACGTTGCGATTCTTTTGTGTGTTCCGAAAGTGTTTTTTTGAATTCGACATAAAAAAAAAATATTTATACATACTAAACAAATATATATATATATATATATATATTTATGTGTGAGTGTAAGTGTGTGTGTGTGTGTTGGTGTATAAAGTGTTTTTTTCTATACATACATAGATATTTCATTTTGTTTTTGACTTTGTTTCCATATGGAAAACGGATTTAGCTAATATTTATATATATAAAAAAAAAGTTACCTGCATTATGATTAAGGTTTTTATATTATCATTTCAAATAATATTATGTTTTTTTTCCTTTTCTTTGCCTTGTAGTTTATTTTAAATCTTTTGTTTTGTTAGAGTTTTTTTTTTTTTTTGTTTTTTTGTTCATTTATAACAACAACTGAGTTGATCACAAGAGATAACGAGAGTTTTTGCATTATATGTATGTGTTTTTTCTTTTCGACATTTGCATTCATTTATTTTTGTTTTTTTTTGTTTTTTAACATTTACAAAATATGATAAATTTTTCGTTGATTTTTTGTTCATATGTTTGCGGGTTCTATTCTTTTGTTTGATTTTTTGTTTTTTTTTTTTTGGTTGCCCTTGCCTTGTTTGTAGAGTTCAAAAATGGTTTTTTGTAAAGGTTTTTGTTTTTTGCATTTCGGTTTTGTTTAAATATTCCTCATAATCGCTCGGTTAAAATACAAATAGTGTACAAATATTCGCTAACTACATATACACATATATATATTTTTAATATAGTATATTACTCGATTTATTACATTCATTTTTTATGTTTCTTTTCTTTTAGTTTTGTTTTTGTGGCGAGCGCATATTGTGTAACCTATGCTTAAGTGGAGAGAGAGGGGCTTGGGGTTTTTCATTTTTTTTCTTTTTTTTGTCAAATAAACGTCCATGTCTAAAATTATGTAACAAAAATTATTATTTCTTTTTTCTTCTCATTTTTTTTAAATAATTTCATATTCAATACATACACATTTAGCTGTATAGTGCATATACATTTATAGTATTATTATTATTATTATATATATTTTTTTTCTTTAATATTAAGAGCTTGTTTCACTTTCTACAAATTACAAATTTTATTAAAACTTAATTTTAATCAATGTTGATTTTTTTTAATAGTATTTTTTTTTTTGAGAGAATTTTGCTAGACGCTGCTTAAAAATTTAGCTAAAGAACAAATTTATTGTTTTAGCGTTTTTTGTTTTTTGCACAATAATTTTAAACTACATTAACAAAGTAGCATTTTAATTTCTAAAGTTTTTATGTAGAAAAAAAAAAAAATAAAAAAAATATATATAGATTTTTGTGTAAATTAAGAAAACAAAACTAACAATAATAATCATAATAAGCCGTAATTAATCAACAGCAAAAAGTACTGTGGGATATATTTTAATTAGCAAATACAACTAAAGCAATAAAAAATAAACTTTTAAAATAATATTACACTTTTAAGTTATAAACATAATTACATTGTGTCGTGTGTCTGTGTCTGTTGCAACATTGTGCCAACAAGCTAGCGAGTGTGTGTACATATGTGTGTGTGTGTGTGTGTGTGGCAACAACAATAACATGATCATATATATATAGTATATATATGTATATCGAATAAATTATATTACATATAGCGTCGTTTTATATGCATGTTAACCATGATATTCGGCCGGCTGCTGCAGTCATCATTATCATTATCATTATCATCATTGTCCTTGTCATTGTCCCTCTTACGCTTCCTGTTTACATCCTCACCACCAACATCATCATCATCGTCATCATCGTCATCATCATCATCTTCGTCATCATCATAATCATAATCATCGTCATCATCATCGTCGTCATCGTCATCTTCGTCGACGGACCGCATTAGTTGACGCAAAGCTGCAACAGCAGCTGCCACTGCTGCCGATGCTGCTTGAACCGCCGTTGTTGCCGCACGTGTCGCAATTTCTGCCAGAACAGAGCGTGTACTACGCTGCCCGCTCCAGCCTCGACACAACGTTCAATCATTCTTCGTCTGACAATAGAGCTCCTTCAGCGACTTGAGCTCCTCGATGAGCGCCTTATTTTGGTTCTCTAGCACCGCCACACGATTCTCCAGGCATTTAATGTACTCCTTCTTTTTGCGCCGGCATTCTCGCGCCGCTTCCCGATTCTTTTGCAATCGTATCTCACGCTTGCGCGTCTGATCTTCCGCAATGCCGCTATTATCTATCAAAAATTATTGCAAAAAAAAACAAAATATATATTAATTCATTTTTTTTATCAATTGTTAATGTTGTTGTTGTTGTTGTGTGTGTGTGTGTGTGTGTTAATTGTGTTTGCTTGCATTTACTGGTATTGTATGCTATCCGATTGGATGATATATAGAAGGCCGAGTCTGGCGCCATGTGCAACAATGGACTGCCGCTTGATGTGTTACCGCTGCCGCTGCCACCGCCACCGCCAATGCCAATGCCACCAATGCCACCAATGCCACCGATGCCACCAATGCCAATGCCGCTGCCAATGCCACCGCCGCCGCCCCCCGCCCCAAGCAAACTGCCATCTGGCATTTGCAGTGTTCCGCCCGCTGCACCACCAAACCATATACGATTTTTTTTTTGTTTGTTTTGTTTTCGATAGATTTTTTATTTTGGGGGGAAGATGTTTTGAGGGGGGGGTAGGTGGTTGTTGTTGTTGTTGTTGAAGTTGTTGTTGTTGTTGTCATTGGATATTTGAATGGAAATATTTGTATTTGAAAGAAATACAAAAAAAATAAAACAAAAACAATAAACAACAATAAAAATAAATAAGAAAATGTTTCATTTCTTCATTTGATGTGTGGAATGGTAAAAAGTGTCGGTGGGTGGGTGTGAATGCAAATGAGCGAAACGATCGAACGATCTCGAGAGAGAGAGACAGAGACAGAGAGCGAGACAGGTGGCAATGTGTTTGATGGTTAGTTAGTTTTTGAAAACAAACAGCAAGGACAACGGCAACAATTCGCCACAATTTGTTATGTTTAAGTACAAATGTATGTATGTATTGGTTTATATCTATGTATGTATGAATGTATGAGTGTGTGTAATGGGGCATGGTTGGTGCAGCAACAACAACAACAGCAGCAGCAATACGAGCTCAGGCAACAACAACAACAACAACAACAGTAGCAGCAATAATAACAAAAAAGAGAGAGAGAGATAGAGAAGAGATACTTTTGTTGTGTGTGTGTGTGAAAAGTAACAAAAAAAAAATTTTAAATAAAAAAAATCACAATAGTATAATAATTTCTCATACAACAACAACAAACAACAAGGACATCAGCATTTGGACAAACGAAGGGCAAAAGAAACGAGGATTAAATTGCCGCCTAACAACGGGTTTAATGAAGTTTGATGATGAATGTTTTAATAAACAATGAGAAATACAATAACCAAAAAACAACAACAACTTGGTTAACAAACACAACAAACAATAAAAAGAACGCTGATGAAGCAGAATGTTAAAAAAGGAAAAGGATTAAAATGAAAAAGAATAACACAAAAAGATAAATAATAGGCATTAATGTGAAATGGATATTATTTGTTGCATTCAAAGCTCTGCCAAAACAAAACAAGTAAGAAGGCTCTAGTCGGGATAGCCCGACCAGAAGATACCCTGAACCCAGTTGCAGTCCTTGCGTCCTAAAAGTATGCTTCAAATAATGATCACTTGAAACAAAACTCATAACTGACTTAACTAAACGATATCTCTGGTGTTTCTTAACCGATTTGGACGAAATTTTGAGAAAAGTTCTATCGTTACCCATTACACCAACCCCCATTTTTACCTCTTTCAAATTCGATATTTTTTGTTATCGATTCCATGTGTATATCGAAAACCAGAGTAGTTATCGATAATTTGAAGCAAACTTGTTCTGCTTATGGTATAGGAGAACTTATATTCAAAATCTGAAGTCTCTAGCTCTTGTAGTCTCTGAGATCTACGCGTTCATACAGACGGACATGGCCATATCGACTCGGCTATTGATACTGATCAAGAATATATATACTTTATGGGGTCGGAGATGCTTCCTTCTGCCTTTTACATACTTTTGCACAAAACCCATTTACCCATTTTATGGGTTCAGGGTATAAAAAAAGACAAACATTTAAGCCATGCAAAGTTCCTTTAAGTACAATAGTTATGATCTTTGCTTTAGGAGAAGTTTGGGTCTTGATCAACAACTAAATTGATTGATATAATAAATGCCTTTCTTGATAAGATATTTAAGTTTGTGTATAATATTTGAATACATTTGATACCCTTTCTACCTAACGTTAAGTTCAATTAATTAACGCAGGGAAATCTTTATACAATTGAACATTGAACGACACGAAAACCATTAGCTTTTTACTTATACAAAAAATCATTTAAATCGGTTTGACAAGCAAAAAGTTATCGTTCTTTTTGTTAAAATCCTTAAACAATGTTTTGAATTGCAATAGTATTTTCCTAGTTTTCTATTAAAACTGACATAGTTTTCTATACATTTTACATATTGAGCCTAATGCAAGTTGTTTCCGGTTCCTTCAACTGTTTTTTTAAAAACAAAAAAAAAAATCCTCTTCCTAAAAATCTAAATTATGATCGATGGTCGACCTTAAATGCACAGAGACAGAGCGAGAGGGGGGTTACAGATTTACAGATTTACAGATTTGACACACACACACACACATATATATGTATATGTATATATAGTATAGCACAAAGATTTGGTGTTGGTGTTGTATGGTTGGTTTGGTGCTGTGTATTGGTGTTGGGTGTTGGTGCTGTGTATTGGTGTTGGTGGTGTGGCAGGCAGGCAGTTGTTATGGCATTCAATTCGTTTTGTTGTGACTTAAATATGAAAGCTTCATATATATATATATGTGTTTTTGTTTATTACCGCTAATATCGGGTCCACTGATTTCGGTGAAGATCTTATTGTAGGATGGCCTTCGTGTCAGATTGCTGCGATGATGCTGTGAATCATCATCGGATAAACTTTCATCGCTATCCTCTGGATGTTGGGTATTCGGTTCGGGTTTGATTTTACATTGAAAGTTTGGAGGGATCTGTTTATTGGAAAATCATACAAAATAAATCGATTAATATTGTTTTTTATGAATGAATGTTTCTTCAGTGTTTGTTAGCTCGAATGCTACGCACTTTGTTACGCACTTGCACTGCATTGCCTGTGGCCGTATGAATAACTGTTGTATTTGTTGGCTTTGTCATATAGACGACTGCACCACCGCCTCCTCCACCACCAACTCCACCCTTGTGCATTGCTGTTGTGGCGACCAGCACCTGCTGTTGTTGCTGCTGCTGCTGCTGCTGTTGCTGCTGTTGTTGTTGCTGCTGTTGTTGTTGTTGTGTTCCGGCAGCGGTTTGTATGACACCAGAATGATTTGCCGCCTGTATAACGGATTGTACCTACAAAAAAGAAAACACAAATTAAATCAATAGACATCAATGTTGGACAGCAAAAGTCGATTTTTTATTAAAACCTAATTTGAATTTCATAGGACATTTGTTCATTCAATTTCGTTTCTCATCAACTTGATTGGTTGTAGAAAAAGGGTAATTGCATTCATTTCGAGTGCATTAATAAATAATATCGCTGTGCATGGCAGCAACTGTTGCCGGTGAACGAATGCAATTGACTTTTTTCACTTCTTTTTTAATAGTTTTAACATGAAAGGTTTCTAAATGCAAAAACCAATTATTTAAAGACCTTATTTCGAATTAAAGTTTCTTGAAATTTCAAAAAGTTCCTAGCTTAAAAAGGATTCAAAAACAGACGAGAAAATTAAACATTAAACATTTCTATATAACACCTTTTTCGGAATGTACTACAGTCAAACTTTTACAAGCGAATCTCGGGAGGATCAAAAAAAAACTTTGTTATTATCAAAAAATTTATTATAAAGTATTATTTTTGATTAAAACGAATTAGTTGAAACAGAAAACTTTGTTGTAAGAAAAAGTTCGCTTTAGCGAAGTTCGAACTTTCCTCAAAGCTCTCTAAAGTCTCTTAACTTTTATTATAATCAAAAATATTGCTTGCAATCAAAAATCATAGCCAAAATCATTTGGAAAAAAAAAACACTTTTGTTTTGGAAAGCTGAATTTTTCTATAAAATGTTTAATGGAATTTTTTTTGTTTATTGCAGTTAACCCTTATTTATGCTTTATGACTTTATTTATTTTATTGCAGGGTTTTCAATAAAAACAAATAAATTTAAAGTCATTTAAAAGTGAGTGGAAAAACTAATAAAATTTTTTTGTTGATGGTTGAAAGGTGCTTACCTGTATGCCGTGCTGTGTTATCGCCTGTAGTGGATATTGTATGTTGCAATTGGCGGTTGTTGTTAGGACGGTGGCACCGACGACGCTGGCATTGTTTGTTATGTTGGCCGTCGCCGCAACGCTGA
This sequence comes from Scaptomyza polygonia, assembly GCA_035044585.1. Taxonomy (NCBI): domain Eukaryota; kingdom Metazoa; phylum Arthropoda; class Insecta; order Diptera; family Drosophilidae; genus Scaptomyza; species Scaptomyza polygonia. Next base: position 427,502 of record JAWNNU010001403.1, on the reverse strand, counting down.
CTGTTGTACTTTGTTGGTTTTGTTGATTTTGTTGTGATGATTGCTGCTGCTGTTGCTGTTGTTGTTGCTGCTGCTGCTGCTGTTGTTGTTGTTGTTGTGGGCCGCCTGTTGCTGCTGCGGCGGCGGCAGCGGCGGCTACAGCTGCTGTGACATCAACATCGTTGACAACATTACCGCTGGAGGCCGAGTTGCCATTCTCCTCGACGATGCTGTCCATTTTAGCGATTTTCAGCAGCACCGTTACGCTCTCCGATAATTGCTTCAGTTTGGCGTCTTTTCCGTTTCAGTGTTGCCAGTTTGAAGTTAAACACGCTGAATGATGATTGACAACACTAACTGCAAAGCAAAGCGAAAGGATAGGATAAGAGATAGATGTGGAGGATGGATTAACAGTTAACGACAAACACAAACTCACAAGCACACACACACGCACACACAGAGCGCGAGTGCGTGAGTGGGTGAGAGTGAGCATAGGAAAGAGAACATAAACAGTTGTAAATAGTTGTAGCAAATACATTTCTATGTAGTTGGTATATTTATGACTTATAAAAGAGTTAGACTGTTTTTGGTATTGAGTTACAGCAATATTGTTGGATTTGCAATTGCCAATTGTTAATTGTTTATAACAACAACAACAACAACAGTAAGAACAAAAACAAATGCACACACACACGCACAACAATTCACCCGCTGACTGAGAGAGAGACTGTCACCAATGCTGCGGCTGCTGGTGCTGGCTGCTGTTGTTAATGCTGCTGCTGCTGCTGACTCTACCTTCAACTGTTGTGTGTGGTTTGTTTTGTTTGCTTGCTACAAAAATGACGACGACGACAACAACGATGACAACGACAAAACAACAACATCATCAACGAGCATACTGTCTCAACTGTTGTGTGTATTTTAATGGAATGACGTCATGACGACGTTGTGCTGTAGCCAAACACAAAATACAACAACAAAAAAAAAAAATAAAGGCAAACTTACTTTCTGATGACATCACTAAAAAACGTTGCTGCTCCTTTTGTTGTTGTTGTTGTTGTTGTTGTTACTGCTTCTCTTCTCTCTCTCTCTCTCTCTCTCTGCGCGCGTTTATGTTAGTGTATGTAAGTACACGTGTGTGTGTGACGCGTTGCGCGCTGTGCTGGCAACTTGTTGAAAAATTCAACTGTACGCACGCGAGAAGAGCAAAGAAGCTGCAGAGAGCCTTTGAATATGATTCCCAATATCTTAAGGTCGCTAATGGTAGCGATTTTTTGATCCTAATACACTCCGCAGAGACAAATGGATTGGAGATTGTTGTTGGATTCAATTGAATCGGGTGGTAATGGGTGTATCTCAGGCTGGCAGGCGGTAAATAAAGACAAAACACATTTCGCGCAGTTGGCAGCACGCGCGAACAGCACACAAATTTTTCTGCTGTTATCGTTGCTTACGTTCTTTTTTTTTTCGTTTTTTTTTTTTTGTCTTTTTTTGTTGCTCAGCGCTGTGCGATTTGTTTGTCAGCTGCGTTGGCCAATGGCAAAATGCGAAGGCACAATTGTTTATTTCTACTATCTTGCACACGCGTTCCAGGTCACATTCAATTTTAACTATAATTTATTGATCAGATTTTTAGGAAATTTTTGCGCAAAATTTTATTTTGTATTGCTCGCTCGCTCGCTCGCGCTGCTTCACTGTCAGATTGCTGGCGCAAAACACACACAGATACTCACACATACACACACCGCGAGAACACGCACTGGTATGGCACACATATGCATGCGCACGCAGCGACGACGTCGACCCGTTTTACACTTAAGCGTTGCCACATAGTCGACACTAAAATTGGTCTGTGAAATACGTATGTTTTGTTCAGACAAGTTTGCCTAAAACTAGACACAAAACATTATTATTTTTAGTTTTGAAAAATTATCACTGTTCAACACAGTAAATAAACAATTAACTGAACGTATAAAAAAGCGCGCCAGGTATGTGGCCAGAGCTGGCAGCACTAATCGCAGCTGATTTGGTCGTGCGACCCTGCTGCTGCCAGGGCTGAAACATCATGCGCACTTGGCGCGTGATTTTTAAAATTTGAATATCAAGTACGAGTAAAAAGTTAAAGCAAATAGTCAAATGTAGCATCTATCAGTTAATTATAAATTTGTCTAATTACTTAAGTTAATGTTAGTAAGTTGATAGACATTATTTGAAACAGTTATTTATCAGCAAAAAATAAACCTGAGTGATAATAAGTAGACGCACACACACACACACACACTTCAGTCAATCTCCATTGCAACTCCACTTGAGCTTCTCTCTCTTTCTCTCTCTCACTCTCTCTCTCTTTAATTCTCATTATTTTTTGCGCCTAGGCAACTTCACAAAACGCCGTGCTGTCTGTGCAAGTCAGAAGCGAGGTGAGAGAGAAAAACTTGTCTGGCCGATTGACTCACTAAGTGCACGGCATTTTCTTGTTGTTGTTGTGTGACAAACAACAAACTAAATTGCCGCCGTTTATTTAGAAATAAAACGTTTAGCTGAGAAATGGCACTCGAATAAAAAGGTTGATTCGTTATTATAAGCATTATAACCGAAACTATAAATATATAAATACAAAACTTCGATTCTGGTCTAGAGTAAAAAGTTCTTTTGAACTCAAACTTCTCAAACATTTTTCGAACTGTATCTGCCAACAATGATGGACAATTGCAATGTGACGCAGCAACTCTGATTTGTTGTTGTGATTAATATATTTTATTTTTAGCTATTAAATAATATTCGTTTGTTGCTGCAGAAAATGTCAACAGCTGCATAACAAAAATTGATCAGAGTGACGCTGCACAGGCTCCTCAACAACAAAAAATAAAAATAATAATGAATTCAATGAATGCTCAGATGCCAAACAGGAAGCGAAGGGCTGGCGGCCTGACTGAGAGTGTTTGTGAGAAAGGGAGTGCGCTGATTCACAGCAGAAATAACTGTGTTTTCGTTGACACACTGTTGCTAGAGATGAGCTTATAACAAGTGAGGGCGTCCAAGATAAAGATAAGAGAGAGAGAGAGAGGCAAACTGAGAGCAACAAGTTTAACTCACTGACAAGAATTTCATGCAGCGAAATAACGATGTTAACTGACTAGCACAGTTTGGACATTTGACAGAAACAATGAGCATAAATAATTAAAAGTGCCGTTTAAGGTTCCATTAAATGCTCATCACTTCCAACTTGCAATACAACAATTAAGGAATGAATCAGCACGCCTCTCTCTTTTTGTGTTTTGTGTGTCCAGCCATTAGTTACTTTGCTTAAGGTGCTGTGCTTGTGCTGTGATTGTCGTGTGTCACGATAGTCACGCAATCATCACTGAGATCACTCTGCACATGAACAAGTGAAGTCTACCCTGCATAATATACCTCCACCTCAGCGTGCCAACCACCCGCGCGACAATCACTTTTGGCACCCACACAAGCGCGCATTCTTCTTTTCAGTTTAATGCTTATCATCAGTGCGTAAGCGCAACTTTAAAATACTTGTGGTGTCCATTTGAAAAGGTAATTGACACCGTAAAGCCCAGCTGTGAATGAGTATGTGAAAGAGAGCAGACTTGAGAAACAAAAAGGCGCATACATATGTACATATGGACATACATATGTCGAAAAGCTAAAAGTACAATACAATATATAACAACAAATCTCGCAACGTCATCTACGTCATTGACATCATCGTGGCTTATTGGCTACACAAAGTCTGAAAGCAAAACACGCGCCACATAAAACAATGTTAGTTGCTGTGTTGCTCTTATAATTGTATTTGCTATATTTGTTGCTTTTCAATATTAACAGAAAGTCGCAACAAACAGCAACTGCCAACATTTGCTTGCTGCACTTTAATCAATTCCAATCAGTCGCATTTCGCTTTTGGGCTTTGGCTTTGGCTCTGGCTCTGGCTGTGGCTGTGTGGGCTCTCTCACTCACTCTTCTGTCGTCTGCTCAGCGTTCTGCTGGTTCTTATGGTGTAGTGTATGTATTTCGTGCTCGCTCGTACGCAAAATGTGACGTCAGCATTATTTATTTTTAACCCATCCATCTCATGCATTGCATTTTATGTGAGTGCCTCATCAGCGTTTGTCTGTATGAATTAAAACTAAATGAGTGCGCAAACAGCAGCAACAATAGGCATCAGGAGTGAAGAAACAAAAACAACAACAACCACACAAAACAGTTAATATATGCCATACAAATGAATGGGAAGAGAGCGGAGAGAATAGTAACGGGAATGCCAATGAGAATGGCAACGAGAGCAAGTGAGTGCAAACGTTAATGTTTAGTGGGAGACGAGAGCGACAGGTGAAGCTGTCAAAGTTCACTTTGCACTAGTTAAATATACATACGTACATACATATATGTATGCACAAATCAATCAATGTGTGTGTGTGCGTGTTTAGTCGAAACACATTTCGCTGTCAGAAACTGTTGCACATGACCATCGAACAAATGAATTTGCCTAGCCACACACTCATCAATACCAATCCCGTTCGACGTCTCCCTCTCCCTCTCCCACCGCCAACACCACACACTTTGCTTTATGTGGATTATTAGCAAGCAGTAATTTGATAATTGTACAACCGTTTGGCGTCAGCATATCATGAATCTAATAAATACATATACGTATATGTTTAGTTTCATTTATATGTACATACTCATAAATACTTGCTATCAGTTTAGGGGGCCGGTTATCAGCGTTGCTGTTGGATAGTTGGTTGGCTTAATTGAGGGCTTTGTGATTAGGTGAATAACTTGTAAAAATATTCAAACGCATCTACATACATACGTACGTGACAAATATCGGATAACAGCTGGATACAGATTATGTTAAAGAACCGTTATAACTAGATTTTTAACAAATTTGGTGTAAAGTAAGTATTGAACAATCGAACTTCCGAACTACTTTTCTGTTCTGTACCAAAACCGATTAGAATTACATTCGTAAATAAGAATTTTCTTTGTAACAATGGTTTTTCTTCCTTGAAAATCGTTATATGGAAGTTTGACTGTCTTCAAAATGCATACTTCAGGTATATCTAATGTTTATTTTTAACATTGAGTAAAATCGATTAAAGTCACGATTTTTAAATTCCCTGCATTCATTACATTGTATATATAGTATTAACAAAGTATAGTTGACAGTATCGAGAAAAAAACAAAAAGAATTAAGAACGCTATCATTCATACCATGATGAAATCAATGTTCCGACTCAACGATTTTCCACATTTTCCATATTCATATTGAACATCAATAATCATTAAAATGAAATTAATCATATTTTTTTTCAGTTTGAACCGCGTTTGGACTTTAATATCAGGCATGACTAATTTTACTTGGTCGTTAAAAAACGAATCAGAAAATACTAAAATACCAATTATCTGTGTTTGAGGGAACACCTTGCTATAGAATTGATATCATTGCCAACTAATAACCAAAAACAATAGATTGTTCTAGTTTAATCACTATATTTGGTGAACTTGTCTATCATTTTATTGTATCACAACGTAAATATTATAAGAAATCTTATGAACCGTTTCATTACATGTATGTAGATTATAGATTTAAGATCGAATGACAAGCTCACATACATATTTTTTGTTGTTGTATTATTGTTTATACAAGTTTTGAGTTACTGATGCAGAAATATTTATTGAATGATTCTTTATGTGGTGTTCAAATTTCATCTTTTGTTTTTTTTTTTCTAGAAATTGCAAATCTTTTAGAGAAGATTGAAAACAAATAGTTAAATTTATGCTTATCATGCCATAAGGAATCTTGTCTTATTTTAAGCTTGATGCAAATAAATTTCAAGTCTATTTCTACACATTTCTTTAACTTTAAGAATACTTTTGGGTATTAATCAAGAAGTTTTAATTTCACTTTTTGTTTAAAAAAAATGCATATTCGAAAAATGTAGACAAAAAATAAACACAATTTTTTTGTTGAGTTTACAATTTTATTCTACGATTCCTTGTACCTCTATTTGCATTGTTGTTTTTGTTTTTTTTTATAGTGTGCATTAAGAACTGAGTTAAAACCCATGAGGCGCACACTTTAAGTGCATTGGTCCTCCCACCAACACTGACACAACAACACCACCCTCTCTCTATTACTCTCTTACTCGCTCACACTAATCATATCTTACCATCAAAATACGGTATTGATGATTTTGCTGTTGTTGCTGTTTGCTGTTTGCTGACTAATAACAATGAAATTCGCCGCGAAGAGAGGGCAAACAAAAAATAACACAAAAATTTTGCGTAACGGCTAAATTTTGTTGTTGTAATTTTTGCAAGCCGCTTAATGAGATGTTTTATCAACAATATGTATGTACGTATATACATAAATAACAAAAACAAAGACAAAAACAAAAAAATAAATAAACACAAAGAGCTCGAAAGAAAACAAACAGCTTTTTATTGTTGTTGCTGTTGCCGTTCATAAGCTCTTGTTATTGTTGTTATTTTTACGTTTGTTTCGTTTCGTTTTCTTTGAATTGTGTTGCGATTACGTCAAGATTTTTGTGTTGTTTTGCCGATTTGTATTTGATTACAATATATGCACATACATATGTATATTATATGTTCATACTCATATGTATATGAACTTGTACATATGTATGTATGTATGCATATATATATTTGTGAATGCTTTATGTTCTTCTTAACCGTTTGACGCGCTCTCACAAAGCCAGAGAGAGTGGGGGAGAGTAAGCGTTTGAGAACAGCTATAATTATTACTTGCTTAAGGCTATAAACATAAGTATGTATATATTTTAAACGTATAAACGCAAAAATATTTAACAACAAAAAAAACATACACACAAACAAATTCACACTCACTCACTCACTAGAAATAAGCTGTTGTTTTTGTTATTGTTACCGTTAAGTAATTTTTATATTTTAATTTTGGCGCTCAAATTTGTGCGCTCCGCTTCTTATTATTTAATGGACAGCACTCGTCACCTTTGGTTGTTGTTGTTGTTGTTGATTCTCTCACTAGATGATATTGTTGTTGCTGCTGCTATTTGCTATTACCGGCGCTCGATGACGCGACGACTGCGCGACCGACAACTAAACTGAATATTATTGTTATTGTTTTTGTTGCTGCTTGTGCTCAAGTATTTAAACGTATGTATGTATGTATTGTTGTTATACATATGTGCACTTTTTATCTAGTATTATTGCGATTATAAATTTATTGTTGTGGCTGCTGCCTTTGTTGGCTGCCGCTCCTGCTTCTGACGCCGCTTTACGTAGCCAAACTGAAAAGCAATACTGACGCCAATGACTGACTAAGCGGCCACGACACGACTACGACGACGACGACGACGACGTCGACCATGTACAATGTACACAAACATACAGAAAAACAACACTACGTCGACGTCGAAGCCATCGCAGTCGCACACGTCACCAGCAGCAGCAGCAGCAGCACCAGCACCATTCAGTCAGCCAACAAGCAGCGTCAGCGGCGACAGCGGCAGTGGCTGCGACTTCACTGATAGTGTTGAGCACGTGCTTGCGTGAAGTGATTACGGTGCGGGCGTGTTTCATTTGCGCACGCACGAAAACTGCCATTTCGTTTCTGGGTCTATTTGAAAATTAATTTTATTTAAATTTGCATTGTTTTAAAAACACTATCTTATGCATTACAATTTCAAAATTTTTTTTTGATATGGTCACATACCCATTTACAAGTTTTGTTCATCATAGTTTAACCACCAGAAATAGGTAAAATTAAATATATATGGTAAGCATCTTTATCTTTTGCTCTGAATAAATTAAATATATATTTGAAAAGAGTTAAATAAATTTCGTTATGTTTTCGTGAGTCGTGATTGGAAAATATTTGTCACGCGCTCATATCAGGCATTGGGTCATACAGATGCGTGTTCGAGTATATACATATGTATGTTTGTAAATGTGAACACTTATTTAAATATAATTGTACATATTTATATAGTATATAAAATGTATAAGTAAAAATACGATTGTGTGGTTCTTTGGCTGTTTCGAAATTGGCTTGCTTTTGTTATACAAATGTTTACAAATATTTCTATGAACTCTCAGAACTGTTGCAGGAGCTTCCACTTCAAATGCAACATCAACAACCACAACAACAATGAAAATAACATAAACATCATAATGACAAAGTTTGAGCGGTTAAACGTTATCGTCGCCACGTCAAAGTCACGGCGCTTGACGCTGACGTCGATGCCGGCGTTTCTACATTCACCTTTCTCAATCTCTCTATCTCGCTCTTTCTTTTGCTTTTTGTGCGCTTACTCATGCAGAGCAAGCAATTAACACACATGGTCGAAATATTTTTAAATAGTACCTTAGGCAAAAGTCAAATTCTACCTATACATTTTTGATCTACAAGTATTGGTTATTTGCAATGAAAAGAAAGAGAGAGAGAGAGAGACAGAGAGCGAGAGAAGCACAAGCACAGCTGACGTCTCGACGTCGACGACGTAACGCGCAGCTTTTGTTACGTTGTTGTTGTTGGGGTCCGCTTATCGCTGCTTTGGCATTTTGTATTGTTTTATTGTTGCTGGTTAACTCACACTTATGGCGTACGACGCAGCAGAGACGCGACGGCGACGGTGACAGTGGCCAGTGCACTGAAACATAATTCGCTTGCACATGCGTGTAAACCATTGCAATTGATTGGCGCAAAAAATACAGTTGCATACTGACGGGCTTGCCGTGTGCCTAAAATATGCTTTTGATACAATTCACAGCATTTAAAATTTCTAACACGCCATGTATTGTTTTTTTATTTTTATATATAAATGCTATATATAAAGTTCTTGCACTACTAGAAAGCGAATAAAATTTTTAATAAATTTACAGCTGCGGTAAAAAAAACAGCATCGCAAAGCGATTTTTTTTTATATCCCAAAAATAAAATATCAATATAAACTTTACGAGAAAATTGAAGAATAAAAAAAAAAAAATATAATCCCTTGAAGAAGTTGCATATCTTGATGTTTGTTTTTTTTTTGGCTGTAAAAAACAGTTGCTTCGTCATGCTATTATTATATTTTTCGCAGCTCTATATACAAATTATATATATAGTATTTTTTTGTAGCACAAATAAAGTCAAGAACATAATTATATTTAAATAATAACAGACCCGAGTTCTCCATTTTCCAATTTTTTTTTATTTTATTTTTTTATAGAGTTTTAGTTATAGATTATAAGGATTTCCCAGAACTCAATTTGTTTTGGCAATTTAAAACTCCATTGAATATTTATTTATAATAGCATTGTTATAGGTGGAGTATGTTATAAATATGTTTAGTGGGATATTTTTGTATGTATGTATGTATCTTTGTATGTTTTTATGTATGTCTCAGTAATAATACTAAATCTTAGTGGAAATATTCGCTTCTTCTTTAACAATCGCATCGATATGTTTACGCAAACGATGCTCCACCGACTTGTGAACCTTTTTAATTGCCTTAACGCATTCACGGCAATTGGAAAAGCATTCCAATGCTTTTTGCAGCATTTGCAGAATTATAGTAACGAAATCCACAAAACAGAAAATTTGATTGCTATCCAAGTATTTTTTCAAAAGTTTCCAGTCCAGAAGGTCTTCAACATCGTGAATGTAATTGGTGTTCATACCGACAACTGGCCATAATCTGGCATCGTGTAGCAAACAGTTGATTTCCAAATTTCTCCTCAATAAGGAATTCATCAATTTCTCGCATCGTTGCTTCTCCACCGAGTAGTGCTGCCAGGCGTCAAACTTCTGATCATGTCCATTCGCATAAGGAGGACCTTTGATTATGCCAGCATTAGTTTGAACTTTAATTCCAGCTTTAATTCCAGCTTTAATTTTAGCTTTAAATTTAGCTTCGTCCGCCGCACCATCTTTGGCCGGATTTGGAGCAGGAGCCATAACTTCGAATGGAGCTGACGTAGAAGGAAGAGCTTCGAACCGAGCTAAAGCAGGAGCCATTACTTCGAATGGAGCTGAAAAAGGAGCAACAGCTTCGATCGGAGCTGAAGCAGGAGCAACAGCTTTGATCGGAGCTGAAGCGGGAGCAACAGCTTTGAACGGAGTATAACCAGGAGCAACAGCTACGTTTGGAACTGAAGCAGGAGCTGGAAGTTCAAACGGAGCTGAAGTAGGAGAAAGAGCTTCGAACCGAGCTAAAGCAGGAGCCATTACTTCGAATGGAGCTGAAGCAGGAGCCATAACTTCCAATTGAGTATAAGCAGGAGCAGGAACTTCGGATGACGCATTAGCAGGAGCAGGAACTTCGAATGGTGCATAAGGAGGAGCAGGAACTTCCAATGGAGCATTAGCAGGAGCAGGAACTTTGTATGGAGCTGAATCTGGAGCAAGAGCTTTGAACCGAGCTAAAGCAGGAGCCATTACTTCGGATGGAGCAACAGCTTCGAAAGGAGCATAGCCAGGAGCAACTGCTTCAAATGGAGCATAGCCAGGAGCAACAGCTTCAAACGGAGCTGATGCAGGAGCAACAGCTTTGATCGGAGCTGAAGCAGGAGCAACAGCATCGTACGGAGCATAAGCACGAGCAACAGGTTCGTACGGAGTATAACCACGAGCAACAGCTACGTTTGGAACTGGAGCAGGAGTGACAGCTTCGAATGGAGTATAAGCAGGAGCGACAGCATCGTACGGAGCATAAGAACGAGCACCAGCTTCGTACGGAGTATAACCACGAGCAACAGCTACGTTTGGAACTGGAGCAGGAGTGACAGCTTTGATCGGAGCTGAAGCAGGAGCGACAGCATCGTACGGAGCATAAGAACGAGCACCAGCTTCGTACGGAGTATAACCACGAGCAACAGCTACGTTTGGAACTGGAGCAGGAGTGACAGCTTTGATCGGAGCTGAAGCAGGAGCAACAGCATCGTACGGAGCATAAGCACGAGCACCAGCTTCGTACGGAGTATAACCACGAGCAACAGGTTCGTACGGAGTATAACCACGAGCAACAGCTACGTTTGGAACTGGAGCAGGAGTGACAGCTTTGATCTGAGCTGAAGCAGGAGCAACAGTAACAGGATGCTCGTCGGTGGAATCTTCAGCTACAATGTGATTAACACCGACTGGCTGCTGTGTTTTGGTCTTTTTGATGGGCTTGTTGGTAACTTTTTGCGATGTGTTTTGCCGTTTTATGATTTCGCGTTCATTGATGAAATCCACTTCGGCCAGCATTGAGTCTAACTCCCGCCGAAGGGCAGCCAAATCATAATGGATTGGATCGTGCGGCGGATTGTAGAGCTCGCAATTTTCAAAGATTTGCTGAACGTCTCGCATTGCCTCGCTTGCATCATAATAATAGACATTATTAATGCGATCAATAATGGTTTTCATGTCCATGGGCTTCTTGACGATGTCATGGTAATCGTCGACGCCCAAAGCGATGGCGTCCACCGGATAGCGGAATGGCTCCGAAATGCGTTGCTTAAATAGCCGATTAAGCACCGCACGTACTTTAACCTGCGTGTTAGTTCTACGTACCAATTTTCCGGGCGGTGGCATTACAGGCGGCTGCACCTTGCCATCAACTGGCTCAATTATCTCGGACTGCGGCTGCTCAACATTTGCCATATACATCTACAATATGTGTGAATAGCTAACTCTTAACTCTTATTCAAAACGCCAACAAGCGAGAAAATAACTTACATTTTCTTTGGGAACTATTCTTGCGCAAGACGTACAAAACTTTGGAATAGCACAACAATTTGCAATTTGTATGATAAATGAATTAATGAAAATTTTTGACAGGCTATTAAGTCACTTGTGACGAGAAATAATTTTCGGACGAATAAGGCAGCATTTGATTCGATATATCAGTTTCGATAGCTATTATAATAAGTATTTGACAGCTCCTTAGTGATTTTATTTATTCTTTTTGCCAGTCACTAGGAACTCTGCAATCGAAATGGCTTTTAATAGTTCGAACCAAACAGCTACTAGAAATGAAGCCTTAGTCTTAGGCCAGGCTGCCGCAGGATTATTTAAAAGTGTATGTGTGTGTGTTTATATATGTTAGAGGTAATATAAATCACTTGTATTGGCATGTTCTATTAATGCCACAGATTTTGTCACAGAAAAAAAGCACCATTTAAAACCAAAACTTACAACAAAAACTCAACAAATCATTAGCAATACAACCCAATTAAACACCCTTTCTTCCGTAGTCACAAATGCATTTGGGGTGGGCGTTGCATCTAAATTTTAGCTACAGATCTTTGTGGCATGCCAATTGCTGTCTTTCTGCAACTCTGAAGTGTGGCTCTAGCTTCAAAGATATGCGCAAAACAGTGAGTGAAAAGTGGGATCTGGGCCTGGGAGCAGTATGGGTGGTGGTGGTGGCAACCACACTTATGATGCAGATCTTTGGGGTTCGCTACCAGTTCTCTTACTACCAAGTTTGGTGATTTTAGCTCAAAAACTAAGGAAGAAATAGGCGTTCCCGATCGGTGGGGGCAACTAGGGCGGTATGGCTGGTTCTTCCATCCAAAGTTTTGCCTGCAGTAGCTATCTCCTTTTACTTTATTTGGCGATTCTAGCTGTGAGGATGCGGGAAATATATGGGTTTAGCGATCTCCCGCACCTCAGTAGGAATTGAACGCCAATCTTGAATTATTATCAGTCCTTGCCTTAGACAAAGATATTTGGGAAGTTTCAAGTATCAAGCTTGAGAGGTATCGATACAAGTTGCGTTCATAGAGATGGACAGACAGACGGAAGAACAGACACCAAAACAGACATTGCATTAAGCCAATAAGCTCTTTAATTTCTTATTAGAGTATAAAAATCAGATAGAAATTTTGTGTTTGGTATTTGTTTTTTGAGACTGTCGAAAGTAAATTTAACTCGGGATATAATGGTTTCGTGCAAAAGTAAGTAACAGGCAGAAGGAAGCATCTCCGACCCCATAAAGTATATATATTCTTGATCAGCACCGATAGACGAGTCGATATGGCCATGTCCGTCTATCCGTCTTTATGAACGCTTAGATCTCAGAGACTACAAGAGCTAGAGACTTGAGATTTTGAATATAAGTTCTCCTATACCATTAGCAGAACAAGTTTGTTTTTTTATCGATAACTATTCTGGTTTCCGATATACACATGGAATCGATTACAACAAAATACCGAATTTGGAAAATGTTAAAATGAGGGTTAATACAACGAATAACGATCTAGCTTTTCTCAAAATTTCATCCAAATCGGTTAAGAAACACCGGAGATATCGTTAAACTAAGTCAGTGATTAGTTTTGCTTAAATTGAACAATATTTGAAGCACAATTTAGGGCGCAAGGAGTAAAATATTTATTGCAACTGGGTTCAGGGTATCTTCCAGTCTTGTTTTTGTTGTAAGTTTCTTCAATTCGATATGAGAATGATTCTTTTGAATTGCATCTGATATGTTTTTGCTGTAGAATTGTTGTTGTTGCTTTAGTGCTGATGTATTTTTAAATAATGCTTGCGTATGTTACTGATTTAAACTTAAACTAAAGCATATCCCTTCGAATTCATGCGAATCAATTGTTGCCCAATCAAACCGATGATGCGTAATTGGAGCGATTATTGTGTTGCAGCAGCACTCGGTTCGCTCGAACGCACAGCCAGCTGTCAATTACCTGGAACTTCATGTTCGTGAGATATCTAAAATCGGAATAGAATTGCACTGCATCCAACCATACTCATCAACCCCATCATCATCATCATCATCCCCCATCTATTGAACAAAGTCAACGCTATCAATCCCACGTACGTAAATTCATGCATTTGAAACGCAAATTGCAAAACCGTCAACAAAAACGCTGTTGCCCGAGGCCAACTTGGCGTATGCGTAATGTAACAAGCATATATTGACACAAACACACAAGGGGCCACTACTGCGATTGTTGTTGTTGTTGTCGTTGTTGTTGTTGCAATCGCTGTCGCTGCAATTGACAAAGAAACATTGAATATTTAGGTTTGGTTTTGTGTTTCGTCCTGGACTTATATCATGACTTGACTTGCAAAACCAGTCGACAAAGACCGCTGTCATAGCCACAATCACAATCACAGTCACAGTCACAGTCGGAACCCCTAGCCAGCTAGCCCAAAGCACCCGGAGACAGAGCCAGAGTCCGAGTCCGAGCCAAATCCAGAAACAACGCAAATTTCAAAAACAGCAGCCGCCGCCAGTCAGCACAAAATTATATGTACGTACAAAGAGAATGGCGCAGTTTGAAATGCGACAGCAAAAAGAATAGAAAAAAAAAATATGCACGTTGCTTGCAAAAAACTGCAACGGACAATGAAATGTTCTGCTCCAATACCGACAGCAATTCAGTGCGACTACTTTAAGACATGTTTCGACATGAATAGTCGAGTTGATTATCAATTCTGCGTAATTCTGATGGACAAACCATATGAGAATTTCTCGCAAATTAATCAGCAGCTCGCAAACAGTTTTAATTAATTTCAATTCTAAGAAATTTATCTCATGTCCATTTTAACTAGGAAATCATTAGCAAAGATTGTCCACAGAATTCATATGAAAACTGTTTGAGCAGATTTTAATGAAATATTGTTTGAGATTCGTGCTGGATTCCAAACCAAACAAGGTCAACTTAAAGTTGCATAAAACTATTTAAGTTATTAGCTATGGCAAAAATCTAAAAACAAAAATCTGCATTTCTTTTCAAATTCGATAGAGTAATGAAATTTTTTCACTTGAATGCCGGGTTGGTTGGTTTTGTTTTACAAATTCCTAGAATCTGTTAACCAATCACCAATTATGCACTCCGTTAGCTAGTTATTTAATAGTTGGAAGTTGCGTAAAACTGCAATAACAATCTAAAGAATGTTAATTGGATTTTTCTATTGGTATTTTGATTGTTGTTGTTTTTTCTTCCTACGCTCAGATAGTTGCACAGCACAATGAATAAGGAATTTTAATATTAAAAAAAAAAAAATGTACAAAAAGGTAAAAGGTGCATTTGCAAATGGCCGACGGCCGACGGCAAACACAACGAATGCGCAGCAACCGGCAAAACGTCAAAGTTGATGCAATGTGAAGTTCATTGTGGACTCCAACTGAGAAGAGCAACGAAAACAAAAAAAAAAAGAAGCAAAAAACAATAAGTCCAGCTGATATATGAAGCTGATGGCTGTAAATGATATAGAGTCAAGCAGAGGCTTAGGACCAAAAAACTCCTTTGAGCAACATCAAACTGCAGTTGTGCGTGCATTCATTATTTGCCTGTTGCCTGGCAATATGCAATTCAAAGCTGCTTTTATGCCAATTGGACAAAGCGAATTTTAAATGTTAAATAGCCAAACGAGAACAATGCCGAAACGAAACTCAAACCTGCCTACTTTAATTATTTGAAATTCATTTTATTTATTTATTTAACTTGTCGGCAAAGGTTCGATGATGAATATGTTTATTACGTATACGCAAGACTTTTTAATACTATTATTAACATTATCTTGTATATTGTTATTTGAATTACTTTTGACATTTAAACAAAGCCTTAAACTTTAGTTATAGCTATGCATTTTAATTACGTATACGCAATAATATTGTCCGATTTATTGTTTGTTGAACTTTTGGCTCTTTCGCTCTCTCTATCTCTCTTTGCCTGTGTTTGCTGAGTGACTTGAAAAGGATGAACTTATTTGGATTAATTTGTTAATTTTCTTATTAAACAAAGCTGTAATGCATAATAAACCTAACCCACACTTTTTGCACCCTGCGTGGCAAGCAAAGTAAAGCTGTCATAGACATTCAGACATAACAGAGGGAGCGTGTCATGTTTGTGTGTTAGCTTAGCGTTGCCACGCTACAACTTGTTGCACGTCTTATGCACGCGCAAAGCGCCAACGTCAAGTAGCAGAAGAAGAAGATGAAGACGATGAAGCAAATTAAAAAAAAAGAATACGCTTGGCCAGCTATAAGACGACAGCAGTGCATCAAACAAGTGGGTGGCATGCAACACAGTTAGCTAGTTAGGGTAACTAGGGTTTAGCGTGCATAAGACATTAGGGTCTGATGAGTACGTAAGCAAGTCTATTTCAAACTTGAAAGTGCAACTAGTCAACGGATTTTGCGATTTACAAGTAATGATTATTTTTGCATTATTTTTTTTTCCTCTTAAAAGGATTTGCATAAGAATAATGATAGGAAAAGCCTTTCACAGAAATCAAATATAAAAATATATTTAATATCATTAATGATCATTAAGTTTGAGCTTTATTTGTTATTTTTTTCAGAAATAATAATAATAAATGTCTATCTTCCTTACAAAGTTACCTAAATATAATGATAGCTATCAAAAAATTAAAATTCAAACAAATATTAATATTTATAAGAAAAATATGAAATTTTGCTTGTGTAAGGCGTAATTTCGGGTTTTTTTTCACCTTCACCCCTCATCACTCATTGGTAAAAACCTGGCAAACTAATGATCATCTGTTAAATGTATTATTATTATTTTGAATCTTTTCTTGCTATAAATATTTCTGAGTTAAATCAAAGAAATTATAAAAAAATATTTCAGATTTTGTGTGGAAAAGAATGGTCTTGATTCCGGTAAGGAAAACTTGTTGGTCTTTACTATTAAAGGATTTTAATATACGTCCTATTCAGTCTAGTTTATAAAAATATAAATATATATTTGTTTTACTTCGAATTCAAACTTAAATGATATAAAAATAATTACGCCTTACTTATAACGTAAGTTAAACCATTAAAGAGTCGAACTTCCTTATAAGGAAACGCAAGGGGACAAGAATAATCGTCTTTATAAGTAGAATTCTTAACAAAGAATGTGTTTTTGATTGAACTTAAATAAAGTGTTTTTTAAATTCATTAGTTCTAAAATAAACTTCGTTAAATGAAAGTTCGTGAAATAGAAGCTCAACTGTTATTGAAGATTATGTTATAGGAAATAATCAGTTTTATTTAAAGCATTATCATTATGGCCTGAAAATGTTTGATTAAAAGTGAAATAAGATTTATTTCCATCAATAAATGAATTCATTACTTTCATCAAAAATCATTTTAAGCTTGTTTCTCACAGATTGATTAATTGTTAGCAAACACACTGAAAGAAAAAAACGTGAATATATACCTATATTTGGTCACAAAACAAGTTTATTTCAATAAAGTTTTTGTTGTTTTTTACAGTTTTAGAGACGAACAAATTTGACCAGCTTGTGGCTACTTTTGCGCAGCAGAACCTTGCCCAGCGGCTGGCCAAATCCCTCGTACTGCTGATAGACATGCAGGCCGCGAACGACCGTTGCATGCACCACACCTTGCAACCTTTGGCCAGCATATGGCGTTGTTGCCGTTGCCTTGCTAGCCGCATGCAGCTCCGCCGTTGCAACGGTGAACTCTTCATCCGGATTCCAAATGCAAAAGTCAGCATCGTAGCCCTCGGCAATGCGTCCCTTAAAATTGGACAGGCCGCACAGCTGTGCCGGCTCCCGGCACATCAAACGATGCACATCCGCCAGACTCAGCAGCGGCGGCTCCACCATCCGTCTGCTTTGTGTCCACACAATGGCCAAACTAAGCTGCAACGAACTGATGCCCGGCCAGGCATTCATAAAGTTGCCACGCCCACGACCATAGTTCAGGCAACGTGCACCGGGCGTTGCCGCCGAATGATCACTGGCGATCAGCTGCAGTCCATCAGCCGGGCGATGCAATGACTGCCACAGCTGGAGTTGATTGCAGCGCTCTCGTATGGGTGGCCAGGTCTTGTACTCGGTGGCACAATCCTCGACCTGTTCGGCACACAATGCCAGATAATGTGGACACGTTTCGGCGCTCAATTGGGCACCTGTTGTCCGGCGGCATTGCGCTATCATTGGCAGCGCTTGGGCGCAGCTCAGATTCATAATGTGGAAACGACGCTGCGGATACTTTGTGGCCAGTTGGCAGATTAACTGTATCGCTGACAGTTCCATTTCAGCGGGTCGAGTGCGCAGAAAATTCGCATAACATTTTGATGATGATGATGCATCATCGGGCGCTGTTGCTGCCGTCATCATTGCCTCCTGCCGAGTTGCCAACTCTGCGTGAAACTGCAAAACATGACAGAGAATAATCACGCCAATTAATCAGCGCAATGATGCACAACGCAAACAATAACACATAATTCTACATTGCATGCAAGAATATTAAGTGTTGTTGAGATATTTTTCCGTGTTTGAAAAGTCAAAGTTCAATTGCTTTGGAAACATTGCGCAATTCCTACTGCGGATTGAAATCTTATCAATTCAAATGCATCCAGAGCGACTTTGCAAGGATATTAGTCAAGAGAATTAACAATAAAATCGAGGCAACAGACTGGTGAAATAGTACTTTAGCTAGGTATTCCAATGATCCCGATATATATGACATTCGAATGCAAACGTCGCAGTGCTCATCGCTTTGGCAAAGCACAAGGACAACAATCCTTGCAAGTGTGTGTATTAAGTTTAGAGAATCAATGAGATGAATCAATCCTACACGGACAGCTCTTTGTGGCCTGCTCAGCCGTCGGAAAAACGTCCGATTTATTCGTTTATCAAACGGAAAAACAAGAAATATTCATAAAGGATTTGGAGTCCGGAAGGAAATCTTGTTTTAAGGCTCAAAAAACTTAAGCTAAACAAAAATTTCTTTCAAAATAATAATTTTCTGCATATTATGTTAAAATATCTTAAGAGCCTGACGCGCTGGGTTTAATCGGACATCAAGTTCTGTGTCCTTTTGAACTTACCGCTATAACCGCTTCGATTTCATGATCGTTGAGCTGCTTGAGTGCATCGGTTAGTTGAGTTTCGTTGATTGCCGCAAACTCGCTGCCAACGGGCGGTGCACTATCACAGAGTGTGCACTGTAGTCCGATAACACCGGCGGCTAGCATCGGCTCCAATTGATCCGTATTGCCGGGCACTAATCCGCCCCAGAAACCCACATCCACATATATCTTGCCGCGGGCCGTTGAGGTTTTTGCCTTTAGCGCCTGGACATTGCATGTGGTGGGCGTGGCATTGCTGCGGGCGTTCGACTGTACAAAAGGGGTGTCTGTGTGTGTGTGTGTGTGTGCGCGCGAGTGTGTATGTGTGGAGTAACAGTTAACGGTTACTCACGTGGGTCGATCAATGATGGTTGTAAAGCCGCCGGCAGCTGCCGCTTTCGTTGCCGACACAAATCCCTCCCAGTCTTTGCGGCCCGGCTCGTTAATATGGACATTGGCATCAATTAGACCGGGCATCAGGACCAAATCGCCAAAATCATAGCATGCCTCCGATTCCGTATTGTACATATACGTGTTGACCTCCTGCGGTGTCCGTAGAACTGCAAATGAAAGAATTAAGGAGTAAGTGAGGATTCATCTAAGGTTTTGTTTTGTTTCCTTGAGATTCGTTACATGGAAGTTTGACTCAAGAAACAAATAACTTTTAAACATACAAATATATAAATTACCAACTAAATCTTTAGTTATCCTAATCTAACTGTCCTTGCCTTTTTTGTTTGCCAAAGAAAATTCCTTTCTACTTCGTTAACCCTTTAACTTCCGCTTTAGAATCCAGCTAATTATTTTTGCTCATCCTAATTGCAGTTAGTTTGCGTTGCGAATCCTCCTTATTTAACTTGCAATCCAATCAACTTTTCCAGGTAATTCTAATTTGATTTTTAGCTTGCTAAAATATCTTTGTCCTTGAATTGACCCCTATTCTTTTTGTGTTTTCAGATAACTTTTATTATGTGTCGTCATTTATTAGTAAATTTTTATTTAATTGGCAAACACCTCGAAGCTTTTCTGTTGAGTTCCAAGAATTAAGTCAATTGTTATCCCTACGCTTATAAAAATTCATTTTAATTATTATTGCTCCTCCTTTTGGGAACAAAAAGGTGTGAAAAAGCGAATTACGGAAGCGTAACAATTGTATGTGGGACGCACAGAAAATACCTAAAAAAGATAATCCCAGCAAACACACAATAATTGGCTTGCACCACTTTGGACGGAGGCGTCAAGTGGGTCTTACTTTGAACAGCAAACTGAATTCGAGAGCTCATCTCACTAACAAAAGGGCTCAGCTTAAGATTCGCTTCAGTACTGGCCTCCGCCTACGTAACAAAGTGTTTTTCTAGAATTCAATTCTTAAGCGTATTTGGACTTATGGGATTCAGATCTGAGCTGCCTTGATTATTCAAATTATATCAAATTTTTCAAAGCAAAGTTCTTCGTTTTACGTTAGAAATGCTGAATGACCCTTAGATGGCTATAGATTAAAGAAATTATCACAAAATACAGCCAGAGCTACTTACAAGGATTGGAGAACCTTTGAAAATGTGCTTTCTCTTCGGTTGCTGGACAACAGCAATCAGCTGTGGAGGCTTTCAAGGTTCCATTCCCTCGACCTCCCCTATTAATTTGTGCTACCAAAACATTATACCAAACCGTCAATGAATTTTGTAAAATTTAGTTACTGTCTTTGACACATTCTAAATAAAGAAAATGTATTCCAAAAAAAACATGACTAATGTTATTTTTTTGGAGTACAAACTATGTGTTTTAGAATCCCGAAAAAGCAAATAAACATAGAACAATTTTCTACAATAAAGGGACAACAAGTTTCTTTGATAAAAATCAGCTTCTATTCTATGAATAAAGAGATACAATTTTTACTCTTCTATTTATAATCCAAGCAAAGAGCAAACAAATTCTTAGCATGCACAAAGTATACATATATATAGAGTTCAAAATATGCTTAATAATTTTGTGCAAATCGTAATTATTCAACTTACCTCGTCGCACGATGCCCTGTGTGTCCACAATGATGCCACCGTGAAGAGGCGCCTCGTGGCTATCATCGCCCAAATAAATGCGCCGGCTAAGGAATAATAAATCCATTTTTAAATGATCTACTCTAACCAAATATCAAGAGACAACTGAAGATTTCAAAATACAATTTTCACTTGGCTATTTCTGTACAAAAAAGAAAAGAAGATCTCTCTAGCTTGCTCTTTCTCTCTCTCTCTCTGTTTTCTTGCCCAAACTTTTAAAGCTCTTCAAGCAACAGTTGAAGATGAAAGCAAAACACAATTTGTTTGTGGATAAAAACGAAAAAAAAAAATTCTTCCTAATCAAATCTCAAGTATGTGCGTGCGTGTGCGTGTGTGAATACATGCATATGTTTGTTTTACCATCTAGCTTTTTTTCTAAGAAATTTTTTTTCCTCGATTTTCTTTGGGTTTTGTTGTTGTTGTTGTTGTTGCTGGCTGTGGATTGGTTTATTTGCAATTTGCCGAGCATTTGGTGGCGCTACCCAGCGGAAGCTTTTCGGCTGTTATGGTAAATTTGTGCTTTTTGTTGTTCTTGTTGCTGTTGTTGTTGTTTGTGCTGCTTGTTTGCAGTTGTGCTGTAAAAATTGAAGGCAACGGGAAGGCAAAAGGAAGGAAAGGGAAGGCAAAAGGCGCAAAATGAAACCGAAACTGAAACCGAAACCGATTCGCAACGAAACGAATACACAAAACCCGAATGTGTGCGTACGTGGGTGTACGTGTGCCATGCCGAATGCATAACGCCAAAAGCCGAATGGCCAAATGAAGTTCCACTTGTTGTTGGTGCTGCTGCTGTTGCTGCTGCTGCTGCTGCTGCTGCTACTGTCGGGCACTGTTGCGCGGCTCTGCTGTTGGATACACACGCATAGGCAACGACCATGTCCTTAACACCAATACTAACATGCCAGATGATGAGGCTGCAGCAGCAGCAGCAGCAGCAACAGCATTGAGAGTCAAGGCCCACCAAACCGGCCACCAACATCGTCAAACGGCAAATTGAAGCGATTTGAGTTCGAGACGCCTTCCTTGTACACGGTTCGCATCCTCGTCTTCGGCCTCGTAACCGTCCTTGTCCTCGACCTCGTCCTCGTCAATGTCCTCGTCCTTTGGCGTCGGCCGCTTTTTCTTTTTTTTTTTCGGCATCGTTGGCTGGCTGGCTGGCTTCGTCGGTTCGTCTCGCAATGGCCATCGTTAGACGCGTCATTCTCGTGCTCATCGTCGTTGTTGCTGGCCACAGAAACTCAGAGTTGACGCTGCCGTGCGCCGCATCCTAAACTTCACTCTGCTTTGAGCAGCCTCGCGAACAACCAGTTGAAGTTCCTACTATTGGCCAGTTGACTAGACATCAAAAGTTAATCTGATTTTTCAAGTTCAAGTTCAAATCAAAATTCAAATTCAGTTCAATTCTTTTAAAATTGTTTCAATTCCATTTATAATTGGGTGTTAAAAACAAAATTCGAAATTAATTCATTCATTTGACAAAACAAAACTATCAAGTGCGTTTATTTGAGTTTAACGGTTGTTATTTCGCAGTGAGTTGATTCAAACGGTGAGCGCAATAATTTCAAAAAACAATCTTTTTTTTATCTGTGTGTTTTTTTTTTTGCCATTGCAATGGCATCAAATATTTAAATCCCATCAAAGTTATTGTTCTATATATATTTTTTTTCAATTTTTTTTAATGTTGTCCAGGCCATGAACAACTAAGTAAGCGCATTAAGGTAAAAATGCCAAGTGACATGAAAAGCACATTCAAAATAAAAACAAAATACAAATAAAATAAATATTCCCTCATACAAAATTTATATTTGATTAAGTATATTTGTTACTGTCGGCCATTGTTGTTTGCTCATTTTATAAATCCCCCTCAAAATTTGATTACAAAACATGCTTTTGTTTTATTTTGTTTTTTTTTTTTTATTGGTTTTGTGTTTTGCTGTAAATTTCAATCAAAACCAAAGCGTTATTGACGCGAACTTATTTAATTTGTGTTTCGTTATTGAAACCGAATTTTTTTTTAAGGCACTTTATTTATTGGTTCTTTTATTGTATGAAATATTAAAGTGTTGATTTCATAAAATATTGGCTAATAATTATTTGATTTATGTTAATTTATGTGAATTGTAACTATTTTTAGCTTGATCAAACTGATCATAAATACTAAGAAGATATATATATATTTTTCAGATAAAAAACAGTTTAAAAATAAATTGTTTTAAGCATTTACAGGTACAGTTGTTACTTTGTTCTTAAGTATATTTCAATTTCATTAATATTAAGTCAAACTTTCAATATAAAATGCGATAATGGTTTTTTAACTCTTATCGATAGCATGTTCTATCGTATAAGGAAAGATAAACTAGATCTGGTTTTACCTGGGAAAGGGATTAAGTTATAAATCTCTCTTAGATCGTGGAGTTTACACAACTATTCAGATGTACACGGCTATTTATCTGCTTGACGGTTCTAACTGATCAAGAACATATAAATATATATAGACCGTGGCTTGGAAGATGATTCTTTCATCCTTTTTAATGGCTTCATTCATAAAATCCTAATTTATTCTGCATTATTCAAAGCACATATTCCTCATTCTTCAGTTAGCCCGATGAAATTTGATTAACTTATTTATTGTTAGCTGCAATTATGATTTGGTTCAGCAGAAAATTAGCATAGTATTTAATGGCACATGATTAGTAATTGTACGATTCCGTTTAAACAATTGAAAGCACTTATTGAGACGCTTAAATCCTTTTCACTGTTAATTGCCACGCCATTGAATTCAATTTGGTTAATTAACGAATATTACCATTTTTGATTGACGTAAAACATTCATTAATATTAATACAATAATTAAAAAAATAAATATCGCTGCATTTGTGTGGAAATGTTTTTTTTTTCAAATAAAAATCCATTTGCGCAAAATTTGTACAAACTGCCGCAGGATCATATGAACATTATACATAGTATTTTATGCTCGTTCACAATTGAAAATGTTGCCTGTATTTTTTTGAAATTAATAACATGCAAACGCTTTAAAGTTTGACTTGAATTTCAGAGATATAAATTTCTTTACAACGAATCGCATTTTCATTGCTAGTTGAACATAACTCAATTAGCAATTGGCTTCGAGGCCCCAAAAACATACACAAATACCGAAAGTATTTAGGCAGTTTGGCATAGTTTATAAAACTATTTTGCTGGCAGCGTTTGAGTTAAGTGTTCCATCTCAAATTTGCTTTTCCACGAAATCATTTGCACAAGCTTCAAACAACAGCATCAACAACAATTTTCAACAATGTGGTATGTTTAAGGCCATGTGGTAAATGCATTTTCGAAAACAAGCCGTGTTAATTGTTGCTTTCGTTGCTTGACTTTCTGGAAAAACCCTTGACTGCAAAATGGTCTCTGATGGCTTAACGCTCTTGATGATGTGTGTGTCTGGCATGAGTAAAAGTTGTTGGCGCATATTCAATAAATACTGATTTTTACTTTATGCTATTTAATTGGGATGTATGGTTAAATGTTTTGGTTCAAAGGATTAAAGAGTACTTTGCTGTTGTTGTTGAGTTGAGTTAAGAGTTGAATCGAAATTGTGGTTTAATTGTTTTTGCTGTTGCCAAGTATCGAAAATGCATTTTTAAGCGCCGCCAAAAAGTATGCAACACAATGCAGCATATGCATAAGTACATATGAATGCGTGCGGTCAAGCCATGTTTGGTTCTCTGTAAAACTTGTCGAAAATGATTTATTAACGATTTAATGCGTTCTTGCTTCTGATGCTGATGCTGACACTGCTGTCGTTGTCATTATTTTTGTTGCTGCTGGCAGCTGTTGCATGCTGCCGCTGCTGCTGCTGCGATTTTCCATAAAATTAATTGCCTGTTAAACATTTTGCAACATTTTGCAAGCACCAAAAGCCAATTGAGTGAAATCGGGGCCCATGATAAATAAATTTGTACAAGGCAGGCGCAAAAAAAAAACAAACAAAAAACACGCATATAAAAAACCGAAGAAAAATACACAAAAACCAAGTGTCAAAAGCAGCAGCCGGCAAACAGCGGCAACAGCACCGCATATAAATAATAATAAAGAGACATAAAAGCAGCGAAAAGTAATAAAAAAATACAACAAAAAGAAAGCAAAACAAAACAAGCGCGGGGATTTCGAGCCACACAACGCAATGGCAAGAGAAGCCAAAGTGTCAAGTAAGCAAACATTTAATTTTGATTTATTATTAATTTTCGCGCAGCACGCACGCAAATAGACAAAACCAAACAAACTTATCTTTCCACCCGGACTCTTGTGCCACACACAACCTCAATCTCAGTGGGAGTCTTAAAAACCATAATAGCTTTATGTTTATGTTTATTCAAAAGAAAAACGCGCGCGTCAAGGCGCTAGCAACATGCACCGAATTATTGCAATTACTATTTTCCATTAGTTGGAGAGTTGTTTTTTTTAGGATAGCAGCAGCAACGACAACAAGTCAAACAGGAAACGCAACCAAAAGCATCCAATACACACACCCAAACACAAACAAAAACACAAACAGAGCAGAGACAAAAAAGTGTAGCACATAAAAAGGGGCAACAAAAAAAAAACGAGAAAATTAAAGTGACGCAAAGTTGTGTGCAAAAACGTGCGATTATTTGCGTAAAAACTTGCCACACTCTGCCGTCCGTGCGGGACGTTAACTCGAGTTTTTATTCAACTCTCTCTCTCTTTCGCCCGTTTTCCTCCACTCTGTGTGTTGGCGGAAAGACAGAAAGAAAAAAAAGGAACAAAATTTTAATCCCGCTTTTGTTGCGCTCGCTCTAACTCTATCTTACTCACTCGCTCATTTTCGTCTCTTGCCTGGCTGAATTTTATCGCTTTTGGCCTTTTTTTTGTTGTTGTTGTTGCTGTTGTGTTTTATGCTTATTTTTGTTATCTTTGTTGGCGTCGTTGCCATTCTCATTGTCTATCTATGCGTTTCTTTTTTAATGATGCTCGCTGTCTAAATCCAAGGATTTAATTGTATTGATTAAATGCTTAATTGTGAGGCGAAGCTTACATAAAAAAAGCTAAATAAATTATATGTGAGTATAGAAAAAAAACACACTTAAAAAATAAGCCAAGCGCAAGTAACAAAAATAATAGAAATAAATAAATGGTAAAGGCCAACATTTAATTGTTATTAACAAGCGCAAATTAATTACTATGATTATAAAGAGAAAGCAACGACAAGCCGAACGACAAATGGGCATTCACAATAATTAGTCCGATAGACGCTCAGGTGTTTAATTAAAATTAATAGACTTAGGCGCCAGCTCAAGATACAATTTTAAAACGTGAAACAATTAACGGGCTATGACATAAAAGCCAAGGCGCCAACAGCAGCAACACAATTTTCTAGAACTAGTTAATGGCAATGCCATTGCAACAGTAGCAACAATAACCAGGTGACGACAGCAGCAGAAGCAGCAGCAGCATCAAACAACAAAAACATTGAAATTTTAGTTTTATCAAAAGACTTAACAAAAGTTGCGACTTTATTGAGTGTGGCAAGTGCGGCAAGTGCGGCTGCTGCTGCTGCTGGTTTTCTTGTTTCTTCTTTTTGCTTCTCTTTGATTCTGTATATTTTTCTTTGTTGTTTTGTATGCCATTCAATTGTGTTATGGCTTTGCTTTACTTTACTTTGTCTGTCCGTTTGTGTGTGTCCTTGCCTTGGGTCCGGGGCAAATTGTTGCTGTTGCGGCAACAGCTGTGCGCCGTGTGGCATCTTACTTAACTTTTACCTCTAATGTTAACAACGAACATTTCAATTAACATAAAAATAAATAAGCCCCAAAAAATATGAGCTGTAAATTTGTTGCCAAATGTCCATTTAAATTTAATGATATAACATTTCTTACACGTTGTTGTAATTGTTATAAATTGCGAAAATAAACATTTATTGGTTGGGAAAGTCACTTGAACAAAACAATGATTTGAGTGTCTTAACCAAATAGTTGTTATATTTATTTCAAGTGACAATTGATTGAAGTTAAATTTGTGTAAATGTTCAAGCTTATTAGTTGAAATATTTTTTTAAATAAACTAAAAAATACCAACGGCATTTCTTATGTCTGTCAAATAAGACAATAAGACTTAAAAGTTTTGTGTTTTCCAGCTTATGCTCATTCTTTTTTTTGGCTAACCAAAAAAAAACCCAAAAGAAATAAAACAAAGAAACGCCATCTTTTTATTGACAGTGTTAGATAAAAGTTTTACAATTTGGCGAAATGTTAGTCGTTAAGCTGTTGCCAACTTGTTGACAGAGTCGCAAATCATTTGACAACACGACGAGTGAATAAAAAATGCATATTAAATGCCAAATTATTTAAAAATAAATAAAAAAATAAATGCCATGAAATAATTCA
This sequence comes from Scaptomyza polygonia, assembly GCA_035044585.1. Lineage (NCBI taxonomy): Eukaryota > Metazoa > Arthropoda > Insecta > Diptera > Drosophilidae > Scaptomyza > Scaptomyza polygonia. The sequence continues at coordinate 400,231 of JAWNNU010001403.1, read as the reverse complement.
AGTTAAGTGAAATTTGTATAATTATTATTATGATATCTTGTTGCATGCAGTTCATATTTATTTGCTTATTGTTTGTACTCACAGCCAATACAAAGTATAACCACACACACACACACACACACACATAGATGTGGGTGTGCGTAAATTGTTTCGCACCTTATCGGTTCGATGCAGCATTTCAGCGCAATCGTCGTTTCGTCGCTCGTTTCCCGTTTTTCAATCCACAAAACAACGAAAGGAATTTTAATCAAGCTGGCAAACTTGTGACAATAAGAACCACTCTTAATGCTCGACCTTTCTCTCTCTTTTTCTGTCGCATCATGCAACATGCAACATGCAACTGACCGATTCGTTGTGTATACGTTAAATCCTTGGGTATACTAGCTGGGAATTGCTATAGCCGGATGAAGCGGAGCCAAGCACAAAGCTGACACAAAAATCTCATTACGTTACGCAACGTCACGTCACACGGCGTGTGCTACGTGTTGGCCAACAATGTTGACAGGCGACATTGTCTATCGATGTCATCGTTGTCGTCTCACACACACACACACACACACACACACACACACACACCCACATGTGTGTGCGTCAACAGTTTCTTTTTTTTTGTTTATCTTAAGCAACTTTTGCTTTTACTCCTTTTTTTTTTCTGTTGGGTTTTTTTTTTTGGTTTTAACTTAAATCTTTCCAATTGCCGCTATGCTCTTATTATAATAATCAGTTGTTGTTGTTTGCGATTTTGGCATTGCTTCAATAAGCCAATAAGCTTATATTAAACTTAAGCGGACAGTTATTGTGTCGATACGAAAGATTTTGATGCGAGAAGGCTTTGTTCTTCATTGGCTTTGCCATTCTGCTTTGTCTTTGTCTTTGGCTTTAACGCTGGGAATTTGCTAAATTACAAGCGATTTATTAAGCAGTTTCTTGTTGTTGCTGTTGTTGTTGGCCTTATGGGCTATTATTAACTTGCCTGAACACAATTTTACAAAAGCAACGGCTAAGGGTAAGGTTCGGGACGGTGACGGTGACGGGGGTGTGGGCTAAGCCAGAACGCAACCCTTAATAGACAAATACAAAACACATTGCAATTATTTGTTATGGCATTCATTGCCATTGCCTTTTAAGGCTGAGTCGGTCGCTGTTGTTATTGTTGTTATTGGGTTTGAGGCTGTCAGAAATTTCTTAGAAAAAATAAAAAGACGAATAAAACGAAACGAAACGCGGTAAAGAGGTAAATTATCCAACTAATTAAGTATTTGTGCGAAAGTGAAAAGTAAAGGTAAAAACAAACCAGAAACATTTGATAAATTCCAGCCATCTATTAATTAGCCATTAAATTGAGTAATTTTTAATGAGTTTTTATTAATTAATCAAAGGAAATAAATTTAAGTTAATAACATACTTGATTAAGTACTTTTTCGTTAACCTTTCAATCGGAAATAATTTATTACACAAAAAATAATTAAAAAATAAAACAATTTGTTCATAGGAAATAACAACATGCGCTTAACATAAATATTTTTCCAATTTAGTTCATCGCAGACACATTCAATACTTTTATTTTTTCACCAAAAATTTCCACCTTAATCGCATCGATCCTTAAAATATATTTCCTCATGTTTCGGCTGACCAATTTAGATAAATTTTTCCAACCTTTTGCATTTGTAATTGTAATTTAATAAGGTCGGTTTTCTCCAACGGCTTCCGGGCTGTTAAATAATGTTCTCTGAGATATTAGGAAATTTTTTTTTTTTTTAGGACATTCCAAAGCTTAGCAGCTGAACTGAAAGGACTTCATTATTTAAACGAATTTTCTCGAAACACAAATTGTTCCAATTTTTCACGTTTAGGCGTTATCTGCTTTGACAGAAGTTGTTTCAATTTAAATGTTTATATAAAATAAAATTTTTTTTTTAATGATTCCAAAATCAATTCGACTCGAATGAATATTATTTTTTTAACGAGCTCAGCTAATTATTAGCTTCCTTACGCCCAGCAAGAATCAGCCGATTTTTATGTTATCCGACATATGAAATCCTTCGTTTTTGGTTGAAGTTTTTTTTTTTTTATATCTTTGTGCCACAATCTGTCCGGAAATCGTGTGTGTGTGTGTGTGTGCGTTAATCTTACTTTGACATTAAGTTCGAGACGAAAGTTCGCCGACTGTTCGGTGTCGACTCTTATTGTTGTTGGTTGTTAAAGTAATGCTTTAAATGCTGGACAGAAGGCAAAAGGCAGCCAGCACACACAAAGACATTTATATGTATGTATATAAGATGTGTGTTATACACACACACGGACACACACACACTCGCATATACACAGCTGGTGTTGCCAGGCGACGCCATTATTGGCACCATCGTTTGTTGTCGTCGTCGTCGTCGTCATTGCCTTTTGTCGACTTGTTGCACGTTTCTTTCATTCAGCAAGGCAGACGTCGCGACGCCTTCAATACACTTAAAGAAACTTGCGCACGTTTGCTTAGTTTTAATGTGTACTTAAAGCCAAGGCTGTGTGTTTGCTTGCCAGTCAGTCAGTCAGTTAGTTAGTTAGTTAGTGTGGCCATCTGGCCAATTTTGTCTGTGTTAAAAGCATTTTGAGTGCGAGTGTGTGTGTGTGTGGCACGCTCAGATTTGAAGGCACATTTAATTAAGCAAGCAGGCGCCACATGCATGCACTTATTGCAAATGCAGCCGATGGCTGCTCGAGAAGCCTGTTTGAAAGCAATTAATGCCAAACTGCTGGCCAAGCAGTTTTATTTTGTTGGCTTAACGTTGCGTATACGCAGCATAAAACACGAGCTCTCCGCCAGCCAGCCAGCCAGCCAAATGCTGAAATTGCGCATCGTTTGACTTTTGGCTGAGCAAACCCCATTTTTTTTTTTTTTTGTATCCACTACCACACACACACACCGTTTAATTTGAGCTCAAATTTGACGGCTATTGGACAGGCGAACGAGGCAGCCGGGCTTAAACAGAGAAAGAGAAAAGGCAAAAGAAAAGGCACAAGCCTGGGCAGGGCTGGGCAGGGCAGGGCTGTTCAAGCATAGCATTCAGGACTTGTGGCTGCAGTTTTGAGGCTTGCCGAGCAGCCGAGCAAGCACAGACAAACAGACAGACAGACAGACAGGGTAACGAGAATGGCACAGCAAGTGTCCTGGCCGAAACTGTCAGCAGCGGCGGCGACTTGCAACTTGAAAAACCAAACCGAAAAAACCAAAAACAACAAAAGCAACAGCTTTAACTTGAACAATATTTATGACACAAATTGTGTCTCATCAATCATTCATTATGTTTAACACTAAACGTATACGTAATGTTTCGTTTTGCACCAAAAATTAAAGTGAAATCAAAGAAATATACATAAATAAATATTAAAAAAATTACTTTTTATATAAGCATAAATATAGACCAATCCATATATTTGTTTTTTAAATGTTATTATGTTTAAAAATCTTTTAAATTTTTATTTTTAAATAATTCTAAACACAATTTAAGCTTGGCTCGGCATTGTGGCGGTGACAGACAGAAAAGCCACAATGAAATTAATTTCGAATTCAATGAGAGTTATTTGATTATTTAAGTTTTTTATTTTGGGCTTCCGTTCGTTTTTGGGGGGGCCGAGCAGCTATTGTGAAAAATAAATGATAGCAAACAACACCACAATAATATGATAAAGATATAAAAGCCACAGCTCGTCCGCTTCCGCTTTCCAACCCACCGCCAACGTCACAAAGCGTTTTATCGATTTGTGCGTGGTCATGTGGTTAATTTCATTCCGCTGTTCGCACAATTTAACACGAATTGTTCGTTGTCAAATTGAGGATTATAACAATATACCAAAAATTGTACTAGCAACTCAAAAAAGCCTGACGACAACAGCAGCAGCAGCATTCTATATCGTATCGACATAGTATCTACAGCTGTCAATTGCATTTGTTTCGTTTGGTTTTTTTTTTTATTATCTATTTAAGTTCGTACTTGCCACATCTTTCCTTTACTTTTTGTTCGTAGCTATTGGCTCGTAACACGGCAAAAGGCCGACATCATCTGCCCCTAGCAAATAGCTGTGGCAAAAGTGGATAGAAATTGAGAAACACAGTGGCAGCAACAAAATAGCAAGGAAAATTCGAAAAGTTGGCTAAGCAACAAGCTGCGATTGTGACAATGATGATGACGATGGCGATGGCGATTGCGTTGACGATGACGATGACGATTGCGTTGACAATGATGACAATGACAATGATGATGATGTAAATGAAATAGATAGTATTTTTGTGGGCCGTATATTGTCGGAGTTGCTCTGCCAGTCTCAGTTGTTATGCTGACTGCCTGTTGCGCCTTTTGCGTGTCACTTTGTGCGGCTCAGTTGCTTACAGTTGCTTTAGCCAGCCAGCCAGCCATTCAGAGTCCAGATTTTCGTCAGTTTGTTTGCCATCAGTCTGCCAGTCAGCGAGGCAGCCAAGTACAACAATGGGGCATGCCAAAATTTCTCATCCTGTTCTTTTATAACAAGGCCCGTTACCGACAAGCTTCAAGCTAGCACACAAACACATACACACAGACTCTATTACCACCTCTCTCTCGCCTTAACTAAACAAAAATGAATATAAAAAATCAAGAGAAAATGTAAACCTTGTTGGTATAAACCGAATATTATATACTCTAATTGAGAAGAGAAGTAGGATTTTTCTAGAAATTCAATTCAAGAATTTCAATAAAATCAAAAATTCTGATATGCAGCAAATTTGACCAAAATAATAATGCAAAAATGCTTAGATTTAAGAGAGCTTCCCGAAAAAATAATAGTTTAATTTGAATGTGCTGCACAGTGTAAGGTCTGAGATGCCTCTTGCTAATCCTTAATTGCCCATTAAAAATTAATTTCGGTTTCTGATGAATAATCTAGGCTCCTTTATTTTTTTGTAAATTATTTACGAGAAATGTTAAAATAATGTTTTGATGAAATTCTTTTTTGTTCAACGAATTACAATACCCTTTGCCAAGGGTATGCCCAAGTGAGAGCGAGAACTTTGCTGTATGGCTGTCTGTCTGTCTGTCTAGTTGCACAACTGATATCTCTTCTATTGCCTCGTTGTCATTGTCTTGTTGGATGTGTGTGTGTGTTTTTTTGTTGCTGCTGCTGCTGTGGCAACAATTTAAGAAATAACTTTGGCAAAAACTTTTGCGAGCCCTCAATTTTTTCGTTGTTGTTGTCAAAAAAAAAAAAAATAAAAATATCATCATACCAAAACATACAACAACGCACGCACCCAAAACCAATAGCAGTTGCTAGAGCGAGATGGTGGTGGTGGGGGGAGAGGGGTGGCATGGGCGCCATGGCGTAACAGATACACAAACTTAACTTAAATGAGTGTGTAAGCAATACACACGAGCGACGCGAGCTGAAAATTGTTAGAAACGCAAGTGTAATACAAAACGTTGGCTCTTCCCCCAAAGGGAAAAGCCCAAAGAGTAGTTCTGTCAGTGTGTGTGTGTGTGCCCGAGCGCTCAGCTGCGTTTCCACGTTGCGAGGTCGACGTTTTCTTCTTCTTCTTCTTCTTCTTCATTTTCATCGTTGACGTCGTTTGAGAAGTTTGCATACAAATACGAACTTACTTATTTGCTTGCCTGCGCTGACAAACAGTGCGGGCCAATTGAATAGGGACAATTGTCTGTGTATGTGTGTGTGCAACAAGGGAAAAGCACTGAAAAGAGTGTGTGTTTGTGTGCTTGTGTGATAAAATTAAATACATGTTGCAACAGCATATCAGCAGCAGCATCAGCAGCTTGCATTTTAATCAATTTTGACTTCGACACAATTCGAATTCATTTTAAATGACATTTCCACTGATTCTGTCAAAAGTCAGTTTTGCGCTAGAATTTCGTTTATTTTTTGCTTATTATTTAACTTTTAATTAGACAGTATGCGAACTGAAAGTAAGGTTTTTTGTTATTCGTCGAATTTTCAAACTATTTTTGGTTAGCCTCGTTAATTAGTGCTGTGGCAATGTCATTGCAACGGCATTGTTTGTAATTTCGAGTTTCAAATTTCGTTCTACCAGCATACTTTTTCATCTACAAAATATTTTATTTTTGCACACACAAACGCACACACACACACACACACACACACACACTCTTGTCACACGTTATAACATTCTGTGCGTTTTGTTGTTCGTCAACATATAATTTTGATTCATATTCCATTTGTTGAAACTCGTTTGGTTGCCTTGTAATTTTTTACGGCAAAAAAAATCTGTTTTGTGCACAAAAAAAAGAAGGAAGGAAACTGTTTGAATATTTTGTTAAACTTTATTGAATTTCATTCTAGGAATTTTCGCAAATAAATGATAATCTAAAATCTCAACCAAATAGTATAAAATTTATTCTTCTCTTTTTTGCCATCAGTTTTGCATCCATTCGTTTGTGTGGCGCTGTGCAAAAAAAAAATATAAACTTGGTATTACTGTTACTGTGTATGTGTGTGTGTGTGTATCTGTTTGTGCTCCACTCAAATGCTGCCCTTTGTGATTCCGTCTTACGCTTACAATCATCAAAATTTATAAGCAAAGTTGAGCTAAGGCAAAGGCAAAGGCAAATATTTTTCAAAGTTCGCGTTTCCAGCAAATGCAAACTAAATTAACTTAAAGCCAGTCGATGGGTTTTGCTTCGGTACGCTTAGGTCGGCTAAGGTTGATTTTGAGCTTGAGCTTGGGTTTTGGGTTTGGGTTTGGGGTTGGTGTGTGTGTGTCTGTGTGTGTGGGTGGGGATTTAGCTGTTTGGCCTGCTTTGTGGTTGCTTCATTATTACGATAAACCTCTAAAAGCAAAAGTCTGGCCATCATAATGATGATGACGATGATGATAATGATGATGCCGATGGTTTGGCAACTTTGTTGGCGACGTTGTCTGTCGAACTACAACATTTTTTTTTTTTTGATACAATTTTTCAACAGATTTTTCTTCTCTACGTTTCTTTTTTTTTTCGTTCTTTTTCGGTTTTGCAATTATTTTTAGGGATCAATAAAATAAGTTTACAAAAAAAAAAAGATAACTGTACTTAACACACACACACACACACACAGACAGACAGACAGACAGAGCGAGCAAAAGAGATAGAAAAGCAAAAATAAAAATATAAAACCAAAAAAAATTCATTCAGCCAGGCTGGCTAAAGAAAGAAATCAAGTTTAGCCAAAGTTTGTTTACTCAATTAGTTGTTTTTGTTATTTGCTGGTTCACTGGGTTCGTTAAGGCGACTTGATGACTTGCCAGACACTGAAAGGGGCAAGTGGAGCCAACTACCATCAGAAGCAACCACCACAACCACCACCACCACCACCACTAAGACCAGCGCCACCACCGAGCGCACACTAATTGGCTTAGAGCGACAAGCGAAAATTAACTTTTATTTTGAGTTGAGCTGCCTTTGCAATAATGTAAAATAACATTTTTCATGCCCATGAAGTGAAAAGTTAACAAAGCCAAAAAGTTGCCTACAGCAACGTCAGCGAAGGCAACAGCTGTCTGTGTGTGCGATAAAGAGAGACAAAGACAGAGAGAGGAAAAGAAATCGGTAAAATCAACAAAACACACGCAAGATAAACAGCGACTACACACCACACCACACAGCACAAAGCCCCCACTAAGAGCTAAAGAAAAAGTAGCATCAATTCGCATTGTAAAGCGCTACATTGCGTAGCCGACCTGTTGGCTATTTGGTCGTTTGGTCACTGTTGTTTGGGTTGGTTGGTTGGTTGGTTGGTTGACTGTCTGCCCGACAGCGCGTATAAGTGCCACTTGGCTTTGGGCATTGAGCAATGAGCACTGAGCATTGGGGCGAGAGTTAGCTTGAAATTTATGTCCACCAAATTGCAATATCAATAATCAGCTGAGCAGCAAATGAAATAAATCAAAAAAAACTTAACATTAAGACAAAGTTTTAATGCGAGTTATCAAAAACTATAGCCCTGTATTTATATATACAACCTTTTCAACACCTCAACAAGTTAAGGCAAAATTCATGTAACAATATATACATATATATATTGAAAAGAAAGTTTGCGGATGGTATTTATATATCTATATATATAAAAGTTAAGCCAATACAGAATCTCTTAAGTAAACATATTAAAATTGAGCTGTTGACACAGCAAACATTAAAGTAATGCCCCCTTCGCCCCCTCCATCGAGCATCAAGTTCATTCTTCATGTCATAAAGGAAACACTATGCGGCGTATACGCAATATACAACATAGACAACAACAGATTTAAGTTTACGGCTTAACCGCCACACTTTTATACCATCTAGTATATCGATTTATGGCTTAGACTTTTACTGCGCAAAGCACTCTCGCAGCCGTACAGTGCGTATACGCAACGTGCAATTTTAATTATTTTTATTAGCCATTGTCGTTGTTATATTTTTAATTTTGCGCTAAACAATTAAGTTAAGGTCAGCTTGACGAACTTAATTAATTAAACATTAATCAATTAGCTGCTTTAGCGCGAAAGAAACTTCAAAACTTATAAAGCATTTAAAAGTCCATCTCTCATTTCTTTCGCTTTTGGTTTATCAAGCGAGTAATGAGTATAAGTTAAATAAGTTAAAATACATTGGGGCATTGGTAATTTGGCTTAACGTTGAAGTTGAGTTTTGCAATCTGATTCGAAAATTTCTTGTTCAATTTTAATTGAAGTCTCGAGTGAGCATTGAATGCTCGAAAAATCAAGCCACAGCAAACAGTGTCTAATTACATTTGCATAACAGTTTCATTCGAAAAATGTGAAAGGTCAACGTTGTCACAGTTTTGATTTTTGTTCGGAAGAAATTGAATTGATATCAGGTTTTCGTTGCACTCAGAGTCATATCGAGTATACGCAATTTGCCACCTCTCATTACTGAAACATTCCTGTGTCCTACACCCACGCACCCACAGAGACAAAGGGAACAACTAGCATCTATCGCTAGCTAGCTATCAATAAACCTTGCCGCACGTACAAAAGAGCTATGGTTGATAGATAGTTCAGGGTTGTGTGCCTATTGTTGCCAGTTGGTTGGTTGGTTGGTTGGTTAGTTGACTTGCTTTCAGACTTGCCCAATGCTTGATGCCCCGTGTGACGTCTGTTGTAATTATGTGAACTGTGATTGGGGACAACAGAATTGAAGATTGTTTGCCCTTTGCTGCTGACAAGTGCCTCTGTGTGGGCGGACGGACTGACGATTGCTTATGAGCCGTGTAAACAAGCATCAAACGTGCGTCTATGAATAGGCGTTGTCAACGGTATACGTATACTTGGTGTATAACCAACACGTAAAGTAGTACAACAACAAAAGCATTCCCCAAACTCAATGCGGCATCACTTTGGGCCCTACTTCAATAAAATGCATACCATAAAGGCAATTTGATTCACAATCAAGTGGACTTCACTTTGTCATTTTCAAAACTACATAGTATGACCAGAGAGCTAAGTGTTATACCTGATATCTAGATGGTTTAATAAACATATTTTAATGTGACCAGAACTTTTAAACTACTTAGTTGTTGCAATACCATTAAGCTATTCAGCAGTCAATTTCAATTTCCAATCCTTTCGAAATCGTAACATCTGCTTTCAAAATGATTTTAATTAACATATTTTGTTGTTGTGTGATCACATTGTTCAGCTTGTTCTGGGTGAAAGGCAACAGTTCGTTTGATTTTGTGGCGATAACGATATGGAAAATTGATGCGTTGACACAGCATGCTTTTTGTACGTACAACATGCAGCCTGATTGATATGGCAAACTGATTTTTGCAATTACATTTAATGAAATCGGATGTCGGGCAAAGTGAATGAAGGCGCACGTGCGAACGAAAACTGAATGGCAAATGTGAATGCGTTTGTATGTACATGTTAAATGCACATGGTTAATGGCCCCAACAACAGTCAGTGGCTTGTGCTCTTCGGGCCTGGATAGGGACAAATATTCCCCCCCAAGCAGCAGCAGCAGCAGCAACATTTCTCTTTACTCTTGTCTCTCTCTCTCTCCCCCGCCCTTGTGTCATTATAATTTTTGTGTTTTTGCTTTTATACTTTTCTAGAACAGTTGCTTCTGTTTTTTTTTGTCACACACTCTGTTTGATTGGGAGTTTTGCCCTCGTTTACGGGCTCGCTATTCTATGCGTGCATTGCATTTGGGTCAAGGCTGACTATTTCTGCAAAAGTTTAGCTAGCCAATGAATTGCTTAAGCGTTGTGCCAATGCCAAACATTACATTGGCATCAAGATCAAGGTCAACCATGGCCAGCAATAATTCATTTTATTGCATTTCCTTGTACGAGTAGCACGAATGAATAAAAAGTGTAGCATACTTTGCAGCGCAGTGGATTAACAAGTTAAATTACATCTGCTTTGTCTTTGAGCACGCCCAACATGCACACGCACGCTCGTACAAATCCCAGTCTAAGTCCAATTTCAAGTTCAGGCCATGGCAATTTGTACTCGACGCCGCCGCCGCCGCTTTCAATTCGTTTCAACGGCTTAGAGCATCGTCAGTTTATTTTTCTGTTTGTCTGTTTGCTTGCTTATTGTCCCTGGATGCGTGGACTATCAGCTGTGCCATAGACAGAGACACAGACGCAGACACAGACACAGACACGGATACGGACACAGACACTTAATGATCATTCAACATTCATCTTACTCTTGGCTGGGCACGCTAATGCTCATTTAATGGGCTCCAACCCATGTTCTGTTAATTATGCGAATTTTGGCCCAGTTATTTTCTCAGCGCTTTTTAATGGGCCACCTCAATTAAGCTGTTTATTGTTGGTGCTGCTGTTGCTGTTGCTTAGTGAAAGCTATGCTCACAATTGCTCTGTGCTTTATTGATGGCTTTATGGCAGCTAAGCTTAAGGCTTTCACATGTAATGGCCGTGTTTGTGCGGCTCTAAAAGTTATGCCTCTCTATCTGTGTAGTAGCTTCAGCTTCAGCTTCAGCTTCATAGAATCAAAGCTTCTCTGCTTAAGCTTCTTGGTCCTTTCATTGCTTTGGCCATTACGCATTCGGGCCGCCGGCCAATGTCAATTTTGCTTCCTGCACGAAAAACAGAGCGAGAGAGAGAGAGAGATAGAGAGAGCGAGGGACTGAGAGTAAGAGCTTCTATGCCAAAGGGCGTCTCGCATAACTTGATTTATGTCCACACACAGTGCGCCAAGGAGAGTGTGGCAAGTAGAGTGTAGGAGCTAAGATGGACTGTCCTCGACCAAAATGGACGACGGCTCTGGACGCCAGTGGATTGTAGTGGTTTCGGCTGAAGCTGGCATGCAGCAGCAGCTGACATATTTATAATGCGACCCTTTGGGCATACCACTCATGACTTATAACTTGGTACTCTATGTGATTTAGCACGGCATGATGTTTTTAAAAGGTTTTTCGTACAGCCTCAAATTCTGTTGGGTTTGTTGTTTTTTTGTTTTGGGGGGAGAAATAATAATAATACAAAAATCAATAGAAAGAGAAAACGGATAGGGATAAAATCGGAATTCAGTTTGAGATTGAGATAGAGCTGAAATACATTAACAATTTTAAATAAATTCTAACTTGATGCGCTTCAAAAATGAATAGTTAAAAAATAGAAAAATGCAATTCGATTCTTGTTGAATTAATTAATAAAAAAAAATGTATATAATTGTGTGTTTTCATATTTCTAATCCAATTAGAACTAACGAAGATAAAATTTTGAGTTAATTTTCTTGTTTAAAATTGCTGGAATGTTGTAAATAATCGATGGTTGGTCTTAATTATTTAGATTTTATTTTTTAAGGATATTTTTTCATTTTCTGATTTCTCACAAATATTTGTATATTTTTTTTGTTCAAAACTTGAAACTCTTTGTTTGCCCAAAGTAAATTTATTGTTAATTGTTCGTATTTGTTTTGGTTTTTCATTTCGTATTTTCCCTCAAACTTTTACAGTCGAATGTAACAGTTTGGCATTTTCTTTTCTTTGTATGTTTGTGTTTGTTTTTTTCCGTTCCATTCCACATGCGTTTTATCCGTTTTTGTTTTTTGTTTGCGCACTTTCACTAAATTCTTAGCTACCAGCTGCTAAAGTTACCACGCCAATCAAATGCTCAAATATTCAAATTTGCTCAATGAAACGCTAATTATGCGCTTTGCTATGCCATAGTACTACACTATGTATTAAATAACAGCCCCCATACACGCCACACACCCCTTAGCCAGACACTCCTGGCCCCCTTTCCATTGGTTTCCCATTGTGCCCGGCGTCTTTTGTGTTCGTTTGCTTTTTTGATTCTCATTAAATTCGCATTTTCGCATCGTTCTCGCATCGTTTTCGCATTTAAACATTCGAAATTGATGGCAACAAGGACAACAAGGACAAGTACAGTAAAAGGGCGTGGCGAATGGCAAAGTGTCCGCCAATTGCCAAGTTGCCCAGCTTGGCTCTAATTAGAAATCACTTAATGCATCCTGTTTTCAAAATACATACAAACAAATAAGTGTGGGTGTGTGATTGTCTTGTGTGTGTGTGTGTGTGTGTGCGTGTAAGTGATTACATAATAGACACTTTATTACCATAACTTAATTTACATTTTATACAAAATGCGACGCGAGCGAAGAGCGGCAAACGTGAAAAGGGTAAAAGCCTCATCGTAGCACCAAGTTTCAATTGCGTGTATATGTGTGTGTGTGTGTGTGTGTCTGCTTGTGTATGTGTGCTATGTTATGTGCATAAGCTTTGCAGCATTTGGTGTATGTGCGTGTGTGTGCATTGAAGCTTGTGGATTCTCCAAAGCATATTCAGCTAAATAAAAAATATCTAAATCCTTTTCTACAGCTTTTGAGCAATTGAGTGCCATTAAAATACCCTGCAAACAGTTTCATAAGAAAAATAAAAGTTTGAAAGTTTTTGTATCCACATAACTTCAATAAAAGCTTTTTAATTGCGAAAAATCCCAACTAAGTCGGCAAATATTACAAATTGGAATTTTCAAATGTTGCCATTTTATTTATATTGTTATCAATATAACAATTCAATGCACATATTTTAATACTAAAAGGTTTTAAATCCTAATAAAAATGCATAAAAAGCACTTAGTTCTTTTTACTATTCGTTTTCTGACAAATAAACCATGTCCCGATTGGCAGATTCGATTTCGATTGTATTTTGAATAAAAGAATTTTTTTTTGCTTTTTTGCTTTTTAAGTTCTAAATCCATTCTAATTGATTTTTAATTGCTATGCACGCGATGCTTGTTTTTTTTTCTCAGAATTTTTTCATATTTTTTAATATTCAATCATAGAACACTCAACAATGCACACATAAACACACACTGACACACACACATGTACAGGGTATGGAAATCACATAAATTCTATTACAAAAATTCAATTTGTTCGTTTTGCAGTTATTTTCTCTCTCGCCTTGCCACTGCTACTACTCTTGTTGTTGTTGTTGTTGTTGGTGTTGTTGCAATGACAGACAGTTGAGTTGAGCAGCAGTGGATGAAGTTGCTTTGGGGCTGAATACTGCTCGCTAATCTGATAATGAGTGTAAATTTATGATTATGTACATGCATTTAATGGGGCACGCCCAGCAAGCAACCAGCCCCAGCCAAGTCAAGCAACCAGTCTACGCACACACACACACTGTTACCCATCCTACCGTCACTAAACAAGTTCCCGATTCTCGCAGCTTAGCTTAACGCATGCAAATTGAGACACTTGTGTGTGCAGCAGCAAACCAAGCCAAAGAACCATGCCACTGATAGTAGCTAGAAGTGAAACAAAAAGGGAAGGAAGGTAGAGTATATATGTTGGGACATATACTGACACGCCTCTGGGGATTAAAAATTTTTCCATGCGACGACCATGGCCAGGGCCCAGGTTCGAGGACAACAACTCGACAAGCGACGCATTACGCGACGGCGATGCCGATGGCGATGCCAATGTGGCACTGGCTCAGTGGCAATTTGAGTAAATCTTTTTAATGGATCGCAAAAATTAATCGTGTGGAATATATTATATATATTTTTGAAAGCATGCGTCTGTCTCCCACACCCACGGCACTGTGTGCATGCATGATTTTTACCCCCCACCCCCGGAGCGGTAAAGTTTTGGGCCAATTTTCAATGTGTGTGTGTGTGTGGGTTCGTGAGCTCCAATACAAACTGCCACTTAAGTTATTTGTCAAGAGGAAATCGATTTTTTAGTTCTTTTCTCAATTGAAGATGTTGCAGAAGCACACGACAGATTTTGATTTGATTTTATTGCGCTACATAATAACAGGCAAACTTCCTTATAACGAATCTCAAGGCGACAGAAAACAAACTTCGATTAAAATATAATTCGTTAGATAGATTTGATTTTTGATTGAACCAAGTTAAACTAAGAACTGAATGCAACAAATTTGTTTCTATTTCAAGTGAATAATGTAAATTACATCATACCGAAAACAAAAATCAATCAATCAATCAAATCGATTTAATTTGTGTGTGTATTGCTTTCTCATTCTCTCACATTTTAAAATTGATTATTATACAATTCACAATATGCCGACTCAAATTGAATTTGTGCCCTGCTCTTTGCTTTCAACTTGTCATCATAATGTTTCATTTTGACCATTCGAGTGTTTGCGTTGGGACAAGTGCCACTCTCAGCCAAGTAGTAAGTGCGAACAAAATAAAGAGCAAAGTGAGGAAAAGGTTAAGAGGCATCAGACATCAGAGAGAGAGAGAGGAGAGAGTGAGAGCGCCTAAAGGACTCTCTCGGTTTGGTTTTGGGATGAGCAGCTTACAAAGCTAATGAAACTGATTGTGGACACAATGGGTTTGAGACAGCTCAGACAGCTCAAGGACATTCTTTGCTTCTTCTTGTCTTCAAACCATAATATTTGCCATCGAGCTTAGAAAATAAGAAAATGTTGCATCTAAGTCACTATGTTTGTAATCCAAACCTACTTGAAACATTCAACAAATCGATAGACAATACTGTTATAATATCAAAGCTCAATTAACTTATGTTTATAATACGCTTTAGATAAGATATTTAAACCGAAATCATTTCAAATCGTACCGTACAATGCACAAAATTGTCAAGCTAATCACTTTTTAAGTCATCAATTACTTTGATATTGTTGCATAATTGTTGCAAACAGTTTGCCTCAAGATTTTGTCAAAAGTTTCACGTACACATTTTAATTGCTAAACTAAAAGCAGCCACATGCATAGATAACTTCAAGGCAATTTTACATTCACACACACACACACAGAGAGACATTCTTATCGTAGGTTACATAATGGGCAGGCATAAACACAAATTGAGTTAAACTTGAATGCAAAATATTTTAAAGAACAAATTTTGAGAGAGAATTTGTGCTGGAAGACTGAAACTGTAAATAATGATTTTTGGAGATTTTTTGTATTGTTAGTGTTTTTAGTTGTTAAAAATAAATGAATAATATAATTTTAATGATATAACTTATAATGCTAAGTTATAGTCAAAATAATGTATAACATGTTGGGACTTGACTTTAAAAATGATTGCAAGTTTACTTGATTCCAAATGTGTTTAAAGTTTTGACATTAAGATTGAAGATAGGGCTAGTTGCTCATATGAAATTCATATTATTGCCGAAGTTGTCGCAAAACTTTGCTCATTTTGTTGCTGTGGCATTTTCATTGTGGCTCGAGAGATGTTTTTTTTTTTTTTTTTTTTAGGTTGAGTTAAGTAAATATGCCGGCCTTTCATTTCGGCAAAATGACGAAGGATTAATTTATAAAATATTTGTGGTATGTGCGAAATAAGCTCAAGTTGTTGTTGTTGGTCTGCAAACCAAGTCGATCAGGGCGATTGCCAACTTAGTTTATGGTTTGCTGGCTGACTGGCCTGGCCTGGTCTGGTCTGGTCTGGTCTGGTTGCCATTTCTGATTAATGGCGCAAACTGAAACCGAAATTCTTTCAAGAATTAATAAAAAAACGATTTGTGAGCTTGCAGCTAGCAAACATAAGACGGAATCAACCGCATTCGCAACTTTAAACTATTTTTATTTAACTCAAAGCGTAAGCAACAAAACTTGAAAACGTTATTTCCATTTTCTTCGTTTCCACTTTCAATTTTCAGTTTTTGTGTTTGTTTCGTATTAACATTTTGTTCTTGGCTTTATTTGTTTGCATTTCCGCCATAAATCTTTAAATGTATCGCATACAAATACGGTATTTGCGGATTGCGGTAGCAAAAAAAAAAAAAAAAAACAGTTGAATGTTGGTCATGGCCACCGAAACAGGGTGGCTAGGGTTGTCTAAGACCAACTCCAGGGACTCACTCGCTTTGCCACAATATTCAACAATTTACTTAATTTCATGCTCAAACATTCTTTAATTCGAGTTTCACAACACTCGACACTCGACACTCTAACCACCATCTAATCAATATTTCATTGTTTACTTTAAATATTTAACCAGAGCTTAGTTTTCTTTTAACGATATACAAAAGAACAGTGGATTGGCGTTGAAAAAATTAAATGCCGCCCTTAAAAGTGTGCTACACTTTTTGTAAGCAGCTTATTGTCAAGTCCAATTTGGAACATAAAAATCAAGTCATCAAACTGATTGCAGCTTATAATTGAAGAGCTTTTGAAGAAACTATTTTTAAATCGAGTTTTTTGTTGTTTGGTCAACTGCTATAGAGAAATTTGTGCATTGCATTGCACACAAAACAGAAAGTAGAAAATCGACTAAGAAATTGAAGAGCATTCACATTTGTACTCGATTCAACACACATGCGATCGCCACATCCCACTTCTTCCCGTCGTCGATCCCTTTCATCCAGCCACGCTCTAAGGCTTAGTGTGTGTGTGTGTTTGTGTTTGTTGGTGTTGGGCTAGCAAATTTCTATTATTATATATTTGTTTTGCTTTTGCTCTCGGTTCGAAGCAAACAGAACAAAATAATGTTGATTTTTTGCAGCATTCACTCGAAATGTCTGAACGTCAATCTGTGGCGCAACACGAAGCATAGGCACAGTGAGTGGCAGATTGAGCTTGTGGGTAGTTGGGGTTGGGGCAAGCGACAAGCTGCTTGCCAACTCATGGGTATGTAATAAAATTTTAATTAAATGAAAGCAGAAGTCAGAAATCAAAGCGGCGATGCGAGACTTCTACAAGAAGGCTGGCAACTAGCAGCCACATCCTCAGCAACCGCTGCAGCAGCAACCATGCCGCCGGATGTGTTGCGGTTTACGTGCCGCATAACCTAACAGTCAAAACTAGGTTGGAGGTTAGTTAGTTAGTTAGGAATTTGACTTGGAAATTTGAAATATGGCCTGCCAATCCGGTTAGAAGGTAGCTGGGCAACCAGCAGCCAACCTTTACACCTGCTTGACTTGGGTTCGCGAGAATTTTGATTAATTATAAACATTCGACAACAACAACTTGATGAATAGCATAAACACACACACACACAACACACGCACGCATGGATAAATATTTGATAATATTGCATTGTCGATATATAATAATTAATTGTTACATTATGCATTTAATTTGTTATTTGAATTATTCATGGACACAAGTTGCAATATAGTTTTATGGCGTGTTTAATTAGTTGTTGACGCACGCATCGTGGGTCAACCGCATTC
The DNA here is from genome assembly GCA_035044585.1 of Scaptomyza polygonia. Classification (NCBI taxonomy): domain Eukaryota; kingdom Metazoa; phylum Arthropoda; class Insecta; order Diptera; family Drosophilidae; genus Scaptomyza; species Scaptomyza polygonia. The sequence continues at coordinate 382,580 of JAWNNU010001403.1, read as the reverse complement.
ATGGTACGCTCATTTCACTGAATTCATATTTATATTTATTTTGTTGACTTCGTTAAATGCAAATATGTGCTTTTACTTGGCTTAATTGATTTTAATGAGCTGCTGTGCAAATCTGCGCCACGAAAAACACACACACACACACACTCACACACACACACACAAAATGATGCGTAGGTTGATTTTTATTTATAAGTCCAATTCAATTCAATTCAATTCAATTGAATGGTTTATAAATACTTCTTTTATGTGTTTTTTGCATTCGCGGCACGTTTTCTTTTGCGTATGAAATGTTTGTCAACCAAACTCGCTGCAATTGGTTATTTATGAGCGAAAAGAATCCTTCATGGTTTTTTTCTTATTTTCTCTTTTTGCACTCTATAAATAGCTTTATAAAACCCTTATAATCGCAGCAGCTATTGATCAATGTATAAATGTACATAAAAAATTGCAACTGAAACCCTTCAAACACAAATCTATTTATACAAAAGCATTGTTATAGCTCTGCTGAAGTTGTTCAAATGTTTAATGAGATGTTGCACAAGTGTTAGTTAGTTGGAAGTTTCTAGTATGATTACAAACTATCTACATTTGTATGGTTTGGATATTCTAACTCAAAAGTAAGTTAATTTTTGTGTAACTTTAGTTTTAATCTTCCTTTCATTCGAATTGCTCACAAAAACTATCTTTTGATAGCTAAAATATTAAGTTTTCTTTCTGTATAGGATAACTTATAGTCGATTAATTATGATTAAATCGTTGTTGTTTGTTTTTGAGTGTGCATTCAATACAACATTATGTATTTGCCAACAATATTGCGTCCCTTTGATATTCGATCTGATGTTTGAAACTCTTTATGCGCGCACGTATGCAAATAAATCAATTTGTTTAAGTTGTGGTGATAATAATGCAGTTGCATGCGTCAAGCAGCATGACGCACACGCACACACGCACACTTGCCCACGCTCACTCGCCCACGCATCAACTCACCCACACAATTTATAGATTGAGCAAAGTACTTTTTGTTGACCAGCCCCACGCGCTTTAGGCAAAAACGAATTTAATAAATAATTTAATGCGTAGAATTGTGAAATACGAAATTGATTAAAAGTATCTATCTATTTGAGTATTCGATTCGAAAATGTTGTAATGCCAAATGCCGAATTTTGGTACTTGGTTGCACCAAACATGGCCAGCTTGCATTTGAAACGAACAATGAAATGGCCAAGACATGCTCTGAGAGCTTTCACAATTCTTTGTTGAAGGCTTAAGCCGCTTACACATGGCTGCTATTAGTCGCTGCTGTCGATTCTTGTCGATTCTTGTCTCTGCCTTTTTGCCCATTCACAAACACACACAACTGAACATAGAAAGCTTACTGAACCGGTGGAGAGATTGTCAGAAGCTGAATCTTTAATTACCAATCCGATTTCAATACCAAAAAAGATCGAAAAGCAAAGAAGGGAACGTATTTAAACGGAAAAATAGAATTAAGAATATTCGAGAGAAGTTGAATCGAAGTACATACTATCATAAATTCGATTGTCAGACACAAATTAGTCTCTCTTGTCCTGTTCATTGGCATCCCTCGACAAGGGTCTTCGTGAAATTAAAAACTTGATTTTCGCCCATAATCCGCAAAACTCAATGAACAACATGCGAATTCAATTGAATGCAATTTGATTCGATTCGAAGCAAAAAGAGAGAATGAAAAAAAAAAAAAAACGAAGTCAATGGCAAATACGGATTAATATGGTAGCTTCTGGTTCTGGTTCTGGTTGGGTTCGTCACTGGCCCCTGAAAAGATTTGAAAAGAAAAATCATCTCTTTGCTCGGTGCAAATTATTAGACAAAAGAAAGCCATAGCCACAACTAGTACAAGTACAATTTTTGCATTTGGACTTGGCCAGGCCACAACAACGAACAGACTAAGCCCAGATTGATGACTTTGCGGAAAAAGGAAAAAAAGGAAAAACCTTCGTTATTTTTTTTTAGCATTTTCTGGTTCAGCTCGTTGGGATGGATAAAGGGCTGAGTTTGGGTTTGGGTTTGCAGTTTGATAATCTTGCAGATGAGGATTATGAAGCATGTGTTTCCAAGGCATTGCCCAAATGTCCATTTCATTAATTAATGCACCAAAGTTCAGATAAGGGTTCCAACGAAATGTCATCTTACTTGCCATCAACATGCATAAAAAACTAAATGCAATTAAATTAAATTTTTTTTTTTGCTTTGGACTCAACATTACTACGCTTTTTCAGGCATAATTAGCTGCGCTTAAACGGGATTTATCTATTTTGGTATTTTTTCATAAAAACAACATAACACATGATGCTTTTTTTTCAAGCCAAAAAGGAATATCAACAGATATTTGCTAATGACAATCAAGTATTGTAACAGATCGAGGCGTACTACTATTTCACTGCTACGAATTCAATACAGATTAACCGACAATTATTATAATGTTGTTGAAGTTTTTATGGTGCTTGAATTAGAAAGTGGCAACAACAACAAAAAGCAAATCGATTGTTGTTCATACTACGAGTTCAATGGGGCAAGGGCATTTGAGTTTCTAGGCGACTTTTATTACTTTGCTACAGAATTTTATTTCTTTTTCTTTTTCTCTCGCTCTCTCTCTCTGTTGCTGTTCATCTTCTGCCTTTCGTATTGGTGCCCAGTTGCTGCTGCCTTTGCCAAATGCATTTACGTGTTAATTCGTTCAACAGCAAACCGACTATGTATGTGTGTGTGTGTGTGTGTGGGTGTTCGAGTGTGTGTTTGTGTTGGTTGCTGCTGCCGCTGCTGCTGCTGCTGCAATTCAGTTAAGTTTTGATTGCTATTTTCGCTTCGCTTCCTGCCAGCGGCTGCCTCTGTCCCAGTTCCTAGTTCTCCGTTCTTTTTCCAACACCTCTCGTTCGACTAACCCCACACTGCCCCCCACACCCACCCTCCCTACACCCGCACCCAAGCGCTGTTGCACGGTTTCGAGGCCTCCGCACAATGCTGCCAGCAGCAGCAAATGTGTGACATATCCGTTTCCGCCTGCCGCGTTAATGTATTATGGCAGCACCCACACTAACACACTAACACACTAACACACAAACACACTATCTCACACACACACACACATACACAATCCAATACATACACAGCTAAAAGCAGAGGCAACTATTTGCAGCAACTTTTTGTGTTTATTTTTTGTATATATTTTTTTTTTTTTTTAGCTATAAATTGCCGTTGCTTTGTCGTATTTTGTGCGAAAACAATGCAACTGACAAAAAGCATAAAATGTAAATGTGATGGCAGAGACACTGAGGTAGCGAAAGGGCGGAGTGAATAGGGCGTGGCGTTATGCCTCGATAGCATTGTTGTTCAACCGAAAGAAAAAAAATTCTATGATAAGGACCTGCAACAAAGTGCAACCATTGCTTAAAACAAGGAAAGCAACCAACTACACTTAACGAAATAACAGCCAAAGTTTTTGTGCTTCTTATTAAAATCTTATTTAAAGATTTGCTATACTTTTTCAAGTAATCGTAAGGCTTGAAGAAAACTTTCCAAGTTCCCGGAATGTCGGACGAAATCAGCCTCTGTCAAAATTGTTGTTCATAATGTACGCAGAAAGCAAAGATTTAAGATCGACATCAACATGTTTTCGAACTAAGTTTTTGTTCTCTTTGTGGAGCCTTTGAAGAAGCCTGGAATTTCCTGGAAATGTTTGCATCAGCTTTGGGTTTGTGCTTGGCTTTGTTTTGTGCTTTATTTCTATGGCGCTTTGTTTGTCAAACTCAACAGGGGAGCCAAGCAGTCAAATAGTGAAAAGGCAGCGTTTGCTGCTCTATCCGGTTCTAGACGGCATTTGCAGCATTTGCAGCAAAGGCAGGCAAGCAGGCATCTCAATGCCAAGGCCAGGAGTCGCAAGTCGCTATAAATAAGTATAAATAATGTTATGATTGCATTTGAAGCTTTTGTTTGGCTTTCCTTTTACTTTGTTTCGAGAGAAAATTCTCTAGAAATTTGTGCTCTAGTTTTGAAGCCCCAAGTTAGAAATGCGTAGGACAAACAGCTAACAAACTTTAAGTTTATTAAATTATAGATGCAAATATTCACTAAATGGATTCGGGTTTGCTCCTTAAAAATCACACAAGAATCATGCAGTTATTCGGCTTTAAAGTCGCAAGTTGTTATGCCTTGTATGTACGTACTACTATATTGTGTAGAAGAGTGAAAAATGCGTTTGCCATCAACTGCAGGCTTCAAATCCTAACATGCCCGGAACCCACTTTCCACACTGCCGCTACTACCCCCCCAACCGCTTTGCGTGTTGGCTCATCAAAGCTGTCATTCTTGTTTCTGTTGAGTGTTTTGCGAAAGGATTGCTTGGAGCGACAGAGTAGGCAACGGCTTTATCTCTCCCTTTCTCTTGCCCTATGTGAGAGAGAATGTCTGTTGACGCTAGATACTAGGAAATGATGCTCAAGCCCCAATGTACTGTGTGTTCGTGTGTGTGTTGTGTGTGTGTGTTGTGTGTAGTGTGCCAACTCCAAAAACTGTATGTCAAAGTCAGTTGCGGAAAGCCGCAATTAGGTGAGCTTAGTGCGGGCTCCAAAACGACAGCACCCTATAGCGGCACACACACAAACATACACAGTCAATGGGGCTTTACCAAAAAATACAAAAAAAAAAAAAAAACCAACTAAAAATAGTTTGAAAGTACTTTTCACAGTGAATGCAAAATGCGTTCAAGCGTGGAAAACACACACAGACACACACACAGAATTTTCTGTTGCACAATCATGTAGACTTTGGAGCTAGGTTGATAACATTTATATATATATATATACTAGAACAAACACTTCATGGAATTTAAGATACACAGACATGCACATTGCATGCACTAAGCGTTCTGCGGTTCGTTTGAAGAAACCCAAAAAAACAACTCACAAAACTCGCTTGGCAAATTGTTCGTAAAATTGCTCAACTTGAAGCAACAGCTTACAAGTCTGTGTGTATGTGTGTGTGTGTGGCTGTTAGAGACACGGGCTGAAAAAGAAGTAGTTAACGACGACTTAACATCCTGATTTGTTTTGTACTTGAAGCTTGTAGTTTCTTGCTCGACTTTTCCCAAAAAAAGAAAAACCCCATGCTGACAAGCGACTCAGGAACTGTGGTTCTATACTCGAACAAACAACAACAACAGCAACAACAATCTACCACCAACAACTAACAACATGCAACCACTAACACATTCCGGTTGTGCAATTTGTTTTTCCTGCATTTCAATTGTCATGGCTTTGCTGATATTGGACACAAAAACAAAAACAAAAACTAAAAAAAAAAAGAACCGCAAAAATAAGAATAAATCGAAACCTAGTCCTTAACTGAATCTCTCTTTCTGTGTGTGCTTGTTAGTGTGATGGACATGAGTTGCATGACATATGAATCGAATCGAATGGATTTTATTGCAATCTGGCTAGAAATGATGCGTTTAATTCGATTATCGAACGAAATCCGTTTAGTTCGTTCCGAAAAAGTTATGTCCAATTAAAATAGTTGGTTAGATTTTTGTTCACTTAATTCAAATCGAATAATTCAACTCAACTCGTTTCTTCTTCTTTTCATGCTGGGTTGAAGTATAATAAATATCACATTTTCGTCCGAATAATTTTTATCGATTCTTCGGCCTCAATGAATTGGTCAATAATTATTATATAATTGGTTTAGTGATTGATTTAATGGAAAAATATATTGCGACATTTTTATTATAAGCCATTTATATCAGTTCGTTGAAATCAAGACGAAAATTCAGCTTGGATTGCACATGGATTCGGCGAATGAGATTTTTCGCGGAAAAGAAGAAAATTATAACAAATGCAATTAAGGTTTTAATTCGTTTAAATCCTACTTGTAAATCCAACAAGGTGTTCCCATGGCATCCTTCGCATCGCTTCGAGCAATCTGGTAGCAAATTGCAAAGCTATAAATAGCTGACTTTTGATGCTTAATGCTTGATGCTTGACGCTTGATGCTTGCCTACTTCACGCCAACTTAGCTGTTGTTGTTGAATACAAAATTGATGCTATTTTTAATGCGCTTAACTAGTTTCAGTTGCTGTTATCTCTCAGAAACTGCAGGTACTTAGTTCCATGCAGCTTATAATAAGCATAAGCATAATGGCTTACACACGCACGCACAATGCACATACTTATCTTAAGATGCTTTTCTGTAGAACATTCAAAGTGGTTGTCAAAGTGATTTGTAAAAGTTTTTGCGCACAAGTCCATGAAATAAAGCTTAACGCAAATTGAGTGGGCCGAGTCGTGTGGGCATCCTCTACACAAACACTTTAAACAACCCATTCTCATGCCATCAGGATGTAGGTCAGCAGCAGAATCGAAACAAAATGGAATACAGGACACTCACACAGGACACGGACAAGAGCTCGGACACGGGCAACAAAACGTTTAGCTGTCACAGCAGCGACAATCTGTCAACGCAGCGTCAATCTGTCATGTTGCCAATCGGTCAATCGTTCAAATAGGTTTGTCTGACATTTGGTTAGCGAGTCAGTCAGTCAGTCAATCAATCAATCACACACAATGCATTGCAATGCCGCCTCAATGGACAGACGCATACATGCAAATGGAAGTGGCACTGTCCTGAAAAATGGCAAAAACCAGCGACCGACTTTTTGCATGTCAATTGGGCGGGGGAGAAAAAACAACACACACACACACACACAACTCAATCGCGTTTTGTTAACATTTTGTGCATCGATTATGGCTTTGGGGTCCGGAATCCGGAATCCGGATCACCTGTCCAAAGCAATTGAAATGTTCAACCCATTCCATTAACGGAAAAATAAATAAAAGTTCCAAATAAAACTTTTTCCACAAACAACCAAAATAAAAACAATTTAATGGAAACTGTATTCGATATGCCGAATATTATATACACTTGCAAAACCTTATTGTTGTTTCTAGTAAAATCATGAACTTCTACAAAAAAAAGGACCTTACCAAAGTTTAAGTTCGATGGTTGAACAATAGTAATAGAGTAACTAGAACGGACGGAATCAGCTCCTTCATGACAAAATTAATATACACCTGCCAAGTGTATAACAAACAACAAGGCTCTAGTCGCGGCAGCTCTATTAACGAATTCCCTTAATTCCTAGACACTGCTTGACTTAACTTCAATAATCTAGTGAACTGATTTCGATCAAACTTTCACAAATAATATCACGATTCATATCCTTAAATTTTATTGCTATCGATTCCTTGTTTAAATCGGAAATAGTTAAAGTTATCGGTTATCTGAAACAAACTTGACTTGCGCGTAAAATATACCAACTTTGATTCTGAATCTCAAGTTTCTAGGCCGAAATCGTCACGGACCTTTTCAACGAAACCATTATACCATTTTTCCCCATTTTGTTTGTTTGAGGGTATATAGAAAAAAGGGTTGACTCACAAGTTTTGGGCAGCAAATCTCGCATGACAATGGAACATGCATTTGCATTAAATAGGGGGGTAAAAGAAAAACCACAGCCAATAGAGAGAGAGAGAGAAAGAGTTGACAGGAAGGTCGAATATTGCCGTTGGCGGCTTTTATGCTGTTGATTATTTCAAGGGTACAGAGAGGGGGCGGTGGGGTTGTTGTATAGCGTGATGTTTGCATCCGACCGCAGAATTTGTCAACGGGCATTGACAGTATAATTAACTTGAACACAAAGCGGCCAACTTTGGTGTTGATTGCCAATTTTCAAGCTTAATGAGACCGCGAGAGACTGCAGCGCCCGCCCGCCCGCACGCAAACCAAAGCAACGCAACCAACTTGGCCAACTGACCAACTTGACATTTACAACTTATACATTTCGTCATACGAACTACGAAGAGCCCAGCGAATAGAGCTCTCCGCTAACCTAAAGTATGCAAAAATAAGGTAACAACATAGATGCGAGACAACGACTAGAGAGATACTCTTTAAATGAAATACTTTGCCTTGCTTTGAAAAAGGTTAAAGTAAAAATAAGGGAAAGCAACTTTAAGCTTCTTTTGTACAGACAAAATTTATGATATGAGAGATTTAGGATAATTTGTTTATTAACTAGTTAACATTATATAGGTCTACGCTGCGTATGCTTGTTTAAATCAGGTTTGAGGAACACTTGAAAGTTATTCAAACATAGTTTTCCAAAAAATAAAATGTACAGAAATACTAACAATATATAGTTTGTTCTTAAGTAGGGTTAAAAAAAATATATCTTCAATAAGAATTTCATATAAAAACCAGGTTCAAAGTCCGGCTTATTCAATAGCTACATGACTTTTCAATATCAAAATTTTGATATAATAATTTTCTAGTGTTTTTCTAAGAACCTTTCTTAATTGGCAAATCAAAACAATCTAAAACCTGTATATTATTTTCATAAAAAATAGCATAAATCTTATTTCAAATCCGAAATATATTTCTTGCTTTGCTGCAAATGTTGACTAACTCTTCTATACGCAATAAATTTAGCTGTTAGCTGTTGCAATGACAATTTGCTGTTAGCCACAAGAGCTCAACGTTATAATGCTATAAACTTTATAATTATTTAAGCGCCCTGTCATATTTACACCTGCTGCGGCAACACTTTTGCCACTCTTTGCCCCTCTTTACCTCGTCTATGCCACCACCACTTGCCACCACTCTTGCGTCCAGTTAGTGCTGCTGCCAACTGACATGAAGCTAAAAATTGTCGTTGCCACTCAAAACTCGTGTCAAAGCGAAACTCACTGCTGCCTGCTGATGATTAGCAACCAACGGGGGGTGGTGGAGTGGGGCCAACGGGGTTGAACGAAAGATTGGCTGGGTAACTGGCTGCTGCTGTGGTGGTTAGCTGGTTAGTTAGTTAGTTTGACTGAGGTTTTGTGTGTGTGTGTGTGTGTGTGTGTGTGTGTGTGTGTTGTGTTGTGCGGTGCGGTACAACCAGTTGTCCATGATGGGTAAATACAATTTGAGTAATGGTGAAATTTAATTTTAACTTTTGCATAATTTTATGCTCATTATGGCAACTGCGTGCAGCCCCAGCTTTCACACATACACAAACGCACACACATATATACATACATATATACTAAATGTATGTACAATTTATGAATGTTTTTTTTTTTATGCTTGGCAATGTGACTTTGTTGCCACGTAGAGGAAGCAAGTTGAAATTGGATATGAAAGCAACAGCAACAGATCCAGCGAACCGTCAAATCCCAAGACATTTGTCGACGACGCTGGCATCGCACAAGCTCTAATTACTTTGATGCATGATTTTCCTGCTATTTGCAAATGATAAAATGACATTATTTAACCTAACATTATAGCAATATTTATGTACACATGATCGGTTTTTAAAAGAAAACAAGTTTTTCTTTTATATATTTTTTTTGGTTTCGAAAGTACTTTCAGTCCTTAATAAATCTTACCTTAACATATATTTTTTTAAGGGAGAAATTATTTTTATTATTTTTGTACGTATTTATTTCTTTTCTAGGAACTTATAAGGTTTGAGCACACAACTATTTAAATAAGATTGAAATGGCACTTAATATTATTCTTAGACAAAATTGAGGCAAATTCTTGTTTTTCGATATTCGAGTTTTTTTTTTTTGTAGATATAATGAAACGGTTTCATGGAAAAAAGCCTTCCTCAATGTCAAAATACAAATTGATTATTTTCCAATGTATTTTATGCTCTTCAAAGCTGGTTGGTTTTGGTTTCTAAAACTATTTTAAATTAAGGATATAATCGTTTATTGAGAATGTTCGAAAGGAACTCGTTTTTTAATATCTTTCGAAAGTTTAACTTCAATGCTTTGCTCTGTGTATGGACTATGATTTTCTAATGCTTGGCTATCATCTCTGACTTTTTCAGCAAGGACACACACACATACATACATACACACACACATACGCACACACACACACCCACACACACGCGCGCGTGTGAGGACAAGTGAATTCCCAGCTGGCCGGCAATTTAACAACTGCTGAAATGGGTAAGTGAATGGATTATAAAATGACAACAGCAAACATTTGGTAGAAGGTTCTGTTTTTCTACCAACAATAAAATATACAAAAATATTTTTTTTTAAATATTTCTATTTTTGTTTTTTGTTTTTTTTTCTTTTGGAATTTAGATGCACTTCGCTTGCGTGGTCCACCAGCTGTTCGTTTCAATGGCAGCGCCGGCATTCAACCCGGTCACCCACACCCTTATCAATTCCAACATCCCCATCAATATGGACACGCACCAACACACATGCCACAGGTGCCGCATGTCATTGGACCGCACGGACTACAACAGGAGCCACTAATCGTTGTCGAGGAATCCAATTTGCCCGAAGAGCTCGAACCAGAAAGCTCCGATACGTTCTCAAATCGTGCCAGTCTGGACATTGATTCACCCGTTAATCCCTATCTATTGTCGCCGTGGCGTGATCCACGCGAGGCACGCAAACATTCGTTGCCGTCGCAGCAGGTTACCGATGGCATCACCGCCAGTCAGGTGCGTCGCCTGTCCGAGCGTGGCGGCGATGGCGGCGGCCCGACGCCCAAAGAGGCCGCCTTCTTGGCCACACTCTCGCAGGCGCCGGCTCCGTCCGGACGACGGCATTCGGTTGTCACCATCTCAAAGGTGCCGACCACATTTTTTGGACGCTCTCGGCGCGAATCGGTTGCCACCGCTTATCCATCAAATAGCGGGTAAGTTCAACTTGTTTTGTTAACAATTGTTTGTACATTTATTTCATAAAATCCTTTCCTAAAAATAGTCGGCATTTTTATGCTTTGCCCGGGCAAATTGTTTACAATTTTGCAACTTAACTCAAGTGCGTATTTATTTTTGCCAAAAATCATCGAGGCAGACAATTTCCATAAAACACAGATTCCCCATCTGCTTTGCACGGCTTAAGGACATCGATTTCATTACAGCAATATAAGATTTACACATTGCGCAAAACAGAATTAATAACTTACCTTAGTTGAAAAATGCTTGGTGCAAAAGAGTTCGATAAAATAAATATTCGTTTCCGTATTTGCTCAATCTGCTTTGACTTTTATGTTGACTTTCTGCTTTGACTGCGTTTATATTAAAAAATGAAAAGCAATAACTTTTGCAGAAATGCAGAAAATGCTCATTTTAAGAAAATATGCAATTTAGACAATTCACAAGAAAACTCAGATGAAATTTTCATAAAACGGAAATGTTTTCAAATTAATGATTTCCAGCACCTGTTCTGAAAATTCGAAAAGAAATTCATGTTGGATTTTAAAGCAAAAACAAACCTCTACTTGGAAAGGATTTAAGCACTTTTCTTTCAATTCAAGAACAAAAACCAAACATAGTTTTAATCCTCAAAAAGATTATACAACTCTGTTGTGGTAGAAACGAATGTTTTTATGTTTTCAACATTTTTTAATTGAACCGAATTGTATACAGGAAAAATATCAGGAGTTCTGTTTGAAATTAACTTAACTGATTTTTGGGGTGTAATATTTTTTAAAGGTATATTTGTTATGGGAATTCGGCAATTGAATATTTTGTAAACGGTTTATTTGTAGAAGCAGCCGCGTACTTAATTCGCGTAGGGAGAGCAACGCCGGACCGCCATCGACGGATCCAATTGGCAGCATACATAATCTTCAGCTGGACATTATGGATGACATCTATTTGCAGTCGCGCAAGGCACGCTTGAAGCTCTGGACATCGAGCAATGAGAAGGTGTGCGAGGTGCAAACTGTTGATGAGGCTGGCACGGCAGCGCCAGGCAGGCGTTATACAAATCGTCGTTATTCCGAGTGTCCACCGGTAGGTGGTGTTGGCGGTGGCGGTGGTGTTGGTGGTGGCAGCAGCGGTGGTGGTGGTGGGTCAGGCGGTTATCGTCGTGCCTCCGAATATCCGCACGCACCGAGCATCTCGCCACAGCCACCATTGTCGGCACGTGGCTCAACACGACGCAAGAAATCGGGCAGCGGTTTGGGCATATTGGGCAGCCGCACCGATTTGGCTGGCATATTTAGCTCGTTGACTGGTTCGAGCAGCTCGTGCGTGGATCCGGGACCTCGTCCCGATCCCGATGGCGGTTCGTCCAGCAGCCATTCGTCGGCTGCCACTGGCGTCAACAGTGCCACAAGCCCATTCTTGAGCCAGACGTTTCAGCAGGCGGCACGTGGACGCACCACTAGCGCCACGCCCACTCCAAGTGGCGGACATTTGGGCTCGAGCATGCTTTTGGATCCGAATGCTGGACGCTCTACACGCTCCAATAGCTTCGATGTGTCGCTTTTGAACAATGCCAAGCAGCTGGTTAGCGAGGCGCAGGACAACAGCTCTGCTGCCATATCGGGCTGGTTTGGCGTTAAGAAACCGACGCCAGTTGTTCGACGCAAGAAGAGCGTGCGCAGCAAGAGCACCGCTGTGGCACTGTCCAAGGACGTGTTGGAACGGCTGCAGACTAAGGATCCGTTGTGCGGTGACTCTGGCAAGCCGAAGCTAAAGCCGCGCAGCAAGAAGAAGAGCTGGGCCGATGCCACCAAGGCAAACATTGTGGATGCCACCATTTTGGGCACCGCCATCGAGGGTTTCTTGCGCAAGAGCTCCAATGCCAGCATGGGCAGCACTGGCACTGGCAATCCAGCCGGCGCTTCGACCTCAACTGGCATTCGCTCCGGTGCCACCAAAGACAGCAGCAAGGGCGCCATACCCAAGGAGTCGGGCGCCAGTGGCAGCTCGTCCGGTCGACGCGCACGTCAGTCGGCTGTCAGCTCGGCTGCCAGCTCTGCCCAGTCTCAGGCTGGACGCGCAATGCGCTCGACGCTCAACTGGTTTGGCAAGGGCGACGAGGATGATTCAAAGGATTCGTGTGACGCCTCACTGTGCGCCACACTCAAAGATCTCTTTGTCAAGTAAATGTTTTTTTTTTTGTTCGGTTAAGGAAAGCAAGTAGACCTAAAGGACTGGGACAAACGAACGGATGATGATGGGCTAGAAGTCGCGGGCGAATAAAGAAGAAGGTGAATATCCTTGCAAAATTTACTTTCTGAATATAATATCCAACACTTTATTATAATCTTGAATCTTTGTTTTTAGAAGTTTAGACTTTTTTTTGAGAACGAAAAACAATAAAATTCCTGTCTTAAAATTTTTAATTTTATGTTAACCTTTTAAAATAGAAGAATTATAATTGTGCCCTTTATATTGGCTTTATATTGATGTTATGATCTATTTTTTATTTTTCATTTATACAAAACATTTTTATATTCAAGTTTTCTTAGTAGTTTTTACTTTATCCCAAACTAGAATCGTATATTAAATGTATAGCATTCAAAAAAATAAATTAACAACAATAAATGATTTTTAATTTTCTTTATCTTTTTACAGTGAACTACTTGCATTTCTTATATCAACAAAATTGTTTGCAAAAAAAAAAAAAAAATAATAATAATATTTAATCACTATTCACAAATGTCACGACAAAAACAAAAAGTAACCAAACGAAATGTACAACAAAACAGTAATCTGTAACAATAACGGTAAAGTAGTAAGTAAAGGGGCAGATCGATAAAGAGAGGGAGAAGTTTTTGATAAGATTTTACCAAACGATAATGATGACGATACAACAAAAAAAAAAAAAAAAACAAAGAAACAAAAATCAGGTGAGTTATACGATTATCGCAGGGCAGGGAAACGTGGCGTATGAGAATGCCGAATGACATATTACCTACATATAGTGACCTATAAAGTATATACACATACATTAAAGTATTTCGATACCTATACATATATATATTTACATACAAAGCGTATTTACATTTTTATCCGTAAAAAAACAAAAACAAAATAATAATAATCTAATAACTAAATAAACAGCATCAGGATAGAGAAAAAGTCAGTCAAGTAAAGTAAAGAAAAGACAGTAATAGTATAGAGAAATGGCGTGGAGAAGTAAAAAAAATATATATATATATATTTATATATATATATATCACTATTTTTTAGATGTGGAGCAATTTTTGAGAAAAATAATAATAAATAAATATTCAATATATATGTAAATGTGTCAACTACTAATTTGTATAAAACATAATGCTTAACATAACAATAACAAAACAAAATATTTATACATACATAAATATATTAAATATTTTTTTTTTTTATAAATATATATATATACTATAATGCAGATGTGAAACAAACAATAACAACATAGTCGTACTTGTTAATGATTCTGCATATTGTACAAATCAAATAAATAATCAAATACATATACAATTAGATACTCGGGCAAGTCGAGTTATATACATATATATCGAGCTATTCATATAGAAAATATGCCGTAAACATGCATATACGAAACCCAAATAATATAAAAAAAAAATGTATATAAAGTATATTTGCAGCAGCAACGCATTCAAATATGATTGAGTTGATTGAGGTTTAGCAAATTAAATAAAAATATTTATATATTTCTATATATAAATATGCTGTAAATATATTATTGCGCGATGACCTCGATTAGCAGTACCCAGGGCGTTAGGACAAATATGTTCCGTGTGTTACTATTCGCTATAAATATATTATTATAAATATTTTTTGCATCTTAAATGAATCCCCATGAGAGACGGTCTTAAGGTTCCATAATCATAACTAAATACTATATCGAATACTAAATACTTGATTCGAATATTCAAGTATTATACTCACACACTTGTAACATATATTTATACTATAAAAGATAAATAACTTGTAAATGTTTTTTTTTTTTACGTGTACGAATTAATATCAATTGTAACAATGTGCAATTTGAGCTTATTAACTTAACCAAAATGCAATTAAATTATCGATTAATAGTAATAGTAACATTACGAAAAGCCAAACATTAAATATTCGATATTGTTGTAGGTTCTATACTTAAACAATCAACATCAATTACTTGTACATACACTCATTCATTCATTCGAAACATATGAATATTGAAATCAATATGCAATTCATTCAACTCAAATTCGTACTCGAAGTTCAGGGCTGTGCAGAGTCGAGTTGGGCTGTGTGGCATACATAATGATGGCAAATTGAACAGAAAACTTTGTTAATTGAATCACTTTCGAGAGTCGAGAAGGCAGCAATTTGTTGAGAGTTTTTTTTTTTTTTTTTTTTTGGTGTAAAGGAAATGTGTATTCTAGTTTTGGGTTTGGTTTAGAAAGCGCATGTATTAAGAAAAGAAACCCAACAACAAACAATCAGTCAATGTTGCAATCAATCAAGTATGCTTCAATCATACTACTATATGCATAAGTCTACAACAATATTCTTGCACACCGAAACAAACAACAATAATCTATATATACCATATACAAAAAACAAAACAAAAATAATCTATTTGTAAATGAAAATTTGTATGCGCATGGATGATTTTTTGATTTGGCATCTTGCAATGTCAATTTATAAATCGAATATGCAATAGTCTGTCTATGTGTCAATCTGCCGATATGTCTATCTATTTATCCAATCGCATATATATATATATACTATATATGCCACAAAAAAAAAATACAAAAAAAAAATATATATATATGCGTACTTATACAATACAATACAATATCAATGTTGTCTGATGAACGATTATATACATATATTTATATATAAAGTATTTGATGTGTACTTCTATATCTCAATGTGCCCAATTAACGTACTATTTAGATTTCAAATAAATATATACTTGAAATCTGTGTGTAAAAACCAAAAGTTAACTTTCACTTTCAATGCTATAAACAACATATATATACAATAATTATACCATATAACATATATACTATACACAAAACATTTGAATGGTATTTCAACTATTTACAAGTCAATACGATCGTTATTGGTCCTATGATAAAAATAATAATTATAATAATCGAACTAAAACTATTTAGTGATTGAATGTTGTTCTGGTGTTTTTTACATGTCCATTTTTTGCTCGTGTTAGTTGCAACTGTTGTTGTACATTGTTGTTGTCATTGTTGTTCGTGTTGTTGCTAATGTTGTTGTTGTTGCTGTTGTGTTGCGTTTCTATTCGCTCGCTCTTCATCTATCTATTTTTCACTCTTTCTTCCCACCGCGGCAACAACACACATAACTATTTATATACAATGAATGTTTACAAGAAAATTCAACTAATTATAAAAATAAAAAAAAAAACATATTTACAATACGCATAACAAAAAGTATATCAATTAAAAATAAAATACATATTTGTACCAATTCGTAAGAATTAAAAAAAAAAAAAAAAACTAAATGTCAAGTTTCCTTTGTTCTATTTTTGATAGTAGTATACTATATATATATTCTAAATATATATATATATATATAATGTATGAACTTACAAAAACAAAAAGTATATATATATATATATATATGCCCTTAAATGAATGTGTTTTCCGTCGCCCACCATACAAAAAAAAAAAAAAAATCGTGCAAACAATGTACTTCGATTTATTAAATGTTAACTTTAGACTTCTAAACGTGCAAAAACTCTTTAACCTATTCGTTATAAACAAAAAACTACATATAACAACAATTATTTACAAACTAAAAAAATGTTGAAGAAAATTAAAAAAAAAAAAATATATTAACTTTAACTTTAATTAATTAAAACTTATCTAGTATATATTGAAATGCTTTTTTTGTTTTTGTTTTATGCTCATTAAAACCTCGCTAAGACAATATCATTTAATTTTACTATGATGTTTATTTTTTTTTTATTGTTATATAGTGGCTTGGCAATAAGAGTGATGTGCGAAATATCAAAGAATTCTTTAGTCAGGTTAGCTGCACTAACAAATACCCTAACTTCAAAACATCTAGTTGGAAATTTTTTTTTTTTGGTTTATTTTTCATTTTACATCTATAAAATGCTGTTGGGTGAAGGTATCCAAAAGTACAAAAAAAAACTATCTTGTTTCGCTATTGGTACACTCTCAAAACAAATGCCTTCAAATGGAGAATATTGCCCAACTTCAACTTTAAACGCCTTGCTTTCGTACTTAAACGAGGGGAGTTAATTGTCCGGATTTAAAATGAGAACAAGGCCTTGGCATATCTGCTAAAGAGGCATTTTTTTTCAAAGTGTATACAACTTTAGCACCAACATTTTTGGTGTTTCTGGCTGTTAAATGTCAGTGGGATAACTAAATCACATTGACTAGCAATCGGGCTTTGGCTAAACAAGACGGTATTACGATTGTTGATACTTTCATTCACCAATTCATTCATTCATTAATGCATGCACTTGTTACACACACACATACGTTTATGGATTTATGCAACCCACTAAGTAGTTTCCAATGGTTACAGGGTATGTACCAAAGCTTCTCTCCTTTGTGCGAATAACGAATAAGTATGCAACAGTTGCTATTTATTTTAGAAACCTTTTCAAATAATCTATATGTATATGCGAGCTTGTCTTTTAATTGTTGCTAATCTAATTGTCGTTGTTTTTAATGTTGTTGTAAGCTAATACTATGACTTATGCTAAGACTACAGCAAGCAAGCGGTTACCACCGACTAAACATACTTTAGTAGTGTTAACTGAACAAAAATACCAATTACAAAATACTTAAAATACTAACTATGATAATCCCAAAACAATAAGTATCTATGTGTATAACAAATAGTATAATCTTTGAGGCAGTTAATGAACAATTTTCGTTACTGTTACTTCTATGAAAGCAATCGAAAAAAAATCATATATTCATTTATATGAAACGAAACACAATTAAAATTTTGAATTATATTAAAATTATAATTTTTTTTTATTGTTAGTTTTGTTGAGTATGTTTTAATTTTGAGTAGGAAATCGATAAAGGACTTGTTTTCAAAAGAATGAATTAAAAAATCTTAAATTAGTTTTTTTTTAATTTTTTAATAATTTGTTATTCGATCAGCGGAACGAAAAAAAACTATCAAAAAAAAAAAAAAAAAATCTAAAATATACAAATACATATATTAAATTGTTATTAAAAAAAAAGTGGTAAGAGGTATGAGCTAAATGGAAATGTTACTCTTTGAGTCGTTCCATAGGATTTTTTTTTCATGTTATTGGCTAAGGTATTGGCAGCGGGGGGAAAAGTGGGCAAAACTACGCATAATTTAGAAAATAGGCAAAGCGAAAAAGAACGAAAAGCAAAAAGGCAAGAGTGTACGTATGTACGTACATTCAATGTATATATATGTTCTAACACAAATACTTAGACATACATGCGTGTATGTAAATAATGTTTAAAATAAATGTTTGAAGCAAAAATAAAAGGACAACAAAAAAAAAATGGAATTTAGATATGCGTAGAAAAGGTTTAGCAGTTAGGATGTTTAGGAGTTAGGATATGCATTAACGATAATTGAAAAATCAAATGAAAGTGAAAACAAATCGATAAATCGAGATAAATGTTTCAAAAACACACACACACAGACACACACATGCAACAAAATGAATGCACAAAACACAGAAATATGAAAAACAAATTTTGAAATGCAACTAAATGTAACAATCATTTGATGACATATAATGAATTGAACCACTTAACAATACAAAAATTTACAGCTGTCTAAATATATAAATAAACGTATATATTTACGTATATGGTGCGTATATACCAATAAAAATATAAATGTATACACATACTTACAAAAACTTGCTAAAATATGTAAAGTTCCCAACACAACAAATAAACATTTGTACGTACAAATATGCTCAAAACAAACATATGTACACACAAACACTCACACACATACATACACACAGATGGCATATGTATTTGATTTGTGCTCGACATATGATCTAACAAGTATATGGGTATGAATGCATTGCATTTCCTGGGAGAAGCAGTTCTTTAACTGCCACATACATATGCTGTATTAACACACACACACACACATATATATTATCTCAAACAATTATATATTATATATACCAAATAAATAGTTCTGTGTATGTGTTGGTCTTCTTATTTAAAAAAGGGTTTTTCGGAGGGCTCGGGGCAGGGTAAGTATTTGCCAATTTTATCGAAAAAATTAAGTTTTTGGAAGACAAATTATAGGCAAATGAATCAAGACAAGGATTTTAAACTGGAGCGCTTTTTCTGATGAAATGATAATGAGAAGCCAATCGGATGAAAAGCAATGGATTTCACGAACTTTCCGGACTTGAGGATCGAATTTCATGCTAATGGCTTGGTCGGTCAGTCAGGGAAAAGCCTTTTATAATCCATACAGCATAGGCATATAATTTAACAGGAAAAAAGAGCTGAAATACTATGTTTTTCCTCGGAGCGGATACCTGGGACACAACAGGAAATAGCGAGTATTTTCCAACATTTGCTTTGGATGATTTCTCCACGATAATCGCTGACAGCCATCTACTGCAAAGTTGGCTATCATTGTTAAGCTTTTTGTTTTGACTGCAAAGTGTGGGTTGCGTGTGCCACAAATTAGATGTTGCCTTACCGCATTTATCTGGTTGTTGGTAAAGAACTTTAGTTTGGCACTCTAAGAATAATGCTTCAATCAGCTTGCTGCTAGTCAACTTGGTAAAGTCTTAAAGACTTTTAATGAATATTGCGTTATAAAAGTATTATACATATGAATTAGTATAAATTTAAAGATGTCAATCAAATAGTCAGGTTTTTTGGTATCGATTAATTTATGAAGGAGAACTAGAACTAAAAAGAGATCAACAAGCTTCTTCGTATAGTTAGTTATGTGGTCAGTTCTTTTCAGCCTTTACACGTAACGAACAATATTATCTAAGCTGCATCGCTTTTGCCAAAACTTTCAATTCCGTATAACAGGTTGGGTATCATTAAGGTTTTTGCTTTCATTATTCTTCTTTTAACTGGTAAGTAATGCTGGGTCAGGGAAAGTTGTCGGAAAACTCCATACGTTTTTCCCACAGCTTCATATACCAGAGTTCTATTAATTTTTTTCCCGAGATTTACGGCCTTAACTAAACACTTCGATTTTGACGGATTAATGCGTGTTCATGCCTAAAAGTAGGCAAGAATAAATATGAACTGCCGCTCCTACTTTCCGCAGCGCTCAATGCAAGAGCAACTCGTGCAACATTTTGTGTTCCATTGTCCTTTTTTTGTAACGTTGTGTCACCAAGCAACATATTCTCAAATTAATCGAAAATATACTGTCAAACCAAGAACAAGTGTCTTTTTGTTACGCGTGAAAATTCAAGTGTTCAAAGGGAACAACTTCGAACCTCAACGTGTGTTAAGGAAAGGGTCCTTTCGTAGCGCCACCCCACCACAACAATGCGCAAACCATTTTCCTTATCACACCCATTTATTTGAACAATGGGACAACTGACATACATTTGAACATCATCAGCATACATTTATGTACTTCACTGTTGTACAATGCACTCGGCATATTATTGATGTAGATTGTGAACAGGAAGGGTCCTAGGATAGATCTCTGCGGGACACAGCGAGGTACTACTATTAAGCTTTAGGTCATACTTGGCGTTACAATGGCTTGTTTCCTATCTTTGAAGTAAGAGAACATCAGTTTAATTGCGGTTGGCATAAAACAAAACATCTTGCTTAGCTTTGTCAAGTTAATTTCGTGGTTTACCGTGTCAAATCTAAAAGTGTAAGCAGCGTTATGTCACTAATTATCCATTCTTTTCCGAATATCCTCAGCTGCCTTTGCACAACACATATGCACCCCAAAGCCAGGTTGCCTTTTGCTCGAAAGCGAGTTTATGTTAAGTTAGTTAATTATTTGTCCTGCCATAAGTTTTTCAAAAACTTTTGATAGGAAAGGCAGCGAAAATGAAACCGCGCCAAAAAAAAAAAACACTTAAATTACTTTGCAAACATTATTTTCTAATAATAATATAAAAAATAGCTCGTTAACATCCAACTCGTATTGTAGGCAAAGAAGCAATAATCAAAACATAAGCAGCCGAGTGTCGTTTCGTTGCGACATGAGCCATTCTTTAATATCAACTTTCTGTAACTTGGATCATGATACAGTTATGTATGTAAATCAATAATAAAAATAAAAAATCGATATGTGTAGAATAGGCAAATATGTTGGCTCATCTTACCAGCTGTGTTATATGTACAATATACACGCAATTCAATCGCTTTCACTTGTTCGCCATTTGTGTGGTTTGATTAATGACAAAGTGCAGACGAGACTGCAGCAGCAGCGTTAGGTGGAACGGAGCTTAAGGAATTGGCAGCTTTTGCTGCAGTTGTGTCTGTGTGGGAGTTTGTGTGTGCAACAAGCAGTTGGTCATAAATCAAATACGCCACGAAGTATGCAACGCAAATTTGGCACCGGCCAATCGAAAGCCATCGAATAACACTGAAAGCAAGAAACAGAAGAAAAAATGGGTGGGGCGGGGCGGGGCGCGGAGGTCGAAAGAACCGGCATTCGCATTAAATATTAATGCGCTTTTTATGACGCTCGAGTGGACAAACTGGGCAAAAGCATTTCGCATTAGAGAGCAAAGTCAACACACAGCAAAAAAAATTGTTTAGTTTTTTTTGATTTAATTTCATTTCAAAAGGGGGGGGGGGTGGGTGGTCTTAAACTTCAAATACGAATTGTGGTAAAATGGCCTTAAATCATGTAAATGAATTTTTTTCTTTTTTTTGAATATAAATCCAAAGTACTTAAAGCCGACGAAACGGTTGATTCAAGTATGCGGTCGCGAGTTTAAACGGAATTTTTATTTTTTATGTGAATACTTTTTTTTTTTTTAAGTAAAGAATTAAGAAGCATTAAAATGCGAAATCAGGTTCATTTAACATTTACGTAACTGCATTCGAAATGTGTTTAAAATTGGCTGCATTAACAAGCATATTATAGTTCAAATAGGAACATTTTTAATTTATTTATTTTTGTTTGAATTCTAAAACTTCATGAGAAAAAAACTCACATTTATCGAGTATTCAACATTTAAGTATTGTAATACTTGTATAAATTCTTGGATTAATAACAAAAATGCGCATTTATCTTTTAAGCACATAAGAACTCAAACTAAGCCCATCTAGCGTAAAAAATAAATCAAAATTAAAAATTTCGGAATTGAAAGAAAATTTAACTTGTATTGAGTATTTCGTACGAAGTTTAAGAATTTCGAAATTGAAGCAATTTTTGACACTTTGACTTGATTATAATTGTTTTTCTTTGTGTGTAGCGACATTACCACAATCCGCCGTTGGACTTGTTTTCCGCATTAGGCCACGAGTTGTGTGCGTGGGACTCGAGTGGGCGGAGATGGTTAGATGAAAGCATAAAGATACACGCATAAAATTTGCTTCGAACAAACTGGACAAAGTTTGCTTTCGGCGGCTACCTGGTAACCTGGCTAGATGGCTGAACCAACGAAATTGGTCTGTTTCATCTGTGTTGGCTGCCATGCGTGAAAAGCTAACGCTTCGCTTGATGCCTAGTTGCATAGTAGTTGTTGGTTGGCTTGCCGGATTAAGCGTTGCCGTTGGGGCATGCTGGCAGGTGAAAGTGTAGCGCTGTCAAGCAGCAAACAGCATCCGTACAACAGCAGACCAAAAAACCAAAAACCGAATGCCACAATGCATCGAATATTCCATTTGCATGCATCTGTTGCTTGCTTGCAATTCAGCTATCTATCACCGGCCATAATGAATGCCAAGTAGTACTTGTGGCTATTTTTGTGTCTGTGCAGCCTTGGCTCCTGTCACTGTTATGTCCAAAGGGGCCAACATGCAACAATCAGTAATTTCGAGGTAGCAATAAGTACTTGATGGAAAGCCAAACTCCAATGAAAGGTTAGAGTTCACAAATTTCGACGTTTATAAAAACGGCCCTGGGAATGTTTAATGGTAATTCGTTAAATGAGAACGGCTGGGCCGATTTGGCTCAAATTTGAATCTGTTGTTCGAAATTGCCAGGAGACGAAGTCTAAAACAAACTTTATTATTTCCATACAAACTTGTTGTTAACATAAAGTTTTTAACTAACTATTTTTTTACAACTTGAAAAATATCCTATGACCTTCTTCATTTATAAGTTATACAGTTGAAGAAGTTTTTGAAATACGTGTCGAATTATTTCCCTTTATTTTTTTTACCAAACCGAGCTTCAACTCTTTTGGAAATGTTTTTCTTAAACACTTTTTCTCTTTAGAGGTGATATATTCCAAAACCCTTGTTTGATGCTCACTTTTATCACACAAGCTAACTTTCTTTCTCCTACGGTTTGGGCTTCACGTTGATTGTCAAAAATAACAAAATTCAGTTTTTCAAATGATTCACTCATAACAAACATGTAAAAATATGATAATTCTTAGCTTACAATTAAAGGAATATCCAAACAACAGCAAACAAAGTTATATAATCAGTAGCTATGTAGGTATAATCTGTTAACAGTAATACACTGCAAAAAATATTACTTGAAGTAACTCAAGCCTTAATAGCGATGGCACGCGGTTAGTCTTTTTGCTCAGAAATAAGAAGTTTAATTATTGATTGTTAACAAATTGAATAAAAAACGTTGCCATTCAAATCGTTTGGTTTTGGTGATTTCATTTCCTTCTCTTTAACTTTACAAGTGCAAAAATATTAAGACATACTAAATATAGGTGGATTATCCTTAACTTGTTTTACTTAGCAACTTTTCTATTCTATTGCCATATTCTGTTTGCAGAAACATTAACCGGATATTCAAGCTAATATTCGTAGTCGAATTGCAAATTCCATTTAAAACAAAAGTACAACAATTCTTTTGATATTGTAAACTCAATATTATTGTTGGGAGTTTTACCCACTAATTTCGATTGTTTTGCTTGCGAAAGTCAATGATCTGTCATCTCTTTTTTAATCTCGCTTTCTTTTCCTTTAGTATTGTCTTTTTTTTTTTTCAGTACCAAATACGAGTAAATTATGCAGTTTTTACACATCTCTTAATTTTTCTCTCATTTGTTTCAAACTGGCAAAATTTGCAATTGGGAAAAACAAAAAGAAAAAAACTCCGTTTATTATGTTTTTGTTTTTACCTAACAATTATTTAGCTTTAACAAAAAAACACAAAAGCCATAAAGCATATGTAAAAAAGTTGTGAAGCTTAGTCAAGACACTAACCTTGCTTGTCGCACTGAAAGCTCTTAGCATGGACACACACATGCCAACGGCCGGCCGGTGAAAATATAAATAATGTTTACTTGTGCAGATTTATCATATGAAGAATTCGAAGAAATAACTCATAATACATACATACATGCGTTTCGATAAGATCGACGTACGTACGTGCTTCGATTGTTGTTCTTTGGCTGTTGACTCTCAAAAGTAGTGACGTTGGATAAAGATAAACATTCATTGACTTAACCTATGAAATACCATAGAAGAAGCGCTGCTCGTTGCGCTTTTAGTTCGATTCAGTCGCTCGACGTTGACGGGTCGCTGTTGTATTACATACATATTTTTTCTCGGATATATGTATACAAATTCTCAAGAACTGTTCATCTTGTTTCTATCGATTTTTTACAACAAATCGCAAAGTATTTTTTTTTTGTTTTAAAAACCACAAAATACTTGTGGTTAATACATTTTAAAAATATATCTCTAATTCTCTCGCTCTCTCCGTGCCAGTGCTTTATTGTGAATGTGTTAATGTGTGATTGTGTTTGACGATCGCCGATCAAGAGTGTATTTTGTATTGAATCAGCTGTCAGCAAAGGTGAGTTCCCTGCGTTTTATTTCGTTGTTGATGTTTCTTCTCTAACAAAAACAAGTCAAGAGAGAGCGAACCATGTGGTAGTATTCCCAAAAGTTTTGGCCAGCTAGAAAAGTCAACAAAAGTCAAAGAAGTGATTTGTTGTTAGGTATTAGTCTTTGCGTGCAGAGAGAAAAGATAAGAAATATAAGATACGAGATATTTGCATGAAGCTACATGACATTTTTCAGTGCAGGTTGAGAATTCTCATTCATTGTCATAACTGTTACTCAGCAGCGGTCATAGAGCTTTTTCTCACATTCCATTAATTCTTAACGTCAACACAAAGAGGCCCTAGGCAAGCGAGCTGCGTGACAAGAAGCCGTTCATTCATACAAATTGTACAAAGCGTCAATATATATATACATACAAACATATATATGTATACAGTTATTTTGTATGTGAACTTGAATGTTTTATTGCCAAAGTGTCAGACAAATGATTCAATATTTATAAATTTTGATTGACGTCGCATGCACTTTATGCGGTATTTGGTTTTTGTATTGTACTTTGATTCTATATATTTCGATGTTTTTCAAACTTGTTGATGTTGTTGTTGTTGTTATAATACTTGTGTTTTTTCATAGAAGATGACTCAGAACAATTGTTGTATGGTTAGGCCAAAATGTTGTCTAATTTATCACTTCCGTTATATTGTATTCAAGCGTGTTCATTCATACACCTATCATTTCTTTTCAATAAACTTTGGATTGTGCTGGTGTATCGGTTATTTTCAAACACCCACTCACCAAAACAAAAGTGGTAACCAAACAAGTTTTGAGATTACCGTCAACGGTTCAAAGTTTAGAGAACAACCGGCAAATCGCGAAAATACAACTTAGCCAAGGTCTAAACCAAAGCTCACCAAACTGTGCATGAACTTTTCGTTGCCGCTCGAAAGTATGCAACAAAATATTGCTTGTCTTGTGTAGATGTAGCGGCAGCACCAGACAAAGTCAACTTTTGAACTGAAATGAAATGTAATAGATATAAAAATGCGAAAAGCATTACCTGGAAATTGAGTGAAATTAATTATAAATCAGGAATGAACCACGTTACACCATATCTGCAATGCAATTATAAAAGCAGTACAAAATACTCACTATGGAGAGCTCACACTTAGCTCAACACTTAGCTCACCGATAGAAAATAAGAAACCTCGCAGGCAGCTGGGCCCGCAGTGATGAAGAAAGAGCACATTTGCTACTCACCTTCAAAAAGTGTTTCAACCTAA
Source organism: Scaptomyza polygonia (assembly GCA_035044585.1). Classification (NCBI taxonomy): domain Eukaryota; kingdom Metazoa; phylum Arthropoda; class Insecta; order Diptera; family Drosophilidae; genus Scaptomyza; species Scaptomyza polygonia. The sequence continues at coordinate 356,553 of JAWNNU010001403.1, read as the reverse complement.
TCCCGCAAAAAATATTTTTGTACTACGGGCTGCACCAAATGACTCTTAGATTCACCAGGAGCCAATCAAGTTTTGCCCGAATGAAATCGCAAGAATCATTAAAGAGCAAGTGAGCCCAAAAAAATCCCCGGGCTGTTACCTTATAACCCCAAAGATGATTATTGAGCTCTCTCACTGTGCGGTCTGCATCATTGCACAGCTCTTCAATACCATCACCAAACTCGGCCACTTTCCAGAAAGATGGAAAAAGTCAATCATCCTAATGATCCCAAAAAAAAAGCAATGAACTTATGTATATTATTAAATACTTATTTAAAAAAAAAAAAAAATAAAGTACACTTAAACGTATGCTTAGTCTTTTTAATTATAGCTTTATTATTTATGATCTATATAATACGATTGTGTCAGTGCATTTACTCAAAAGTTTATAGCTTATACCCAAAGTAAAACTAAGAAAAACAAAACACAATTCAAACATTTTTTTGTGAAACAACTAAGCCGATCTTTGAACATCATAATTAAAACTCGCATGTTTTTATTGAAAATAGTTAAACGAGTTAAAAATGCAATGAAAATGATACGATTGTGTTAATATTTGTTTGATTTTGCTTATTTACTTACAACCTTGACGCTATAGTATAATGAATGTCGCAATATTCGTATTCATAATTGAGCCAGTCAGCATTAAAGTTCGACTAACTAACAAGTAACACTTCCAGTTAATCGCTTAGCTAATTCAATCTCAATCTTTGTTTACTTTTCAAGATCTACGCCAACTTTGCCTTTGCCGCACTCTAACGTAAGTTAAACAACAACTGGACTTTGACAGTATTTAACATAAAAGCGTCACGTATGCGTAATGTGCCATATTATTTAATTATTTAACAGGTAAACAATTTAATCACAATGTGTCAGATCAACAGAAAAAATTCACACAAACTTTTCGGATCCCCTAAAAGACTTGAGCGGAATATCTTCTATGTGTAACTCTCATGGACGAGTTACATTGAATTCCAAAAATAAATGCTGTCCTCATGCCGTTCAGTTGAGCCTCTTTTTTGTTTCTTTGCACCTTTTGACAATTGTTTGACTTGCAACGTCATAGCCAATAGCAAAGCCCCCCCATTCGTAATGCTATTGTCAAACAATTGATTAAAAATAGTACTCACTCCTTTAAATGTTGATGACGAAGATGTCCGAGCTTAAAGTTGCAAACACACACTATCCGATACCCATTAAAACACATTTGTTGCATTTTAGAGACTTTAGCGGCTTCTTCTTCATGCTTGTTTTGGGCAAATGTGTCATGTCTGTGATTCTGATTTATAATTTGTTGTTGGCATTGCAAGAATATCAAAATGCAGCCCTACAGACATTTAATTGTGCTAGTTGTGCATGCCGCCTCTGTCTGTTCAATAACAGGGTATTATAGCAACTTAATATTAAACCAAATATTGAGCTTTGAGTTGCTCGCCGGGTGATTTACCTGTTTCTGAGAGCAGCACCAATTCTAACTTGTCTATGGTCAGTTAGCTAGTCATACAAAAAGCCCTCTCATCAAATCGAGTTGATATTCGTGCCAGTGGCGCATGATGCAGCAAAGTTAGTATCCGTTTATTGCCGTGCTAGTTGTCAACCGAGGGTTTAGGCTTGGGGGTCAGTTAGCCAATTAGTTCAGGTAGCACCTCAAAATGCTTTATTGATCATCGTTCACAGCATCCGGAACAACAATTGAACGATAGCCTTAGGCGTTTGCAGTTATTCTCCCATCTTAACGACAATAATGCTTTCGTTTCTGTATATTTCTTTGAAATAAGCTAACGACGACAACAATATTTATTTACAGCTTTTATTAATTTTTATTGAATTTCATACCTTAAGAAGTACTAATTTAAGGCTCTATTGAGCAGTTATTGAGGAGAGTGTCGTTTAAGTCTTCTCGACACTCCGTTGGGGGACACAAGTAAGACCTTTCTTTCTCCCATTTCGAACTGGGAACACTTAAAGACTAGCGATAAAGTGTTCCCACAAGAGTGAACCTCATTGCCAAAATCCAAGTTTATTCAAGTTTGATTACCTTTGAAAATTTATTTTTACTAACTTAGAATTTGATATATTTGGTACTATAAAAAATAAAATAAAGCCTACAAGTGAAATTGAATCACAGACATAAATCTTATTATATCCCGAAGGGATTATTATGAATCTAACGAACGGGTAACGTTCTATAAACTTTACTCTATATTATCGTTGTTGTAAATGATCCTCATACTCGTTCTTATTCATTTAACAAATGATCATTCATTCATAATAGCAACGGAAACAAGGTGTCACTGCGGATATGGACGCGGATGTTAACTATAATATCGATGAGGACGTCATTTTTTGTCATTTCTAAATTAGTAACACTCTGTAAAGAGAGAGAGAGAACCCTTATCGGACTTCTTTATGTCAACAACAACAACAGCAACAATTCCCAAACTCATACATGAATGAATGAATATTTCAATATAGATAGTCAGATTAGTTGTTACTACATATTTGTGCCGTTTCGCACCTGAAGTGTGAAAATTAGCAGTTGAGTTTAGTGCGATGTCATCGCCATAATAGAGAAAGACTTTGAAAAAAAGATAGAGTACGGAGAAAGAGAGAGCGAGGGGGCAGTGAAGAGGCAAAAAAAATGAATAATATAAAATCACAAGAAATAACATTTTTTTTAAAATATTTTATTTAATATTATTATAAATTGTAAACTTAATAAAATAACAACTACAATTGAAGCTTAATCGATATTTTATCGATTGTATAAATGTATAATTTTTTAAAGTTTTAAAATCGATTTAAATCGATAATATAATTTTTTTTATTGGCACTTTTTAATATTTTTATTAAAAATCGGATCTTATTGTTTCTATAAATATTAGCATATTATAATGTTGGAAAACAAATATTTTTTATTGTTTAGAAAAGTCAACAAAAAAAGTTTTTCTAAGATACGAAATAGTTTGAATCAAAATAAAGTTTTACGTACTTAATATTAAAAATCAACTAAAATTAAAAAATTCATATTTCGATATAGATAATAAGCAAAAACAAGAGGAAGAATAAGAAGAACCTGCTGCGTTTTAATTTCTCTGCTCTTCTCTACCTGAACGTATGAGTAATATATATGATTTGCTTTGCTAGAAGAGCGGATTAAGTTATTCATTTATTTTGTATCTCTTATATGCATTTTTGTAGTCTGAGCTCTAAGTCGCTTCTTCGCTGCTCTCTCTCCCTCTCTCACAGTCTCGCACTCCTTTTTCATTCTCTTAATGTTATGCGGATTATTTGCGTTTTGCCAATTGGCGATTGTTGGGTTTAATTTGCCCGCACAGTTTGATTGAACGCGTGGATCGGAAATGCCAAAGCCAGCCAGAACGCAGTGTACTTAAAACAAAAAACAACAACAACGAACACATTATCAAAAATTCAGCACTTAAGTGCACACAGTGAACAAAATTAATAATCGATTAATTGTTGCAATATTAAACCGTAAAACTCTTACATTTTTTTGCTTGTTTGTGAATGAATGATGTGGATTTTAGTTAAGCTAACTATACAGCTTTATTGTTTGTTAATTTAATGGGATAATCACTTTATTTATTGAATGCTGTCAATCAATTTTCCATTGGGAAAATGCACAATGCCCCACCCCCAGCTGTAAGCTCAAGTAATATTTCTGTGTACAAAGATTTACTGGAAAAGTAATAAAAAAAAAAACGATCAAAACGATGAGATTAACTCCAAAATATTCAATAAAAATTGAATAATGTTTCTTCATGGCTTATACATTTTCAAAGCCGTCGATTATTTATTAATTTAATACAAATTTGTGATAAAAAATCAATTTTAAAGCAGAAACTAAATTTTTTTAAGTAATAAAATTAAAGTTGAAAAAATAAAAGTTACAAAAAATCAAGCAATAAACAAAATTGGACTTACCTTAAAAAAATATTTTTTTTTAAATTGAAACTCGCTTCTTAAGAGTATTTGCCCAGACTGTTGAATGTTGCTGTCAGAGAGGTGAAGTGAGAAACTGGCGACAGGGACTTCATTAAATAAATGCTTACATACATACATAATTGCAAAACGGAAGAGCGGAAGTGCAGCAAAAAGTGGCTAGAATGTAATGCCGCAAATTAGCAGCAGTTCCACCAACAACAACAACAACAACAATAGAACATAACAACACGACTCGAACATATAAACATGCAGCAATAATATTGCGATAGCAATGTCACATCCGTTTTGGGGCATGCGGCATGCAGCGTGCGCATAAATTAAAGCTTAGCCCAATGCAAAAGGGCATAATCAAATAAGCAAAAAAACAATAATCAATAATAATAAGCAACAACGAAAACAATTCAAACGTCAGCATACGTTGCTTGTTGAGTCATGTTAAAGCAGCGAACTTAACATCGCACTAACACACACTCTCTCTCTCTCTATCTGTCACTGACTGCGGGCTCAAACTTTAGCTTTTGCTGCTGCTGTCGCGTGCCAAGAGTCAAAGTCAAATCTCAGACTCTCTCTCACACCACTCTAGCGCAGTCTGCGTGTGCTGGTTTTTTTTTTGTTTTTCGAGTGCTTGTCGTGTGTTGCTGTCGATGCTGGCGTTGCTGTGGCTGCTTGAAAAGCTTCCTTTGGACAAGGCGCGCGTCGCTAAGTCTGCGACGGCGGCGCTCTTCGCTCGCTCTGACTCATTTGCTATCGCTTGCGCTGGCGCATGTGTGGGTGTGAATGGGGCGAACTCGGCAGCTCGTGCGGGTAAACCGACAACAACGAGGCTTCGACTTCTCTGCGTCTCGGCAGTGTGTGTGTGTGTGTGTGTGTGTGTGGTCGCTATGCTTACACATGATTGGCTGGTAATTACTATCGGGCAATTGTAGCCACAACTTGTCGTCATCACTTGACACCGTTATTGTTGTTGCTCAAGATGATTTCGTGCACTCTCGCACATTGTAATAAATGCTGCGCGCGGTCGACCAAATTTCAAATAACTAACAGATCTTGAACAGTTAACTTGTGTGCCGATCCGCTCGCAAAAAAAAAAGCCAAAGAACACTATTCTAGCAAGTGTAACATAAGAATAGCTCGATTTTGCAAACGTGCTCGTTTTTTGATTTGTGCACTTACAAAACAACAACAACAACAACAACAATAATGTCAACGACAATGTTGAGCAAATGTGGCGGTTTCGTGACGCGCCGCAACAACCAAATTCAAGCCAAAAATGCGAACAATCCAATTGAATCCTGCAGCAATCGGCTGCAGGATCAACAACATGGCATTGCACTAACAACAACAACAACAACTGAAACAACAGTAACGGCAACCTGCTCACGCTTAAGCGCCCATCAGCCATACAATGTCTTGTGTAAGTTCAGTTGCAACAGTTGCAACCAAGATGATTCACATTTACATGCTACTTAAATCGTGTGCTTAGTCTTATCTTTAGCTGTGTGTGTGTGTGTGTGTGTGTGTGTATTCATTCGTCATCTAAACCTAAACCTGTATATACTACATAGGATTTATATATCAGTTTACTTTTAATTTGTATAAGAACAACAAATAGTTGCAAGAAAAAATATGAATTATTAGTACACATTATGATTTGATAAGCGATAAACGTTCTCAAATATTAATTCTTAGAATTATGATTTGATAAGCGATAAACGTTCTCAAACAATTAATAAATATACATATATAATTGTGATAAATATTTTATTTATATTTTTTCAAAAACTTTTTTGACATAATCAATTTGTAATTAATTTTTTTTTGACTGTTTCTTGCAGCTTGTGGCATTAGTTGTTCTTCCTTATTTATTGCTGTACTTGGTGTAATACTCATAGCTAGCACAGCGGCGTTGCCACGTCACGCATCTGGACGCCATTTGATACTGCCACATCGCCATCACGTACACCTAAGATCAGCGGCACGGGCGCAGGAGCTCAGAGCGAAGCCTACAGCGGCATCATACCCGTTGCCGCCTTGCAATCTTTTTGAAATGAATTTATCCATCGATTTATTGAGCGAGGCCATCAGAGTCTGCGATACGACCTCAAGCGCCACCGAAGAGCTAATGGAAAGCTATGTAAGTAGCTTTAAACATAAGAAAATCAAAAATCGTAAGAGCTTTTCACTAAAAGTAACTAATTAACTTTTTAGCTGAGTAATAAGTCGCTGACATATAAGGAAGCTGTGTACCGTTATAATTATTCGTACGTGGATATCGATTATCCGCTCAGGAGTGAGGTCAAAAACGGCACAAACAATGACAACGATGCCAACAAGGAGCCAGAAGAAGTGCTATGGAATATCTTTCAATCGTTATCCTCGGTGCATAAGCTAATGAATGTTACGACCAGTGAACTGCCAAGACCTGCTCGAAATTCAACCTTCAACTACATCGTTGAGAAAGTCGAACACAACCTATCTTTGGTGGATCAACTTATGGGCAGACCAAACTGTGAATTCGACTATGAGCTTCCCCCCCAGAATCATACAATGCTCGAGTTTGGCGCTGTACATGAATTTATTGATCTGCTCAATGTCATTCAATCAAAATACAAATTCATGCTCGAACGAGTCAAGCAGCAGGCCTTAAACTCATCGCCTAGGCAACTCCCTACTTAATACTACTCACTATACCGCCCACATCGAACTGTGCCGTGTACAAGCGAATGCCAAAAACAAAACAAACAGAGACATAAACAACAAAAACTAACCGAAAAAGAACTTAAAAATCAAGTATCAAATCTTATTATAATTATCATTTAATTTTATAAGTGTTTTTTTTTTATTATTTTTTAAATGCCATTTACGCTCATCGTAAATTATTGTATTTATTTATTATTATATAATACATGTTCATGCATATAGTATATAAACTACTTTATTTGATTATTTATTTTTATAACAATCAAATATTTTTTTGGGTTTTTTATGTGTCAGTTGTAAGCTTTAAAATATTGCACAATAAAACTGTAACTCTTTTTTAACAAAAAGAAAAAGAATATTATCTTAATTTCTAATCGAAAAAAACATAAAACTTAAAGCTGGATAATTATGAATTTAGTTCACAGTTCATTAGGTATTTGAATGGAGTTAGAAATATATTTAGTTGGGCGATTTTAAGGTGATAAGAATTGACTTTCAGCAATATATAGAAAATATTTTATACCGATATTAACAGTTAGACTACAGCTAGCAGGAACCCAAAAGACGAAGTACACAGACTTCGTAGGGCCTCACACCGAAAAAGTCACAACCATCTCACACTACCGACCCCACTAAGGACCCTTTGGTGGTCTATGCGTGACACTCCCCTGGGAGGGAGACTAATAATTAGATAAATAAATAAAAAGATGCATAAATGGATATTGAGTTTGAATAAATGGATACAACCTATCCCAACCGTCTATCGGTTCTAATGTATAAGACAACAAGAACTTAGAACCACGGATTTAAAACCTAAGCTTTTCAAAACCATGAGCAAATCTAATTTCATATAATTCCTTTCGAAAATCAAGACGCAATAATGATGAGCCGTAAAACCGAAATCGTTTCGAGAATCAGCAGAGGGTTCTGGGTACATCCCAGTTGAACGGTCTCGACGAGAGCGCTCACTCTAATTTCATCACAAAAAAACGATTATATTCTACGGAACAATTTGAAGATGTTGTCTTTTAAACGATTTTGTCTAAGCCGCATAATCAACATCATTTGTACTCGCTTTAGCTGTGGTATTTTCGGTTCACTGGCGTTATTCTGATTTTTTTTTTTTTTCGTTTATCATATCGCCTGGCAACAGCTTTTGCAATTGCCTTGACCCACCCACATAAATGAAAAACGAAATGCGTAACAAAACGCGGGCACGTTCGATCGTGTTAGATATCGTATAGACAGCATATATATATATACATATATATTTGTTTGTATTCAAATGTATTGCAATGGGTATTATTCTGCTGGCGTGTAAAACCCCAAACTCTAGCTGAGTCAGCCAATTGGCTTGCTTTAAATTTTATGCAAGTACAACAATCCGTGGATGGTGATAGATCGTGTGAGAAAGGGTGAGCTTAGGGGAAGTGTGGGGGAATAAGAATCAAATGTGATTGTGAATCTAGAGCCATAAACTGTGGGAATTAAATGAATATAAAAAATAAACACAAGTAAAAAGGTGAAGTACGGTTGAATTAAAAAACGTTTTTTGCAAAAAAAGATAATGAGATAATGAAAATAAGCTAAATTGTCATACTCAACATCTGATTTAACTACGAATTGACTAGAAATAGATAAAGGCTTTACTTTTCTAATATGTATTTTTCTCAAAACTAAAAACGATTTTAGCTGGAATAAATTCAAGAGAAAGTCAAGTCACTTGCTTGTGAGTAGCCGATATTTTTCAGTGTAAATGCTGTGCGACTTCTATGGCCGCTGCATATTGAGTTGCTTTAGCGCCGGCGCCATTGGTCGCCAGACGGTCAATGATAATTTTACCGTTGCGCCAAGTCCCCAAACACACACACACACACACACATTAACACTTTGCGGGCTTCACAGATAACTCTGTCATAAGGCAGGTGGGGCGGGATAGGGTAATGTTTCGTTAATCGGTAATGGGATCCATCTGCGGTTGGCAGATGCGCGTGGCCGACACCTTGTTGCCAAATACACCTCTGACTTGTCTCACACACACTGACACACACACACTGACACACACAGTGTCAGTATCTGGCTAATTAGAGAGCTAACTGTTTACCGAAGCGCGTGCCCATCGAGTCAGCAGCAGCGAACAGCGCTGTTAACGTTTTTATGAATGAATCCAACCAGTCGCGACAGCATTGGAACAGCGACGTTAGCATAAGCAGCAACGGCAGCAGCAGCAGCAGCAACAGGTGAGCACAAAACGTTAACGGCAAACAGACAAGAAGCAGGTTTATTTTTTCTTAGCTCTCTTGCGCTCACTCATGCTCTCACGCTCACACTCTCACGGCTGCTGTTGCTATGCTCTCGCACTCAATGAGCGAGCAGACGAATGAGCGCGTTTCGTGAGTGCCGATTGGTTGACTAGCTCAATCTACCGAGAGTAAATCGAAATGTTTGTTAGCCAATAAGAAAGCGACTCACACACACACACACACACACACACACACACACACACACACACACACACAGGCGCACACAGACAGGCAGTTGCCACTTTAGCCCTCTCTCTTTTGCTCGCTCGATTTATGTTGCCGCCCCGAAAAAACAAAAAGAAGAAAACTTGTGCGTGGAATCTGACTCAAGCTTAATCATTGGAAATTTTGCTTGTGGGAATTTCATTTGCTGCGGGCAAAAAAAACACACACACACACATAATCGAAACTTTTAATTTATGTCGTTATTGATTCTGATGGATTTCCCAATCACAGCAATGCCCCAGCCCAGTAAAGCTCATTGCGCACTCCTTGGGGAGCAGTTATAAACAATACTTTGAAATGCCCACAAACAAAAAAAAAAAAAAAAACAATATATATAGATTGATAAGGAAGTATGGTATGCCTTCAGTTATATTTAACCGCCATGCCAACAAGAAAGTACTAGTACGGCATAAAGTGAAATTTTTCAATCTAAATTGGATCTGTGGTGTGGGAAATAACAAAAAATAATAAAATAACACGTTATTAAAAAACACTTTTTAGTGCTAAACTTAATAGTGGATAGCTAGATTTCATTTATCAACAAGGTAAAGTATTTTTCCAACCATTTTGTTTGCAAAACTTTCAATAATAATTAATATTTCCGTTCCTAAACCCAAGATAGTTTCAAATATCATTTTATAGCTCGAAAATTAGAACCAGTTGGTTTCTATGGTAGTTCTTTGTTAATGTCATATAAGGCAAGAAATGGGGAGGACACTTATTGAGTTTAAAACTAATTTGATCTCATTCTTTTTTGAAAAATAATCCTTTGTTCAATGAGGAAAAAATAATATTTTCTTATATTACTTTTTATCATAATTTATTTTTACAGTTTATAATTTTTACTGAAGTAGTTAGTGATATTTCTTTGTCTCACTATTCACTAGACGCTTTCCAATGGACTAGCAACCGAAGGTTCTTAAGTGATTATCTGTTCCACGCAAGAATCTTCCTCATTTCGATTGCGAAATGGCATTGCGCGGGTCAATTTTTTCTAACTATCTATCAATTACTACTGATTGAACTGCTTTTCCGCGTTATAATTGGCACTTTGAAGTTTCTCAATAGGTTCATGAAGGGAGAGCAGTTGTCAATAAGCAAAAAATCCTTACAAAAACAAATACAAATAAGCGTTTAACTATTTCTTAGGGAATCAGTGAATACACAACTTAGAGAGAATCATCATACATTATAAAAAAATATATTGATTTTCTGGAAGATTCTTATTTCGACCTCTTCCCCTCAAAAGTTTCCCATAATTTATTTATTTTTATTGAAAAATTATAGTTTTAAGCTACTTGGAAGTAAGACAAAAAAGTTATATCTAAAGCAATTTCCAAACAATCTAGGCCTTTGAATAAAATGTTTCTAAACCGCATTTGAGAATTAAGAAATTATATCTTAACCCTTTAATAATTATTTAAAGTAAATTCACTCGCTTATGCAAATTGAGAGATAATTTCAAGGTTGATCAACCCAAAGATAATGGCAATTGTAACGCTTATTTTGCCAAATTGAACAGCAGCGATAACAAAAACAATAACAACCGACCCAAACATAAACAAACCAATCAAATAGCTAAACGTTAAACAATCCATTGCTGAGATGGGATGGGATGGGATGGGATGGGCAGAGCAGACACCTGAAAAAGATGTGAGAATTGCAGTAAAAATCATGATAAAGCGAAACGATTTTACGCATAATCAAAACAGCACTAGCCTCTAAAAACTCACACCTCAACGCATTTGTTGCACACTCACACGCACACACCTACACAATGCAGGACAATATATATAGTCGAAGAAGAGGAAGCTCGAGGGTTGCATTCGGGTACGGTTTTTGGTTTCGGTTACCAATTCGGTCGGTCTATCTGTATGCGTATGTGTATGTGTATGTGTATGTGTATGTGTATGTGTATGTGTATGTGTATGTGTATGTGTATGAACAATGTGCGACAGGAGCTAAGCAGCGTGTAATGATTATACCCTGGAATAGTGCACGCAAATCGGGTACATTAGTGCATGCATGCAACAGGTAATTATACGCTTTAAATTGAACAAAGAATGCATTTTTACAAGAAAAAAGGCTGTTAAAATTTTTAATTTAAAATTAATTGTATATATTATTAAAAGTATTTTCATTAAATTAACTAAAAATCTCTGAGTTAATCAAAAGTTGAAATTTTTGATTATTAAAAACTAAATTAAACTGAATTAAAAGAGTTTGAAATATACATCTTAACTGTAAAAAAATAAATAAGAAAATCGCAAATTTTAGAAATATGAAATCAGTTGAAAAAATATTCAGGAAAAACAAAAATTTAAAAATGTTTCAAAAGTCTGAACAATTAAATAATATAATTCTGTTAATTGAAAATAAAAAATGTTTTATTCAAAAAGTGTTTAATGAGAAAAGTAAAATCCAGCCAAGAATAAATTAATATTTTCTTTAATTATTTAGGGTATGTATGAAGTCGATCATTAGGCAAGAAAGTATTTGTCTGAGGCTAAACGAAATGAAGAGCCTGAAAGTCTAAAAGACGAAGGTGTTTGCCGTTTGGCGTTGCCATTGTGGCAATTTGAGCGTATCCTTTCGATTAGATACGGCCGGTAAAAACAAAATTACAGCATGACTGCGGAATCGGGCGGGGACCGCACACAACAACTCAATTTTCGTAGCAAAATATTTTGTTGTCCAGAACGAATTGCAAGTAAAACATTTCTTTCTCTTCTTTGATTTTTTGAGCCCGAGGTCAGGCACTGGGAATGGGAATGGGAATTGATATTGGAATGGGAATGGGAATGGGAAATGGGAATGCGAATGAGACTTTGAACTATGACTATGTCGGTGGCAGAGGCATGGTGTGGGTAAAGGGGACGTCATGCCGCGACTGCGCACTCTCTGTATGCAGACAGGAGCAGCAGGAGCTCATCAATGCAATAATCGTGTTTGTTTGTCCATGTAGATGAAGTTGTTGCTTATTTTTTTTTTGGGTGCGAATTGGTCAGATACAACTACTAGATAGATAGATAGACACTAGACGATCGTCCCAAGGGACGAGGCATACTAAAGGTGCTGCCATGTATGTACATATGTCCTTCTCGCTCTCTCTCTATCTGTGTGGCGTGCGGCAAAAATCAAGGCAAGTTTCCCCGCTGAGCGACATGGCTGTTTCCTGCTGCTCCTTTTGCTGCTCCTTTTGCTGCTGCTGCTGCTGCTGACAACAACAATTGCACTTACGGTTAGACGCAGGACTCTGGGCCGGGCTTAAACCCGAACACACACACACACACACAACATTCGTACACAGCTGTTCGGGCCCGACAACAATGTGGCCATAATTTTGTACACAAAAGTCAAAAGACAAAGCCAGCAAAGCAACTAAATTTAATTAGCTCGTCAATTGTGCCACTTCGATGGCAGGCAAACGCAAGCGCACACACTCGATGGGGCATGCACCCTTAAATTCAGGTCAGAATATTTTGATATTGATATAAGACCGCCCAGCAATTGCAAAAACCGAGTACTTCAGGTACTCATTCCGGGGTTATACATTTGCCCAAAACAAATCTAAATCCAAAAGAATCATAAAAATAAAAACTTGACCTGCTGCCGCTTGCAACTTGCAACAGCTGTTTGCCACCAATTTGCAGCCGTCTGCTGTGGCTTTGCCTCACCCTCACCCTCACCCTCACACTCATCGCCCCTTAATGAAGCCTATAAATATGCAAAGCGCGTGCTCAAACACTCAGTACACTCAAAACACTTCATTCGTAAGAGTCTTTGAGGATAAACAAAAAAAAACTGAATAGAAACAAGAAATATTTTGCTTAAGTAATAAACAACAGTAATTGAAAAAGTTTAAACAAACAGTGGAAGTTTTTAGTGTATGAGGATAGTGTTATTTGTTGAATTTTGAATATATTCAAATAGGTTTTTTTTTTTTGCCGGCTTTATTTGAGTGTTTTTGTTTGTTTTTTTTTTTTTATGAAACTCTATTGATAATTATCTTTTAAATTGAAAAAAAGTTTATTCAAGAGTTTGGCTTTTAGTACTTAGTCCTTCTATTGTTAACTTTTTATTTAAAATCGTTAATATTTTTTTTTTTCAAGAGTTGGTTTGTAGTAATATTTGTTGTATAAAGTCCTTCTTCAGTTAACTTTTAATTTGAAACTGTACATTTTATTTTTATTCTTTTATTTATTTTATTTATTTTCACCAAAGCAAAAAATCTTTTTTTTTAAATTAATGTTATAGAAAGTTACCTAACTGTTCGATCCAGATAAACCTATATTATTCAAATTTTTGATTAATTTGAAAGTAGTTTTCTAATTTTATTTTATTTGTAGAATTAATTTGTTCTATTTACTAAATTGATTTAATTTTACTTGTAGAATTTATTTGGTTTTAAGTTTAAGATCGGAAGAGTTAAAAATTACCAAAAATAATTGAAATAACAATAAGAAGAATAATAATAAGAAGATATTTTAAATAAGGATAAATAACTCTGTGTTTAAATTAATAATTTTTACTTCTTATCCTTTTTTTTCAATACTTTTTTATTCGAAAACATTTCAAACCGAAACACTAAAAACAATTTAAATGATTTTTTTATAAAAATTAATTGTTATTTATTTTATTAATTTTCAAAAGGTCCTCAAAACAATGCTACGAAACGGATTCAATGCAAATTAAAATATAAAAAAAGAAAGCTGAATTTTAATTGAGGAAGAATTATGTTTAAAATAAAAAAGTCTTTAATCAAATAATATTTTGTAAAGAATTTTTTAAGAATATAAGTTCTGTAAATTTAACAATAATATATTTTTAGTTACTTTTGTTGTCTTATTTAGGTTTTTTAAAAATACTTTAAGTTTATATATGATTGAATATATTCTTGTTTTTTCACAGTTTATAAAAAAGAATCGAAAATAATATGATAAATTGAATATTGAATGGATTTTGAATCGATTATTCAACAGTTTCGGTTTGATTTATTTTCTAGAAATTCCATAAATATTCAATAATCAATTTGACCTTCAAAATCATGAGGATCAACGACAAAAATGTTAAAGTTTGCGACAAACGAGCTTCTACGGCCATAACTTAAACGGTTGCAGGTAAGTAAGATTTTAAGCCCAGTTAAGGGGCGAAATTAATTCAGCTAGTCAAGGTCATCAAAGAAACAAGGCTACCAACAGAGAAATGTATATGTATAGGTAGGTAGAGAGAGAGAGAGAGAGCAAGAGAGCAAGAGAGAGAGCGAAAGAGAGGCAACTAGCTATTTCTATGAGTGCACTTATTTTTTGAGTGAAATCATTTGATTGGATATATACTCAAAGTGAGCCTGTTGAGCCTATCAAATACAGCGATGGCGACACACACACACACACACAAACACACACTAACACAGGGACCAGCTGTTGGACTAGTAGCTGGTTGGCCTGGCTTACGCTTAACGTTCGTTGGTCAAAACCGTTTGTGTGTGTGTCTGTGTGTAGGATGCACACACACATACACACACATATACAGGTATGCAGAGAATAGAGCTGGGCTGTCCCAGGCTAACACACACACACACACACACACACACACACACTCGCTCGTTAAGAGAGGCTTGACAGGCATTCAGGCAGACAAATGGAAGTGAACGTTCTGCCACACACACACACACACACACACACACACACACACACACACACACACACACACACACACACACACATACGCATACACGAACTCGACCTGGGCCGGGTGTCTTCAGTCTTTTAGTTTTCTTGAACGTACCGTTCGTTTTTCACATGGTCTTTTCTGTGGCTGTGGCTGTGGCTGTGGACGTCGGCGTCGGTGTCGCTTCGGTTTCGGTTTATCGTGTGTCTCTAGGGTCTCTGGTTTGCTGCTGCTGCTTCTTCTGCCACCGCTGCTGCCACCACCGCTGCTGTTGCTGCTGCTGCTGCTGCTGCTCAACAAAGAAAGCTGGTCGAATTCAGCGCAACTTTTGGTTTAGTTCGGTTTTGTATCTGAACGTGAACAGTAGTGTCTCGCGAGAAGTGTTCTTCAATCCTAACTATCCTAACCAAAAACAACTACAACAACAAAAACATTTTTATTAATTAAACTTATAATAAAAAAAACCAAAAGAGACAAAAATTGAGAAAAACAATTCGGTACAACATTTTTTTCTGTGCGTGTGGATTTTTATTTGAACCAAGTGCAACACAAAAATAAAACCAAAATCAACAACAAAGAACCAGAAAAATTGGATTAAACTGCAAACAAAAATTGTTGTTAACAATTTTTCAGCTGCCGAACTTTTCAACTATAATGCGGTGTGTGTATTAGTTTTAGTTAATTATTATTTTTTTTTTTTCGAATAATAAAAATTGCGCATTAGCAGATTTTCGAAACTTTTTGAAAACTGCGCATGCGCAACATCCTCAAAGCAACTTTCAAATTAAAAAAATTGATCAGACTGAATCTTGTTAGTTTTTGCGTTTTAATTCAAGCAACAATCTTATTTCAAATCGTAGTACATACAGTTTAACTGTTATCAAAATTCAAAGATTCTAGAAATATATATCTAGAAAAAACCAAAAAACCAAAAAAAAATATAAAAAAAATCCACAAAAAAAAAAGATGTTACAAAATCTAACGATTGCGATTTTGAGAACCAGGCATATTCAATTGCTGTTGTTGCATTATTGGCATTATTAGCGAGCAAGTTCAAGGATCGAGGATTGTTATATCATTATTATTATCATTTATTATTATTAATTAGTTAGGATCGAACGGATCATATTTCCACCTTATTCTACTGCCATGTTAATAACTTGATCGTCAATGTGTGTGTGTTTATTATTATTTATATTATTATTCTTCTTCTTTATTTTTGATTTCTGTGTTCTGTTTGAAACTACGAAACCAGACATAGATCGTATTTGCTATATATATTTTCTCTCTCGAATATTTGAAATTAAAACTCTTTTGGCCCATTTTGGACACGCACGCACACACACACACACACACACCTAAATTAATCAAATTAAGTATAAATCGCAAATCGCAAATCAAAATCGCAAATATATATATTATTATTGTATATTGTTATTATCATCCATTGGCATAAACACAAAAAAAAAAACAACAACAAATAGTTGGTTGCCATTGCGCTGCAACCAAAGTTAAAGGCGACAAGACGGCAACGTTAACGGCAACAACAACAGCAACAACTACAACAAAATCAGCCAGCACAACAAGGACAACAACAACAACAACAAGAGGAACAAGAATAAGAATAAGGATAACTGAAGCAGCAGCAGCAGCGGCAGCGGCTAGAAAGAAAACAACAACAGCAACAACAAATAAAGCAGCGCGGCAGGACAATGCGGATATGTGGTCCACGCTGCTCTTGCCACTGTTGCTGCTCCACATTGTGCATTTGCATGCCACGCTCGCAATGGCCAACAACAACAGCAACAGCAACAACAATGGACTAACTGTTATCGAAGGTGCCAGCACAACAACAACAACAGCAGCCAGTAGCAGCAGCAATAATCCAAGCACCACCAGCAGCAGTAGTAGTAGTAGTAGTAGTAGTGGTGCTGCTGGTGGTGGTGCAACAACAACAACAACAGCAACGCAGAGCAACGGCAATATGAGCCAAGCTTTTGGCTCATTCAATCGAAGAAAGCGCCACCGCAAACGCAATAGCAGCTGGTACGATTATCGCAACTACAATGAGAATAATACGGCTGTTGAATGGTTGAATCCTTGCGGCGGCTCCTATTTTACACCATCGGAAACGATGGCGCATTATCGCGCCCAGCGTCCCAGGCAGGTAAGTTTCGCATTTAACGAAACCACTTTGACGCTTTGCAAACGTTAGTGAAACTTTTGGATTTTGATTTGTTTTGCATTTGAAGATCTTCAATCAGTTGAAGCGTGCCGCTGGCACCGAATATCGCGAACTCAAGTCCACACAGAAGCACAAGGAGGGCATCAATATTGATGATATGCAGGTGTGGTCCTTGCACAAATACAATTACAAGTTTTTGCCAAAACTCAAGCCAAATTCAACGGTAAGTTACAACTAACCAAAGTAAACTTTTGCCCACTAACGATTTTGATTTGATTTTTTTTTTGTTTCTATTTTTCTGTTTTCTTTCGTTTAGATCGCGTTGAAGCGCTGGTATCGCAACATGCAAACGTATGTGGCAAGTTTTGCGTTTTTGCGTCGCGTTCAAATCAATTGGGATCGACAGTATATGCAGGGTGAGTCGCCGGTGGCCAAGGAGCTCAAGAAGCTCCTGCTCAGCTCGAAGAGCATGCTCTGTGAGCTCGAAACGGCCGTCAATCGTACGTATCCGGTACCGTTGGCATTGCCATTGGCGTTGCCATTGCCGGCTGGCAAGCAGCGACGACCGTTGCAGTTGCCACAAATCTCGCGCAACGACATGAACAAGCGTCTCAAGTTGCGCAGCAAGCGTCGCAATGGTGCAGCAGCAGCGGCACCAACAACAACAACAACAACTGAAGCAGCAACGTTGGTTGCAATTGGGGGTACAGCGGGGGGAGCAAGCATTGCAATTGGTGGCGGCGCCGATTCGATGGACATGCGCTTTGTCAAGCATCATTATTATGAGTTTTTGCGCACCATGTGGCAGCTACTGCGACGCAGCAGCAAACGTGAACAGCAGCAGCAGCAGCAGCCAACGCAATACCAACAACAGCAACAGCAACAGTTGCAACAGCTTAAGAAGCAGAAGCAACAGAAGCAACAGAAGCGACAGCAGCGCCAGTGGCTGCAAACATTTTTTGGCTTTGGCAATCGCAAGGAGTTCAATGAGGTGTCCAAGCCGCAGCTGGATGTGGCAAGGGGCAGCGTCGGGCGACGTGGCAAGCGGCAACAGCCGCATCGACGACAATTACGCCGCGTGCTGCGCACGTGAAAAAACTTATTCTATATCTAACAACAACAACAACAACATCAAACAAACAACAACAAACCTTGATTGCTCGACAAGTTAAATTAAAATTATTTAAATGAAGTTTTTGCAAAACAAGTTTGGTCAGTCTATCTCTCTCTCTTTCTTTCTCTCTCGCTCTCTTTGTCTATGCTTAAGTATTATTATTTTATTATTTATTTATTGACAGGAAACAACAGTAAATTATATATATACTATATAAATTGATAATCAACATAATCGATAAGCGCATAAACCTTAAAAAAAAAAACAAAAACAAGAAAAGTGAAAAAAAATAAGCAAAAGATTTCCGCATCAGCTCAGCAGTTGCCGTTCTAGTCACATAAGAGCAACTGCACAAACATTCGTTTACCAACACTGCAACATTCCTTAACATACTACTTATATAGAAATCCAACATTCCTAGCTATAACAATTTGGCATCCAAAAAACACCAGCTCAAAAGTATTAAAACACACAAAAAATGTTTTTTTTCTTAATGTATTATTATTATATTATATTCTTTGGTAAATATTAAGTTAAATTATATATATATATATGCGAAATAACGCTCACATAATAATATTTTTTTTTGAAAATTTTTTTTTGTTTAGGTTTTAGGCTTTGTTGAACTGTGATATAGTCTTGAGTGTTAATTTGCATTATGCTTAGCTAGTTTGTACTATAATTTTGTCTTGATTTCTATTAATTTTTTTTTTTTTTTGAATACGAAAAATTATATATATGACAAATTTTGTAAATATATATATATATATACCTATATATGTAATAAACACAAACACAAACACACACACACAAATAATTTTTTTTTTTAATATATACATACAATACATATAAAATATATATATGACATAATAAGTTGCAAAAAGTAAGCAAATAATAAATAAAAAATATAAAAAAAAATATTTGAAAATTTTATTATTAATTGTTGATTTTTTTCTTTCAAGAAATGGTTCTGAAAGTGTTCCTTGGACTAACTTTCGAAACTTTCTTCATTAAGTTATCTCATATAGAGATAGAACCATCTCCGACCACCGGCCCTACCAAGGACCCTTTAGCGGTCTAGTCAGTCGGTCCAACCTAACCTAAACTCAACTCAAACTTCTCGAATGTTCTTGAAACTTTGAGATTGTTTTCCCTAAACAGCTACTAGCATAGTACAGTCCAACTTGCATAAAGCTAATCTCAAGATGACAGCGGAAAAAACTTGAAATTTTGATTGAACTATGAGGAATTTGACAAAACTAATAAGGGAAAGTTCCTGATCGGCTATATTAGATACATACATATATCATTTTAACGATAATTGTCTTCTTTAGTTAACTTTTCTTAAGTTAGTTGACTTTGCTTATGTGGGGGATCTTCTTAACGACTCTCTCTCTATCTCTATCTCCCTTTCTCTGTCTATCACTTTGTCCCTGTCTTTGTTTTATGATTATTGGCAGCGGCGTTAAACTATTAGCACTTTGTGTTCCAGCACACGCGGCAAAATGTGCAACAATCGTAGAACAAGAAGCAGAAAATAAAAGGGAGAAGCAGCTGCAATGGAGTCAGTTACAGTTGTACCAAACGCCTCCACCTGCCTACCTGAATAGTCAATTGTCGATTTGGTTTATTGTCCATTTTGGACCAGGTGAGATCTCAATGAAAAAACGGACTCTCTCTCTATCGCTCTCTCGCTCTCTTTTTGGCCTGTGAATGAGATGTTGGCTTATAGATTATAGACTAGTTGATCTGAGAGCCATAACTCAATGAACTTTGGTTCACAAGTGGGATGAGCTGCCGTTTAGCAGTGCTAAGCTAGCTAGACACAAAGTAAGTGCTCACTGTATTATAATACAGTGAACACTTGTTTGTTGTAACCTAAGCTTCACAATAACGTAACGAAAATGAATGCAAATCCATGTTCGCATTGTTGTTTTTAAGCGGATTTACGTAAATTTACTTTTTAATGCCTTGGCTTATTGAATGCCAAGCTTCGTTGCGTTTAGGGCGCTTAGTGGCACCTCTCTCTCTCTCTCTCTCGCACTCTCTCTCGGTCTGTTTCACAAATCGCCAAGACAAGGATTAGGCCAAATGGCAAATGCATTCAAACGGAAGCAGTTTTAGTTTTTCACCTCTCGAATGAGCAGCTAACAAAAATATATTTGGTTAAATAGTTTTTGGTTCTATTCTACTATTTGTGACCAAGGGGCCAAGTGTTGACATGCAAATGGATTATAGACCGGACCTGCAACAACAACATACGTTCGAGTAGCAGCAACAAAAATATATATGTACATATTTAAATATTATGATGCTGCCGGTGTGGCTAAGCCGTTTATTGATTGCAATCGAGCAGGAAGCTGACCGTTTAAGCCGTTTTACAAAGCAAAAGAGAGAGAGAGAGAGAGAGCGAGAGAGAGTTAAGCCGATCTGTGCTCAGTGTCAAGTGTCCCCGTTTTGGCTGGTCCTGTCCTGTCCCGGGTCCTTGCCGAAAAGTAGGTGTTGTTATGTTTTTAGCTGTCATAAATATTGTAAAACTTTGTAAATATTTAAACAGCGTGCACAATAAAGGCAAATGGCAAGAGGCTTGGGCTTGGCTATGGTGTTTTTCGGGTTCGGTTTTATGGATCTGTTCGGACAGTCGGCTTTTGCAATCGTCGCGTCGTTTGCGACTCCTTGCTCTATTGTCCTTGCCTTGGCCATAACGGTGGTTGCTTTGTGGCAAGCCAAAAACACCAAGCGAGAGAGAGAGAGAGAGAGAGAGAGAGAGAGAGAGATGAATTTTACCTGTATTTTGTGTGTGTGTTGTTTTAGTTACTTTTTGAAATTTGAATATGGTCAGGGCCGGGTCGAAAGATTAACAACATTTAATAACCCATCATTTTTCGGGACATTTGTTGCTGTTTGTTGTTGGTTTGTCCCGTTCCGTTTCGTGTTTTTGGTTTTTGGTTCAGTTCGGTTTCGGTTTCGGTGCCTTTGTGCCAAAAACATATTTTTAGCCATAATATCTTGGCCCAAAACCTTTGTTCTCTCACCTCTCTATTTATAAATAAATACATATATATATCTCGCTGTCTCTGCAGTTGCAGTTTTGGCCACTTTTTTGCTATTGTCCTGTTTTATTTTACAATTTCTTTTATATTTTTTATTTTTATTGTTTTGTTGCAGTTAGTAGTTCCTGGAACATTTGAGCCCACAGTGAAATTAAAAGCGGACCGTAATGAGCAAGAGATTTTTGGGAGAAAGAGAGAAAGTCGCGTGTTGTCAAATCAATTATTAGTTTTGTGTCTCTTAATTCATAATTTGCTTGAAGAAGGCTTTTTGCTTCCAAGTTTTTCAATAAAATAAATATTTATTTGTGGTCGAACTTCTTTTTTTTTTGGTTTATTAATATTCCAGTTGGTATAAACATTTTTCTCACACACGTTATTTAATATTCAAAAATCGTTTACGTCCACTTAGGCACATTAAGAAGCGCGATAAATTTCAATTTTTTGTTTACAGAAACGATTCAATTAATTTCTCAAATTAATAACAATAAATGTTTACAATTGACATACCCTGTAAACAATATTTACCAATTTTTTTTCGTCAATTTCTAATTGATTTTCCAACTTTATCAAACTTTTGCTTAACAGCAACCTTCAACATTGCATTGCTGGGTATATGTTAGTCGAGCATACTCTCTTCTAGCTTGCTTTTGTTATTGTTTGGATTGTGGGCGCCAGCTTTGAGTATAAATATATTGATATATATATTAGAGCGGCTGTTGATTGATATGTTTATCGATAAACAAATCTTTTTCATTAGCTGCGGTTCCGGTTGCAAAATGAACACAGAAAAAAATAATAATAATTATATATTCTCAGCGTCCAATTACATAATTTGAGTGTGTGTTGGTTTTGTTTTGTTGTTGTTGTTTTTTTGTTTTTATTAACACACATTTTTATGGTCATTTATGTAATTTCATAGAGTGCGAGCAGACATAAATCCGCCTAACAAAAACAAAATGAAATGTGAAAAATGGAAAAAATATAAAGCGAGTTCTCATTTAAGCAGGCTGGCAGTCAGACAGGCTTAACAAATTTTGCGTATGACTTAATAAACATGTCGTTGAACTGTCGCCAGCAGCACTTTGGTTTAGTTTATGGCTCAGACGCGCCTGTGGCCAAGTAGCCAATTGTTGTTGTTACTGGGCTTTTTTTTTAAGCACCTCGAAAACACTTTTTAATTGTTCAAAATTGTTTATTGTTGTTGTTGTTGTTGTTGTTTCTCACTGTGTTCTTTTTAACCGTGCACATTGAACTTGAGCCGCGCCGACAGCAAAACGACAAAACGACAAAAAAAAAAACAAACAAACAAACAGAAAAAAAAAACAGCGCAGCACAAAAATTTTTGTAATTACCATGAGTAATATTTTATTACACTTTGACACTGAAGGAAAAACTTCACAAGAACAACGGCTGAGGAGAGAAAAACCAAAAAAAAAAAAATATAAATAAAATAATAATAATAAGAAATAAAAGCAGCACCGACGACGACTCAAACTCAAACTCAAAAGAAAACTAAGCTAAACCAACACCAACAACAACAATAACAACAACGAACTTGTTATGCTCTAACCAAGTACTTGAACCAGTTTTTCGATATTCTATGTTATTAGATCGAAAACTTTCTATTTAGTATAAGATGCAAATAGAAAGAGAAAAAAAACGAATCTACCCACTGTTAAAAGTAAAAACAATCGCACAATAAAAAGTGCAACAAATTCGTAAATCTATGCAGTACTCTTCTCAGCGCAATAACAACAACAACAACAACAACATTGCCTACTAACTTAAGTAGCGGTAGCCAACAGGCTACTAACATGTTTATGCTACTTTTATGAGGTGGCAATAAAATCGAACCAAGTACGAAAATAATAAAAATGAAAAAGGCACAAAACCAACGAGAAAGAACCAACATCTCTTTACCTCTCTTGGTGGCAGGATTGCTGCTCACACACACAATGACTTCATCGATTTATAGCGGTCACGAGTGACGACGACGACGACGACTGGGCAAACTCTCGGGTATGGGTATGGGAATGGGATTCGAAAACTTATATAGACTGAGATCGGGCAGTTTTGTTGTTATTGTTGTTGTATACGCCCGGCCTTTTAGCAATTTTTGCCTTTGGTTTTTGGTCTTTTGCACTCGGTTATGGACGAATTGCAAGCTGCGTTTTTATGATGATATTGTTTTGTGCATTTTTCCGCACTCGGTTTCGTTTTGCGTTTTGGGTGCGTGGATTAAGCCACGTCTAGGAGGCACAGCCAACCGAGTCAGCGGAGTGCCCAGGACCGAAATGCGTATTCCTGGAAGCCCAACGAGCGACTTGCGACTTGCAACTCGCGACGAATGCCCTGCAACACCACCACCACCAACTCTCTCTCTCTCTCTCTCCAGCATTCGATGTGCATTTTATAGTTTGTCGTCATAATCACCGGCACAGCATCTTTATCTCTCTCTCTCTCCGTTTATCGAGGTGATCTTGTGCCAGTTACACACTCCTCGTCGTCGTCGTCGGCATCATTGTCGCTGTTGTTGTCACTTGATTTATGTTGACTCGCGATTTATAAAATGCAACAACATCGCGTCTGCAGGTCCTGCTTCTTCCTTAATGCCCGACGGTACCCAAGTACCTGTTTAACTAGCCCATAATGATCCGTTGCCTTTCATGAATCAACAAATACTTTTACCACCAATTCAATTAGAAACAAATATTGTGCTAAATGAAACTAAAGCAAGCCCCTAGGGCTATTTTTTTTTTTTTCAAAAGATAATTTTTTGATTAAAAAATAAGAATAAAAATTTTTAAAAAGAAACTGTCGATCAAAGAGAATTAAAATAAACAAAAATTAAAAGAAAAACTTTCAATCAAAAATAATTAAAAACTTTAAAAAAAATATAATTATGTTAAGGCATTATAAATATTATATAATTATTTTTGTGTTTTATGTATTTTTAAGGAGAAAAATATTTAATTATGCTTAAAAAAAAATCATTTCATTAGTAAAAAAATCGAAAATGTCTAGAAAAAACTTTATTCATACAACAAAATATTTCAGATAAATTTTTTAATGGTCAGAAAATTATTTTTTTATAACTTTTAGTTAACTTTGATCTTAGTTTTTATCAAATATTTAATTAAACGCATTTTTGATTGATAAATCAAATGGTTTCTTTTGACTTAGATTTTTCCTATAAGTTTTTCTAAAAATTTTTTTTTTTAAATTTTCTTGTTACAAATGAACAATTTTTGGGCAACTAGAGACATTGCGTTGGATAATTGAGAATCATGTTGATGCCAAAAAAAAACAAAAAAAATTGTCACTTGGCTGGCCCATTATGTTTAGCTGCCTTTTGGGCATTATTATTGTGTTGTAAATAGTTTATCTGTCGAATCGTTAGAACCGTTAACACTTCCGTTATGCAGCCACATTGGAATTGGCGGTGCTATTGTTGTTGTTGTTGTTGCTGTTGTTGTTGCTGTTCAGGTGTGCTATGTGTGCCTGTGTGTGTGTGTTAAAGTCCTTTTGTTGCTGTATGCCGTTGTCAATTGAGCGAAACAAATATCAGGAAATGTCACACACAGCATTGTATAGAGGACCAAAAGACTGAAGGGAAATTGAATTGAAGAAATTTTTGGTGAGAGAGGGAAAGGACTTGCAAGCAGGACACACACATGGCGCAAAGTGTTGCTACGATGTTAAGAGAGTTGCTTGCTATGACACTCTCTCAATAGAATGAAAGAAAGATATAATTTAACACACACAAACACACAATCGATACGCACACACACACAACTGTCATTTGCCAGCTGCGCAGTCCCACAATATATATATATATTTCCCTTTTGGTGCCGTGTTGCTGTTGCTGTTGTTGTTGGCTCGTTTGTTGTATCAGCGTTTCTTTCTACTCTTGTCTTGTTTGCATTGTTCTCGCTCAACAGATTTGATCAGTTTTTAATGAACTTCATTCATGTTTGAATGACTTTGATCAGTTCCGCTTTTGGGCCTCACCTTTTGCGCCTAAGCAATCTCTCTCTCTCTCTGTCTCTTTGGCTATGGGCAAACAATAGCAAATACACAAACCTTTTAAACGCGTGCGGCGATTGTTGTGACAGTGACAAGAAGAAGAAGAAGAAGATACAGAATGTAGTACAATATTTTGTGGTGCTCGATCGATGCGTGTGTGTGTGTGTGTGTGGGTGTGTCTATCTCATTGAATTAGAAAGTCGCAATGGCGCACGCGGCGTATGCGCAATGCATTTTGTTAACACATTCCAATAGTGGTTTTTTTTTGTTGTTGTGTGTGTCCAGGCTAATCCCGGCTAGCGTTTAAGCCGCTTTCAATCCAACCAACCTTCAAAGTCGAAACGCATCACATCTCTCATGCGCATCATCATCATCATCATCATGTGTCAAGATCAACGAGGCGTACAAAAGTACCAAGTGCCGACCCGACCCGAGCCGAGTGGATGATGGCCCCAACAACAGTGCCACTTTGACAAAGAGAGAGAGAGAGAGAGAGTGAGTAAGAGATAGAGGCAGGTGGTGGTACACATTGATTGAGGGTCCTTAAAAGGGTACAAATAATGAGAAAACATTTTTGTGTTTTGGTTTTTTTTTTTTATTATTAAATGTCCCACATAATGAAATGAAATGAAAAAAAAAAAAGAGAGCAACAAGCCATCATAATACCCATTGTGCATGTCAGAATCCGCAGGCAGAAAATTTCAGATACTAGAATATAGAAAAAGATCTGTTAAGACTCAACGCGTTGAGCGTGATGATGATGATTATCATTATTATTGAGGCACTCTTGCTTTGATCTTTCGGTCCAACAAAATACAACAAAACAACAAAACAAAACAAAAAACAACAACAACACTTGCACCCTTTGCCCTGCCTTTGGGCTCTTGTTGCAATGCATTGGGCGCAGCAAGTGCCGCCAGAGTTTGCCGCCAAAGTTGACGCATTGTGTCATTGTCAAGTGTTGCGCCTTGTCTGTATGTATGTGTGTAAGTGTGTAAGTGTGTATGTGTGTGTGTGGTGAATCTGCTGCCTCTGCTCTATTTGTATTTATTTGATTTGTGATTAGTGCTGGAGAAGAAGAGTCTGTGGCAGACTGTGAGACTTAAGCACACACACACACACAAATACACACACAGGCAGCGCGGCCAGTTATGTGTGTGTGTGTGTAAGTGCCACATTTAATCAGCCATGGGAAATGCTTAATAGAGCTTGGCTGCTAACCAAAAAAAAATTGTCTATGTTTTTGGCAGTTTTCTTTTAGGAACAAAAAAACATTAAATAATTTTTAGTAAGATTTTTTATACAAATATTCCAAGTAACTGCATTTTTTTTGGGTTTTCATAAAGCTGCAATTTTCATAATTTTTTTTAGATTTTTGGGCAGAATGCACACTGGAAATCTCTATTTTTGCTAATAGTTAAATTCGATTCGATTTGAAAGCATTTAATTAAGCTTTACACAAATATTTATAGTTTTTGGAGCTGTTCCAGTTTAAAAATTAACTTTAAAGCGGTTCGGAGGTGGTTCAGTCAACTGTGGCAAAACTACTTTACCGTTTAAACAAAACATTCTTGGGCCCTGTTGTGCTTTTTTCCGTCAACTCTATGAATCGTCTATTTCTTCTCTGAAATGTTCACTTGGTTTCTTTGCTTGCGATATTTTCTTCTTCCATTTCGAACAATTAACAAAATTCAATTTTAATAAATCTTTGACAAAATTTCTTCACTGTTTTTAAATATTCATGAGCTAATAATGACAACTAAGACAAAGTAAGAAAATTTCAAAACGGTTTTAATATTTTTTGAGCTAATGAAAAATGATGACAGATAAGACAAAGTAAAGGGCGTTAAAGGATGGCGTTGCAAACATTTTGTTTTGCCTAGGTTTGGTTCAAAACTTCATCCAAATCGGTTCAGCGGTTTTAGATTCTTTAAGGAACAAGGCTGCCTACATTGCCTTTTATATATAAAAAAAAAGATAAACTATGTTGGAAATAATCAAAAGATGAATATTACCAAGAGATTGAACACAGTATAAAACTTTAGTGCTTTTGGGCCTATTTTTGATATATTATTTGTTAGAGTTTTTTTTTTTAGTTTTTTGCCTTAAAAAATCCTTTGTTTTTATTGATATAAAACCAATTCTAAGGAAGCCTAAAAAAACACATCTACACATAAATATTTTAAAATTAAAATTTCATAATTTTCATCCTGAAATTTGTTACTTTTTTTTTGTGTCTTTTCAAGTTTTCCCAATAAATATTTAACTAAAAAAAGCAAAAAAAAAACGCCACAAAAAAATGAAAACTTATTCAAGGGTTTCTTAACACTTCATCAAATCCCATTAACTTGATAAACAACAACAACAACAACTGCTAGCAACCGTTCATTATGCATTGAGTGCAACAATAGTTTCACTTAGCTGATATCCCATTGCGTATACGCCATGTGAAAGAAAGCCTCACTTTAATACAAAAACAAACAAACAAAGCAAAAAAAAACTTTAGATAAAATAATAATAAACAATAAACAATAAAAGACAACAAGAACAACATTTCAATTTGTGCAAATGCCCGATTAGCAATGGTCGCAAAAGGGACACACAACACCTGGCACAGTGGGAGTTAATTGAGTTTGAGCGAAGTGAAAAGTAAGTAAGTACGAGCACCTTGCTGTCTGCCTAGCTGGCTAGCAAAAAAAACAAAAATACTGTTCAGTTGTTGTTGTTGGTTGCTGCTGCGGTTGGTCTGGGTGGTCCTAGACACGACGACACTTTAGACATTTTGTCGTTGCCTTGCAAATTGAGCCAAGAAGAAGAAGACGAGGTCCGTCCACTGTGTGTGTGCGAGTGTGACAGAGGGGAGGCTGTAAGGGGCGTGCCGTGCACAGCTGGTTGCCGCCGACGACGACGACGCCGCCGCCGCCGCCGACGCTTGTGTAAATATTTTCTCATACAAACACACAGAAATTGTGCAGGCGGGCGGCTGGCTGAATGGCTGAATGGCCTGTTGGTCATATTGTTTTAACACATTAGCAGCGCAATGCAACAAATAATTTCCATAAAATGCTCTGCCGGTAAATGGAGCGACCAAACGCGACGACAGTGACGACAGCGACGCCAGCAGCGGCGCTGCCAAATAGAGTTTCAAGTCAATTTCAATGCATTAAAGAAAAAGAAGAAACAACAACAACAACAACAATGAGAAAGATATGTCACAGGAAGAAAATATTAGTCTTTGTCATTAGGCAAAACAAAACAAAACACAACACTAACAAGCCTCGTCGACAACAGAAAAAAAAAAAACAACTACAAAATACAAAAAACCCAACCATAGCTTTGGACGCCGCACTTCGGGGCGGCCGTTGTGGCCCAGAGTCAGAGTCAGAGTCAGAGTTAGAGCCTGAGTCCGGGTTTGAGTTGTG
Organism: Scaptomyza polygonia; assembly: GCA_035044585.1. Classification (NCBI taxonomy): domain Eukaryota; kingdom Metazoa; phylum Arthropoda; class Insecta; order Diptera; family Drosophilidae; genus Scaptomyza; species Scaptomyza polygonia. Next base: position 327,850 of record JAWNNU010001403.1, on the reverse strand, counting down.
CTGTCTCTGTGTGTGTGTGTGTGTGTTTGTGTTGTTTGCCCACCAACAAAGTTAACACACACTGGAAATGTCCAAGAGCTGTGCTGTTGCCACATTCACATGATTTAAGCAGCAACAACAACAACTCAACCAACAAAATGTTTCCCATCATAAAAAACACAAAACTTCTTCGTCTTCTTCATCATCTTTCATAAAGAGTCCAAAAGTCCAAAAAAAAAACAACACACACAAGAGCAAAGCAACAACACAAAATAAAATAAACCGACTTTAGACAAAGCAAACGAAATTAAAAACGGTTCAAATGCTTTGCTTGTGTAAGCAATTGGCTTGTACACCGCCCGCCTCTTGCCCCACAAACCCCCCTACTCCACCACCCAACCCTTGACAAACTACAAAGATGCCTCTTTCTCTCTCGCTTAGAACTTTTCTACTAACTTGTCTAGTTCTAGTGCTCAGATTGATTGGGAAACAATTGTGATTTTTTTTTTTATAATTCGGATTCGAAAACTTTGCGGCAAATCCCAGCACAAAACAAAAATATATATCTTATGTTAATTGGCATTCATTTGACGCGCGATCCGCTGCATATAATTACATATACTAGGCATTGGGTAAATATCAAATAGCAAATTGCAACAGCGTGGGAATCACATCACTCACTCACTCAGCCCCCCGACTCATACTTACTTACATACTGTTTCTATTCATTTAGATACTTTTTTTTTAAGTGCACCTTTTTTTTTTTGGGGGGACTCACCAAAAGGTTTCTCCAACTATAATGATTTGGTTTCTGAATACATAAAGATTTAATTTTATTTTTTATTAATTTTATACTGCAATTAAATTGTGAATATTTCACATAAACTGTTAAGTTAGGTAAGTTTGGGTTTCTCAATTTGATTTTAACATAATTTTAAATTGTATTCTGATTTAATTTTTTGCTTCTGATTCAAGTAGAAGTAGGGAAACTTGTCTTAAAAATGAATATTATTATTTTTTAGCTTGGTGGATATTTTTTTTTAATATTTTTTTTTAAATGAGCAAAGAAACGGAATTTTTAAATGCATATTTGAGCATAGGTTATTCGATTATTGAGTGCATTATTTATATTTTTGTTTGTTGTCAAGTCAAAGTCATGAAAGTTTGAAGTTCGCAAGAAAATAATTTATGGAATGTCTAGCAAAATCGGCAGCCCGCATTAATAATCCCAAAAAAAAATATGCATATGCCAATTAAATGATATATATTTGTATGCTCGTTGTTCCAATTAATTTGCGTACATAAATCTGAGGGAACAGCAAAAAAAAAAAAATGTCTTGTTTAGCGTTTAATTCACGGGTATTTGACGTAAGTAACTCGATTTGTTGTTAGTGCCATTTATTTTTGGCTGGGCAACGGAAATGCCTAAGTTTGACGTTCGCAATGCTCCGCAATGCGTGTGCGTTTGTGTGCGTGTCAGTGTGTGTGTGTGTGTGTCTTAAACAACTACACTTTCTGCTATTGAAAGCAACTGAGAGCATTTTTTTTCGTTTTTGTTTTATGAGACATTGATAAGAGTTAACGGCAAGGTAACGGTGTAATCTTTTGAGTACCTGACAGATTTTTTTATGAGGAGTGCTTAAATCGGAAATGATCAAAAAAAAAAAAAAAACATAAAAAAATGTTTATGAAATGCATAAAAATTTCAACTGTTTTAATTTCATGATTTTTTCTCACAGAATTGAAATATTTAATAATATAATAATAATACTTAAAAACAAAGTTATTTAAAAAATACAACTTTCATATCATAATAACTCTAGATATATAATATTAAGCCATTTATTAATTAGCTCAAACAGTTTAAGTAACTTTTTGTATAATAAATTTGAAACATTCAAACCGTTCTTGATTTTGTGTTTATTTTTGTTAATTTTTGTTGTATTTTGTTAATTTTTGTTGTGATCTTGGTCACATTTTTTTGAGATGCCTTGTTAGGCGCCCTTTTGCCCAGTTAAACAGCAGCGAAAAAACGAACCAACAACAAAAACCAACAACAACAACAAAAATCCAACAACAAGAATAACAAGTTACTCGAACAGTTAATTTTTCGGAGAAAAACGCCAGAGTTTCTCGCAATTTTATGATCAATTCATTGAATTTTTCGTCGTTTTAAAAAGCAAAAAAAACGCAGACAAGACAAAACCCCGCACACACGCACACGCACACACATAACGCGTTGGAGGCATGAGCCAAAAACAACAGCAACAACAACAACCAGTTAACATACATACGAATAAGTAGTATATTGCTGCTGGTTATTAATTACAATAATAAAAAAAAAACAAGTGAAAACGTTGCAATCGGACGCAATCATCGACTGCCAAATACTCTGATATAAGGTATTCAAATGTTGGCTTAAGAGTTTCTTGGCAAAGACAAGAAAAACAACAATTTTTTTGATGCAATTCTTTGAAAAACTTCACCAGCGATTTGCCTACCAAATTTCATGAATCTTATTCAAAAGCTGTGGCAGATATGGGCATTTCCTTTATCATAAAGGGTTTGCCATTTGTGGGCGTGGTATCCAAACTTTTGTTTTCAGTTATTTTGGGTAAATTTGCCAACTATTTTTGAACCAATTGTGGGTTATTTTAGCTTTTCAGCTATGGGAAACGCCAAATAACTCTTTAGCTGCGGGCAGCAAACAGCGACGCCTTATCACAGCAACAAAAACAGAGTGGATTTTTGGATTTTATTGTGTCTACGTCATGGTTTGTTTGTTTGTTTGTCACAAGCTTATCGCTGACGTCACGAAACGTTAAGAATTCGCTTGAGCTCCAACATTGTGCGTGTGCGTGTGTGTGTGAAAAAAAGCAAATACATAAATAAAATAAAGCTATAAATAAATTTAAATTAATGTTAGTGAAAGATGCTTAACATTTTCATTGAGTCAGTGTTCGTTCGTACGTTCGTTCGTTCAGGCTGACTCTGTGACGAAGTCTTTGGACCTGGGACCTGGGACCTGAAGCTGATTGGACTTGGGTTTGGCAACTGCAACACAGAGACGAAGACGAAATGGCTGCATGGCCCAAAAGGCCGGCGGCACAGTTGCAGTTAACGTCGCGACATTGCACAGTGTCACAAATGTAAGCGAAAAAGTGTTCATTTTGGAAATGTATGACTTAATCCTACGGTGCTTCTTAGTCGATTTCAATGGTATCGCAGATGATCATTATTTTTTCTAAAGTATGTAAATTCTTAATTTTGTATATCGGAAGAGGTTTCGTTCATATGAAACAAACTGGATTCAAATCTGGAGTCTTAACTTCTTATGAACAGATGGAAATATGCAAATCGACACGGCTTTTGATACTGATCAAGAATATATACTAATTGCGATTGGAGATGTTGCCTTCAAAACAATTCAACTGTATTTTTCATCGGAATTTATCAATATTATGCCCAATAATATGTAACTAAAAATCTATATTCAATTTATTACATTATCTTTAAAGTTATTGTGAGTTTTTATGTTGGGTAAGTCTATTCAACTTTATGATAATATTATCATTATTATATATTTTTTTTTTTTAATATATTTTAGTTGCTTGCAACCACTGTGCATTTGCGTCTTGCGCCTTGGACTCAAACTAAGACTCAGACTGGGACTCAGACTGGGACTGAGATTGAGACTGAGTTGGTGTTGTGGTGTCAGCTCGGTCATCCTGTTGATTTGTGTTGAGGAAGCAAGTACTTATGTCTATGGAAGTGTACGAGTGTATGTGTGTGTGTGTGTGTGTATGTGTGTTGTGAATGACGGCAGACCTACTTAACCAGGGCGCTGCTGCCTGCTGCCTGCTGCTGCTGAGATGATGATGTTCGGGGGCTGCAGCGCTTAAATGGATGGCCAAGAAAATTTATAATCATGTGCGCCAGAAGACAAAATAGCGGCCCAAAAAAAAAAAATAAGAAGCGTACTTGGCGCATGCGCAAGGATCTAAAGAGCACACAGTGAGAGAGAGAGAGAGAGAGACTCTCAGTCAAAAGGGGCACAATTAAAATATATGATGCAGATGCAGCAAGAAGATGCCACAAATGCTTATGGTTTTTTTTTTGTGGCTCGTTTTGGAGTGTTGAAAAGTAAGGAAGCCTTAACAAATTACCGCCCAGTTGCGCCAACACACACACACACACACACACAACGAGAGCTGTTTATAAATGTTGTTTAAAAATTTGCCAAGCCGACACCCAACAGCAACGAAAGAAAAGAAAAATAGCCAGCGACGATGGCCCAAACTCTCCATCCAACAACAACAATAACAACAAAATCTCCTGCTGCTGTGCCTAGCGGCAAACTTTTGGCGCATAGCGCGTTTGCAGGGGGGAGAGAAGACAGAGAAGGCAAGCGGCTGGCATTAAAGGAGCTGCATTGCACTTGGCGCAGGCGCAAGGCGCATCACCCAGCCAGACAATGCCTGGCCAAAGACTTGACGTTGGCTAAAACCAAAAGACGCTCGGAGTCTGGGCCGCGAATGAGTATGCAGCGCGTGGTTGGTTGGTTTGGTTTTGTTGCCTTATAAAGTGAGCGTTGAGCGTCGAGCAAAGTTACTCATGTCATGACAGCAAACGAGCAAGCAGCAAACTTATGACTGAGTAATTGCTGGTGATATTTATGCGACGAAGCGTTCAACGATGTGACGCTATATACATATATATATATATATAGTATATATATATTGTGGCAGCAACGTCAGCTGCCGCCGTATCTTTGGCTGCTTATTATCGCTTGCCACACAGTGCGTTTATTATGGCATATTGTTTTGGGCCCAAAACATTAATTTTATGACAATTTTTAACTGTGATTTTCATATACATATATATTTTTCTTAATTTTCAATGATTATTAAGTGTAAGAATTTACAAAAAATGCAGGTAAAATTTTTGTTTGTTTTATTATTTTTATTTCTTGAAAGACTTTTAAATTCTTCCTCAAAAAAAATACTTAAAACTATATAAAAAGCATTTCAATGAGATTGAACTAAACTTTATGCAGCTAAAAAAAAAATATGTATACAAAAGTTAATTCATTTTTAAAAAGCAATTTTCTCAAGCTTTAAAAATAGTAATAATAGTATAAGCTTTGTGACTTTTTCCCCTAAGAAAATGTTTGGAAAAATCCAATTTTTTTTTTCCAAATTTTTCTGTTAAAATTAAAAATTGTAGGTGATTTTTGCATTCGTTGGTTGGACTTGTAATGCATATTTCTTTCTTCTCATATTTTTTTTTTTTGTAGACCGCTGTGTGTTGCTTTAAGCGTAGTGGATCACACACACACACACACACACAACCGTTTGTTGTTGTTGTTGTTGTTGCTGCTGCTCGATGCTCGCATAACATCACATACCGCAAAACAGTGTGTTTGCTGTCTTTTGGAATGTAAATCATTCGCTAAGTACGCTTGATTTAGGCGACCATCACACTACATTCTTCGACGGAGTCAAGCTGAAGCTGGAGATGGAGATGGAGTCTTAGCCTGTTACTGGTACTGACAGATGGCTGCTCGTACTACTACTACTATGTACCGTCTGTCTCGTCCGTCTCGTCCGTCTGTCTGTCTCGCTTTTCTGAATGTTTTGGATGTTACAATGCAGATACATGTGTACACTTTCGAAGTGCTGGTGCTTCGACCGGTGACGGCTATGATGATGACGATGTTGACGAGACGAGATGAGCTGTTTGTTAGGTTGGTCGGTTTGTTGGGTTGGCTTGTTGGGTTGGCTTGGCTTGGCCTGACGACGAAAGCAATACGCCATACATAACTCATCGCACATAATGAGACTGCAATAATTCACTTGCTCTGCATGCTCGTGATCCTCGCGGCGGCGGCGGCGGCCACTTCGCATATAAAGACACAAGCCCCAGCAACAGGCACTGTTATAACAACAACAACAACAACAACAACAATAAGCAGACTAAGATGGAGAGCAAAGACCACAACGACAACCACAGTCAAGACCGAAACTGAGAAACCCGAAGGCCCGCCGCAGCCAGCCTAAGCTTGGATTCTCAACGCAGTTGTACGCAGTTGGAAATCTTTTATGCACTCCTAGTTTTCTGTAATTAAGTGTAATGAGCGTAATTGCTAATGTGTGTGGAGCGCATGCGCTGCTGCTGCTGCCACTGCAACCACTGTTGCTTGCCACCACATTTGCCACAGCGATCAGCTTTCTGTGTGTGCGATTGTGCGATTGCGCGATTGCGATTTAGTTATAGCCTCGTTCAAGTTGGCAAGCTTGGTCTTGATCTTGGCTTTTTGGTATTGGTATTGGCTCGATAACGAAGAAGCAGCAGCAGGCAAGTGAAATTAAAATGTATGACAAAGTGCGTGCAATAATTCGTGCAAGTTTAATGAGTCTCCGCAATGTGGACATTTGTCGTCGTCTAATTGTACTAGATATGGATATTTTAATTGAATGAGAACGATGTCTTATTAGTCGCTGGGCAATTAGTCTATTTTGCCCTGTCCTTGTCTCGACTTGGTCGACTCGACTCTGTTTGTGCCTTTAACATTTGATTAATCAAATTGCGTCACTTCACCAGCGAACCGAGAGCATATGCACTATTCAAGCGATTTTAGCTTTCCGTTTTGTTAATGCTCGATTTCAGTTGTAGAACATTTGTTAGTCGACTTTGTTGTTTTTTGTCGTTGAGCTCATTAAAAGTTTGTCATCCTTTTTACTTGCATTTTAATGACCATATTTAGGGTTCCATAAGCAGCTAGTTCCAGTTCAATAGTTTATTGAACTGAGCTGCCAGGACTCTTGGCTCTTTGTTGGACAAGTTGAATACAAGCAAAGATCGCAAGATAACAAACACATTCCACAACTATTGTTGTTGTTGTTGTTGTTAACTCCAACTCCTCAAATTGGGCCCAAATGCAAATGCCATGAAAATATATTTGTATTTGTATTTGTTTATCGCATTTGTTTGTCAAGTTGTTCGCAACTAAACCAATCCTTTTCAACAACAACAACAACAAAAACAAAACAAAACAAAGGATTTTGTGTCAATGTTTGTTCAGCCACTTGTGAGGCACGTTCTTCTCCCTTTTCTCTCTCTCTCTCTCTCTGTCTCTCTCTGTCTCTCAGCAGGCAGACACAACCTGCTCATTGACTGATTGCTTGACTGTTTTGACCGATCGGTTTTGGTTCGGTTCGGTTCGGTTTGCTATTTGTATTTATGTTTATGTTGTCGATGCGTAGCTGTGATAAGAAGTCGGCGCTCGAAAGGATATTATCGAGGGCGCACGTTCATCAATTCTCATTTGCCTTGTTGCACGTTGCACGTTGCCCGCTGCACGCTGCCGGTTTCCTGTGTGCATTTCAAATATGGCACAAAAAAAAAAAACACAAAAATAAATATCAAATATATATGCAAATACACTGAAAGTAAAATTATTTTGTTATTCAGATTTTCACCAAATCTGAGCTCAACAACTTTAATTGAAATATATTTATTTTATTCTACTTAAATTTTTTTTTAAAAAATTTAAAATAAAAAAATTTATTATTAAATTTGTTTATAAACAAAAAAGTAGAAAAAATGTTGTGCTTGTTTGATTATAGTATTTTGAAAGGACTATCCAATCGTAATAATTTTTATTTAATTTTTTTTTTTTAAATATTTTTAATTATTAAAGAAATTTTTTAAAACATTTCTGCCTTTGACAAGAACACTTGGAACTTCAATAAATATTTTTCTGAGTGTACGAAAAATACATTTCAATACATATTTTTTTTCTGAGTGTACGAAAAATTTCAGATGCAAAGTTCTGATTCGGATTTGGATTTGGATTCACAGGGGCACCAAGGGCCGTTGTGTTGTGTTGTGTGTTCACCGATCCCGACGCTGGCGCCAGCTTGGCCATTAATTATAACAATTCCATGCATTGTCACACACACACATGTGTGTGCGTGAGGCAATTTTGTATAGAGAGAGAGAGTAGAGAAAATACTCTTAAACACGTACAAAGTCGAAAATTTATAGGGTCCTTTTTTGGGTTCGAGGAGCATTCCTCACCTGGGTGGTGGGCAATTTATACATATATATATATATACGATATACTTTTACCTATTTTTTTTTTGCTGCACACGGCAATTGCACAACAACAACAACAACAACTGTAACAGTAATAACATTGACAATACAGAAAACAACTCGCTGCTGGGCAGCCGCAAAAGGTCAAGGGTCCAGTTTGGGTTATTGGTTTTTGGTTTTTGGTTTTGTTGCATTCCGCCGCATTCATTGACAATTAAACAAAACAAAATAAGTTCTGTTCTGTTATGTTCTGGCATTGATCACTTTATTGTGCCCGTTTTTGACCAGATTAGTCCTGACCAGATTTCTCAGCTGTCCTTGTTGTTGTTGTTGTTGTTTGTCGTCCTCGGTCCTTCGTGCTATTGTTGTGCGCTCTCAATTGAATTAAATGCAATTGTCGTTGTTCAAAACAATTTTTAAAGTGGGCGCGCGCGTTCACCTTTGATGTTCCTCTTTCGACATTCTTTCATAATTTTTGTCACTTTAGATTACAATGGGGGGGCAGCAGCAGCAGCCGGGGGTCAGTTTGTGAAACAAAACAAAAGCCGAACACCTTTTGCCTTATTAAACGGAAAACCCGAAACGCCCCGACTGATCCGCATTGTTAACTGAGCATAATTTATATCGGGCCAAGGCGCCGCATTGCCGTCAACCAACTACCAATTCAATGGCATTTGGCTCGAAACATTTTCGAAACATTCCGCAACAGCAGCTTGACAAATGCCACTACATATGTATTTATTTTTCGGATTTTTCTTTTTCAATTACATTTTGATTATTTCGTTGGGAAAGTTGACGCCAAAGTTGTCAGTGGAAAATCAACGGAAAAATTTATTTCATTTAAAGCAAATTGAAGGATTTAATTTTTCTGTAAATGGGAAAAGTTTGGGAATGTCTCAGGATGACTGCCGATTTATTATTGGAAATATTTGGCAGACAAAAAAAAAAAAAGACAATATTAAGTAAACTAAGTTATTACCTTGAAATCCGCTTCATAGAACTTTCGCTTGGAAGGATTTTTATACAAAATTAGTTTAGAAAATATTAAAAGAATTTTAATTCTTATTAAGCGGATCGGAGAACATCAGATAAATGTTTAAAACAGTTAATTTTTGATTGCTCTTTGGGTGTTTTTTTTTTTTAATTTCTTATAAATTTTATTAATTTTTTTTAAGGTTTTTTGAATTAAATATTTACTTGGGCATTTGGAATTGGACAAAAACTTTTACAAAACATATTAAATGCTTTATAAAATTTTATTTAATTTTGCCTTCCATTTTAAAGCATTAATACAGTCAAGCTTCCATATAACAAATCTCAAGAATCTCAAAGAAAATACGATATAAAGAATGGGGTTTTTAAATCTTTTTTTTGGTAAGAAAAATTCTTAATAAGAAAAACTTTGCTATAAAGAAGTTCAACTGCTTTCGACTTAACTAAAGAGTATTTACAATTCGGCCATAATATTGTTTTAGACACACCTTGACTAGTTTCCCTCCACCCGTTGACTCTTTCCCACCCCCTCCCCCATCATAACTTTTCAAGTATTGTCAGCAAAATATTATTTCTTTCACTCGGTTTTTTTTTTCTTACATCTGTCACTTTTTGATCTTAATGGACCCATAAACATATATGTATGTGCGAAAAACTTCCATATATACGTATATGTATTTGCAATTTGAATGCTGAATCTATGATTTGATTGCTTCACAGCTGCGCGGCGAGGGCTTTCGATTTCTGTGAAAGAAGAAACTGCTGAGACATAAAAAATTGAGAGATTTCAACACCTATTCCCAGGCCAGGCCAGTGTGTCCGTTCAAGAAGTGTCAGAAAGAAGCTGTGCCAGCACTTTCCAGGCATTTGTCGTGAGATTGTTTAAAAAACGAAACATTAACAAAAAATAAAGGAACTGCAAAAAACATTTTGCAATTGATTTCATTAAACAAAAAAAAAAACAAAAAAAAAAAACCAAAACACAAAATCGCACTTAGGGAATTAATTGTTGTGGGTAAATAGAAGAAAACAAAAAATTGTGTGTCTTAAATGGAGTTTTAGATGCATTTTGGAGCTGGGAATTGTTGTTGTTGTTGGTGGTATTTTGTAGGCTCCATAAATGTAACGCCATTATCTATAAATCTGTAGCGGAAAACATAACTCAAAAATAACAAAAAAAAAAAACTTACATACATGCTAACTTACACACACACACACACACATAAACGAAATAAGATATTTTTAATTAATTGTCACTGAAAGAAAAAAAAAACATATACAGTTTTATGAGAAGCTGCACGTGACCGACGGCAAAACAGCAACAAAACCAACAAAACCAAATAAAAAAAACTAAAACAAAACCAAAAAAATAAATATAAACCAAATAAACATTTAGATTAAATCAGTTTGCAGTCCCGAGTCCCGAGTCCAAGTCCGAGTTCAAGTTCATTGAAGAACACACAGAAACCAAAAAGAAATAATAACCAAAAAGGTTCTTCTCCTCTCACAAGACAACGAAAAACGAAGCGAAAGACAACAATTTAGACATTTCTCATAGAAAGACATAATTTTCAATTTAATAAGTAAGAATACGCTCGTAAAAACCTATCAAAACTTAAGATAGATGAGCATTACGTGCACTTGCCGGAAAGTCTATTAAAAACGAAAGAACGGCGCTAAAACCAAAAAGGGTTGACAGTCAGGTGGTTGGAGGGGTGGGGGGGGGTTGATAATCAAAGGTGCAACAATGAATTTTAGTGAATGGTTGGTTCGAAACGCATTGTTGCATGTCTCTCTCTCTCTCTCTCTCTCTCTTTGTTAGAGATGAGAAGTAGAAGGGAGGCTGCTGTCGGGGACCACAATAAAATCAAAACGATAAACATCTCTACTCACAGAGAGAGCGAAAGAGAGAGAGGGCATGTCGGCTGTTGCATATTAAAATTGTTGAATCAGTCACCAGAGAAACAAATCGGAGCACGTACACACACACACACACACACACACTGCGTCCGAAAATTAATGACAATTGCTGATTGTGTGCGATAAGCGCGGAGTCATAGCAGCAGACAACAGAGAGCGATAGGTGGAAACCGCGACAAACGCACACACGCACACAAAAGAGGTGAAAGACGTTAGTAACAGACAGACAGACAAAAGGGAAGCCCTTCATGGACCAAGTCCAAGTCCAAGTCCAGGGTGTGCGTAGATTCCTCTTTGCCGATAAGAAACAGCAACAACAACAACAACAAAGAAGAGAGAAAGAATCAGCGCTCCCAAAACAACAAAATATGCCTCATATCGTTAAAATGATCCACACACACACACACACACACTAACACTCAAACAAACAAACAATAACAACATCAGTTAAGAGTTGAGTGCAATGCGACAAAAGTGGAATTATTATATGGCTCATAAAAAAAATAATATATATTTGATACAAGTCTATAAATGCCGCGTAATTTACTTCTCGACTCGCAATTAAAAACGATTCTCAAACAATTTCAAATTAAATCGTTTCAAATGTTTGTGTGACTGAGTATACCCTGTATGTATTTGTCAATGGGCATATAAGTTTGTTGTTTGATGTAAAATAACAAATAATTGTTTTTTCTCTTCTTTTCTTTTATGAATGTGCCTTTTAAAGGGTATCTTAAAGCACAGCATAACAGCTTTGTTCTGAGGCGCCGGCGTACGCTGCGTATGCGCAATGGGCTCAATGGGCTGTGGGAATGAATGCCAAGTTCATGTAATTGATATGGCGCCCCCCGATAGAAACTTGATTTTTGTGCACTCAACGATTTACTATTTTGTGGGATCAAAAATCAAAGTAAAATTTATTTATTTAATCAAAAAAAATTAACAAAATATATTTGTTTTGTTTGTACTTGAGTTTAATGTTGTTGTTGTTGTAAGTACAATAAATGTTTTTATATCAAAAAAAAAAAATAAACTAAAATTAATAATAAATAAATGATACTTAAACAACTTTTGTATGAATGTTTGTATGTTTGTATGTATATAAATATCTGTCTGTGTGTGTGTGTTTTTAAAAGCTCATAAGTTCAACGGGGCGATGTATACTATAGTATATGTATTATGACGTATGATACGACTATGCTATATTAATATTATTTTGTTAGCTATTATCACAGCATTTGTAATACAAGGCAAAAGTTGTGCTATCATTGGAATTACGACTGGCTTAGGATCTATGGAATGGTGAACAAATATTAAAAAAAAAAAAAAAAATAATTAACTTAATTAAGTCACTTCAATAATTGTTAATTGTTAAATAATAATTGCTTAAATTAAATAATTTTTTTGTGTTATCATTCGGATTTGGATTCAAAATGTCATTCATAGCCATTTTTTTTTTGAGAATGTTTGTGTTTGTTGCATTTTGTTCAGTTCATAATTATACTTAAAATTAAACATAAATTAATTCTCTTTCTTGTCATGTTTCATACGAAATTGTTCGCCTAAACTAATTTGTGTTGGTTTTTGGTTGGCGGCGCCACCAACTTTCGTTTGCTTGCTAGCTTGCACTCCTTTTTCCTTTGTTTGGCCAACAGTTGCGTCATATGCTTCAAATACTCCAAATACTGATATTTCATGAACAGCATGTCCCGATCAACTGGCGGCTTGGTTGGCCTCGCCGCCGCTTGATTGTTGGCCGCCAGCACCGCCTGGCGATGCAGCTCGACCAGCGGCGTTTGGAACTGTTGCAGCCGCTTCTCCATCAAATGCAGCGACACCGTCTTAATCTTGTGCCGCTGATGCTTCGCATACAATTGACTGCTGCCATTGATGGCCTCCTCGACCAGGCAGAGAACGGTGCGAGCGCTGGCACGCAGCCGCCACAGCTCGGCGGACAGTACGCTCTTCCTTTGCAGATTCTCATAGTCGTAGTGCAATTGGGCGTGCAGCAGATAGCTAAAGGCGGCAACATAGAACTGCAGATCGTGATGGGCGCGACGCAATGATAGCTGGAAATGTACCAAAAAAAAAAAACATTTAAATTAATTTCAGATATAATTTTACACTATGTATACAGTACAACCTCGCACAAAGCAACCTATTTAAAGTTCGATTCAAGGATTTCATTAAATTTTATTTCGATTGTGTTCTGTTCTTGTCTGTTTTGCTCTAATCGAGCAGTTGCGTTTAACGAGGTCGTACTGTATACCCCCTTTTCTTTCGAAATTCATGATAAAAAGTTGCAAACCGGTTTTGTGAACTGTTTGATGTGCCAGGCATAGTTTTGATTAGCAGCTGACGACTGTAAGAAAATAAAACTGGCTCATTCCGGTTAGCAACACCCCAACAAACCAACCCACTTCCATCAATATTGTTATTATTATTGTAATTTGTGTATTCGTTTGTGTTTGTGCTCAAGTTGAGTGAACTCGCTATGTCTGATAGTTGTTTTAATAATCAAATATCAATCATACGTAGCGTTTGCCGGAAGGTGAAAAGCGAAACGCTATGCGTGTGTGTGTCTGTGTGTGTGCGTAACCCTTCCCCCCCCCCTCCCCTTCCGCGCTCATACGATCTCACTCTCTCTCTGTCTCTCTTTTGAGCGCTTGCCTAATTGTGTGCTTTCGGTTTCGCAACGCATTTCGCGGCCGCGTGCTTTGACGTCGTTTAACGTCGCGACGTCGCGACGTCGCGTTCGTTCGGTCGTTTGGTCGGTCGTTTGGTCGGTCGTTCGGTCGTTCAGTGGGTCGTCGTCGTCATCATCTTCTTTCGCCTATCGACGACGACGACGCGACGTTTGCGTTTCATTCATGCCGGCTTTGCTTTGGGGGAATCCACGGCGCGCTCAATTTCGCATGAATCATGCGCGCGCACGCTTCGCTATTGCTATCGCTCTGCCGCTCTCTCGTTCTATCGTTCTCTAAGTATGCTATGTGTGATTCTCACTCTTTTTCAATTTGCGACTGCTCAGATTGCTTAAACATACATATTAACTTCGCCCCCGTTTGCCTATCAGTTTTAAATATGTGCGAAATGCTTTCAACATTTGCTCGTTGACTTTTTCAGTGACGTCAAAAGTTCGGGGGAAATGTGTGTCCTAAACTTCTTAAGAATGTTCGTTCGTTCGTTTTTTTTTTTTTACTATTTCCTAGGCATTTCTGTATAAAAATAACTTAACTGTGCGTTCGCACTTCCACTTCCTAAAAAACTTCGTCATCGGTGATAATAAAAAGAATATCAGCAATAGCTCAACACCTCATCATTAAGTACACAAATTTCGATCACATCATTATAATCGGTTAGCATGTTAGTAATTGACGTCTTTGCCTTGACTCGTGTTAAAAAAAAATACCTTTTATCTATTTTTTCTATTTTTTTTTGGGTTTTTGTCTTGGCTCCAATGACGCCAATGAGAAATTCAGCGAAAGCCGCACATTGTTAAGCACTTACACACACTTACATACACGATAATAAGATTGATGATGATGTTGTCGGTCTAAGTATAGAACATAGCACAACAGTAGCTAAAAGGCCGAGAGAGAGAGAGTAAAGCGTCTATTTGGCCACATTTAATGATGAGTTAACGCATCAAAGTCAAGATTAGCCATGTAATAAAGTCCAATGCGAATAGCTTTACGGTTTCAATCAAAGTTCAAACTTAATTTGAATAAAAAAATTCTTGATATTTTTTTTGCGATTCTAACACATTTATTTTATATGCAAAACTCCATTGCAAATATTTCGAAATTTTTTGCAGAATTTGATAAGTTTTAGACCGAATTCCGGATATATTCGGAAACCAAATGACACACTAACTTTTCAAAGGGCAACATCAACTCATTCACAGATTTGGCTACGATTTTAACTCTGCCCGAGAATATGACACTCCAGATCTGCTCAGTTATCAGTGAATGCAGAAGTAATTGTTTGAATGAGTTTTAGTATTTATTGAACTACCCTCGCTATAAACTCATATGACCGACTGACTCGCGCGCTCGGATTTATTTTTTTTTTTTTGTTAACTTGTGACGCTTTTATTTATTTATTTTTTTTGGTTTTTGATATTTTTTTTGCACCTTCGCAATGACGAACGGTGAAATGGCGACTCACGTGACCGAACTGACCGACTGGGCACTTAACTGTTAACTGGCATTCGGCTTTGGCTCTAATCAAATTGTTTGTGTAATCTAGTTAGTTGCTTACTTGTTGGTGACTGGTGTTGTTGTTGTTGTTGTTGTTGTTGAGACGTGGCAGGAAGTTGTATTGGCCGCTTTGCGTCACCCAAATGCGATGCTGCGATAGGTCAATGGCCTGATTGGTGGCAGTGTCCTGCGCCTTTAGCGAATGCACGGCATGCCGCAGCTTATTGTCGCGCCTCAGCTGCCTCAACTCACCACCAACCTTGTTTTGTAACGTGCGTAGCACCTGCAATAAGTTAAAACAACAAAACAATAACAAATTAAATTTATAAAATAAATTGAAAAAAAATATAAAAAAAATTTATGACTGCATAAAACCAGGTTTGAATTTATAGCTAAGAACTAATATTTTTGATGTTTCACATTAAATGATAAATTAATTTTAAATTTAAAAATTATTTTTAAGAACTTTTAAAAAATTTCCAAATCAAAAATGTTTTGGAAAATAAGACATAAACAAAATATTAATTAAAAACTTTAACATCATGTTTTTCATTAATTTAATTAATAAAAAAAATATTATAATAATAAAAAAAAATAAGTAAAAATTTTTGAAAAATATTTTTTCTGGTAAAAATTATGTTACAAAAAATTAAATTCGTTATAGCTATTAATACTTGATGTGAAAGTTTTTCGATTAAATTTCTTTATTTTTTTTACCAACAAAAAATAATTTTGATCCGAAGAAAAAATTTTGCCTTTGCAACCTTAATTTACCTAATGATAATCAATTTCATACCTTTTTGTGCAGTGTACATCGCTTGCGTGGCCTCACCGCTTTGTTGCTGCTTGCCACTTCGGTGCCGCCGCAGGCATTGCTCCAATGCAACACGGGTCTGTTCAATTCGTTGTAGAACAACGCCTTGAAATTGTTGTAATCTCGCTTTTGGAGACGCGTACGATTCGCCGTCAAGCGATCTGTGTGGAAACTGTGAATGCTGCCAACTTGATTCGACGCAGATGAAGAAGAAGAAGGGGGTGAGGGTGCTGCCATGGCTAGACCAACTCCGCCTCGACCTTCGGCACACATCAAAATGGCCAGCATTAGTAGCAGGATTGAGGTGAGGAATGTATTAAATACGATTGTTGTTGTTTGCGGACATATTCGGGCGTTGCGCGGCGAATGCGGCGAATTCGCCGTCGTCGACGTCTTTGTCCTTTTTGTCGTTTTGCTTGTGTTGGCGGCCGTTTTGATGTTGGTGTTGTTGGCTGGCAGTTGGCCAACAGTTGTCGTCTGCTTTGAAAGGAATTTCCCGTTAGTCAAAGTGTAATTAGCTATGGGCTAAGGGTGGTGATATGTTTGTTATCGTTATCGGTTTGTTATTGTTTCTTGTTTCTCGTCGTGACATAAAATTTTCTGTGTCTTCATTTTTTTTGGGCTGAATCATCGTCGAACCAAAAATTACAACTACACTGCGCTACAAAGTCAACGAACTTCTTCGTCTTCATCTTCATCTTCATCGTCTTCATCTTCTTCCTCTTCTGACATTTTGCACACTTTTGTGAAATTCAGAGACAAAGTTAAGGTTGTTGCTGTTGTTGTTGTTGTTGCCAAGCCGGCGTTCGCTTGCGCTGACGCATCGCTTGAAGCACGCTTTGACTTGTTGCCTCTGTTACCAAACAAAACCCACAACTCTACCCCTCAACCATCAAAAGCCCTTTTTGGTCAGTTACGAATTGCCGCCGAAGAACGTGTAAATTAATTTCACATGTTTATATTATTATTGTTTGCTTTTTGGGCTTTTTATTTTCATTTTTTTTTTTTTGCTATAAATTGAGAATTGTTTATTTTTTTCGGTGTTAACTGGGCTCAGACGCACGCGCATATCTTAATCCGCAGTTGGAGTGAAAACTGAAAGTGCAATTTTTGTTGAAGACCCTAGAAAATGTGTAGGTTTTACAGGGTATCTGCTAGTTCAGATAATTGCAAAGTAGAGCGTTGCTTAACGGTTTTTCCGCAAAAAGTGGGCCAACTTTATTCCCCTAGGTCAGGGTAGCTAAATCGATAACGCCAAGTATTTAGGATCATTCGATAGGTTTTTAAGGATAAATTTTTAAAATATTCATTTCTAGAAACTTCCATGGCCAAGTTGAGTTTTTGTTAGACATTTTGGCCAACTTTGTTTGATTGGTAAAATGCGATGAATTTCATCAGATATTGTTACAGTGCACGTTTTTCTAACAGTTATCAGTGCACAGCACAAAATAACAATAACAACAAACAAGAACAACAATAATAACAAATAGTATAACACAATGACTCGGCTTGCTGCTCTTATCGAGCGTATTGTTTTAAAGACGAATTTGTGAAATAGTTTATGAAAAAAAAAATTCTAAAAAATAATTCCAATACGCACCATTTACGCATATAATTTTGCAATGAGTCCTGGCTGCAACAGCGTTTTTTCCAGTTTGTTCGAAAAATTCTTCTTTTTATTTTTTAATAAAAACACATTAATTGCACTTAAAAAAAAAACTGTAGTTAATAAATAATTTTTATTGTATGCAAAACACACACGCAGGCGAATTAAATAATATTTCGAATGCCGCAAAGATTTAACGTTAAGTTACTTTATTTTTTAATATTGGAATAATGTCGACGCGCTGCGTTTGGCTGCCTGTTATGATTTGATTTGAGTGGCTGGCGATCGAATCCGTTGCTTACGAGCGCTAACGGGCGCCGTCGCTCTCTCTCTCTGTCTTACTCTGTCTCTGTTTAATGATTCGCCAGCTTTCGCAGAGAGAGAGAGAACAGAGCAAAGCAGCGACGTCAACAGAGCAGCAACAGCAGCAGCAGCAGCAGACGCGTTTATTTTGCGAACTGAACTCTTCAGTTACTATGAGCGTACTAATGAGGAGTATGTTGAGGAGGCCCCCTTAGCTGCAAAAGTCATATACTTACATATATGTACACTGTACTCTGTATGTGTGTGTGTGTGCGATGAGTAAAGCGTTTGCTTGTGTATTATAACATTAGTCGGCGCCAAACCAACGGCTAACAATAATCATATGTTGTTGCTGTCGATGATGACGATATTGATGGCAAGAGTACATACAATCCAACCAACCTCAACGTGAATGTGCATGTTTGGAAACTCCGCAACTCTCTAGCCCAAACAGCTGTTCGAGCATGCTCAAACCTGATGAGACCGATTGCACAAACGAACGGCAGCCGAACGATTCGAACAGCTGAGCAGAGCTGAGCTGAAATGAGCAAGATAAACAATAAATAACTGTGACTTGCAATTAGGGTTGCACAAATGTGTGAACATGTGGGTGGGGCACTTAACTGAAGCATATCAATAATTCAATGCAGAATGCTACAATTGTTATCATTTTTAAACATATTGAACTTCATGTTTTCAAATTCTACTGCTACTAAAAACTACTGTCGAACTTTCATATAGCGAATATTCGATACAGAGAAAATTTGTAAAATCAAATAGTATTTTCATTGAACTAATTTTGTTTGTCGGAAAGTGAAGTTTGTGGTATGAAAAAAAGTATAACAAAACCAAGTTATTTAATTTATAATATTATTTTCAAACTAAATACTAGTTTATTTAGCTATTTGATATTTTTACTATTTATCAAGTAACATTAGTCTTGGCAATTATTTTTATTTTAATTATTTTTTTAGTTTTTCGTAGCAATAATAAAGTTTCTTAAGTGAATATATTATTATTTAACACTGTTAATATGTATTTTTTTAAGTTAAACTATTTTTTTATGTATTATTTTGCTAACATTTTGCAATGAAACGCCAAAAGTAGCTCATTGCTCAATTCGTTGTGAATGTCGTTCAATATTTACCGCTACAAATTGCTCTCTCGCATTCTTGTTGTATCTCTCGCTCTGTTTGTGCTTTGCTCATTATCTTGCTGTGTGTGTATGTGTGTGGGAGAGTCATACACCTGCTGCTTTCTGTGTATGTGTGTGTGTTTTTGACATTGACTTCAATTGACTCTCTTGTAATTTGTTTGAGCGTGCGCATTGACCACGACATTGATTTAACATTTTATTGCTCGCTAATGACGAACCGACACGATTGACAAACGATCGTTAGCCGAAAAAGTTGATTGTCAATCATAGCAGGCTTGGCCTGTTAACACACAAAGTAACGAACGGGAAGGGAACTCGCGCAAATATGCCATGTCACTTCCGATTTGTTCAAAACTAAATCAATATCAACGGCGCCTAAACGGGCTGGCGCTAGTACTATTATTCATACGGTCACAAAAAATTGCTGCCTTGGCGTGACTAGTCCAACGTAGGTTAACAATGTACACAGAGAGTGCGAGAGAGAGAGAGATATCACATAAGGTGAACAAAATAAAGCATTGTTTGACGTCGCTACGTCACTGACGCCGCATACATTTCAGTTATTTCCGTTTGCAATTTCGCAAGAATTAGTATATTACTCATACGTGCCGGTGTCTGTGAATTTAGCCGGCAAGCAAAGTGCGCTCTCTCACGCTCCTATAGACAAACACACACACTTACTTGTTGTGCGGTTCATTCATAAAAATTCATTTTCGCGCCGTTTCACACAAGCGAGATAGCAATACGGCAGATAGCTAGAGAGACTGAGACAGAGAATGCGAGCACAAAAGTTGTGAGTTCAATTTCACCATGACAAGATCAATCTACAATAAACTTTGTGCTTGTTGTTACTCATGGAGACGTCGCCGGTGGAGTCGACTCCGTGCTATGCGTTTTGTTTTTGGTTTTCTGGTTTTTTGGTTTTTTGGTTTTTTTTCGCTGCATGATTGGGCCAATCTATTTTTAAACTATGTATTGTTGTGGCGCGGGCGTTAAGTTTCCATTTGGTTATTTTGGTTAGTTCGTTTGCCCGTTCGATCGTCATTTGTTGAGGGTGGGTGGCGTTGGTGGCGTTAGCTGCCTCCACAACGACCTCCAATCACATTTCGGTGCTCTTTTTGTTTTTTTTTAAATGGGCGTGCGTGCATGTGTGTTTATGTGTGTTGTGCCTATTTTATAGCCTAAAATTGAGTGTTGACTTTATGATTTTGTCGTATGAGTAATATTTGACATAAATGACAAACTTGTTGCATTCGCCTAATAAAATAAAAGCTTTATAATGATATTTTGTTGCCAAAAATTGAAATAATTTTAAATATTTTCAATAAACTTAAAAAACTTAAAGTTAAGCTTAATTGTTTTGTTACATAATAATAATAAAGTTCAGAATGATTATTATCTTTTTCGGATTTGTTAATAAATAATATTTATGGAAGCCCAAAAAAATGTATAAATTTTAAAAAGTTTTTTGATTTCGAAATACCAAAAAATTTAGTTTATAATATTTTTTATAAACTTAAAATACTTAAAGTGAAGTTAAAATGTACAAAATAATAAAAATGCAGTTCAAAATAATAATTATTTTTTCGGATAAAATATTAAAAAAAAAAAAATTTAATTCTGAAAAGTTTTTAGATTTCGAAATATGTACCAAAACTATTTTTTAAAAAAAAGTTGAGATGTCATAAATGAACTATTGCTTAAAGTATTTCCAATTTTATTTTTGATGCAATCTCATTTTCCTTGATAAAATTTTATTCCCTATAAAAGAAATAAAAATTACTTAACAAAAATGTAAACAAATCGCAAAGTGGAAAACTCAATCATTAACTGTGTTTGTCACAGTTGAGTGTTGCATAATAAGTTTCTAGATTTGTTTTTGAATACTTACGTGTTTCTAGTGGATGAATGCCGTTAACGTCATAAAATCTCTGCGGTCTTTGAACTGTTGCTTGCTGTTGCCAGCTCAGCGGTATGACTTGGAACAAAAAAATTTCCGACTACACACACACACACACACACTTACACACTAATTGTAACCGCATAATGCTAATTTATTGTCCAATCGATTTGAAACAGCAACTAAAAATGCAGCTCGTCTCTTGTTTGGCGAATGCCCAAAAAATGAGTCATAAAAATAAAAAACAAAAAAAAATTAAAATTTATATTTCACGGTTAAATGAAGTGTTTTTTCTTCTTCTTATTGTGAGATGAAATTTTGATTTTTTTTTGTTGCCATTGCAAAAGCTCTTCATTTATAGTTTTCTGCGGTCAATTATGCGTATACGTAATAAGTGGCAAATATTCATTTTAAACTAAGAAATATAACATATTATTTATTTATTTGCGCTGTTTCACCTCAAACTGTTGTTGTTGTTTTTGTTGCTTTGTTTTGTTTTTTTCGTGTGGTTTGCATGCAACGTTTTGCTGCAGGCGGAAGGGAAGGAAAGACAAGCAGGGGATGCTGCCCCATTAATGGCCGGTAATTTGGTGAGCGCTGTGCGCTGTGTTTTCATGTTTGCCGACGCGTCGATTTTTAAAAGTTTCACACATAACAAAGTGCGAAGGATGCAGATCGGAGCCGCAGCCAAACTTAATTAGCGCCCATTGCAAAAATATTTACGGCAAAACAAAATAACACCCATTAAGCAACAAAAACAACAACAACAGCAACAAACCAAAACCAAACCAAAAAAAAGGAGCGCAAACGCGTGATGATCACTGGGTAACGCCCCTGACAAAGCCCCAAAAGAAAAGACTCACAACGAGACAACGAGGGGCAACCAAAAACGAACAACAACAACAACAAAAACAAAGCACATGCAAGCCATATATATATATTTTGTTGTTGTTTTTTTGTTGTTTCGAAGGCATCAAAGGCCGCCAGGACAGGAGCGCGCTGCAGCCCAGGCCATGGGAGGTGCAAACGCCTCAACCTTTAGCTTCAGCTTCAGCTTCAGCTTCAGACACAGCAGACTCGAGACTCCAGAATTCGGAGTCAGATTCAGTTTGTTGCTTTGGGTTTTTGGTCTCAGAGTGTTAGGCCGGCTCATTGTCCGTTCTGGCTGTGGCCGCCGTCATTATAAGCCGTCACCTTGTTGTATAGACATTGGCCATGGCCACCGCACAAGAGTAGTATACACACACACACTTACACATACACGACTTTAAGACACAGACGCAGATACAGCCGCATCCAGAAACAGCAACAATAAGAAGAAGAGACAATGCAAACTGCTAATCCGGTTCGGTTTCGGGTACGGCGGCAATCGCTGAAGTGAAATCAACTCGTTAACTCGTTACCAAAACTGATCCCATTTAGCGGCGCATCGCGGCGCCAACCAAAGACAGCCGCAACGAATGCGCTACACTCTGCCTTAGACATATGAAAGTTAAGATATTATATAATATTTTTTTATAAATTACATTTATTTAATTTCTTAATTATATTAAATATTTATTCGTGTTATTGTTAAACTTATTAATTAACTAGTAAATAAAAAGTTTTAAATGTTGTTAAAATATTTCTTTAATTTAATATTATTTATTTAGTTTTATTTCTTATATATTTTATTTTAATTATCTTTCGTTCAATTATTTTTCAAAATTAAAATTATTAAATAAACTTTCAAATTCTTGTTATTATTATTATTTTAAATGTTTAAGTTTTTTCATGTTTTTTACTTAAATTTCAACTATAAAAAATACTTTAACTCATTAAATTTTTAATTTTATTTGACATTTTGTTGGCTTTTGCATGGCTTTAATGTTGTTACTAGTTTATTATTTCATTTATATATTTTTATTTTGTTAATTGTTAGGGCAATCGAAATTCGTTGTTGATCGGGGATGGGGGCATGAAAATAAAAGCCAGCTCAAAAAAACGCATGGAGGCTGGCTGGCTTGAGTGTTGCGGAGGCTTTTGGGCAAACGACGGCGCATCCGCGTCATCGGCATCATCATCGCCAACACCAACAGCAACACCAACAGCAACAGCAACAGCAAAAGAAACAGCAACATCAACAGCAACAGCAACACCAACACCTTCATCATTATCAGCGCGGCAGCGGCAATGGCAACGGCAACGACGGCAACGGCGACGGCGTCGGTGGCGGCGTCTTCGACTTTGTCTTTAAATTCGACTTTGACTTTGACTTGGAGTTGAAATGTTGGAGCTGCGTTAAGTTAGCCCGAGGGCTAAGGTAGTTGGCGCTGCTGCTGTTGCTCTCTCAACGATGGTCGGTGCCTGCCCGGCAATTGCTGGTGATATGCTGCTGCTTGTGTGTGTGTTGCGAGTAGGTCCGAAAAGTAGGTGGTTATGATGATATACTTTGGCTGTTTGGCTTAGCTGTTGAAAGCGACCTTATGCGGCTTCCGCTGCAGCAGCAGCCGTCGACTAAGTCGATGAATTTCACAGTCGTCGGCAATATTGTTGCATGGTTATTGTTTCTACAACGGCAAAGGATAAGGATATGCCAGTCTTTTGGCTTTGGCTTTGGCTTTGGCTTTGCCGGCGCGACGTCCATGTTATTAACTTATTTTCAACCAATAAAACGGCAATGAAGCGAACGAACGAGCTGAACCTAAAAACCGAACGAAGAGTAGCCAAAGAGACGAAAACCTGGCGAAACGGAGGCACAAAATGCGGTTCCCACAGTTATTATTTTCATAGGCTGAACTATTTGGTGTGGAAGTAATGCGATGACGGCGGCAACTCGGTGTGCTGTGAGTGTGTGTGTGTTTGTGTTGGTGGTGGTGTTAACGGTGGCTTTAGTGTTGGTGGTGCTTGTTGGTGCTTGTTGGTGGTGGCGCGACCGTTGACGATGGCGACCGATGGCGCCTCATTTGGCATTGGTGTTGATTGGCCCAGGCAAAGTGTCAAATGACATTGGACAAAGACAGCGAGCAGAAGCAAGAAAGACAGACACAAAGGATGGTTGCATGGATGGTTTGGCGCAGTAGGTGAGGCAGAAGGCACAAGGAAGCGTTGCAAGTGTTTCTTTTAAATTGTTGATGGCGCCCAGTTGAGGTTTGTCTGATTAATTGCGTAGCCATTAATCTTGAGCAACCAGCAAGCACTTGCAACAACAGCAGCAGCTTTGACATTCATCAAAGGGAGAGAGCGAGAAAGATTGAATACTTGAACACTTTGGGGACCACACAAAGCGGGCGCAGAAGTAATTGCAATAAAACAAAATAAAACAAAAAAAATCAGAGACAACAAAAGACACATAAACGAACTACTACCACCAAAACCCGAAACCAGATTGATAATTATGTAGAATGATAGTTCCTTTTTTGTTTTTTGTTTTTTTTTTGCTTGTCAATTGTCAGTTGCCTTAGCCTCATTCCCATTGGCATCGTCATTGCAGTTACACGAGACTCGTTCTCTGTGTGTTGTGTTGTGTTGTGTGTTGTGTTTTGAAGTGTACAATTTCACAACATTTAATTCAAGATTTGACGGCGCAACAGGTTCAGGGATTCAAGCATTGAGCGACAGGTACATACGTATATATTGTTTTTGTCCGCTCGTCCGTTCGTCCATTCGTCAGACAGACACACACAGTGATATAGTATTTTCCTTGCTTGTTGTGCTTGGCATCTTTTTTAATAAGACCTCCCGCACATGTACAACAACAAAACAAACAAAAAATCAAAAAAAAAAACATGCCGATTCATAATTCTGCATTTTAGTTTTTTAAGGAGGCCGTTTGCCGCTTCGGACGCCACGCACACCTCACACACACAAAGGTTGAATGCCTTGAATGACAGCACGGCACAGAAAAAGAGCTGCAAAATACAACAACAACAACAACAACAACAAAAACATACTAAACTGAACTGTGCGCCTCTCACGAGATAAACATCGACCAAAAAAACGACCACCCGACCCGCTTGAACTTACACTTACGGCCCCAGTGCCAGTCACATCTCCATCCCCCCCTTAATCCACTAAACCCCAGGTTTCATTACCGATCCAACCAGCTGGAATGACAGATTGGACCACCATTTGCACATGTGACGAGGATGAGCCCTAACCATAGCCACAGCTTAAAGCCTCAACTGCTTGTTGTTGCTGCGAAATGATGCGACGATTGTTGCCGTCGCCGTTGCCGTTGCCGCCGCTTTCGTCTTATTCCTTGCCAATCGAAAGACAATAAAATATAAATTGCTGAGCGGTCAGAAAAACTTCTTCTACTTCTGGATGTAATGACGGGGGTGGGTAGTTAACAAAATCAAAAAAAAATAAATAAATATGCTTAAAATAATGTTTGAAAAAAAGTTTGATAATTTAATGTTCGATTATTAACAATGCAATTATGTTAATATATCTATTTATTAAAATAAATTAATAAAAAATAGAAACTGAGGGAATAATGATGATACGAGCAAGCAAAAAGAGCTGAAAATTAATTTCAAATAAAAGAGGAGAAAAAAATAGTTTTGAAATAATTATGGAAATAATTTATTATATATAAAAATACAAACATTTGAAAAACTAACATATTTTAAAACACATGTAAAATTAAAATTTATACTTTATTCATCTCAAGTTTCTTCCCAATAAAAATTGAGGTATAAAAATATAAATTTAACAAAATGAACATAAAAAT
This sequence comes from Scaptomyza polygonia, assembly GCA_035044585.1. Classification (NCBI taxonomy): domain Eukaryota; kingdom Metazoa; phylum Arthropoda; class Insecta; order Diptera; family Drosophilidae; genus Scaptomyza; species Scaptomyza polygonia. The sequence continues at coordinate 302,163 of JAWNNU010001403.1, read as the reverse complement.
GTTCAAAGTCAATAAAAAAAAAACACTTTCAATGCCTAAAATGTTGTAAAAAGCTGCAAAAATAAGAATAAAAATTTGTTTTCACAGCCAGGCTTACATTTTTACTTTTTGTTGTTAAGTCAAAGTAAATCTTTCAAATTTATTTGATTTGAGAAATATTAAAAACAAAAAATATTCAATAAGAATAGTTGGTTGCATGCTTTACTGGATTGTGCAACAAACATCATATATCCCATATGTGTGTGTGTTGCCAACCCCATTCCATGCCATCCACATTAAATCGAAAGACAAATGAAGCAGCATCTAAAGCAGAAATACGATAATTGAGTGCTCATTTGTCTTACACGCACAGACCTTGTTTCCCAAACCGATCGCAGCCAGGTGTAGTTGGTGGACACTGCAGCAGGGGGGCAGAGGGGAACAAGGTGGGGTTTGAGCTGGTTGTCGACTCGAAGTCGAGTAAAAGAGTTTCGGGCAGTACGGTCAGATATATATGTATATGGATATAATATATGGTATAACGACAACACGCGTTTCTTCTCATGCCCACATTGATGTGGCCGAAGGGGCACAAATCTTTATGACAGCGCCTGGGATTTGTTATGCTGCCCCCGTTTGCACACCTCACACCTTCGAGCCCTGCATTACTGTATCGAATATCCTTGCATTTGATATATACATACATATATGTATGTATTCCTCTTTCTACTTATGCAATGCATTCCACAGCCAAATGAATACAAAGCGCAATTGTTGATTGTCGTTGTTGTTGGTTGTTGTTGTTGGTTGTTTTGACTAGCTGCTGGCATAATTATAGTCACATCAGCTGTTTGGGCCACATGCAGTTATAGTTTAGAGTTGGCTGCTGCTGTTGCAGTGGCAAGTTGATTTGATTTTTCGTAACAAAGACTTGTATGCAAAGAATTGATGAATTGACTGATTGACAACGACAAAACAACAACGATATCACTTGCCGCTCATTCGATGGCAAATTAATATAATTATCATTGCACGAACCGGAATTACACGACCGACCAACAACAACAACAACAACAACAACAATTGCTGCCAGCAACAACGGCAACGCCAACTTCGACTTCGAAGAGACTTCATCCTCGAATTGATTCGAATGGATCGAATGGATCGAACGAATGAAAAAAAAAAAAAATAACAAACAAACAAATAAACAATCAAACCGAAACAGAGAAACATATAATTAACGCCACAAACGCAAATATTAAGACAGTTGCAGTTGCTGTTGGAGTTGGAGAGTCACGTTATCAATCTGCTGCAATCTGCATACGAGTATCTTAAAGATACGCATTGCATAAAGCATTCACACACACACACACACACAATCAAACTAACACTAGCAAGTGGCGCTTGTTATGGCAACTAAACTGGCTTAGATCAGGTAATAAAACAGTCAAAAGGGCGTTACCAACGCATTGCAAATATCATGTTAAAGAAATCCAACTAGCTGTTAAATATATATACAAACATACATACATATATGTATGAAAGCCTTCAGGCCATTAAACATTGTTCATACATAAGTACATCCTTGTTGAGCATCAAATTTATGGTAAGTTTTTCGATATTGAAAGGTTTTTTCGGCTCGATTATCATTCATTGAGATCGATTTCAGTTGATTCTACAAGCGATTAAAATCGATGGTAGTCACGTTATCGATTAATATTGATGGTCGAATCAATCGATTGCTTAAACGCTCAATTAATGAAATGATTTCAATTGATTTTAGTCACATTCGATTAATATCGATATCCAAATCAATCGATTGCTTAAACGCTCATCCCATGATATCTTAGATTTTAAAGATTTGATTAGTATTTAAAGGTGACCTGCCCCTCTCCATGGTACCGTGCCATGCGCAAATCATGCTTGTTCCAAACTATCGATAACTCACGCCGTTATCGATTAATGCACATGCTATCGATATCAAGAAAAACTTCAATTCCTTACATTAAGAACATGTTTTAAATAAAAACCAACTACAAAAATATGCAAAACTTTGGTTTAGGAATTCAAAGATTTTTGACCAAATCTCAGTCAGTCAGGCAAGTCAGTCAGTGAGTCAAGCTGTCAGTTAACCAAATAGCCAACTGAGCTGGGGGCCACATTATGGCCAAATGGTATTTGCGAAATGTTTAGCGTTGATTGAGTTGCAATTGCTGTCAGTTTGTTTTTGGACAACGAGTATCAATTTCATTTTCGACAAGTGTCTTGTTAACAAATGCAATTAAATGTAATTAGTGCACCTCCAAATGTTTCAAACAGTTCAATTATTATATTTTTTTTTTTGGTTTGATTTTTTTTTTTGCTACAAAAATATTTGTTGTGTGAGATTTCAGCAACGTTTTCGACGGAGGAGTGGGAGGGGGGTTTGGTGATGTTAACGTAGCAACAACTGCAACTGGAAAAAGTTCTTACTGTAGAAATCGTGACTGTGACTCGCCGATCCGATAATATACAAAAAAAAAAAGAACCCGAGATGCGCAAAGCACACAAGAGCAAAAATTTTACCCACCAGCAGGATATTTAAGATTGCCCCAAAAGACCACAAATGTGCAAAAAAACAAAAAAAAATACAAAAACAAAAAACAAAAAACCGACGCAAGGCAAGACTCAAATGCGCAGTCAGATGCAGACCCAACGATGGCGACGACTCTGGTGACGATGATGATGATGATGAGGCACAAAACGTTCGCTGGGACAGTCTGTCTGTCGGTTGGTCTGTCTGTCTGTCTGTCTGTGGCAGCCTTGCAGTTGATTAAGCGACGGCAGTGGCGGCGGCGGCGGCGTAGCAAACAGATTTGCATATTTCATTGAGCAGTTCAATCAAATGGAGGACACACCAAAGCCGGGCCTGAAACAAAACGTGGTGTGCTGCTGCTGGTGGACACAGTCGCCGCTCAAATTCTTATATCTTTTACTTGGTTCTTCTGCTTCTTCTTTTTGTTTTTTGCAACATGGCGAGATGCAAGCGCTGCGATTAAGTCCCAAATAACTCATTCATACGCAGCACCGGTGTAGCTAAGGCAGGATATGGCACCGTCACCATACACACATACACTTCGTCTCACTCACTCACTCTCTCTCTCTCTCTCTCTCTCTCTCTGTCTGTCTATCTCTTACCCACTACCTTTCTCTCTCTCTACGCCTAATCTGTGGAATGTCATCACAGCAGCAGCATCAGCAGAACAATGGCCATGGCCAAATGCTGCAAGTGAAGCCTGAAAGACTCAGAGACTCCGTTGACCAGAGTCGCCCCAAACTCCACAATTGACAGTCCAAGATGGCGCGATCAGCCAGCCAGTCGGCCAGCTAGCCACAAGATGGCGATGTGTGCAGGGCATTTGCATAAAAGCTCGCCCACAAGCACACAGGAAAAGCAGCTGAACAAAAAAAAAAAACAAAATACCCTCTATGCATTCCTCTCGCTTGCTCTCTTACTACCCCGCTCTCTTTCACTTACTCCATCGCTCTCTCTCTTTCTCTCTGTCTTGAGCAGTTGATGAAGCGCACTTAATGCGGGCGGACACTAAGCCACGTGTGAAATTCAATCGCCGGGCTCATCTCTCAACTCGTCTCACTCGCACACGAATGTCATCGTCGTCGTCGTCGTCGTTGTCGTCGTCGTCCGCCTGGACACCTCGTTAGGAACCTCCGACGATGACGACGCTGTCGCTGTCGCTGACGCCAGACGGCACACAGATCGGTGTGGGGTCTTTCTCTCATTTAAGTTCATATCTATTGCTCGCTCGCTTGCTCGTTTTGGTTTCGGGTTTTTGGGTTTTTTTCGGTTTCAGTTTTCATATTTTGAGGTTCACCGATGTGTTAACAGGCGGCGGCTGTCGCATATTAGGCCGGCCCATGACCACCACATCTTCTTTTTCCATCGACTTCTCTTTTTCATTTCATTCTTAAAAAAAAAAAAAATCAAACCAAACCAAACTCCATTCCCATACCCAGTTAGTTCAATTGTCCCCCATTGTTCCCCTCCCACTCTCAACAAACAGGCAACGGGCGACGGGCAACTGCCAGATAGCAAGTGTCACGTCAAGCACATAAATTAAATGCACAACAACAACAACAAAAGAGATCAGCAAAGAAATTGTATATATTCAACTTGTCGAATTTTGATTACTCTAATAAATTTTCATAGCTTTTTTAACTATTTATTTTTGTATCCTAAGAGTTTATTAAGGTTACCTAAATAAAAAACTTAATCCAACTTATTTTTCAGATGAGATTTTTGATCTAAATTTAGTTTAGTTTTATTGTCGTCAGATAAGACTTATAGGATCACAAAGGAAACCTTAAAAAAGTATTTATCAAAGAAAAAATTTCTTGTATTTAAAAATCCTTTTGTTATACTTAAGTTCTTCTGGAAACCTCATCAAATTCTTTAACAAAATATTGAATTCTTTAATTATTTTTATTTATTATTCGGTTTTTCTAATTTAATGAAAGTTGTCATTCTTGCACAATCGTTTATCGATTTATTAAACAAACAGCAATGAAGTTGAGTTTAATTTTTGATTTTGATTTTGGCTATTGTTTTTTTGATTTCGATCGATCGACAGATCAGCTAAGCTGATTGCAATCATAAGTGTGCTGCTGCTGTTGCTGTTGCTGTTAGTTCTGTTGCTGTTGCTGTTGGTTGGCAGCAATCATTATTTAAAAGTCATGATACCCGCCGAGGGCCGAGGGCATCGAAAGTAAAGTGAAAAGAGGAGCAGCCAAAAACAGGAGGGGGAAATAAAAAGGAAGAGAGAACATGAATAAGCAGCCGATCGCAACGAGCACAAGACAAGATAAGCAGATAATTTTCTAGGCAGCAGCAAAACGTTGGCCACCGCAGGCACACCAGACCAGACCAGGGCAGACCAGGCAGCAGGCAGCAGCCAACAGCCACCATGCAACAGGCAATAGGTAGCAAAGTGGCAAAGGGGCACAAACAACAACAACAACGGAGACGACGACGACGACGCACGGAACGGCAATGCCTCCAAATTGGACCACAGAGGCTGTGCCCGGTACCCTTAACAGCGACATGATGTTTTACTAACCAGCGGCAGGCGAATGGACAAATGGACAAATGGACAAACGGACAACCGAAGAGAGGTTGCTAATAATTTGTGTACGCGACGCCGCCGCCGCCGCCGCCACCGCTGTTGTTGTTGTTGGCAATGCGAATGTGAATGCGAATGCAGGTTCATGTGTGTGTGAGGCTTAGGGGTATACAATGGAGCCAGAGTGGAGCAGATATTTTTTGGTTTTCTTTTTTTTTTTGGCATTGGCAGTTGGCAGTTGTCCATTGTCGTCCTTCGTTTCATGCTAAACGTGTTGTTGCCAAATTGTGAACAAGATTCATTCATGTTTCAACACATTGAGCAACACGAGTCGCGACGGAAACACCAAACAGACAGACACACAGAGGATGCTATGCTATCCGAGCGGTGTCGTTGTCATGGCCATCAACCAACATCATCATCATCATCATCATCATCATTATTATGATCAGCGGAGGCTGGGGCGTGTGAAAAGACAGAATAATGCCAAACTGCGCGCGGCAAATTTAAATATTTGTGATGTCTGTGCTGTACTGCAAAAAAAAACAAACAAAAACAAAACCAAACAAAAAACTATTTCAACAATTTGATGTGTGTTTAGCAGCGGCAGCGGCGAGCGGCCTAAGCGGCGTATGATTAATGAAATGAATATCAATGCGGACAGACAGTAATTAGGGAATTTGAAACGCCGCGACGTCGACAAAAAGCTGCCCCCTTCTCATTGCTTTGATCGCTTTGACAAGGGCCAGCAAATTGCTAGACACGCACTTAGTCATCAAAACCCAAAGAAATAGGGAATCAATTGCAAAAAAAAAAAAACAAAACCTTTCCTTTCACGGTTTTTTTTTGTCGAAATTGGTTTAGTTTTTTTTTGTTGTTGTTTGTTTCAAGGCTAAGCGGAAATGTCAGTTTGCAGTCATCAGGTGTGATTACATTTTATGATTAGAGCAGAAAGAAGCTCAAAAGGCTTTCGAATAATCAATCATTTCAACTAAAGAACGACTAGTTCAAAAACAAGATAGATGACGAATTTTTGATTCAAACTTTTTGGTTGTGTTTTTCAAATTTCATTGATGAAAGTCAACTTAGATTCCTTTTTTTCCTAGAAAATTATTTTTAAAACTTAACTCAAGTGAAAATCATTACAAATATGAACTAGTTACTACTTATCTGCTTCCGGCCGATATAAGAGTATATTCTAGATTAGTTTTAATATTTTCTGCAACATTTTGTAAAAAGGCGCCCCCAAAAAAACAAGAAAAAAAAAATGCTTTGTACCGGAAATGCCAGACATTCCACACGCATACCAAGCCACACTGAACAATAAGAACAACAATAAAACTAATAATAATAAAGCAAACACAACAACAACAACACACACACACATACAAAGTGTCCGCCATGGACATTGGCTGCTTTCATTTATTGTGTTTTGTATTTCTGAAGATGTTTCTTATTATGAAATTAGACTGAACACTGAAGAGAAGCGAAGTGAAGTGAAGTGAAGGAGGTGGAGAACAACGGGCGACACTTGGCCAAGAGCTCAATGAATGAAACCGAAATGAGAAATGAATGATATCATGCGCATTGTTAGCTCACACGGCAGACGCACACACACACACACACAACACACACAACACAACAAACAGTCTAAGGCCTGCGGGTCGATCCCATGGCCCAGCAAACGAGATCAAATGCGATAGCGCCATGAAACGAGGCAGCCAGCCAGCCAGCCAGATAGCCAGCAGAAGCAGCCAAACACAAAAAAAAACAAAATCTCTTGTGTCTCCTGTGTTTAGAGCAGCAACGTGTTGCTCATTTAGCTGGCAGCCAGTGCGGCCATAATTCAACGCTTTTGATAACTGCGTTAGGCACACCGAAACACACCGTCACACCAGCAAATATCCAAACAGAACCAAACAGAACCAAGACCGACAAACCGACAACCGGCATCGTCACCAGCATTCAGCATTGAGCATTGAATGCAGCAGCAGCGGACCAGGATCGGCGCGCGTCGGCACTTGGATCTGGGGTAAGGGCGAATGAAAGAGCTGCTGCTACATTTCTCCCCAACACCCCTTGCACAGTGTGTCAAAAACTAAACGAAAAGTATCAAATATAAAATAGAGTATTTAGCTTAAAATCTGAAAGAATATAAAAAATTATCTGGGGTTAAAAATAATAAATTATATAAATAAGTTCTAATAAAAAAACTTATTAGAGCTTTTTTGAATTAAAAAATAAATGAAAATAATGAAAATTACATTTTAAAAAATTTTACAGAATTAAAAAATACTATGAAATATATTAAATTACTTATATAAACGATTTAAAAATAATATTATTTTTTTTGGGGTGTTTTGGTTCCAGTGTATTCGCTGTCTATGGCTTCAGTTCTGTGTTCAGCTTGTTGTACAAAATGATTTTGGTGTTTGCCTGGCGATTTGTTGTGTTTGATTTGCTGCCACGTCGCCGTCTTCCTCGTCGTCGTCGTCAAGTTTGGTGCCTTTGGTCGTCTTGAGCGATAAACACACATATATAAATATATATATACATATATAGCGTCGCATTCCTGCGTGCCGCGCGTTTGCATTGTTCGCTTGTTTTTTTGTGTGTTTGGTTCATTCAAATCCTTTCGGTAAAATTCTTTTGTTTGGTGTCAAGTTTAACAAATATTTGAACGACCGGCCGGCCGGCAGGCGACGGCGTCTCTCTCTCTTTCTCTCGCTCTCTCTTTCTATTTTTTTTTTGCTTATTGTGCTGCTTGTCATTTTTTAGTTGTTGTTGCTACCGCTGCGGTACATGCTTTGTATAGTGTATATGGGGGCGTATGAGTAATCAGCGCTGCCTGCAATTAGTTGGCCTTAGACAACAAGGTGAGGAGGCCGTGCTATGAAACTAGACAGCGATTAGCTTTACTTGATTTGCCAAGTGTCGTTGTTGCAGCGTTGATGTTGTTGTAGTCACAGCTACCTGGGTGACTGGCTCCACCATTGTTGTTGTTGTTGTTGTTGTTGTTCTTATCGCACAACTCTCGAGCGCGCGCTCACTTTAGCGCGCTTTTGTTGTGCGAAATGTTGTACGCCCCGCGGTGCATCGCACCGAAATGCCACAAGAATTGCATACAACAGACCTGAGCCAACTGCTGTGAAGATCGCACGTCCACATTTTGGGGCACAAGTTCAACTAGTTGCTGCGACATAACAAACAAACAAAAACATACAAATATTATGCATAAGTATGAACAGCAAAAAAAAGTATAATAAAAATAAATAAAAAATGAAACCGTAATTGTTTCTTTATTATGGCAATGTTTGCAAGACTTGACTTGTTGTTGTTGTTGTTGTTTTTATCGCGTGTTATTGTTGTGATTATTGTTAAATGCTAAAGTGCTACAAAGTATTTATATAGAGGCATTGTCTGCGCACTTTTGAAGCCAACTTCAAAAGCTTGAAAACGCAAATTCGACAACGAAATGCTCTTTGCAAAAATTCATTCAAAATGAAGAGAATCAAATTTGATTTATTAAAGAAATTATATATATTAAAAACTCAGGCTAACGAATCAGAAATAGCTTTGTTTAAAAATATATATAAATAATTATTAACAAAAAAAAAATATTCAGTAAATAAATTTATTATCAGTGAAAATATATAAATAATTATTTAAAAATATTCAGTAAATAAATGTGTTAGCTACTTGAGTTTTTTGAATAAAATGTTCAAATTAGCGCTAAATTTAATAACGTTATCATACCAAATTATTTATCATGCGTTAAAAAATAAATCGTAGTAATTTCATTAACTTGAATTAATCCGATTCTTTTTAAATATATATTTTAAAGTTAAATATTTATTTATAAAAAGCATTTAGATGCAAAGAAAATGGCTTTTAGTGAAAACTTTTTTTTTATATTTATTATGCACATTTTCAAAAGGAAAGAGCATCAGAATATTGAAAGTGCTAGAGACAAAAAAAAAGGGAACTGATCATAGTGAATGTGGGCATTACAAGACTTTTGCTTACTTTCAGTTTTTATTATAGTAGAACACAAAGTTGAGTATGCAGTGTGTCCCAAACAGATAATCATCGGGGCTAACACACATACACACACACTTACACACATACACATAGTAGTGTGGCTCTTCTGACACTTCAATGGGGGCTTACACCTTCTCCTGCTGTTGCCGCTGCCGCTGCTGCCGCTTGATGGTGTCGAGGAGTTGCCGTTGCAATTGCCTCATGCTGTGGCGCTATGCAGCGATTATGGCAACGGATTAACTTCCTCTTTTGGTTGCTTTTTATTGCATCTTCTTATTATTGTTGTTGTTGTTGTGCGGTTACAATGGTGTCACTGACGATCATGTTATTGTTATTGTTGTTGTTGTTGCATTGTAGTTGTGACTGCTGCAGCAGTTGCTACCACCCGCTGACACTTTGTCCCTTTGTTGGCTTTGGCTGCTGCTGCTGCTGTTGCTGCCGTGGCTGTTGCTGATGATGATTCTGATTGCCGCATAAAACGAACCACATTATCCACAAGACACACATACAATAATAATAATAATAATCATATGTTTGTAATAAACAAAAATTATATATATTTTAGGTTCAATTTATCGCTTTAATTTGATTAAAATTTTTCAGGCATTTGTTTTGCGATTAAAAAACATTTGATAAACCAAATTGATTGGCGCTTAGTCATATCAAGGATTATCCTTTGTTAAAAAAAAAAATAAATATCACAAACAATTAATCATTTCAATATTTAAATATTCAAATAAGTTTGTTCTGTTATTGATTTCTTTATAAAAAATATTAAGGAACTTTTGTGAATATAAATATTAAACTTCTTTGTTTTAGTGAATTTAATTAAATATATATTTTTCTTCAAAAATGTTGTGGCATATAAATACGCATTTCTTAGAGATTAATTGGTTAGAACAAATTTTCGATTGTGCTCACAAATTGTTTTTATCTTTGGCGCAACAAAGCAGATAGAAAGGAACACAAGAGAATTCCCAATTTTTATTTTTTGTTTTTTTGTGTGTGTAAAAAGTCACGATTTACACAAACACAAAACAAATCGAACCAAATTGTATTGAGCCGCGCGCATTAAACTGCACCGAACCGAACCGAACCGCACCGAAAACGGAAAGCCAAAGTAAGCGACACTTGATCCCTTTTGTTGACTATCTAGCTATCCTAGCTATCCTTGTTCTGTTGGTTAATCGTTTGGTGTTCCTTTTTTGTTTTGTTATTTTGGCAGCAATTTATCACATGCCACTTGTAGCCGGATTTTGATCTAATAAAAACTGTCAAAACGTTTGCAGGACTCTGGGAAAATATTTACACGGCCAACAAAAGGCAAAGAGACAGAGCGAGAGAATGAGAGTGAGAGAGAGAGAGATAGTAACAATTTGGGTTAGAGTAAAACAGTTACGAGAGACAATAGAAGCAATACAGGATCAAGGATGCGCACAGCGGCAGGTCACATCAAGACACTTGGGCGGTATGACACATCAACAATTTAGACATTAAAGGACATCTTGCATTTCGCTCTCGCTCTCGCTTTTGCGTGTTCGCCGCAGGTTGGTCGATCGGCAATGTATTGAAAAAGATGAAAGTGAATTTCACTGCACGAAAACTAGAAAAGAAGAAAGATGTTCAAAAAAAATAAAAATAAAAAGAAGGCTAAAGAATGCAGCCGAGCATCGGTCAATTCGAAATCGAGACAAGACAAGACAACAAAATTAGATGAAGGCGCTCAACTTCTGGTTCTGATGTTCTAGTTCTGGGCGGCCCGAACTGCACGTTTAGCTATTTTTATGGGTTGTTCCACAGAATTATCGCTCACTCCACTCCACTCCACTACACTCAGTCAATCTTCGAAACGTTTCTATTAACACATTGTTGAACAACACAAAAACGAAGAAGAAGAAGACGAAGAACACAACAACAATTCTTATGTATCGCATCTCATCTCTAGTAGTATTTTTTAATTCTGAAAGTTCTGTTTTTGTGTTGTGATTTTTTCTACTTTGCCGACAACATATTGCCGCTGGGGAAACAAAAAGGCTCAAAAAAAAAAAGGCTGTCAACGCCGACGCCAAAATATAAATATGTCACGATCGGTTTTCTACCCCAATTTCTTTTCAAGGATGTGCACTTCAATGCCGGGCGATATGATTTCATGCATTTCCTGTGTCCATTTTTCAATGTCAATGACTCGCAAATGCCAACAACAATAAAAACAAAAAAGAGAAGAAGGCTAACATTGCATAAGCGTTTAAATGTTATCCATAAAAATCAACCCAAAGCCCTGGTAACAAAAATACCAAACACAAAGGCAAAAACTCCGGCACTTCGAACTGACCTTGTTGTTTGTCGGTACGGTACGGTACGCTACGGTTCGGTTCGGTACGGTTCAGTGGCAATATTCAAAAGAGATTAGCCAAAAGGTTGCCAAAAAATTCTTTTTGCCTTCGATATAAAACAAAAACCTAAATGCTAAATGTGTGATTTATGGGCGTTATGTGATTAGGAGCCATCATCTATCTACTTATAAAGGTATATAGTATTTTGCCAGCAACCCACATTCAAATCTATATATATATCGTTATGCATAAGCATTTGCCACAGTTTTTTTTTTTTTTGTTTTTGCGGTTTTCTTTTCAGGTAAATCTTGGCATTGTTTCGTTATAGCGAAAGTGAAATCAAAAGCTGTTTCACATCAGCTTAGATATCATAAAAACATATAAGTCCACATTTATGGCTTGCGCAATTCTGAATTGGTTATGCAAAGATTTTTGAAAAGTTTAACATGAATACTATAATAAGCAAATATATCGTGTTGTACGCTCTGAACACAAGAAGCTTTATTCCCTTGTCTCCTTGGAGAACTCAGTTCCGATGCTTAAATTCTCGATCCTTGTTTCTTTATCTTATCTTAACCATTAATTACATATCAAACGTTGGTTTGATTGGTTTTTTCTGGGTTTTTTTCCAATCCAAGCAACAAATGTTGGCATTACTAATTTAATATTTGTTGAATTTCCCAGCGCTTCAGAGTTAACTTTTTAAATTTGTAACTTTAAGATTTATATATAATTGTTTATTTTTTTAAATTAAATTTTCATTGTTTGAACTATATTTTAAGTTTAATTTAATTTAGATTGAATATGGGTTTATAAAATTGACTGTTTTTAATACAAATAAAAATAAAAAAAAATAATAAAAATAAAAATACAAAAAATAGAAATAACAAATAACCAGCTATTAAAAAGTTAAATAAGTTGGCAACGCTTCAAACGGGCTTTAAATTATCAAAAGTTGGAACTTGACTTTCATTAGAATTATCCGATAAGTAAGTAGAATTTTTCTGATCGAGCACTATAATGAAGCAAAGATCCTTTTCAATGTTGCAAGATAAAATCATTTGAAAGAAAACCATCCACACTTTTCCCCGCGTTCATCAACCTAATAATAGCCGTAAAAAAGTTTTAATTTATAAGCCAACTTATTCTATATTCAATTCTTAATTCGATCAACTTTGAATGTGTTTTTGTGGCTATGTCGGTGCATTTTCACACCGCTACCAAAACTTCTTTTTGAGGCTCTTTCAATGGAGCTTAAAAAGAAATGGAAAAAAAAAGAAACATACAAAATGCGATTTTAGTTTGTGCAGTGAAACTAAAAAGTCGGCGCATCTTTGTGCCAAAAGGTGTGTGTTTAAGTGTGAGTGTGAATGTGAGGTTGTGGCTGCTCTTGTTATTGTTATGAATAAGTTAATAATACGGCGGAAGGTGGCCTTTGTCGTGCCTCAACCGAACAGCAAAGGCAGCGCTTATTAAATGATTGAAGCCTTTTGTGGCGAGCCGAGAGTCGAGTTTGGCCTTTTTTTTTCTTTTTCTTTGCTTCTCATACAAAAAAAAAAAAGGTGGAAACTTTTTTGCAACGTCGAAGGCGACCACCATCAATAACTGACCACAACGAGCTGCGTTCGTGGACGGGACGGACGGACAGACGACGCGTCGTCGGACTGCGGAGCCCAACAAGAATATTTATGATTTGTTAAGCAAGCGGCAGTCAAACGTGCGAAAGGATAATCACAAGCGCCTGCTGGAACGCCCCCCTCTACAGCCGGCGAAAAAACGAAGCATGCAGCTTGTAGCATGCAGCATGCAGCATGCAGCTAACATCAAACTGGCTACGTTCACTGCGTGCACTGCGACGCGTCGTGTGTGAGACATTTCCAAATTGAGTCAATGACTTTTATTTTTATGAGCCAGCTCCATGATCCATGGAGCCATGCAGCCATCATTACCAACCATCCATTCCATGTGCCATATGCATATAGGTATCTTTATATATATATATATATGTCTAGCTACAGATGTGCTGAATTCAGGCCAGCAGCAACGGCAGCAGCAACGTCAGCAGCAGGAGTCAGTGGATTGGCAAATTGATGAGAAACTGCAGTTAACGTTGATGTCGATGTTGATGCCTGGATGGACAAGGAACGGCGCTGCGTTTTATGGCAATGCGAATTGAGCTATTAGCCAAGTGTATATAGCCAAGATAATCCAAGCAACATAAACAAACACGATTTAGCCCCAAAGTGAAAGAGGATCAACAAATCATGTTTAGACTAACGAATCTTTTGTTTTTCTTGATCTATCAATTATTTTTATTGCAGTGAAGATTGAAATATGTTGAAAAACCAAGGCGGCTTAAGAAATACTTTTGAATAAAACAAATAATTAGACTTTCTTTCTCAAAAGTTTTTACTACCTTAATTGTCATATTTAATTCAATATTTAAATTCGTATACAAGCACTTGGATTTGAACTGTTCTGGCAGTCACAATATTATTATTATTAAGTTTCTTAGACCACCAAGAGCGTCCTTGTCTTTGTTTTGTTTTGTTTAATTGAATGTTGCGCCTTTGTTTTGGGTTCATAATTTGAGGGGGGGGCGTTAAAAGGCAACAGCAACACCAATGAATGAGTATGAGAATTAGTAGAAATGCGAGTCCAATGATGATTGCTTCACTTAGACAAGCGACAACAATCGACAATAATTATGCACTTGAAAAAATTGTTGATTGTTGCTGTTGTTGTTGCTGTCAGCTGCAGCTGTCAATAAGTCGAATATGGATTTTGAAATTCGGTTTTCAGAGTCAGAGTGGATTAGCAGATGAATAGAGACAAAAGAGAGAGACAAAAGAGAGAGAGCGATAGAGATGAGATCTGTTGTTTTTGGTTGTGAAATTCCTTCCTTGCTGGGCCCAGGCAATTTAATAATAAGCGCCGTTATCAATGAGAGGCAAGGTTCGTTCGTTCGTTTGTTCGTTCGTTCGTTGTTGTTGTTTGGCAGTTTATTGGTTGTCGGTTGATTGCTAACGTTGTGGATTAAGGATCGCACCGATCACAGATCACGCGGAGCATTAAAAAACAACAAAAACAACAACAAAAAAAGCAACGTTAACAAGCTGCGTAGCGCCGTCGGCGGCGTTAATGTCCAAATTGGCGCAGGTTCGAACGTGTTTCTTAATGAAACAAAGCTTGAATTTTAAATGAGCGTCATAAAGAACAATGCAAAATGCACAACATCAGCATCAGCATCATCATCATCGTCAGCAACAACAACAACAACAACAACAAAGCAATACCGAATCAAAAGCCGCCGTGAATCCCAGCTTCACAGCCAAAAACAGACAGAGAGCAAAAAAAAAAAAAAAGAAATGCATATACAAATCAAGTTAAATGAAATAAAAGCCAAAAAAACCAAAAACAATATGTTAAATAAATATTACGAAAAAAATTAAATTCACATCTTTGTGCCTTCTTGGCTTAGCATCTGATGCAAACAGCGCCCTGCGCCCCCCTCTCTATTGACACCTCCTGAGTCTGACATGGAGTCTGTCAAACGCGAAATGATAAAGAAAACCGCAACAATGCCGGACATATAACACAAAGCTACAAAAAAAGACGGCAACACTTCTAGCACAACGACTTACAAATACTCTATCAAAGCATTAACTTATTCATGCTTTTCATTTAAGCTAAAAATTCAATATTCAAAGTAGATTTTTCTTATGTTAAAAATCTAAAATGTTTACTTTTTGAAGGAGGGATGAAATTTAATGTCATTTGCCCTATTATTCATACGATTTTTGACCAAAAAATCTTATCATAAAAACTATGATTTTGTATTTTTGTATATGTTTTGCCGATTTTCTTAAATATTTATAAAGATATTGAAAGTATTTAAAAAAAAAAAAAAACTGATGCTACCAACAACATTGCAAAGTCTTGAAACTCTGTTTAGGGCAAGTGTATCATGTGATAATCATATGAATGGTGGGGGAGGGGGGATGTAAAAGTTGCCGTCGCGTCTTTTTAAGGATCACACACACACACAAATGTTTTGTTTGCGGTCAAAGATGAAATGAAATGTGTACGGTGAGAGAGCGGGGGGTTTTGTGGGAGGAGTCGGATGGAGGAGGATGCCTGAAATGTATATGTGGACTGTGGTCTGTGTTCTGTGGTAGTGGTAGTGGTGCTGGCCATAATTGGTGCTCATCTTAATGGCATTAAAATTGCATTATCGCCGTATTTATTGAAACGGTTTGTTTTAACAAGATTAAGTCGATGATACCGCCAAGCCGCCAAGCCAAGCCAAGCAGTCGAGACAGGCCCCAAAATGATTAACAGCAACAGTCGACAAGCAACAACAACAACAACAACAACACAAAACCATAAAACAAAACCAACAACGGCAAAACGGACCGAAAATCGCGTTAAATGCGATGCTGTGGCTTTTCGTTGTTGTTGTTGCTGTTGCTTTTGTTTGTTTGTTGTCGCTTGATTGGCACTCCATAATATTGTTGTTGTTGTTATGGTCATAAAAAAAGTTTTTATAACATAATTCCATATCATTTAATTTAGATGATTAGATTCAATATGCCGACCGTTTTATACGTTGTATGTACAGCAGCTGTTGTTGAAAAAAAAAAACAAAAAATAACAAAAACAAATAGTAGCTAGCAGATACATTTGTATCTCCATCTTAATGCCACAGCGACAGCGATATCTAAAGATCCATTTATCAAAGGCGCAACCAAAACAAAACAAAAAACCAACTTGAAGCGTTGGCGTCAAAGCGGTAGCGATTGTTATTGTTGTTGTTATTATTGTTGCTATTTAACGTGGCGCTTTAAATCTTTTTGTTAAGTCTTTTCATATCTTAATGTATTGTAATTGATTAACATATTAAATGTTATACGAACTAAGCGCCTATAAACATGATCAAAAACACACAATAACGGATTAAATAAGTTAAATATAAATGATCCTTAAGTTTTGTTGACTTGAACAAGGATTCGTGACTCTATCTACCCATGAATTAACTTTAAAGCTTAAGCGGCATATAAGCTAGATTGATAAACTTAACTTACAATACTAAGTACCATAACTTTATTCATTTTAAGCAGATAACATAGTATAGAGAAATCATTCTTAGCAAATCATTGAATTGAAAGCCCGGAGAGAAAATTTCCATAACAATTAAAGGATTCGTTTTCAGACATTTGTTGATAAATTTACATCGTAGAAATAGTATAAAGAAACATTTTTGATCCATATACAGTACGATCTCGTTCAAACGCAATCCTTGTTACAAGCAAATGATTGCTTCAAAAATAATTACAAAAATAATTTAAATACAATGTAGTCCTTGCTTTGAACACAGATTGATTCGACTAACTTTGATTTTAGTGTTAAGCAAAGTCCTCGCGGCAAACAGAACATTTTCCCTCGGTTTTTACAACCACCTCAGTAATCAATAGGTTGCGTTGAGTGAGGGCGTACTGTACATAGAAATGATTACCTCTTTTTTCTGGTGTATCTTTAACTAGATAACAACTCTTCTGCTTAGGCTCCCTTTTTTTCCCAGGTTTTTTTGATTTCTAGGAGAAGGTTTTTAAGAAATCAATTTTTCGGGAAACCCATTTAAATGTCTTTAAACAAACATGATGTAAATACAATCTGGAAATTGCGTCAAACACTTAGCCAACCTAAGTTCGTATTAAAACTTAATATAATATCATAAGTTCTTGATTCATAGGGCAAATATCAAAAGTTACATAAAATGATTCGAGTTCAATCACATCTATTCTAACTGCTGAAGATATTGATAATTGATTTTGTGCCTAATAGATTTAGCCTTAAATTGATTACTTAAATCAAGTAAAAAACTTGAAAAAAAAATATAATATTCATTCAAAAAACTATTTAAGTTCACATCTCTTCGAAGCTTAATCCTTCTGCTAACTTTAAGGGCTTTAAACTTTTTGTCCGAACAATGAAAGAGAGTGAGAGAGAGAGAGAGAGAGGGAAAACTTCCTGGCTGCTACTATTAATATATGGATCGACATCGCTAACCGATGATGCGTTTGTGCATTCTGAGAACTTTTGAAAACCGCTAAGCCATTTTTGGCTTTGGGGCCACACTTCCTTTCGATAGGGCGCTGTTGTGTGATCCTAAAAATCTCAAAAAAAAAAAAAAAAAACTCTCATTGATGATCCAATATCCCAAAGCTCCTTAGACCAAATAGTGCCGCTCGCGAACATTTCCAAGAAGCACACATAATTATTATTTATGCATACAAAATTAAACGGTGCGAAATATTTGCTCAAATATCGGCTCGTAGCTCGATGTGCTTATTTATCGAATTTCAAAGCTCGTTGATTCTTTTTGCCGAACGCTTTTGAGTGTGTGTTTGTGAATTTCGCCACGGCACTTAATACTAACTGGCCTAAACGAAAGTTGAATTAAATGCTCGTACGTGGCCTAAATTTCACTTTTGCTTTTAACTTAAGTTCTAGATGAAATCAAAAGTATTTCATCATTCAACAACAACAACAACAACTTTAAAATAATGAAAATTTGTATCAACAACAAAAGGTATTTAATTAATTAACGTAGACTGTGTGTTAACAAAAATCAGTAGATAGGCTAACTGCTGTTCGTGGCGATCGCCGTGACGCACAACAAACAATTAGAAAGTTAATAATAACGAGCTGCCATTTAATATTTAATGCCCGATCATAAATTTGTTAAATGTCAAATACTTAGTTAATTAAACACTTGGACGAGCCCTCGTAGGTGTCTGTTCCGACTAGTAGTAAGTACAACTGATAAGAGATATGCAAAACAGTTATCTGGTTTCGACTGAATATTCAATTGAAACAACAACAACAAACTGTTACGTACCTGTAATGAGTCAGTTGGTTATTTGGTAGGTCGGTGGTTGCCCCGACAGTTTTTTTTTTTTTTGTTTTTTATGTTGTTGTTGACTTTGCGGCTTTCGAAAACGACAAATCGACAAATGCCAGTCGCGTGCCTTGACGTCATTTGCCAATTAAATCAAAGGTCGCAATTCTATTGAAATTCATAGGGTTGTCAGCTAACCTACTTTCCTCCCTCTCTGTCTCTGTAATTAATTTTTCCACATAAGCAGTTAGAACATTTTGATTGCAATTTGACTTTTCAAAACGTCAGTGGAAATATTTTTAATATGCATTAAATTTTAAGAATTCTAGTGGGATTTTAATTTACCTTGTTTTTTTTTAAGTGTTATTTTTTATTGCGCCAAGCCGTGTTTTGAAAAACGTTGTGTAATTCTCAGTTGGGATTTAACTTGAATTTACTTTGATCTTAGATAAATATTAGCTAATAGTTTTGGATTACATCAGTTTGTGTTTTGTTGAGTTGAGTTTGTCATGGCGCTCGGTACTTTTTGTTGCGCTAGGTTAGGATTTTCCAAAGTGTGCTTCGTGCCTTAACGTGGCCCAGCATGTCTTGACCTGATAAAAGCAATATTGCGAAATAATGCTTCGGAGCTTTGACTTGATTGATAAGAAACACGCTTATATGCAGATAGCGTTCTTTCAATATCAACTTTTGATTGTCAGCAACTACTTTAACATAATTAACTCAAAACAAACAAACTTATTAATGATTTAAAGAATTTTTGTAATTAAAAGCAACTTAGTTAGTTTCAAATATTAATCACATTTGTATTAGGTTAGTAGTATAATTTTTCAATTATTCTTCTACTTTGAAAAAGTTCCCACATTAAAACATATATGTTCTGATTACCTTTATTAGATATTTATTCTTGTTATTTATGGCAAAAAATAGTTGCGTCAATATTTTGACTTTACTTTCTTTAACTCATGCAAATTGTTATTGTTTTGTTGAATCTATTATTATTTAATTGGCCAAAAATAACTTGCTATAAATACTTGTACAGTACGCCCTCGCTCAACGCAACCGAAAACAGGGTGAAAAATTGCTCTTTCATTTTATTTAAATTACTTATTTTTTAACTTGTTACAATTGATATTTTTCTGAGCAGCTTTTTGGCGAATATTAAGAATTTGATTGGACTTGCGTTTAACAAGGGTGACGTTGAGCGAGGTCGTACTGTAAGCTATCATAAAACAAAAATATTGGAATCTTTTTTATTAACATTATTATTATTATTATTGGAAAATTTTTTTAACTATTTCTTAATGGGAACATTAAGTAAAATGTTTTTAAAAATTAATTTTATGAAAAGAAGTTATTTTTTAATTCTTATTTTTTTTGGCTCTGCAAGGGTAACCATTCTTCGGCATTACGCATTTATCTCAAAGGTGCCAAATCTGTTTTTATTAAGGTTTCTTTCTTTCTTATTTTTATTATCATTTTGGCCATTGGATTCAGTGAGTCAAATTTTTTATTTTATTTATTTTTTTTTTTGATTTTATGATGAGTCTCGCAGATCGACGGCGGCGATCGACAGCTAATCAATTGAACATACATATATACATATACATATATATTTCTTTACTGGAAGCAACTTTGTTGCCAACGCAACTTTGCGAATGTTGTTGTTGTTGTTGGTGGTTGTTGTTGTTGTGTTCATTCATGCGTTGGACGCAACTACCTTCGCCAATTTGGGGCATTTTGTAGGTCAGGTTGGCAACATCGGTGACGTCATTTGCAGCAGCATCAGTTTGCGCGTGCAGATTTGGACATGTCTATGGTTTCTCACTCTCTATCTCTATCTGTATCTCTTTCTCGCTCTGTGGCGTCATCAGCATTGAACATGACGCATTGGGTTGAGATACTCTCGGGGGCAGTGTTACCAATGTTGCTGCTGCTGCTGCTGCTAGCTGATTATTAATTTTTCTTTTATATTATTTTTTTTTTTTTGCGTAGGTCGTGTTTAGCTTTAATTGGGTTATTAGGAAATTTGTAGTGCAAGCGTCGTTGTTTGCTTTTGCCATGGTTTTAATTAGGCAGGTGATTAACACGGCTCGCTGCGCGTTTATTGATCAAATGGCATGTAACTACAACACCTACAACATTCAAACTGTCGTTGTAGAGAGAGAGAGGGTTGAACAAAGCGGCTGATTCACAGCTGGTTGCGGGCGGAGGGCTGTGGGGCAATTGATAAGAAGGACAGCAGCCACGGTTTCGACAAAAAATGTTGACTAATTGATTTAATATCAATAAAATTGCGTTGCAACGTTGCCCACTTTTTCGCAACGGTTAGTTAATCCCTAGACCACCCACACGCCAACCCAGACAAACACCCCAAAAGAGCGAGAGAGATGTTGTTGTTCTGGGCTCCAAACCTAAACCTCGATTGTGTCATGTTTTGGCGCATGTTGGGGGCTCAATTATGCGTGGACACACACACATTTCCATTGCCATATCCATATCCATATCCATATTCCCCATATCTATATGCAAGTCCAGACTTAGTTTTGACTGCAGTTCAAGAACCTTTTGGGTAACACAAATAAATAAATGCAACTAATACAGTCTTTCTTGCCATTCGGCCACTCCAAAACAGTCTGTGGCTGTATCAAATTTGTTTAATTGTCTGAACGTCGTCGTCGGCTGCGGCGGCGGTGGCAACAGCAACAGCATCTTACCTCTTCTGCCTCGATCTTTGTAAATGCAACATCAACATGCAGTTTCAACTTCAACTGCAACTGCGTCGTCGACGTCTTTGGCCAGACATGGATTCTTCAACATTGTAAGCGCTTTTGCTGCGTTGGCAGCTTGTCAACTCTTCTGCACCTTCATCTGCACCGCATAGCCAACCCCACCCCCGCCCCCCTTCCCCGCCTTTCATCCCTTCGACTCATGCAGCTGGTTGTTACTGTGTGTTCCAGTTCTTGTGCTCCATTTGTTGTGCAAGTTGTTTGCGCTGTAAATCGATACATTTGCTTTGGCTACTTACAAAAGTCTGTCCGATCGGCCAACAACAACAACAACAACGACAACGACAACATCAAAGACTGACTCTTCAGTATGTCTTAAGTTGTATGGTTGTATGTATGTGTGTGTGTGTGTGTTTGATCTTCTTTTGGCTCACGAATGCGAGGCTGACGTGATATTTGTGCGGCTTTGACGGTGGCCATTGCATACTTACAACCAAAGCGGGACCAGCCCGAAGCCAACACACACACAAACACACACACAGAAGCGCAGCTTATAATGCTACTTCACTTTGTTAGCGAGGGTGGCACGTAAAGTTTGTTGTGGAGCATAAATATCACAAAATTCTCAGTGTAATAAAATTTCTTCTTATTCAGCCACTTTAGGGTCAAAGCAATATGATCTTGCATCATCGATCGCTGCCTCAATATCTAATAAGTAAGTTCTTCAAACTGCTTTAAAGTTGTGGCATCAAACAGCTGTTTGCCACACACCCCAGCCAACAAAGCAAAGCACAAAGACAAACTTGTTGCTCAAAACAGTAGGAAAAAGATACGAGATAGAGAGGGAGAGGGAGAGAGAGCGAGAGAAGAAATAGACCCGTTCTATTTACCCGCTTAGGCAGATCATTAGCCTTATTACATTGCCACATCAAATTACGACAAGTTGCAGCTGCAGACGCGTCGCCTGCAAACCGTAATAGTACTTAATATATATATATATATATAAAAAAAATAAAAAAGAACAGGCCAATGTCCAGCGACAATATCAACAACAACAACAACAACTACTGTGGGATCCCAGACTTGCTTAGAGACTTATTGGCAGATTGAGCTGATGATGAACTGAACCGAACCCGAACCACAACGTAGGCGGCGGCTGTTGCTGTTGCTGCTGCTGCTGAGTCAAACAGTTTCCCTAGAGAACAAAAAAAAAAGAAGAGTTGTGGTAAACGTCAAAGTCAAAGCCGCCCCAACCGCTCGCCGCACTCCGCTCTGATTTCTGGGTCATATTTTTTTTTTTTGGCCCAACTTAAAAGTGCCAATTTGAGTGCCACACTGTGACATTTGAAGCCGCCGACGCAGCCGCCGCCGTTGCAACAACAACAACAGCAACAACAACAAGGCATATTACTAGTTGAGGCACGACATGGTCAGGTTGTTTTAACAGCAAAGCCCAGAAACGAAGTTTTCATTTTTATGACCTGCCCCGTATGTATAATAAACTTGTTGCGTACAGAATATACACATACATACATACTTATTTACATATTTTGTTACTTGGTTCTTTTTTGTTGTTGTTTGTTGTTGTTTGTGTTCAGTTTTTTGTTTTTGCTGTCTTGGCTTTGGGTCTTGACTCTGACTCTGGCTGTGGGTCTGGGTCTGGGCGTACGTGTACGTGAAGAATCTTGAATTGCAATTTCAATAACGAGACACGAAACACTTTCAAGTCAAACAGTTAGCGTTCGCTAAGCAACACCGATTCCGATTCCGATTCCACTTGCACTTGAATGCAAAACCCGAAAGTCAAAGCGCGGCAAAAACTTCAGTTCACTTTCAACTTTCAACTCGAAAGTTAATTCGATAATATTTTTATTTTACGGAATTAAAATTTAATGCTGAGCTCTTGATACAGGTGATAAGTTTTTTATTAAAAATTTACAAAAAGAATATATAAAAATAGTTAAATAAATTATAAAATCATTTGACGCTTGTGAGAATCTTTTTTCAAAACAAAGACTTTAAGAATATCTTAAATATGTTTACAGCTAGATATAAACATATTGTTGGCTATATAAGATGGTGAAAACCGGCAATTGGAATGCTTGAACACTTTAACTACACACAACAATTGCTCATCAATTGCTTTACACTTGAACTGACCCACACAAACGAAATGATATTGTTTATTCTCAAATTCTGAAAAAGAAACGCAAGGAAATGTGCGAAATGGTTTTTTTTCTCAATATTTTTGTTTGTAAATTTTTGGCAATTTTTGTGAAATGACGGCGCTGGCATGCCAAAAAAAAGCAACAAAAAAATCAAAACGGAAGTGTTTGCATGATGTGTAAGAGAGACTCAAGAGAAAACTTAAATTCAGATGCGATGAGTTTGACTCTAAAATTGGGCACTCGGCTCAGCTCAGCAACTTCAAGCCTTGAAAATTAATAGAGAGATATTCGCAATAAGTTTAAATTATTAAAATTCACTTAATGCCAGCATTGTCATCGATTGCTTTGCGTTTGGGTTTTTGGTTAATTATGAAAATGTTGCTGCTGCAGGTGACTCACAAAGCAACCTGTGGATGCAACCGCGCGCTCTTTGCGGCTGGGTGTCAACAATCATAAAGCCAAGGCGCACGCGACAACTGTTGACACATTAGATAGAGTATAAAGAACGGGATATGATATAACATTGGCACGCGATTAAAAATCGCGCACACTTTATCAATTAGTCATCGCTGGCAATTCTCTCTGTCTCTGTCTTTGGTCAATTTAGCTGTATTTTGGAATGCAAATGTGTGTTGTTTGTCGAGTGATAAGGCAACGTTTTCAATTATATCGACAAATGCTAATAATAACAATAATCAGGCAAATCGTCAAATATAATTCAGAGGCATTAAGGGGTGCGATTTGTTTCGCATTAAATGTCAACAATATACAAACATCAGACAGATAATAACATTGGCAATTAATGCGAATTTGCAATTGGCTGTCATACGCCTACGTCACAACACACACACACACGCACTCAAACATACGTCACTGTTGGTTGTTGCCCTAGCAATAAATATAGAGAGCATATATAAATCGCCCAACACTTAATTTGACTATTTGCCATTTGCCATGTAGTACTACCTTCAGTTGACTTTATGGCACCACCGCCAACACCTTCCCCTTCCATGCCTCACCTCACTAATCGTTACAGACCAGTGACTCAACGTCCGACTATTTGCTATATCACCTCAATGGGCGTCCGTCGATTGTCACAACATATCAACTGTTATATTAATAGATTATTTACTTATATATACGATGGTGAGCCGTGTTACCTTTTTGTTTTTTTTTTTTGGCTCAAAGCGTGTCTCACAAAATCACGCCTTTCTTTTCTTTTTGTTTTTTTTTTTTTTTTTTGTTAAAGCAGACAGCACTTAGAAAATATATTAATTGATTAGGTCGAAAACAGCCGAAAATTCAGACAAATTGTTTAATTATTAAAGATTATTTTTTATTGCTATTTTAAGTATAAATTTTCTTATATTTAAAAGTGTTTTCTTGAAAATTGTCATAGAATCCTTTTATTATAACTTTTCTTTAGTAGTGAATACTATAAATTCAATATCCTTTAAGAGGCTTTTCTGCGAAATTCCTTTACAGTGTTACTTATTAATATTTTACTTAACATTAAGCATAAATTTGATAGATTTTTCTGGGCTAGTCCTGAAGTTTTTTTCTTATGTACAGAATAAAGTTTGCCTCTACAATTTAATTTATTTTATATATATTTTTTTTTTTATACAATAAAAAACCCGAGACAATATTTGTAGTCAGTTTAACCGCATCCTTGCAACCTTGCCCCCAACATTTTGGCAGTTCCATTCTCGATTTAATGCTAACTCGTTGGGAAATCGTTTCAAATTGGAGTGTAATTCAAATACTTATATTTTATTAATAATTGTTGTTAGCTTCTACAGACAATTAACTTAATAATTGTTTTACAGCATATTATTAATATTTTACAACATTTATCTGTCTGTTTTCTGTTAAGAAATTCATTTCAATTCAGCTACAATTGATAGCATTATCATTTTGCTCAAATCCATCAATAAGTGTGCTTTAAAAAAATGATTTCTTATCTTAGTTTTATTTAATATGATTTTAATTATTTAATAGTATTAATCGAGCTTTTAAAATTGAATTATGAAAAGTTTTCCGTAAAGCTTTTAACTGTTCAATTGTTAACGCTTATCAATGCCGCTTCATAAGCGAAAGTGATTTCAAAATTACTTCTAACACATTTAGGCGATATCGGTCAAAGCTAGTTATCTTACCTTACTAAAATGGGGGCGTTGGCGTGGAGCTTTTCGTACAGCACGCTTCCCAATTTCGATTTGAACATTGGACTTCAAGTGCTCGTGTCAAAAATCCCAAAAATAGTGTCATATAATTATTCTTAGCAATTACGATTAAGTCTATAAAAGGCGGATGTACTTTGTGGTATTAGGGCTCAAAAAAGAAGATTACACTAAGAGAATTAATAAAAAAAAAGTTAGGTTGGTTGTTTATGTTATGTATATGATTAATTACTTTATTATACTAATTGAAATGTCAACCAAATAAATATACATATTTTTTTTATTTATCCTGCTAAATTTAAAGGTTTTGTGGCTATTTAAATAAATATTATCACAATTTGTTCTCATGATTGAACCATAACTGGCGACTTCAGTTGCCATAAGGCCAGCCTTCTAGCCAGTTGCAGTGCGAGTTTTTAACTCTAATTTGGATATGCTTTATATAGAATATATATATTTATAAAGCTGCCAACTCGAGAATATTTATTAGTTATATTATTTGTTCTAAACACATTTTTTAAATTACTTTTGAATAAACTGCAATGAAAACAAATAAGTTTTTGTCAATATTAAATCTTAACTTGAATACAATTGTATCTCAAATATAATTACAGAATTCAAAGCATATATCGATGATTTAAATGAATGATGAGTGCAACTCCAAGTTGTTTTAATATGACTCAAAAGACGTGTAAATGCAATTAATTAATTATAATGAAGTTTATACAGTTACAATATGTATTAGGAATGTGGCTCGATCGAAGTCATTGACGTAATGTTTGTGAATGATAAGGTAGGCAAAGGAGTATAAGAAGTATACATAAGTAAGTGCTGACACCATTGAACTGGAAAAAAGTTCCCCCTTATATTGGCATACAGCAATGGGTAGGTGCGAAGGGTTGTGTATTTGAGATGGCGGAGGTGTATGTTTAATTGTCATAAAATCGCGATACGACATCATTATGTAGAAAATATTATAAAAAAAAAAAAAACAAATGAAAATAAATTTTGGCTAACAGAAGGTGTTGTTTGGTTGGGGTTGATTGGTGGCAGCAGGGTGCACGGCGCACGGGGTGGGGGCATGGAAAAGAAATCAAATCAAATAATAATTATAAGTGTGTGTCGCCAAATTCGAATGCGATTCTTTCGCACCATGGAATTGACGTCTGCTGCTTCGTTGTTGTTGTCGCTGGTGACAATATTGACGCCGACTGCGACTTCGTTAGCGATAAGAGAAAATACAGCAGCGGCCAATTGGAGACCATATCGAACTATCAATGAACACCAGCAAAGGCAGCGCAGTCAACGTTAACGTCGTCAACGTCGTCTGCGTTTGCGTCTGGGACTGCCTCACAGGCAGCACGGCGATTTTCGTATAAATATAAATTGATACGGCATGCTGAAAACATGAATCAGTCTCGTTTAGACGCACGCCAATGATAATCGTCGGCTCGCGAAACAAGCTAAAACTTTAACTTTTACCTTTAACACATACAACACATTCACACATTTCCACTTGACTTGTACTTAAACAAAATTGTTAGCGCAATACATAAACAACGACGACAACAACAACAAAAAAAGAGAGAGAACACAATAAACAATCAATCTTTGTACGTGTGTGTGTGTGTGTGAGCGTACTTCCCCAACACACACAGCAGTGCATGAGAGTACGCCATAAACAGTATTATTAAACGTTAAGGTTGATATTTTTTTAATTTTTTCTTAAAAAAAAAACCTTTGAACCATTAAAATTCGTAGCCGAAAAATCCACAGCCAAGTGACTACAACAAAAATGTGCCATACAAGTAAGTAACCGTTTTTTTTTTCTCGTTTTTTTCTCAGTCAACAAAGAGTACAAAGTTCTCAAATATCGAATAGGCCAAGTGCATCGCCACACCCGCAATAAAATCAAATAGAAACCGCAAAGAAACTCAGCAAAAAATCTATCAAAAAAAAGCTAACAGAGCGCTTAGCCATAAATTTATTGCAATACAATTTATTTCAAAACCAAAGTTAGAAAAAAGCAACAAAAAAAGAAAGAAAGAAAGACAAAACACCAACTGAGATGTCGAGCAACAAGCTTTAAATATTAAAAAAAACTATAGAAAACTTAGCAGCAATAGAAATAATTATTAAATCTCTTTGGCTCTAATTCAATCAATCAATCGAAACGCTCAATCAATTCCACATATTATTCTAACATTATTTTCTTACCAGCTTTATTAGCTTCCAATAAGCAACAGAATAATCATAACAACATTTGATTTTTGCCAACTTATTCCAAACAACATCGAAATTCGAATAACTTAATTATTTAAATTTAAAATTTGACCCAGAACTTAACACTCATCAATCGATTTGCGATCAGTTTGTTTGCTCAAAAAAAGAAAAAAAATTAATAAACCATTCAAATATTTATCGCCAACAGCAGCAGCAGCAGCAACAACACAATTGTTGTTGTTATCGAATTGCGCAAAAGTCGCTGACCTACGACAACAACAAATATGTTTGTGTGTGTGGCTTCTCGTTATTGTTGTTGTTGTTGCTGTTGTTGCTGTCAGCTAGCTAGCTAGAGCTTGGGCACTGGCAGGCCGGCCGGCATGGCACACGATCGCCGCGCCTGGTTTTTGAATGAATTTGTATATTGTATGAATTATTCATACGACGCGTTGCCCCGCGGCAACAATGACGTCGCTATCGCTCTCCCAACTAGTCTGTCTGGTCAGCGTCTGCTGCTGCCGCTGCTGCTGCCAGCAAATATCTCAAAGCACATCATCAGAAAGAAAAGAAAAACCCAAAATACTCGTACGTATGAGTAATCAAAAAACATAAAAATTTCTTGTGAAATTCATGCGAAACACAACGATGACAAAGCCAGCCAAACGGCATTTCAATAAACTTAACAAAAATTGATAAATTGTGCTCAATTGATTTTGGTTTTGGTTTTGAACGAAATCAAGCGCAAGTAGATGCGACTACTAGTTGCTCTCTTGCGCCAAATGGGTTTGGTGCTTATCACTCTCTCTCTCGCTCTCTTACACTCAATTGCGAGTTGAGTCTTAAAGTGAGTGCATTTTTTTTTTGGTTTGTTTTGTTTTGTACAAAGTATTCGATTGCGAGTGCGCAACTGGCCAGTTGTTGAGCAGACGCCGTTGAGCGTGCACGCATTTAACAAGTTAACAAGTTTGCTTTTAGGCCAAGTTCAGTGTTTTTGTTTTTTTTTCCATGTCCAACGGTAAATGATTTGATAAAACTGACAACAACAACAAAACTCAACTTATTAACGTTTAATTTTGCGAATTTTGTTTTCGTTTCAACAGCCAAGCATTGCCAAAACCAGCAAACACAATACAGCCAAAGCGCCAGCAGCAGCAGCCGCAGCAACAGAAGCAATCAACAAAACAATTGCAGTTGCAGTTGCAGTTACAGTTGCAACATCAACAGAATTTACAGCTATGCGCTCATAATGGCGCTGGCTGCATTTTTGCTGCCATTAACAAACGCCAGACATTTGGGTATTGCCTACAATGATAATGTCGACAGTAGCAGTGCCAGTTCCAATTCCGATTCGGACTCATCATTGCCTGCCTGGCACGCAAATCCATTCAATGGTCTTGTTCAAAGTAATGGAATCGATGCCAGCTATGACAGCGACAGCAACAGCAGCGACAGCGATTCAAGTAGCAGCA
This sequence comes from Scaptomyza polygonia, assembly GCA_035044585.1. NCBI lineage: Eukaryota > Metazoa > Arthropoda > Insecta > Diptera > Drosophilidae > Scaptomyza > Scaptomyza polygonia. The sequence goes on along the minus strand of JAWNNU010001403.1, from coordinate 273,020 downwards.
GCAGCAGCAGTGGCAGTGGCAGTGGCAGTGGCAGCATTGAAGCTGAGAGTGAGAGCAGTTTGGAGGAGATAACGCAGGCAGCGGTGCATGCCGCATTGCGTGAATTGCAACGTCAGCAAATCAGACATCGACGCAGTCACGATCTCAAATTCTTCAAGAATCATTTCAATGCCGCCAATGCAGCACCCGAATGGGAGAATCCTTGCGGCGGCGTCTATCAGCCCGAACAGCATCAGCCCGTCGAAACAGATACCTCAACGAAGGCCAACAAGCGCAAGGTAAGGATCCAAGAATTTACATTTCTAATTTAGTTTTTATATATATATATATATATATTTTTTATTTTTTTGTCATTTTGCAGCATCTTTATTTGGTAACATTGAAGAATAATACGATGCGGGAATATGGTTATATGCGGGATAATGTTAATTTGGAGTATGATGATATTGAGCCTTGGCAGCGCGAGTATAAGTTCCTGCCGAACATGTCGCGGCCCACAAATGCGGTAAGTGTGGCAAGCTCATTTGCAATGCGGTTCGATGTTGCACATTGTTGCACATTGATCGATCGTTTTTTGAAGCGTTTGGACCGGCTCCGCCCTGGGCGGCTTAGACCAGTTTCCTCAACGCTTGCCCTTCGCTCTCTTTCGTACAATGTACTTAATTGTTGTTTCTCTCTCTCTTTCTCTTTCTCTTTCATTTCGTTTAACAGGTTAAATTGAAGACTTGGTACCGCAACATGCAGACATTTGTTGGCAGCTTTGCGTATTTGGGCAAGGCCCAGTACAAATATCACAAAGATCATCAATTGGCGCTGGATCGCAGCACAGAAGAGCTCCATGAGCTGCTGGAGAGTGCACGTCGTGTGCTGTGCGAAATCGAGACGACCATCAACTCATCCTATCCGAACAGCAATGGCGCCAAATTGAGCACGGTCAGCAAGGCAGCCATGCTGGAACGCCTCAAGTTCTATACGCCAGTCGATGGCACCAAGGAAGTGGATCGGCGTGATCTCAAGTTTAGCAAGCAGCTCTACTACCAATATCTGGACAATATGTGGAAAACCTTGCATCGTACGTTGCGCAAGCACAGCAGGAATAGCAAGGAGCGTCGACAGCGTGCAACTGCAAGCAGACTCAACTCCATTTCCAACGCCAATGCCAATGCCGATTCTGGCACAAACTTTAGTTCAAGGCAACATTTTAGCATGGAGAGTTTGGAAAGTTCAGCGGCAGCAGCAGAGCGTAATGTTGGCTGCTCAAACTCGACCGAATGTTGAGCAGAGATAGAAATAGAGAGTGACAGAAATATAGAGAGAGACAGAGAAAGCGATAGAAGCTTTTAGCCAGTATTAGCGCCGTGTGCTTTTTAAAAAGTATCTCAATGTTGCAGTTGTAGAAGCTAAGCGCCAAAGCCAAAAACAAAACAAAACAAAACAAAAACAACCACAATGACGAATTTGTCAAATGCCATTTTAGAATTTAATGATACCCCCTTTCCCAACCCTTCTCCCATATACACAAACAAACATACATATATGTATTAATAATTTATTTATTTATTTATCAATTATTTATGCTAGTTGTATTAAGTATTATTTATATCGAATTATGATCATCACAAAATATCCCTTGAGCGTTACACACACACATAAACATACACATACACAAAAGTATTTAATTTATTATATTCAATGTGACAAATGAGCATTTTCTGTAAATATCTAAGTCTTTATTTAATAATTTATTGCCTTAACTTAAGAATTCCAATTAATTTATTTATCGATTAATGCACAAAACAATTTTTTTTTTAATATTTTTTTATTTATTGTGAGCGAAAAAAGCAAAACAGAAAAGTGAAACACAAAAATACACTGTGATTTATTTTAAGTAATTCCCATTTTTTTAATAGCTCTTAGTGATAATTAAAAACTAAAAAATCAAAAATTAAAAATTGAAAACTGTTCATTATGCAAATATTTATGCAAACACTGTAACAGAAAACAACAACAAACAAAGCAAAAATGCTTAAAATATATTTTAAAAAAAGTATATAAAAAGTAAAAAATTATCTTAATATCTATATATAAAGACATTAAAACATATATACACACAAACAAGTGTTAAAATTCAAACGTAATCAAAGGCAAATACATTGATAGCATACAAAGTTTAAAATGATTTTAGACCTTAAAAATATATATACGTATATATCTAAAATATTTAAATGCATAAACTTTAGTCCATTAATATCGTCTCAAATTGATCTTGAAATTCTGTCGATATATCAATCTCTCTAAAAACAATATAATATTTATTGTGTCATTTTAAAGTTCAAACTACTTAATAAAATATTTGTATCGCAAAAAATTCAAAAAGGTTCGAATCAATTCTTTAAATCTGAGGCTTGAAATTATTGATATAGTTTCCGTAAGCCTTTTGCGGCTTCGCGAACAGTTCCGGTCTCAATTTAGTGCTATTAGTGATAACTGCAGTGTTTTAACAATTGAATTTTGATATCAAAATTGCCGCTTTTGGTCATGTGGATGTTTCCGTTTCTACTTGACGCGGGAAGCGAACAAAATAAAACTACAAACTGTTAAATCGAGAGTTAAGTATTTGCCGAATTGGAGGAAGTCACACGTCCGCAATGCGACGTTATCTTTATCGGGCAAATAAGTGCTGAGCTGATGAGGTGAATCGATTCGCCGAACGAGCTATTCATGCGCCAAGTATTTTACTTATTTTATTTGCAAACAATCGAACACTAAGCATCTCGAGTGTGTATATTACGCCTTGGATTCAAATGGAAGTTGTCATAGGTCCGTTATAGCAGACAAGACACTCTGCCTTGACACATTGCTCATTCGTCGCGTAGGTTCGTGTAATCACCCAGTGAGCCAGCTAGCAAAGACACACAACAAAGCACAGCTATGCTGCAGCGTAGACACAGGCCACCTGTTGCAGCTTAAATTTGAAGCATACTTTTTGGCTGAGCTTTGAAATTGGTCTTTGCTCACTTTTCGAGTGTCATGGCTAAGCTTTATGGTTTTGTTCAAGTTTGGCTTCTCAAAGACACAAACCAATAAACGAAAGCGTTGTGCTTATTGCATGTTATTTAACATTTCCCAACGCTACACAAATTTCCCCGTTCTGCAATGATCCATGTTAATCAGATTAAATAATTCCTTGTATGTGCTACTTGTTCATCATGTGCATCACGTACCCACGAGGGTGTATACCCACGCAAAATATATATGTATGTGTAATTATGTATTGTGTAAATATGCACTTTCATAGCCATATTTTTCCATTGTATTTTTCTTGTTTGCATTCGCCTACGTGCAAATACATACATAACGTTAAATTAATTTGATTCTTATTTATTTTGGCTTTTTAAATTACTGATCAATATTAATTGTTATTTGTTGTTGTAATGTTTGATTTCATTTGATACTATAACATATTTTAACTTCATTGTGGTTATTAAATGGCTGCCTTTATTTTTGGTGTGTGACTTTTTTGACATTTGTAATTAAGTTTTTAATTAGTGATTTATGAAGAAAAAATTGTTGCTCTGCAAGTTTATCATTTTCAATGGAATACAGTTTCGTTATTAGTAGCACAAAAGCACAAACAGTTCTCAGAATTAAAATCTAATAAAATCCGTTTTCATTTCAACAAATATACGAGCTCAACAGTCACCTGTTTATCATTAAAAAGTTTATAATTAAAAAATAAGAGCAGCATATAGCAGCAAACGAAAGATAATACTTGATGCGTGCGTGTGTGTGAGTGTTTGCTTGTGGGTGCATGTATATCACAATGCAAAATGGTAGGAAACAACCAACCCAAGAAAAAACCAATGACAACCACAGAAAGCACACACAAAGAGAAAAATGCCAACAATTAATTGCAGTTCTGTCCTTTTCCCCAAAAAACCTGGTAGCCATGACAGCAGCTTCATAAAAGGCAAATGCTGCTCTATGATATCTCTGCTCACCCCACCCCACCCCAACCTCACCCAACTCAAAAATCCCGTTTCTCTCTCTCGCTCTCTCTCTCTCTCGTTGTGTATATCTTACCTTGCCAATATGCTGCATCTACTGACGCATCCTTCGATGCATTCATTTATGCTTTATACACTCTTGCTGGACATATTAGTTTCTTTGGCTCTGGCCCCAACGGCCGTACATGGGGCGAGTACATTTTGTGTCTGTTGCTGCTGCTGCTGCTAATTTTGCTTTTGCTATTTGCTTTTTGCTGTGCTGCACGACGACTGCAACTGAAACTCAAACTCGTTTGGTGCAGGCTACGCTCTAATTGTAATTACGTTGAAGCCTAAGATGTACAGTTGGCTCCAATTAGTAGCCCTTTGCTTTAAAATTCGTTTATTAAGTTTCCAATCGAGTCGATCCCAAATGAAATCATCATCAATTATAGTATAGTTAGTATGTGTTGATTCGCTCGACACATAATTCTTGTTATTAAAAACAATTCAAACCAAATTTGTCTTTGACCAATCAATGCAGATTCATATCTTAATTATAAAACAGTGAATTGATTGAATGCTTTTTAATAGTCAGCTTCGCTTGTGCAACAAAATTCAACTTAAACAAGGCATTGTCAACTATTTCACACTTTTTGCGAAACTTTTCTACTTGCCAGTTATAGGGTATCCAAATTGCATTTGTACTTGTCCAAGAAGTAGCAAAATCAAATAAAACAATTTTTATGGAAAATCATTTTGCAAGCAGCCAAAGGCTTCACTAACAAAAGGGTGGGTGGGCCGAGTGCGTGTGGCGTGTGCAAAATTGCAAAATATTGTGTTTACGCTTCATTTTCCAGGAAGAATTCATCAATTTTTTCTGTAGTGCAGCAAAGGCACAAACAAGCAGCACTACAGCTACAGTCCACTGATAGGTTTTCCAATGAATTTCGTTGTTGTTGTTGTTGTGAAAAAAGCATACAATAATTTTTGTATTCAAGGTACAATTTGTGCTTGTTAACGCCCATACAATATTGCGTTTTTTCATATCCAACAAGTGCGGCATTTCACACTAATTATGATTTTCAAATTAGATTACTGAATTCGAAAAACATATTTTTCGTTCATTTATTCGCACTTGTACAATATATATATATATATATATATTTTTGCATTTCCACAACATCAAAGGCATACAAAACGAATCGAGAGGCAGCAAAAACAGCAGCAACAGCATCAACAACAGCATCAACAACAGCATCGGCAGCAAAACATGCAAACAGAAAGTTTTACTCTTGCTAATGAATCAAGTTGGAATGAAGTTGCAATCCGCTTGGCAATCGGTACAGTTTGAATGGAGTTCTGCAAATTGTCAGATGAGAAAACAATTTTTTTTTTTTTTTCAAAGATATTAAGCTTTCATACCACTCCCAACCAGACTTTCACCACTTCACTTTGAAAGTTGAATGCAGCACAGGAAGTGAGTGTCCAAGTGCTATGGTCAAAGTAAATGTCAAGAGGCTGGTTGGCTGGTTGGCAGTTTGGCAGGTAGTGTCCGTTTGGCAGGGCTAGGGACGCTGAGGGGGTGGATGCGTTGTTTTAGCATAGGGTAAGATAGTTAGGGTTTTTATAAAAAAAACCACAACAACAACAGCAGCAAAACAAGCATCAGATAGAATATTTATCTGACAAGTTTCTTTCTCGCTCGCTTCCTTTGTGTTTTCTTCTTGACACTTTTCACTTGCAGCAGACACCCCAAAGGATAACAAGAACTGCATCTTGCCTCCCTACGTAGCAACGCTGCTCGTTGCTTCTTCTTATGATTATAATATGGTAACGATGATGACACGCAATGCTGCCCTTTTTCATATTTTTTATACTCTGATCGGTTTTGTGGTACGTTTGTCATAGTGAAACTTTGCTAATAACTTGCGTATGTATCTGCGTTGAACAAAGTGTCTAGATTGGAAAGCTTTGTCCATTGGGAAATCGATAACATGTCGATACAACTCGAGGTACACTGAAAAAAGCAAATATACTTAAATTGAGTATTCGCAATTCTAGAATTTTGAACCTAATTAAAGTTTAAAGATAACTTAAATCAATAACAAACAAACTTCCGAAACTGTACTTGAGTAAAGAACGACATTCTTGGTTTAAGTAATTCCTAACTTAGTAAAAAAAGAAGTTCGAAATATTTTTTAAGCTTTAAGCACGAAATACTTGATGATTTATATCAGTCTAGGCAATCTAGGATTTAAGAACACATATTTGAACTGCTAGAATCACCAAGTTTTGTTAAAAGATAGTTGATTATTTTCCCCAAAACTCTGCATCAAAAGTTTGGATGCCCCGCTAGCCTTAATCACCGTCTTTTTAAATCGTAATTCCCCATATCATCCACAATTAATAAGCTGCAGTTACGTAACTTGGTAACCAACCCTGCCACCCACATGCAACCCGTTTGCAAGCGTGTCTTTTAGGACCCCTACTTTTTTTTACTCGATCCCAAAGGTAAATCGTATATTATGTTTGTGCAATGGCCGTCATGGTGTCTTTTTTCCACAGCCTTCAAGCAAGAGATTTGAAACTTTCCAAATATCTTTTTGTTTGGCCGGGATAGATAAAGTGTCAAGATAGGGCTTATCCGATAACTGAGGGGCTAGGAAATTGATAAATTCGATAGCTCAAAATTGATAAATTCACCTATTTCGAACATCCTTACAGCTAGAACTAAAAAATTTTCTGAGAAAATAGCTGCTAGTAACTCCCAAATAACTGCATCAAAAATGTTGGGTCCATGCCTACCCATTCCGAGATTGTACATTAGAAACGCCTATACCTTCCACAGTTTTTAAGTTAGAGCCACCAAATTTTGTGTCAAGCTAGCTGATAACGAATCCCAAAGATCTGCGGAAAATACTTGGATATAACACCCACCCATATCTTGGCAACCACGCCTCTTTTACTGATTTTAATACAGGTAAAAGAGTATAGCGCAGTCGGTTCGGGTCGGACAGCAAATTTTTCACATGACTTTTGTTGTTGCTATGCTCTTAGTTGTTTGCCGTGCGCTCTTCTAAAGCTTTCAGCTTTCAGCTGATTGGCGCAAGGGAGGAGGAAAGTGAATGGTGTGAAAAGGGGGTAAAACGGGTATCGCTGGCATCGTGGGCGCCATTAAAACTAACGACGCGGCGTCATTTTAATGAATATCAGGTTAATGAATATTTTATAAAAAAAAACCGAGAAGCGACAAAAAAAATAATGCTGATCCACCTGATGCTGTATCCCCCCCTCCACCACCGCCATTTAGCATGCAAAAATGTGCAAAAACTGCAGATACATGTATCTAGCTATGTGTGTGTGTGTGTGTGTGTGTGTATGATTGTATCTGAAGGGTCGTTTGCTGGATGTTAGTTTGCTGATACTGGTATACTGATACGGGTACAAAAGCGGGTTGCACAACTGGTCAGCAAATTGGGCTTTAAGCCAGCTCAGAGAACACTGCAGCAGTACAACAGCTTTAGTTTTTATGGCTTTTGTCGTCGTCGTCGTCGTCGTCAACGTTCTCTCCTTTGCTATGGTCGAGTTTATTTTTTTTGTTTAGGGGCTGCACTCAATAAAAATTGCATTGCATAGCAAAATGGGAGACGGTCGGTGAGGGGGGGGGGGGGGGGGGGAGACACGTAGTTTAATTTAGCTTACTTCGTGAATGAGCACAATTGAAATGAATAGAAAATAGCTTGACAAAAGCGAAATCACAATAAGAAACAAGTCCAAAAAATAACGTTGCAGTCAAAGTCGAAGTCGAAGTCCTTCGTTTCAAAGCTCAAATTCAAACTCAAATCCAGCTAACATTGTGCAAGTGTCACATACACGCTTAAGGGGTGGGTTGCGGCGGGGAATAGGAGCGGTTAGAGTGTGTCAGTCACATCATTTTGACCACGATACGTGCGTGTGTGTGTGTGCAACTGACAAATTGAGCGTGGGCGACAAAATGACGACCTGGGATCCGAAACCGAGGCAACAACAATCCCGCCGCACTTAACTGTTGTATGTGCAACAGGATCTGCAACAAGCATACAACAAATATAGGTGAGGGTAGTGGGTAGCTGACAACGGCCCTGAGGCGCATTTACATGCGAATGTGCTAAGCTCGCTAAATTATGCACATAAACGCCGCAAACTGAACTGAGCTCGCCTCACTTAAGTACCCTAAACAACTATCAGCCCACAAACGCTCACCCACATACATAAATAAATAAATGTACACAAACCATATTTGAAACACCCACATACGACCCGTTGGCCAGAGCTTAAGTTTAATCCTGTTAATGAGTTGTGTTTTTTTATGTGTGCTTTTTTTTCGTAGCAGTATTATTTGCCCTGCCATTCAGGTAGGATTACGTAAATTGCAATTGCAAAAGCTTTTGAAAACTGTGCAGAGCCATAAATAAACAGTTGACATTTCCAGACACCTTCATAATAATATATTTATTAATAAAAATAATGCAAGGCAATCTTTAGCCTCGCACGTTTTATTTGATGCTCAAAGTAAGCCGCACAAAGCAATTAGATATTGTAAACAATATAATACAAGGTTAATGTCTATTTATAAACATGCCAATGAATGGCTAATTAGTAAGTTAGTTGAGTAAGCTTTTAGCTTTTAATGTCCAAATGCGATAAGCTAAACTTACCTCCAGTAGGTTTCACATCGCTTAAGAATATGAATATGAATTCAATATTAACTGAATTGCTATTCGATATCGTTTTTTATAAAGGATATTCATCAAAGTTTTGGCTCCTTTCAAGCTTAGTTCAACTTTATTGTTGTTAACAATTGTGTTTTGGACTTCTGATGCGTGTTGAATATATAAGTGTTAAACGGTATAAATACAATTGCTGTAGCAAATGGTAACAATAAATATGAAACTAGCTCAATCAATACTTAATAGGCTATAAATAAATGCGAATATCACTCTAAGAAATCGCTTTTCAACGAAAACTTGTGAAAGGCATCGCTGATAATCGGCATGGTCAATTGATCAGCTTGGGGCTCCAGTTGGAGCAGCTCATCAATGGCATAGCGCTTGACGTTATTGTCGCGCGGAGCCTCGATATGCAGATCTTCCGGAACTCGTATAACATCACTGATCGGAGTTGGCAGCAAGGCGCAATTGTTGAAGGCGCGATATATGGAACGGGCATGGACTAGATTGCCACGACGCGTCTCCGTTTCACTTATTCCATGCACATTGCTCGACGGCATAGCTGTGGTCGGCGGTAGCGTTTCCATAATAACCTCGACTTGCTCATCTTTCGGTAAGCCAGCCATGGTATTTTCCATGGTATTTTCCTTGTTGGCTCTGGCTCCTGTCTCGAGAGCCTTGGCCTTGCAGCGCTCATCCCACTGCTTGTTTGTTGGTATATAACGCTTTGGCATCGAAGACTTTGGCTCTTCATTATCCTGAAGCATTAGCGCCTTTATTTTATCTGCCACCTCCTGCTCAGCAGCCATTTGCTGATCCCGCAGCGTTAGCTGGTTGCGCTCGGGCTTGGTGTTGCGCCAACGCTCCACCTGAGGGCGCTCATCCGGTTTATAAACGTTGGCCTCACGACTGGGTTGATCTGTGCTACGTGGCATGGCTAGTGGATCACGCATGCGACGCTGATCATCCAACTTGATGGCATCCACGGGCGCCTTGCGGTCCCGCGCACGCCAATTGTCAGGCTGGCCCTTGTTCGGGTTTTGGTCAAACAAGGGGTTCTTAACAATCGGACGCAGCCAGCCAGTGGATTTCGCAGTGTTCATATCACAGCTTGTTGGCACTGCAATGCGATGGGCTAGGCAACACTTTATGTTTTGGTTATTTTCTTTTACTACTCACCCGAATCGCAAGGAGTCTTTTCATGCATGCGCTTTGGAAAGCCCTTCCAGGGCAGCACCAGCTTTGGTTCCTTTGGCTTACGCCCAATGTTGTCAGCGTAAGGCGGCTCGTCGTTGCATGGCATGTCCGCTTCCATGTCGGAGCGTGGCACAAAAACGTTTGCATTAATGTTGAGTATCGGCACAGAAGATGCAACAGCTGCATAGCTTTTTGTGCCGTTGTCCGGAGTCAGCTGCTCGGGCGTTGCCTCTTTCTCAGAGACTTCGGGAATATCGTTAACGTTCTCCATGGCAAAAAACAATAGCTAATAACTTTTAGGTTTTTGGTTAATAATATAACTGAAAACGTAACCTAAAACAAATTCGACAGCAAAGGAAAAAACGAAAATAGAAAATCAAACGAATGAAATGACATTCAACACTGATTGACAGTTAAGTGTAGGCCTACTTCCAACTGCGTAAAAAGTTTATTTATTTTTTTTTTATCTCTTCACACAAATTGTACTTTAATCATGTAGCTTAGAAGTTATTTTATCTGAAAGGTGCATAAGAAAATTCAAAATCGTTTCATTATACAGCCAATCTTACTGTATATATAAGTATGTACATAATATATCTTTGATGTGATGACTGATGATTGCATTTAAATCTATCAAAGCATATTTTTATGTCCTTAAAAACAGCAACAAAAGAAAATACTGTGATAAACAAGCTTAATTACTACATGAACAAGTTTGCGGCTCGACTCGTAAATAATATTGAAAGATGCTATTTCATTCAAATATTATTTGCGATTTTTCAATATCAAAATACGCAATTATTCTAAACATATTATTAAACTGCATATACACAATAGCGCTTTTATATCCCTCTTCAGTTCATTCTCTTTTTAAAGAAGTCCGCCATCTTTGTCTGCATGTGTTTGTGTGTGTTCACAAAAGAAGCTAAGAAAACTGCACTGGACGATTAATGTTGAATACCCTAATAAAATATAAGTGCTATTCTGAATTATCCGAAATGTTCTTAGCTCCGTTAAACGCAAAATTAACTTTAAAATAGTTTTGCTGCCACTACACCAAAGATTTCATACCCTAATTTAAAAGTAACGCCTTACAACCCGTGCCATCAAAAAGTAGACACATCCGGTTCAAACATCCACAATATATTTTTGTGTTTTTTATATAACAAATGAACAATGATTTTGAACATTTAACAATGTGTATTTAGATAGTTCACGTTCTCTTATGAACTTCTCGCATTTGCGCTCCTGGAGCTCCAGGATTTGCTCTTAGTTCGGCAATCCTTTTGGATGACTCGTGGAGCACCTTCTGGTCCTCAACAAAGCACTAATGTGGATTCTTCAGGCGATTCAACTACTGGCTCTGGTAGTTTGCGATGCCGACCCCAGCTGAACAGCCTTAACGCCAATCGTCCCATCTGAGCTAGACGCCTGCTGAATCGCATATTTTCGAAAGTAACAGTAATAGTAACCGTCATCTTACGGCTATTAACAATATACAATAAAACAAAACAAAACGATTCGAATTCTTCGAACTGATTGATATTCGGAATAAGGTCAATGTTATTTCCTACTTTTGACAATATTTGCTTAGCTTGCTGCGATGCACAGTAAATATCAAAAACTAAAACGATATTTGCACACAATATTAATCGATTGGGAGCGTCCTGACTCGACATGCTTAGAGAAGTCTTAAAATTGATATCGATATCGACAATATATATCGACTGAAGGCTTGGCGCTGATATGCAGCTATGATTGAAAATATATTTGTATGGACGTTTGCGTATTCGGAAACAGAATTAAATGAATTTTACTGTTTCTGGATTCTAAACAATAAAGCAGGGCTTTGAAGGTGGAACATTGAAATTGGCAATAATAATTTATTTACAGCGTCATATTTTGTTCCACATTTCTCACATTTTTGTAGCAAACACAAACCTTTTCGGGTTTAAATATCTAGCAGCTCATTAAACTCTTGAACATCAGATATGAAGGTCTTAAATCAATTAACTTATATGGCTCTTACCTAAGATATAGTTGCAACTGCTGCTGCTGCTGTTATAGCTGAGCTTATTGTTTGTTGATTGTTGTAGGAATAATTAAGAAATGGTCCATACACTATTATGCATGTGTGTGTGTGTGTGTGTGTGTGGTTAATTTGGATATTTGATTTATGCTTAATTTCAATGCAGCCGATATAAGCAGCAATTAATGCAGCAATGCAGGAGGAAGGGCACGAAAGTGTTCCAAATTAGTGTTGGCATTGGGGCAGCAGCATTGAGGCAGCCTTGGCCATTCTGCTCCTTCTCCTTTTCGAAGCAGTTGCATAATTGAGCAGGCAAACTCTAATTAGACGGCCAATTGTTGGCAGTTAATGTTGTCCTTCTTGCTGACAGATAAGTAATAAATAGTTGAACAGGTTTCAGGTTTGGCCAGGTATCGTCAGTCCAATTAACGCTGACGGGAAATGAGAGAAATATACTTATAATCATATAAATGAACTACTAGAAAGAGAGAGAGATATAGAGCATATGCATTATTAGCTGACTATATAATTTTTTTGCAATTCAATTTACAATCTTTGACCAGAAAGTTTTTGCTTTATTGAAGCTGATTTAAATTGAGATGTTTATATCTTCATTCCACAACCTAATCCGACTTTAACTCACTTGGGTTAATAACATTCCAATGGCACCTTGCTGTTAATAATGGTCTACGCCGCAAAAGCTCGTTCGCTAAAAATATAAAAACTAAATAAAGGCAAAATAAAGCAAGCAAGACATAGCCAGAGGATAAAGTGAAAATGTCTCCCTATAACGTTTAGAAATTGGGTCAAGTTGCTGTTTGATGAATACGTTAAGGAAAAACGAAAAAAAAAATGGAATAGAATAGAATAGAATAGAATAAATAAAAAGGCAGCCACGACACGTCGCGACACGTTGGACCATGTTGCCAGCGCGCTCATCCCCAATGTTGTCTGTCTTTGCGTCTGTCTGTTGTCTAGTTTAACTATTTTGGGATACACACTCCTTTATCATCGTAAACGTGTGGGTGTGGGTGTGTGTGTGTGTTCGTATGCGTATGCGTGTCTTCAATAAATGCCCATAAAACGGACGAGGCCAGACAAGCTGTTGGCTGTTGGTATGACGCGAGAAAGCAGTCACTCTCCTGGTTAAAGTCCGGGCACGCACGCACACACAGTTGAAGTTTGCCTGGACGGACAAGGCCAAGCTAAACATGGCTAACCGAACGATATAGATACACTGGCAAAGGCCCAGGACCCAGGAAATCGTCATAGAACGTCGGAAGTGCGAAGGCGTATTGCATGTTGCATTCTGATTAGGCAAACAAAGTTAATTGGATGCGACAGGGACAGTTGGATTGAAGGCCAAAGCAGCCAAAGCAGCTTAACGAAGGTTAACAACAATAACAACAACAAATTCTATATTATGAAATTCATATCTTTGAGATGAAAATTCATTATAAATCTATTTAATTACAACTTTCAATGGAAACCCACATAGTTTATAATTGATGTGGGACAAATTCATTAGAACAACCTTGTAACCATGGTCGTCACTTCATTAAACAGGACTTGAGCATTTCGGCAGAAATAGCCTTTGACTTTGAAAGATTTGCTCATGATATTATTCAAATGAAGCAACTGGATTTGGCTTTGCTTGAATCAACTCTTGTTTGCGGCAGGACTGTTGATTCTGATGAAGTGTATTATAGTGTATATATATAGATGTAGTTAGTTTCTCCAACTCAACTGAAAACTATTCAGTGAAAATTTCACTCAATAAAGCTGCTATTAAAGCGCTTAATGGTGTGAACAGCAACAACAAGGATACAACAATAGAGCAACAACAATAGATGGGCAACAAAAGGAGGCAAAACCGAGTGCCACACAGTGCTCCCACTCTCTCACTGTGCAGAGTTTGCTTGTTGGGCAAACAAATTGCTGTGAACGTAATAGAAGCCCATAAAAGTAAGGCATATAAACAATTTTACTTGAATATAAAACACGAAAACACAGCTGCCCACCAGCAGCAAAAGCTCAGCATACTAAAAAAAAATAAAAAAAATGAGGTAGGTTAATGAAGAGCGGTGCTAAGACTGCGTTCGTGTATGTCCGTGTGTGTGTGTGTGTGTGTGCGCGCCTCTTAAAGACTTGATCGATTTCGAACCGTGGACAAATTGCCCGCATCGCTGAATGAGTTGAGCTAAGGCAAATGGTAAATGGATAAATGGGGATGAATAGGGGAAGAATGGGTAACGTCAGCGCCACCACTCAAATTAAATGACATGCCGGTCAAATACATAATGAATTATTTCTTAAGCAGTTAACCACAGACGGGAAATAACGCTAACGACAACAATAGCATGAAATACACCAAACAAAATTGGGTCAAATGGCGACGCAGGAAACTGGAATCGGGAAATGGGAAAAGGGAAATGGCTCTAGATAGTAAGTATGGGCAAGTAGTAGTAGTAGTAGCAGTAGGAGTGAGAACAAGGATTTGTCGTCCTATAGCCGTTAAGTAAATCAAAAACATTTGCCAACTGCCAACAGCATGTGGCTGTTGTTGTTGCTGCTTATGCTGCTGCTGCTCCTTGAGGGCTTCCATTGGGCGCTGGCGCGAAAGCGAAAATTATATTTCCGCTATTTATCGCCAAGACAACAAAACCCAGTGGGGAAATAGCCAAAGGGAAAAATGTAAAAAAAAAATATAAATCGCAAATGCCTGATAGTTGTAAAAAATATTAAATGGAAATGAAATACTAATAATAATAAAAAGATGCCACAGATTCTATAAATAAGCAAGAAAAAAATAAGAATTCGAAATGAAAATCATTTAAAAGCGGATCTCTTTTTATCTGGCGTATCGTAGCAACAACTACTTCAATTTCCTACAGAATAGTTGTTATGATTTTCAAGTTGCTATTGTTGTTTGTTGTTATTATTTGCTAGTTCTGCAATCGTTTGCCTGCAACGTGGCGTATGAGTGATGGCCAAACGCTGTGACACGCAACAATAACAGAAATAACAAAGTTTCTTGCTAAAAAATGGATAAGAAGAAAAATATTCTCTGGCAAAGAAGCTTTTCATTGCTCTGTGTGTGCGTGCGTGTGCGTGTGTGTGTGCGTGTGCGTGTGTGCGTGTGTATGACAATATACACGTAAGTGAAAGGCTTATAAATAATGATGTCGTTGGCAATGGCAAAAATCGTATAAAAGATATGAAATCCGTAAAACAGAGTACAGCCCACACAGATAAATACGAGGGTTGCACTTTCTCTCGCTCTCTCTCTTTACATATATATATAATGGAAAAACGAAATCCGCAATTAATCATGGAGTTTCCCATTGGTTAACTCCCAAGCGATCTATTATAAAAAAATTCAAGTCTATCAGAACTTTTTGACAAGAGTTAATGTTTAAGGGCGGAAGACGAACAACAATCTTCACACAAATTGAACAGACAGCCCTCGTATTGATAGATAGATACCCATCAATGTAGTATATGTAATACCTTATGTCGAGTAGGGCAGAGCAGAGCAAAGCAAGGCAAAAAAAAAAAAAAATAAAATAAAAAAGAGCAATTGGAAATATAAATCTGTTGACCATTACGTTTGAGTATGCCTTTCAAATATTAAAGTAACAAGCATGCAATAAGTACGAGCTTAACGTTGTGAAAAGCTCGTTTGTAGCAGTCGAGTCGATAACAAGTGCTGCTGCTTGACTCAAGGTTCCGGCACACTAACAAACAAAAGTGCATTCACAGTTATTTATTGCGAAATGTTGTGCAATTGTTGCGCTTGGCGTTCGTTTCTCTTAACTGGAATTCAATCAATTTATTTGGCCAATTTATTTTTAAATAACTTATGTTCGGTATATCATATTGCTACAACTACAAATTGATTTTTGTCTGCCAAAGCATGGCATTTCATGGCATGTGCAACCGAATCGCTTCTTGTGCAATTCCAAGCTCAAAAGAAAACTGTTGCTAGAAGTTATAATACTTTGGCCTTTTAGTTGCAAGCACCGTACCAAGAAATATATAAGATGATTTTTACTTGAATGCGTCTGTACAACAATGCATTATTTAATTGAAATCGATATTTCATTTGAACTTCACATTAACTTGATATTAATTGAATTCGTGAGAAACCACGCAAACTATTCTTATTTGGTCAAGCAACAAAAGCGATGCTCCGTTAGAATAAAACAAAATCAAAAATAGCTTTTATAACAAATCATCAAGTTGAATTTGTATATGTAAACTAAACTGCATTTGTGCTTCATTCTTGTTTGAATATCGAATGTTTATGCTCGATACCGAATTTTAGTTGCAAGCACCGTACCAAGAAATATATAAGATGATTCTTACTTGAATGCGTCTGTACAACAATGCATTATTTAATTGAAATCGATATTTCATTTGAACTTCACATTAACTTGATATTAATTGAATTCGTGAGAAACCACGCAAACTATCCTTATTTGGTCAAGCAACAAAAGCGATGCTCCGTTAGAATAAAACAAAATCAAAAATAGCTTTTATAACAAATCATCAAGTTGAATTTGTGTATGAAAACTAAACTGCATTTGTACTTCATTCTTGTTTGAGTATCGAATGTTTATACTCGATACTGAAATGTGAAATGTCCCTTCAACCTAGAGACTTGAAACTTTCCAAATATCTTTGTCTATGGCCGGGACAGATCCAATGTCAAAATTGGAGTTCTACGCCTACTGGTAGCCTGGGAAATCGATAAATCTACATCCTTTCAGCTTTAGTGTTACCAAATTGGGTTAGGAGTTAGCAACTGATGTCGCCCAAATACTGCTGTCGTTCCACTCCCAGCCATCCCGAATTTTTAAATCGTAATTGTTAATGTCTTCCACAGTTTTTGAGCTAGAGTCACCAAATTTGGGGCCAAGTTAGGTGATGAAGTTCCCGATACAATTGGTCGGGTCATGCCACTTACTAATTACATTGTCGTTCCTAACTCGACCTCACCAAATGCCAAACTCAACCCTCAGGTAGCTGCTCAATTTCAACTGCCCTTTGCCGCTTCAAGTTTCAAGTTTTGTCAAATGCCAAAATGTTCGGCTGATACAGAAGCAGCAGCAGAATACAAGTATGAAAAATATACAACAATAAAGTGAAGTACGACGACTTTTCATAAGGGTATCTCTGTCTCTCTCTCTCTCTCTCTCGTTCTTTCTCTATGCTGGTTCAAAAGTAGCTTGACAGGATTGCAGCAATTGTTACTTATGCAGTTGATTTCTGATGGCTGCGATGTCATTCGCGTCAACTCGAATGCCATTCCCAAAATTTTGAGTGCTGCCTGTATATCAAAATGTCTCCTGACATCAAACTGTCTTTCTTAATAAATAACTAGCAAAAGCAAAAATGTATTTTAAGCAAATGAGCTCACACAAAACCGGAACGAACTTTATGGCACAATATAAGAAGATTTTGATATCGCATAAGCCATTAAAAACGACTCAAAATAAATGCCATAAATTTTCGTATGAAATTTATGTTAGTTTTTAATATCAAAAACATTTCAAGTTGATAATAATGAATTGAGCTGAAATAGTTTTGTATTGGTTAAAAGAGAGAGAGAGAGAGAGAGAGAGAGCATCTGGTAACTGGTTAAGTAAACGTGTCTCATTGATCCATTTGTTATTTTGTTATTCGCACGTACTCAAAGTATGTTGACAAGCCAAAAAATCAATTACAGCTTTGCCCAAAAAAAAAAAAAAAAGGTGGCAAATTGCTAGGCAGTCTTTGATTGCTCGTCGTTTGTGAATGAATGGCTTCCGACAGCAACAGCAGCAGCAACAGACGTCATTGACTTCTTCATGTCAATGAACTTTGCAAAACAATTTTTAATCTCATGCCTTTTTTTATACCGAACTCTATTTCCTATATTTCCATTCCTATCTCCATACCCCCCCCATACTCAACGCGTAACGCACAAAACAGCAGCAAAAGCGAGCCCATTGAAGCCGATTTCAAATTAAATTGAATAAATCTCAAAATACCAAAGCAGCCGGGAATAATGAAGTCTTTCCAACCATGCCACTGTGGTCTTAGACAATTTAAATCATAAGCAAAAGTAAAAGAATATCTATTCATCATCTAATAAATTATCACAGTTTCTTCAACGGACTTTTCTATTCGGGCGATAAAATAACATAATAAATAACTTAAAAAATCTAGCTTCCTAATGCATCTTAATAAACAACTTTTTCAACTCCAACCAACCGTATGTTTATTTCAAGATTATATCTCTACTAAAACATAATTTAAAACTGTCGCATTTGGTTTTGTTTGGCAGCTTTTTTGCCCACTGAAGGCTGGGAAGGCATCGGCAGCAAAAGGCGTAAAAGTTATATGAAATTTGACATGTGTTCAAACTAGTTACAAGCGCGTTCAACCTTTTATTGTACCCAGCCCAGTTCGAAACAAGTTGATCAAATATTTAAATCTAGCTCATTTTTGCAAGATATTGCACTTTGATGTTGTGAATGCATGTGCACGAGTGTGTGTATGTAAGTGTATGTGTGTGTTTGTTTGAAGGAAGGGCTTTTAGTGTCAGTGACAGTTGGCAACTCTCTAAGGCCAAGCTCAGCTTGTGAGCATTTCTCAAAGTGCCGTGTTATGTATATATATATATATATTTTTTCTATTTTTTTTTATACGATTTGTGACCAAAAATATACATAGATATATTATAGTATACACACACACACACACATATATGCTTAACCCCTTGTGGCATAGTTGCCACTGTGCGGGCATCATTCAGTTACAGCAATGGCGCAAACAATGGCCGCATTAATTTCTCAAAGGCTGCGTCGCAGCTGCTCGTCGCTAAATATGCATAAGCTTGGGCTTGGGCCTGGGGGCTAGGGGATAAATGCGCGGAAAGTGGCAAAGTATAAGTGCGTCAACAATGTTCATGCTGCTGCTGCTGTTGTTGTTGTTGTTGTTGCTGAGCTTTAGCTGAGATTTAGCATGCCTGCAAAAAGAGAGGGGTCCTGCGGCACCTGCGTGCCAAATGGGCGTTCGTCTTGAGTACACCGCACAAAAACAAATACACACATTTGTTTATTTGTGGTTAGGGTTCGAGGTCAATGTACGGTCAATTGACTGTGTGTGTGTGTGTGTGTGTGTGCGGCTGTCAGGTTTTTGTGATATTACGTATTACGTGTTGTTGTTTAATTGGCCAAAACAAACGTAATTAAAGCATTCCGCCCAGCAAACAGATTGGACGCACAATGAGTAATCGCCCAATGAAACACAAAAGATTTAGCAATTAGTTTTGTTTGTAGCTTGAAAATTGGCTTGAGCAGCACAGACGCACATCGAATTGTTTAACCTCGCGACCTACGTATGAGTGATATAATTGTAATTGTGTGTCAAGCGAGTTAATCAGTTAACCAACAATCAGTTACCCAACAGCCAGTTGTGGCTATCATCTGTCCGATGGGAAAAACTAGCCAGGCCTTTGAGCATCATCTTTGCTGACGTTGACGTTGGTTCTGCGTGCAACACAACCCATGCAACACCAGTTGCACGGCTTACGTAAAATGTGCAATGGAGCCGAAGCATAGAAAGAAGAAATAATAATGAGTTCGAGCAGCTAGAAAAATGCTGCAAATTGCTAAAAGTGAAATTAATATACGAAAGTTAGCTTGACTTGGCAAATATAGCAAAGAGCAACTTTTGCTTACACAACATTAATTAATTTTTTAAAGAAAAACCAAAAAAAAAGAACATAGAACATAATACCTTACGTCAAGCCAAAGAACAAAAACTTAATTGAAAAGTTATATATGTGCATTTTTAACTGAAAGAAATATTTTCAATTATCTGATGAAGATGCAATTCTGTCTAAGGTTTCAACTTAATTAAATTGCATTGTTACGCGTCAGCCGGATAAATAAGAAATTCTCATTTATGTTGGGTTTTGGATTATGCTGCACAGACCTATTGTCAATGATTAACTGGAAATCCCTGTCCAGGGCCTAAGCTAAATCTAAAGCTCTCGAAAAATGCAATTGGTTTAATTAAAACTGGCACAGAGTTGGAGACAATGAATGGTTGTTTCAAAAATGACATAAATCAAATTTCCGTTGCAACAATTGAATGCATGAAATGGAAATACATTTGTGGGCATTGATCAGCCGGAGAGTCGAGTATGCTAAAAAGAGAATCCATCAAAGCTAACAAATCCAATGCACAATTGTATTATGAAACGTTTTGAAATGTGATTCCGATATGAGTTGAGTTGAGTTGGTCAGTCAGTTGGTTTATTTATGGAACTGCTATTGTATTGTGAGCCTTTTAATTACCGCAAAATAATCTTCGTGTGTATCAAAATGAAATTCATTCATCGCATGCACACACACACACCCACCCACACACACACAAATGAACAGCAACGACAAAAGAAATGCAACCAAAAACGACAATAGCCGCCCCATGTATGTACATACGTCAATGAGACGACATCAACTTTCTGCAATCGCCTAAGAGCTATAGCTATAGCCCAGCCACCCACTGGCTGACTGCTACCTGCAACCTGCTGGGACTGATGCCTCAGCTAAAGCTAAAGCCAAAGCTGATGCATCTGGCTGAGGTTGACGAATGATGGGCACAAGGTAGAACAAAACCGCCGCTACCCCCTCACTATTGATTCTTATACAAAAAGAAAAAGAAAAGAAAACTGTTCCGCCTGAACGATGATTTTGGGGTGGTTCCAATCACCAGGCACCACTCAGTAGTCAGTAGTCAGTAGGCGAGCTAATCTGTGTCACTTTTTCTCATTTTTTTTTGTATGTATGTTGCACAAAAGCCTGAAGTGGGCGCTGAATGGGGAAAAAAAGGCGAAGTGAAAAGAAAAAAAAAATTGGGTGACTGAACACACAGTTGAATTGGCAAGCGATGAAGCGAAGGAATCGAAGGTGAGGGCACTGGCCAGCAAAAAGGTAGAAGTGAGACAGTCCGAGCAGGGTTGTTGGCAGGGGAGTGTGCCAAAAGACAACAGTAACAATCATAATAATAATCATAATAATAACAACACCATCACAACGAGGGGCATACAAAGTTTTGACAAAGAAAAGAAAATTTTGCGTAAAAATATATATATATAAATCTGAGACTTGCATTGTATGGTTTTTCATTATTATCAAAAATATTTAGGTTTGACTCCCCAAGGTCAGCATCATCAGCAATTAAAAACGAAAAAGTTAAACTTTGCATTGAGAAACCCGAATCGGTGAACCTTCGTTTAACTAATACATTAATTTTATAAAGAGTTTAACTAACTGTAACTGGCATAAAGAAATTAGTCCTTAATAACAGAAACAGAAATCTTAAGTTCAACAACAGCAAAAAGGTGTTAACGCATCTTAGGTTCGAATACCCCATGAACTTTATTTTTTATTTTTTGATGACTTAGAATATTATTATTATTTTTTAAAGGAATTTTGAAACAAAAGTTGTTGGAAATCTTATTTTTTACAATATTTTTGTTAAAAGTCTCAGAGCAATAAATTGCTAGACACTTGATAAAAATCTAATCGAAAAATCTCAAATATTTCAAGCCGATTAAACTTTTAAGACAACTTTTAGGACGTCATAATAAAAGTATAGACAAATATTCAGCTTGTTGGCTGTAATTTTCCTTTTGGACTAGACTTAGACCAAATCGAATTTGAGGCATTTTTTGAGTAGCCCTCGCACTGTAAAAATATTGTCACTGACCTACTTACCAAAAAACGGCAGTGGGCATGAAAAAAAAAAAATACTTAGAATAAATTGTTGGTGTTTTGTTTGAGTTGTCCGGCCATATTGATGGTATCGCATGGGAATGGGCCTGTGGACGTAAAATGTGACTGTGACAATGTCTGTGACTGTGACGGTGACTGTGACTGTGACGATGAAAGCTTGAAAAGTCATAGTAAAAGTCGCAACAGAATGATAGACAGCGTCAGGTGTTTGCTATAAGATGTCACAGCAAAGGCGACTGACTCAGTGCTCATTGCTCAAGCTGGAGAGACAAGTTGTCGTACGACACTTAAGAGGGCTAAGCTGACGCTTTCAAGCGTGGCCGTCACCTGTCACATCGCCAAGAACTGAAGTGCGAGAAGTGTGGAAGCAGAGAAGCTCGCTGATAATCAAGAAAGCGACACGACGCAATGCACAAAACGGAAACGGAAGCTGTAGCTACAACTACTACTTGAAACGATGGCGATGGCGTTGGCGATGGCGATGGCGTTGGCGATGACGATGGCATCGGTAGGAATCAGAACCAAAATCAAAATGAAAATCGCAAAATGCAAAATGTAAAACGCTGTAAATTGCTTGTAGGCAACGTAGACAACGACGCAACGACGATGACGACAACGACAACGACAACGTCGACGTCGACGGCAAATGACAAAAGCAAAATGCAACGACATTTGACAACGAACGCGGTCGACAGTCGACAGTCGAGAAAACAGGGTGAAGGACAATGCGCGTGCATAACGTAACGCTTATTGAAATAGTTCTGAAGTGAGCTCGACGTCGCCAGCATCAGCGACAGCGTCAGCTTCATACAGTCTTCCATACCCAGTCTCAGATACTTGGCTGGCTGCATGTGTCTAAGTGGGCCTAAGACCCAGTTGTGCTGTGGCTGTGGCAGTGGCAGTGGCAGTGGCAACGCCAAAACCCAATGACACTGCCATAACCAAAGCCTCCCATCCGCCCACTCTTCGTCACTACCTTAACCCCTTTTTGCTTTTATAGCCTTAGCAGCCAACAATTGTTCGACTAACAATCTGCACTAACGAAGACGGCAGCAGCAAGAGCAAAACCCAGCTAAACCAGCAGCAGCCAAGTGAGGAATGCGTTTGGAGAGCCTTTCTTGGCACACATACTTACACAGCAAGAGAAAGAGAGAGAGAGAGAGAGGGAAAGAGATAGATATGGAGGCCAAAGGCGAAACTGTAAGGCTCATTTAATGCCAAAACTGTTAGAGATGTGCATTGGGGGGAGGCAAGGGCGCGTAAGGCGCAGGCACAGGCAAAAGCACAACGCAAGGCAACGCAACAATAAGGACTAGCCAGGCGGCAAAGATTTCATTGATTAGCTAGCGTAAAGCAATTCTCTTAAATGCTAATAGCTAACTATTGCCTTTGCGATTGCCTTTGCCGTTGCCGTCGCCTTTGTCTTTGCATTTCAGTTCAATTAGGCATGCGGCCCAGAGTCGCAGCTGATTCTGTGTGACACATTTGACTTGTCAAGCCTGCAAACTGACACAGTAATTAAACGCAGTCATATTGAGTTATGAGTTTCGTGCGAATTGCATTTCACATATGAATGCATGTTCATTGAAATAAGAACTTGCTGTGCATTAGAGAAATGAATCTAATCCAAAACCAGTGTTTGATTGATTTCGGTTCTTGTACTTGACAAAAAAAAAAGATTTACGAGCCAAGATGATTTGAGCTGCAAACATGATATTATATATCTTATTTATTTAACGGACCGTTAAAATATTGATAACGTTTATCTTTGATAAAAATGCCCTAAAGTGCGTCTCACATATATGTATATAACGCCACTGAAAATTTGCTTATAATTTTTGAACGAAAGAGTTTTTTTCAATAACAATGTTCGGCGAGTTTGTGTGTAATGATGAAAAAATAACGTGCACCAAGTTAGACAATGGATCAATATTTTATTTTTTTTTTTTGAGATAATTCTGTTTATATTTCTTCCCTCTTCAGCGGCAACTTAATCTAGTTTTGCAAAAAGTATTAAAATTATAGAATTGCTAGTTGAAAAAATAAAACACTTTAAGCTTAGCTTAGTTTAACTAACTTTCTGTTGGATTATTAACTTTAGATTCTCTATATGCGATCATTGAATCATGTTATTCGGATAAGTTATTCGATATGTGATGTATCTTTTATTTGATTGCGCAAAGCTAACACCAATATTACAAAAGACAAACGGTTGGAGTATTTTTACGAAATGCATTTTTCACTGGAGGCTTTTCTTTCATTTTTTTTGTTGTTGTTATTTATGTGTGATTGTTATTTTTTGTTGTTGTTGTTGTTGTTGCTTTTTGCTTGTCATCGTACTGCTCGCTTCCGCTAAGGATGTGCCGTTGATGTTCCAGCAGGGATTACGCAGCCAAAGAAGATAAGCAGCAAAGCTTACGAACTCTTGCCTTTGACCATCTTGTCGATTTTTCATGCTGTTTTGCTGCAGGTTCAGATACAGATACAGATACAGATACAGATACAGATACTGATACAGATACAGATACAGTAACAAATACAGATTTGAGCATTCAAAGGATTTCAAGGACCCAAGCATCCAGGCTTCATGTTTGGCATCTGTGCACTTTTTGCCCTAACCAATACCAACAGCATTGCTATTGCCATAGACCATTGCCGTGTGGTATTTGTTTTGATTTTGTGCGTTTCGTTGCGTTGCGTTTCGTTGTGTTTTGTTGTGTTGTGCTGTGTTGAGTTGCTTGTAAACTTGTTTGCCCGTTGTTGGCTTAAAATAACGGGGCCCGCTAACCACAGCCCAGAGCCACACAGTTGGATGGCAATAGCATGAAAGCGAGTTACAAACAGGCACCATAACTGAGATGGTAACTGAGACTGGCATAAATATGAAGACAGAGACAGAGACAAAGACATAGACGGAAACGGAGATGGAAATGAAGACGGAGATGGAAATGGAGACGGCGATGGAGACGGAGATGGAGATGGAGACGTAGGAGACAAACTGAAATGCGAGTCACTTGCAGGCTGGCAACCACAGCAGTGTGGTATATGTACATATCACACTTATCATAGCTCTTACTCTTCCCCACACACACACACGCACGCACACACGCACACACACACACACAGGAATATGGCGGGTAAGCCGCTTGCAAAACTTAGCCCCACTGACAACAACTTGGCTTTGCAGCGGAAAACCGTTGCGTAATGCACTTTATGGATTTTGAACCGATGATTTTTTATTTAAAGTGCAACCATATTCACAATTAGCTTAGGATAGAGTAGTTTCTTGGCTAACCGATGCATCAGAATAGTTTTCCAAAGACATCAGCAACAAGCCATAAGTTGTATACAAAAGCATAATCATGAACATATTGGGAGCACTGCTGCTAAATCTTGGACGAACGCGATGCAAATTAAGCAAAATAAAATAATTCAAGGCATTTCGGGTGCTCAATAATGTTAAATTTGTGAACAGTTACAGAGCTAATTAATAGCTAGTCGGTACAATAACCGAATTTATAATCATGTTTATCTTTTGGCAAACAATTAAGGCCTAAGCCCAACAAGTAGCAGATTTAAGCGTCTGCACACAAGGACCTTCTGTCCACAATTTAATGACAAGCAAAAATTTTTAATTTTATGTCATTTCATATTTTGTAAAGTTTAAAAAATATAATTTTCATTATTGCTGTTTGTTACTGTAATTTTTCGATTGTCATGCCAACATTTTATAAATATTTGTAATAAACTTTGACAAAAATCTTACAATCCTGAATCATTAATTAATCTTTGAATATTCTTTTGTCATATTGTCTTGGTTTTCATTGTTCCGCCAATACAATCATCTTCTCGTTTTTTGGGCGCCTTCCAACGTTAACAGGTGGCATTTGTATTTAAAAATTTTATCTAATATATTTTATTTTATTTTAAATTATAAGCCTGACAGCGGTGCACTTTGCATTTTATTTCCAACTGTTGATTTTTGATTTCTATAAACGATTTTTGCCTGTTGCAGTTGCATTACATATATAGATATAGATATAGATATAGATACAATTAAGATTACACTTATGTAAATATAACTTTTAAGTATTTAAAATTTGTAAAGCTATATTATTTGGTGTTCATTTCTAAATAAATACATATATAGTAAAATTTGCCCTAACGAGCACTTTCGTTTTGAGTTAGTGTTTGAAATAGCTGGTTAAATTGAATAACAACTGCATTTTTATTAAAAGCTAATTTTTTGAAAATTTAATTTGATTAATAAAAGTTTTTTTGTCAATTAAAAACATTTTTAATTTTCAATTTAGCTTGAACGATATGAGTGGGTCGAAGATTCGTGCAAAAGTCAGTTAACAGCAGCCTAACAGCAGGGATATTTCGGTTAACAGCGCCACAAAAATGTCCCAATCGCTGTTAACGCCAAACTGTATAAAAGGCGCACTGCAGCCCATCTCAAATCAGTTGCCTGAAAGCAACCCAAGCCGAAGGAGAAGGATCAGCTGGAAATAAACATCTAGAACAAATAAAGTCAACATCTGGAAAAGCAACAGAGCTTGTGTAGCCTGTAGCTACTTATGGCTACATGCTTTGAATTGAGAATCGACAACGGTCAGCAAAAGATTTAGAGAAAAACATCAGCATCAAGGAGAATCGCAGCAACAAAACAAAAACAAACATACCCCTCTTCATTCTTTTTTTTTTGGTTTTTTTTTCTGTGCTGTGTGTTTGATACAATTTTGAGGCAGGCAGCAAAGTGAATTTGACATTTGATTGGCAACATGAGTGACCGTGGCAAAGGTTTCAGTGCAAAAAACAAAAAGTGCATTATGCAGTATGATGATAACAATAATACGTTACATTTTTTTTATAAATTCTTTTTAATCGTGTTTTTCTGTGCAACATTTTTTGTATTTTTTTACTCATTGTGGCGAATTCAATCCTTGTTCTGTTCCTAAGTTAATGTGTCTGTCTATCTGTCTGTGTCTGTGTCTGTGTCTGTTCGTTTCTGTGTCTGTGTAAGTTTTAGCGTCTGTCCGTGTGTCCATTTACGTGTTGTGAATTTCAAGTTTGCAGCGCAACGCAGCGCAGCGCAAAGTGCTGGAGAAAAGACAAAAAAACCAACCATTTTACTTTGCGCGCTCAAAAGTAGGCAACGGAAATGCAACAAACTGAACTTGATTTGCACTTTGAAGGTGTTGTCTATATGCAAGTAAGCTTGTCTGTGGTCTGTAAGTATATGTATGTTTGCGTATGTGTGTGTCTGAACGTCTGTCTCGTTTTGCCAGTGTTAGTAAGTAAGTAAGTAACTGTTTGCCAAACAAATTACCTTTTTATCATCTTCCCTTCTTTACCCATAACAACTCTAATATCAAAACAAACAACTAAAGTGGACAATTTTTTTCTCTTTTTGTTCGTGTTTTTCTTGTTGTTCTTTTTTTTTTTGTTTTTTTTTTTATTTTTTATTTAATAAATAGATAAGAGTGATTTAAGAAAAAGGACTTAAGATATCCATGACCGCCAAAAAAGACAATATGAATATCTGAAATGGTTTGAGTGAACCACTACATCTCACTGCCAACACGAGAATGTTTCACTGCCAATTGTTTTAAGACTAGAAAATAAATACATATATATATAAAAAAAAGGAGACACAAAAACAGTTAACAAGTTCAAGTGCATCAAGAACGACAAACAACCAAGTATAACAATTCTTCAAAAGCTAAGAATTACACAAAAACCAATACACACACAGTGACACTACAACATACAACAGCACACATTAAAACAACAGCGACTAGAAGTTAAGCATCCTCCAACCCCCAAGAAGTACCGAGAAGAAAATATCAACGTGCTTCGCCAAAAAAACTTTGTCGGTAGTAGCTGCCTTAGTTTGCTCAACGTGTGGTAAGTTGACATTTCGTTTCCATTGCTATTGTTATTCTTATTATTATTATTATTGTTGTTGTTGCCAATTCTGTTACCATTACCATTGCAATTTTGAGTGCATTTTCAACAGCATTTTACTTGCGCTCCCAACAAGTTGCCGCCCAACGCCGCTTGACTCCTAAGTGCATCTGCATGTTCTATGCACAATTGTAAGTTATGTGCGTGCGATTGTGCGTACGTGTTTGTGTGAGTGTATGAATGGGGTCCTTTTTCGTTTCACAGGATTGTTGGGTTGTAGGTGCCGGAATGTCGGGGTCAGCACGTTATTACAAGTTATGCATTGTGGCTAGGGCACCAACGAGCCAACGAGCCAACGAGCCAACAAGCCAACAAGCCAACTAGCAAACGAGCCAACAATCTAACAATGCCAGGCAGCTGCTCCTTTTGAAAAGAACAGCAACCAGCAAAGCCAAAGTCCCGTTGCCAATGGCATTGAGTCAAAACCCCAAAACAACAAATAACTAACAAACTACAAGAACCAAATGATGAAGAAGCAAAAGCAGAAGCAACAGCAAAAAAAAAAAACACTGAACAGATCTAGAACGAATACAAGCTAATTTTGCGCTCTCTTTCTATCTCTCACGCTCGTTGTCTGTGTAAAAATCTCCTTACAGAGCTTAAGCTATCGAGCAACTCATTACGATGCCACTGACAGCAGCAGTTGGCAAAAGTTCTCATATTGCACTCAATGGCCAGCAAAATAAAAAGGGGCAACTTTCATCAAGCCAAGGCCAATAATTGTCTTTTGCGATTAGAGCAACACTAAATTGAGCAAAGTTGATACAACAACAGTTTGAGTTTTGGTAGCAGTAATTTCAACTTCATGGCTACATTTATGTACACATTTCTGTCTTTTGACCCACAAAGTACTTTCCAAACTATTTGCATTAGCAACAAATAAAATAACGAAAAAGCAAAGTCCAGCAAAGCGACAACCAAGTCGATAATATTTATTTAGTATGGGGATAAATGTTGTTTCATCTATGTATGACTTCTGTACGCAATTTAATAGTTTCTCTTCTTTGAAAACATTTGAATCAATAGTTGGATATTGCTTTTGCTGTTTGAGAGTTTGGGAGCCAAGTGTTTGCAAGTCGGCTACGCTCGATTTGAGGTGATGACATGTATTAAGGTAAGTGCATTGATAACATAATATCCATTTATCTACTATACATATAACAATATTACTGAGTTTGGCAAATAAATTATTCCATCCAAACAACTCAAGTCCTTCTAAAACTTTTTTGCTAATTAGCGAAAAGTAAGTTGGCATATTAAAATCAACTTCAATAACAAACATATTTGCTAGCAGAACTAAGCTAACATACTTTTTTCGTTATTCAATTCTCAATTATATGACCTTAAAGCCAGGTTCATATGGCAATAATTTAATAAGTTTCGTATGCTTAAACATTAGTCAAGAACAACATAACATTATTGGCAGCTTGGCCTAAAGACCTAAGGACCATTGCATTTTATTGTAACTGTTTTGGCCATTTGTGTCTGGTGCGATGGCCTAAAGCACAAAACAATAATACAAACAAACCAAAAACACAAACACCACAAAACAGAAAACAAACAACGAAAAAATCAGAAACAAAGGACATTTGGGACATTTTCAATGCTTATCTTGGTGGGCACGCAATGAACACGACGCCTCTGAGCAATTTTGATAACTGAGCAGCGACAGAGTCAACGGGTCAGCGCAATTTATGGCTGTCAATGTTGCTTTAGTTAGTTGCTGTTGTTTTTCTAGTTGTTGTTGCTTCTGTGCATACAAATGTAAATTTCAATTGCGTATTAATCGAGCAGCGCATAACAAGCGTGTCACGAATTTCGCGCGTGTCACGTGCTACACAGACACACACACACAAAGTGTTGTAGAAGTAGCAAGTAGTAGCAGCCATTCAACGCCTGACCCTGAACGACTTTTGTGATGACTTTGCGATAAGCCTTCGATTAAAAAGTCGCCCATTATCAGAAAATAGCTGTTCAGCAGTTTTGCCGCGTCCTTGCCAGCAAAGTTCCGTTGCAAGTTTTCATCTTACTTCGGTTATTTTTTTTTTCGCTTACTTTTGGTTTCATCTTATGTTTCGTTTTGAAGGAAGGCGCCATGGCGAAACTTTATAAATTGGCACGCGCCTGCAAGTATGCAATGGGTTTTTTTCTTCTTGTTGCTTTGGTGTCTGAGTTCCCTTCTTTTTTTTTGTTGTATTTTTAATTAAAAGCTTAATTGCTCGACACACCTGCAAAAATTAATATATATAAAACGATTTCGTAATTAAAAGCAAACAACAAAAACCAAAAGCATATATATTGGACGTTGTAGTTGTGGCGTATGCAGTATGTAGTAGTAGTAGTTTATGTTTCAAAAAGCTGCTGCCCAACAATACACGCCAATCGACTCAACTCGACTCGACTCATTGACGCCTCGCGTCAGCCAGCATAGAAATTAAAAACTTAATGGTCTGACAAGCCGACACACCAACACACGCACTTACACATTGTGTGTGTCCCGATTTGACAGTGGGAAAACCTTGTGCCATGCATTGGCATAAATGAAAGCCTGTCCTTTACGAAGCACATAGTATGAGCACTTGTCTCATCTCTTCGTGTCTAGTTACAAATGTTCACAGTATAATAATCGAAAAATATTTTACAAAAATGCCCATTTGAATAATAAAATTCCAAAGCAATGTCATAAGTAAATGCTCAATTATCACATAATCGATTGCATTTCAATAGTTATCAAATGCAAATATGCAAAAGTATTTCTCGTTTGCATTCCTGAGCAATTCAAATTGGAAAGTGCATAGCACAAGGCTCAAATATTTCTTACAAAAATCATCAAACAAGCAAAATAGCACAACACTTTTCAACTTGATTGAGTAAAATTTGCTATGCTTCAAAGTATTTGTTATGGTTTTTTGTTTTGATGTCTAGATTTCTTGCAAACTGAATTTGTGCTCGGCCAGCGTAGGAAAGACTTTTGCCCTTTTGCACAGTTTGCTGTTGAATGAAAATAGCTCATGTTCTGTGTGTGTAAATTTAAGCCAGCTCCAACAAATTTGGGGACTAAACTGGACATCTAGACATCCCGCTGTCAGGCAAAAACTGCACACACACACAGCCAGACACAGAGTATGTTGTCTAGACCAGCACACACTAGGACACACTAGGACACACGCACACATTAAACGGACACACCCAAACAGATATTCATCTATGTCGCACATCGTTAAGCGCTGCCAGTTTGACTTAATTTGCGTTAAACTTTTTTGTTAAACATATCATTCAGTTAGCAGGCCCAACAAATAGGAAGCAAAAGAAAAGGAATTGAAGGAAAACCCCAAACTAAAAATAAAAAAGCAAAGTGGGAAATATAAACAAAGGCATTAATCATGCCAACACACAGAGCCAACCACAAACTTATATATATATATATATTTGGGTGTATATAAAAACGAGTGAGCGAGAGAGAAACATAGAGAGTGATAGAGAGGGATAAAGTAAGCAGACGAAATTAAGTGAAACACAGACTTGAGTTAAGTAGTCCATTAAGCGTTTGTTTAGATTTCCATTGTGCGTGCGTGTGTGTGCATGGTGTATTAGTATTAGTATTGGTGAGATCCGCACATGCTTAAAATAAACAACAACACAGGCATGCGAGTGTTTGCATAAATGACAAACTGTTGTTGGTTAAAAAGAGGACCCGAAAAAAAAAGAATGAAACTACCAACAAAAAAAAGGCTGCAACAAAATGAAAGATGATAAAAACACAAAAAGATTCTATGGCAAAAGACAGCCGAAAAAAAAGGAGGCATCAAACTGATTGTATACAAATCGAAAGATGCCCTATTTGAAGTGTGTTCAAGCTGCTTGCTAGAGAATCTTTAGAAAAAAGGGTGTATGCAAAATATCAAAAGCGAAGCGTGGCATGTGGCATGTGTCAGGATGATAGACGGTTAGCTGCTGGCTTTGATATGCGTTCCGGCGTTGTACAAAACACAACTTTATTTATTCACCAAACGAACACTTTTGGCCGGAAACTAAAACGTAATAATTGTAAGTGCTCAGCAAACAGAGCCGCAACAAAAGTCCACCCAACCCAATCACACCTTCGCCTACAGCCCCTCGCCCAACGCCCTCTTTGTGCCCATTGCCCAACAACTCGAACTTCCTCTTCCGCCGTGTCGTTCTCAAATCATTGGTGTGTGTCGATTGTTCTGGCTTGGCGAATTATTATGATAGTCGCAGGCATAAATTATGTGCCACTCTTCTCGGCTGGCAATGCAATATGACAGTTTGCCCATAATATGCCATACACACGTACACACACACATAAACAGAGAGCAGTCAATGCCAAATAGGTTGTTGTCTTAGGTGTAGCCAAGTATTGAGGTAGTCTGGTCTTGATAGTCAGCTAGTTTGTTGGTACTTTAAAGTGGCAAACTTGCCTAACTCGCGATTCATTCACTTTCTCACTCACAGAAAGATGTAGAAAGAGAAAAAGAAAGCGAAACCCAGCCAGGCAGCCCAGCCAGCCAGTCAATCAGTTGGATATGTTAGCAGGAGTAGGGCGAATGGCTTTTATGTATATTTGCCTTGGGGAAATTAAGTTTGTGTCATGTTTTGTGTCATTCAATCTCCCCAGACACGGCCAGACGGTAGATTTGCACTTTCAGCCATTGCTATTGCCCATTATGTACACCTTTCAGCGTCGGCCACACTGCGTATGCGTGATGCGTGCCATATGCAAATAGCACAAAGTGTTGCATACTTATTTTGATTATTATTATTCACAAACGCATGCAACCCAAACATACTAGTGCCAGGGTGGAATCAGCATCAAGTTTGTTGCTACAAAAAAAAAAAAGAACACGCCAAAACTTTAAGAAATTAGATAGAAAACGTTGACCGTTAACCACGCATTTGGGAGTTCCCATCCAGTGGGAAATCACTTTTCTATTGTCAACAAAATCAACAAAAAACAAAATCTAGAAGCAAATCAATCAATAATTTATGCACACACGATAATAAAATTGTTTTCCGAGCTTCAAATCGATCGAAGGAAAATGGCACTTAACAAACTGACGATTAATTTGTGCAGGGTAGTTAGCAGTCAGTCGTTCTTTGAAGGGCTCACCTTTGAGCAAACACACACAGAGAGATTACTATTTAGCTAGAAAACTCATCTGCGCCGCCTTCAATATAAAGCTGCATGTGCTAAGCACTCGCACATATTTCACATATTTACTCCCAAAGGTTTTTTGCCTTTTACTTTTTGAGGCGCTCAACGTACTTATTGCCTGACTGGGTGGCTGGCTGGCTGCCGTCAGGGACTTCTGTTGGGGCAATTTATCAAATATTTTTATACATAATTCTGTCGCCTGTCAGCGTTGATTTTAGCGCTTAGCGTCCTGCTGTTGCCGCTGTATGTGTGACTCTTTGAGTGTGACTCTGTGTGTGTTTACTGTGGGCGTGACAGGCGCGTGTTGGCTGTCAATGAAGCGTGGATATAAAACACACCTGTTGCCAGGGTCTCATACAGAAGAGCTCTCTGAACCTAACCGCCCCCAAATAACCTCAATAAAATATGAATAAAAATCGAAAGAAAAAAATCAAATACGTTTAATGAAATTGACTGAAGTATTGCTAAGCACATTATTTTTATTGTTCACATTGTCATTGCAGCATCGTCGAAAACAAACAAATGCAGAGCACGTTTAAACGGGCAATGATGATGAGCCCCATCGTATCTACTACAGCGACAAGTGTAAAGTTTCATAGCTAAATCACAACTACAACGTTTTGTGCGGCAGTTAAGCAACTTTGCAATACATATTCCCACTAAAACACACTAAAACACACTGACACAATAAATATATAAATTACGATTAAAGAGAGAAAAGGATAGTAAAGGAGAGAAAGAGATAGTCCCATTACTGTGGCAGCAATTGTAACAATATTTGTGAAAACAGAGCCGATATCGGCAAAACAGTTATCAAAGTGCGGCCACAGGGGGCAGCCATCATCATTGGTAAGGTTTCCAATATGTATGTTCACATTTATGTCATATTATTCATAATAACCCTATTGAATATCTATATATATTTTTATAAAATTTCATTGCTTTACATTTAATCGAGCATTTGAATACACAAATTTTTTCTTTTATTTATTTTTTCTTTTATTTTTTTTTATTTCTAAGGTTATTAATTGAGAGCAGCTTTGAGTTTTTTTATTGTACAATTTGTAAGCTGTTGCTTTGGTTATATTTTTGTAAATAACTTAACAAAATTTTAAGTCTTTCGTTTGTTTATTAAACCTTTCGAAGTTTCAATTACAGCTATTTAAATTCAATTGGGTTGTTTTCGCATATTTATTAATCAAATTGTCCGGCAAATTGAAGTCAGTAATTAATGTTATTGTTACAATTCGTTTGGTCATCAAAAATACATTTGTTTTTCGCGAATAGCTGTGACAATTGCAATGACGTCATCCAAATTCTGTTGTCACATCGCGCACGCACAAGGAAGGCATTGTTTACGAGCAGGTTCCTCGAATTGAATCGAATCCAATTGAATTGAATTTCATTCATTTGCAACATATTTTTCACATTCCGCAATTATTTCCAGCATTTTATTTTTATCATCGTCCTTGTTCTCACACTTCCTTAGTATGTAATTTTGAGCGAGCGTCCGTGTGTGTGTACGTCTGTCTGTTGACAGTTGCTTTTCAATTTTTTGCCAATAATTTGTTTGTGCCAGCGGCAATCAAAGCCTCAATTGTTACGCCTTGGGGCCAATACGCTTCATCCATGCTTCCCACACACATTTCTTATTTGGCTCCAGTCAGCTACCAGCTACCCTCCCCCTTCCCCATCCCTCCTTATAAAGTCAACAACAACCTAGGACTATTTTTTTTTTGTTGCCTTTGCTGTGCGCTTTGTTTTTATTGCAAAAACTGTACAAGTGAACGCTTTCCGTTTCCGCTCGAAGCGAATGTATCGCACTTGCTTTTTGAAAATATATTTTAACCTCCTACTCATTCTTCTCGTGCACTTTGCCTCTGTCTCTGTCTCATCCTTGGCCTTTGCCATTCACAGTTTACGCTGCTTTATCCATTCACATTGTCATTCCCATTCTTCGCGGACATCTGACTATTTAAATTATATGGCTTCGGCTTGTGAGATGTGAGAGGAGGCAGTTGAAGGCAGCGTCTTCGTCCATTCGGCATTCATTCATGTGCTTGTTTGTGCCAGCCATTTTTACACGCAATTTCTTTGACTTTCGCCACAGCTTTGCTTTGTTCGCATTTTGCATTCGCTATCTTACTTACACAAATTAAATTTGACTCTCCACTACGCTCCTTACTTTGGATCCGTGAAGGTTTAACAACCAGCTCAACCATCAGAGCAATCACTGTTACCACGCAAAGCATGATAACAAGGCTTTACAACACCGAGGAGGATCCCGTATACTGCTCATTCATTTGGCGCTCAAATCTTAGCAATACCAATGGCCATGCTACTAACTCGAACGCCATGTTCCCCAATGATTTGCGGGACGATTGGTTTGCGGTAAGTAAAGCTTATCTAAAATGTAGAGAGAGAGAGAATATGAGAAAAACTTGTAAGATGAGACAAGACGCCTCCTAAATTAGCATAATAACAAAATCAAATCAAACTAAGCGAATAGCAAAAATATTATTATTTCCATTTAAAAAATATTCTCTCTCTCTCTCTCTTGAAAATTAAATATTTATGATATTCATTGCCTAGCTGTTACATAAATATTGTTTTAATCAGTTAGGCATGTAGAAGAGGCCCATACTGAGAATCAACGCCTATTATTGAAATTGAAAGTCAGCAGTTAGTATGTTGAAATAATTTTGGAGAGCATTTGATTTGGTCTATAACTAAGTTAAATTAAGTTAAATACTGTTAACATGTTTGCCTTAACTTAACGAAGGGGGCACTTTAAAATCATGACATGGAAGTATAGGCTCATTTCGATATGCTCTTTGATGTACATATAGTACAAAATAATCATTTATTTCAAGGTATAGCACCTGCTGTGAGCAGCTGAACAAAAACTGTTGCCTACTTTTTAGGGCCACACTCATATTATATCTTTCTTGTTGTTCATGCACGCAAACACACACACAGAGAAAGAGCTTATAAACAGTAGGTGCAGCGGGATGCTGGTCGTTTTAACGCACATGAAAGCCCCACCATTCAAGGCAAAAGCAAAATAACTCATTTCATAGCACAGCACGTGCTAAAAGTTTTTGCTCACAAGTACTAGATGCTGCTGCTGCTGCTGCTGGTTGTTGCTGGTTGTTGCTAGTGGTGATGTTGCTGTTGCTGCTACTGTTGATGATTGCAAGCAAAAGCTGCTTTGCGGGCAACTTTCGCCCAAGGCTGAAATAAGTCGAACTCAAATGAACTGTAGGTGCCACCAGTCTATCTAAAAAATATTAAAAAAAAAAAAAAAAACATCAGCAACAATATAAGGAAAGAAAAAAAAATAGCACAACAAAGCAAACATACGAAAAAGCATGCAAAACATATTTACTGCCCACTCAAAAATGCCATGTGAAAGAGATAGCTGTTTAGAGTAGACAAAGCAATATATGGTATGTATGTATGTTCGTATGGGTGCGTGTGCGTGTGCGTGTTTGGGCATAACAAGTCACAAATATGAGTGTCAAGTTGACTATTGAATTTTTATCTGTAGCAGCCATCCAACTGTTCAACAACAGCAACAAAGCGTCAGAGGCTGCTAAGAAGCTCGAAAGCTAGAGCGTTAGATATACGAAAGAAACGTATGATTTATGCGATATTTTTTACTATTATTATTAATTTTCATTGGTATGTAGTAGTAGCTCTTTGTTAAATTTCTATTATCCCTTTGCTTTTGACTGTCTATCTAACAGGATGCCGAGGATCCACGTACGGAGTCTTTACGTCAGTATTGCTATGGTCTATTTTTGCCTATTATTTGCGCCCTTGGTATCATTGGAAATGTTTTAAACTTAATTGTACTCACTCGTCGCAATATGCGAGGTCCGGCCTACATCTATATGCGAGGTAAGTCAACAGCATGCCCCAAAAAAACAGGCTAGAAAACCTTTTTGTGAGTGTTGTTTGTTTGTGTTGGGGTCAAGCCATGGAAATTCAATTTCAATGACTGTCTACAAATTGCCGATTTGAAATTGAATAATTGCCAATTTTAAAGTGTTGAGTGTATTTCATTCACTTGAAAGCCCTTCAAATGCCAAACTCAAAGTGAAAGTATACATCGAAATTGGCAATTTCAAACTGCTACAAAATAAACAAAAGCAATCGAATGAGTTTAATTAAGAAGCTTAAATCAACGCTAACTAAGCAATCAGCATCGTTAAAAAGTTTAAAAGTTGAACAAACAAACATTTCGAGACTTTAAGCCTTACCATACTTATATATCTATAATTCATGCAATAACCTTTCACCTGGCTGGCGTTTGCTTTTGAATATATATATATATATATATATATGTATATATTTTAATGCCTTTGCGACTTTGCCGCGAGAAATCACGAAATCACAAAATCGAAATCGTTTTGCTTTTGATTTTTTAACTGCAAATCTAATTTTCTTATAAATAACTTTAATCGAAAATGGCAAAAAAAAAGCCAGGCGCCTTTGACTTTGACATTTTTTTTTCTATTGCTTTCTTTTCTAACTTTGACCTGGCAACGACTCTTTTCTTTTTTCATTATACACACATAGATACATATAAACAAATTAATGTGGGTGTTGATATAGGGGCGGAAACAGAAACCGTTTGGTAACCATATTTGATTAGGAACGCTCGGAAGTTTTTTTTTTTTTTTTTTTTGTAGTAAAGCTGCCTTGCCTGGCTAAGCTGTCACAAGAAAAGGAAAAGCAAAAAAAAAAAGAAATAACGAATAAGAAAGTGAACTATATATATATAAGACGGGATGTTAAGTACGAGCACATACTACAACAAACTAAGTATATTAGATGCTTGTTTTTGGTTTATGGCCTTTTAATTGATTAATGAGATGACCAAAAAAAATAAATAAAATAAATAACGAAAGGTATAGAAGAAAAAAACAAGAAAACGAACAAATAAAACTTGTCAGCGTGTTGCCAATTCTTTAACTTTACTCCCACCACTATTTTGCTCTTGCCCCAAACAATTCGTCATGCCTCGTGTGTGTGTGTGAAGCGACTCACTTTATTTACCAGCTTCTTTCTACAAAGCTTTAAGGAGATGGAAAACAGCTCCGCAAATAGTAGAACTGCGAGTATAAAATGTAAAATGCTTCAGATGTAATGCGGCTGCGATGGCAGCAGCATAATTGATTGCCTTTTGCCGCTGCCACTGCCTTTGCCAGCTTTGTCAAATGGTAGTTGTTGGCTAGACTGAGAAGAAGATATAAAGAGTGGTGGTGGGGAGGGGGGGCTGGTAGCTGATAGCTATTAGCTGTTAGATGGTAACTGTAAAAGTGAAAATGCAAAATGTTT
Organism: Scaptomyza polygonia; assembly: GCA_035044585.1. NCBI lineage: Eukaryota > Metazoa > Arthropoda > Insecta > Diptera > Drosophilidae > Scaptomyza > Scaptomyza polygonia. The sequence continues at coordinate 234,816 of JAWNNU010001403.1, read as the reverse complement.
GATGCTTTGCTGTTTTATGCTTTGCTAGCAAAGTGAGGCCCTTTGGCTGTTAGCATATCATTGTTGTTGTTGTTGTTGTTGCTATTGCTGGGCTTGAAATATCACCGGTCTCATCTCAAAAAAAAAGCCAAGTCGTAAATAAAAGAAAGCTGAAGAGCAAAAAAGGAGATGGTATTCTAACCTGATACCAGCTACTTCTTCTACTACTTTTACTAAACAAGTTAACAACAAAAATTGCAACAAATCTGTTTTTTTGGTTGTTTTTTTGTTTAGGGTCTGAGTAATAATGATCGAAATCAGAGCAGCTATGTTATTAAAATAACACAAATTTTATATATTTTGTTGCCAGAAGCCTTTTTTTTTTTTTTGAATTTGCGTTGCGGTCCACTGGCTTTTGTCGGTCATTGCCTTCAAATATTTTATTATATATATTTGTGTGTGTTTGGGTGTGTGTGTAACGGTAGGGTCATCGCAACTGTTGTATAATAATACGAGTAAGAGCGCCTAGCCAGGGGACAAACAGCCACAATGCTTGGCTAATATATGGTGCCAGTTTGGCAAAAGTTATGCACTTTGCCTTTTACAGAGAGAGCATTGAAAAGGGGCTAGCTAGCATGTTTTATGGCTAACTGGGGAATCGCTGGCCAAAAGTTAAGCTAAAATACAGCGTTGGCGCAGTGAAAAAATCCGCTCAACCTTCATTCAATTCAATAGTTAAATAGGTCAAGAAACTTGGTAACTTTTGCCTGCCAATCTTAATATAAAAAAATATAGAAAAAAAAAAATTAAACAAAAAAATGTTGACAAACACTCAATCAATTGACCCTTTTTTGTCTTAAATGATAATCCTTTAGGTCCTCACTCACTCACTCATTCACATTGTGTGTTGACAAGCAAAGCGAACAGATTTGTATAATTTGGCCATCTATTTGATGGCCGCATCCGACTGATAGAAACTTGTCTAGTTTGGTGGACCACACAAAAAAAAAGAAAAACTGACATTTTTATTGATGTATAGCGTACCCAATTAGATGGACAGCATTATGTGTGTGTGAGTGTTTGCATCGCAGGAAGTCATATATCGAGCATCAAGCTTTGTGTGCACGACAATTTGCGACAAAATGAGCGGAATGGTTGACAAGGGGGGGGGCGAGTGGTCATCTAGAAGTCATAACGTAATTATAGAGCCATAAACAAGTCGTAAATCAATAAACAACAAACACACACATACACACAAGCTACCGCAACCGCACACACGCTCACATTCACAGACAGCAATAAGTGGAAATTATATATATTACAACATAGAAGAAAAAAACTCGCCCAAACAAACAAATTTATGCCAAAAACCGGCCACAAAATTAAGCAAACAAGCAACCAACGAATGACCAACAAACAGAAGGGAACAGGAACTCAAAGCTATTCATTCTTGTTGAGCTACACTCAGAAAAATACATTGCAAATCGAATACTTTACACATAAACTCATATAAGGGACAAATGATTTTGTATCAAAAGTGTTTTTTTGTTTATTTAGTTAAAGGCTTGCCTTTGTTTTTCTCTGTGTATCAAAGAGTGTGCGAGTGTGTATGTATGAGTGTGTGTGTGCCCTTGTACTTGGTTGTTCGTGTGTGTGTGTGTGTTTTTTTGACGGTTTCAGTTTTCGTTGGCTTCCTGTGTCGGCGAGTTAGTCGGAAGCGACGCCATAATTATGCCATAAACTTAACCAAAGAAAAAAAAAACTGCTTTAATGTTTACTTTACACATTTTCCGTTTTCCATTCAAACACATATATTCCATATTCCGTTTCATTCGATTGTAGCCTATTCTACCGCTGCACTGCTTGCTATTGTCTTCGCTATACCGTTTGGGATACGCATGCTTGTGCACAAGGATCGCGGACAATGGGAGGAATTCGGACCGGCATTCTACACCGCACACTTGGAGCTTTTTCTTGGAAATGGCTGTCTGGGTAAGTATACAAAAACAAAAAACCCAATGAGAATGTTCTTGAATAGTTTGGGCTAGATATTATTTGATTTGATTTGATTTGATTTTGCGTTTTCAGGCGTTGGTGTAATGATGCTTTTAGTGCTTACAATTGAACGTTATGTTTCCGTATGTCACCCGGGCGCCTCGCGGCCAGCTCTTGGCCCACCAGGGTATGTATATTGAATGAGGTTTTTTTTTCGGCTTCGGATAATGTTTGGAGTGCTTTGGTTGCAGTGTGATTGTCTTTTCCATTTGTCTCTTCACATTCATCTGCTATTTGCCGAGTATATTTCGTGGTGAGCTTATCAAGTGTATGCTAACATCGGACAACGTTTATGTGTACTTGCGTCGTGACAACATCGCATATCAGCAAACCTTGTTCTACTCGGTGTACAAAGTCATGGTGGAGATCATCTTCAAGTTCATACCGACATTCGTTATAGCCAGTCTCAATTTGCGTATTATGTGGGTCTATCGTCGATCGTGTGCTCGGCGTCGCCAAATGGTTTTGACCCGGGCCATTTATGCCAAGGACGAGGATCCGCGCAAATTTGCAGAGGAGCGGCGTCTATTCTTGCTGCTCGGAAGCACTTCGATCTTGTTTCTAGTCTGCGTTTCACCAATGGCTATACTCCACATGACGATCGCTTCGGAAGTTTTGCCCAGCTTCCCGTTTCAGGTTTTCCGGGCACTTGCCAATCTGCTGGAATTGATCAACTACTCGATTACATTCTATATATATTGTCTGTTCAGCGAGGACTTTCGCAACACTTTGTTGCGTACGTTCCATTGGCCATGGTTTAAGAACGGGTTCTTTCGCCGTCAGGTAGATGAGGTGAGTGCTAGTCCGCCAGCAACGGCAACCGCTGCTGTTTGTAATCTAGTTTGCCCAACCATCCACATAGACCCCACAAACCACCAGGGACATGCCAATGGTCCATTTCGCAAAGGTCAATATGCGTAATCATCATATCACCACCACCACATCCGGCATTGGACGTTCCAGCAGCTTATAGTCCAGGGGTTCCCCTTCCAATTCGCCAACGCACATCTTCGACCTAGTCTAAACGGGTCCTCCTTCCATCCAAGAAGCCATGGGGGTCCAATGGTCCATTTCACGCGACAAAATCAAAACAACAGGGATATGCGATCCAGTGTCATCATCATCATCATCATTATAAACCGAAAATTGGACGCCCAACTTCGACCCCAACATTCCGAGCTATCATCCAAGAAGCTATTAATGCTTCTTAAGGCTTAACTACAACGTATTCGACTCGTTTGTCCCACGTTTAACACCCACACACAAACCCACTGATTGACTGACCCAAACTCTTACCACATACATACTACAACAAAAAAAAACTTAAAATTCTTTGTCCCAAGTTAAATACTACTAACACCGACTGCGACTACATCATAAAACCCAACCAAACAACCAACACTTTCAAACACACGAAGAAGAACACGAAATTAAAAACTGTACAGAAACGCCATGTTTGAGTCTTAGCCCAGGACTGCTTTGGCTAGTACACTTTTTAAAACAACACAAACAAAAATCAAAAAACATAAAAAAAAAAACCACTCCCTCATTTTCAACACATTATGAAAATCAAATACTTTTGTTACCGATTTGGTATCCAATTTGGCAATTTTCTTTTGGTTTTGTGCGGATCTACTCTGACAAATTGAAACTAGACTGTTTCGAAAATCCCTTAGTTATTTTGGAAGTTGCGTTCAACTTGGTTCAATTATACTCTTCTCAATAGTCAAATATTGTAGCCTTTTTAATTAAATTGTTAGAGTAGACTTTATTTTCATTTATTTTGAAATAATATAGAATAGAAAAAATGCATTTGCATATTGCGTTCTATTAATGAAGTTTTTTTTTGTCAATTAACTTTTGATTATTTTTCTGAATATATTTTAGTTTAATTTACTTAGTGCACTCGTGACAAAAAATCGAAACAACTTTAATTCGATGCCGTTGAAATATCCGTGTTAGCAATCGTTTTCAGCAACATTTTTCCCATAGTAAAAGCTTTAAAAATTTAATTATATAGGTAAAAAAATTTAGTAATATCCGCAAAGATTATAATTAATAAGAAAACAATAAAATTAGTTAGCTCCACAAAAAAATAATTAAAATACTTTTGATGTTGTCAAGTACTTTGAACAAATACAATACATATGCACTTCCATATGTATTGATTTGATTACTGACTGGAAAGAAAGTGATTTTTTGTTTGGTGCTTTTCGACTTTAATTGTATTTATCATATTCACTAACATAACTAACCTCTTGCACTTCCTTTATCATAATACATATTTCTAAACTCTTGCACTTTACCCTTTATCATAATACATAGTTCTAACCTCTTGCACTCCCTTTCTCATATACTAATGCACTTTAAATAAAGTTTTTTTTTTTTTTTTAATTTTCCGCACTGTTGTATTTTGTTTTGTAGTAAGTCATCCTATTTTCCTCCATATTTTAGATGTTTAAACATTTGATTTTTGCACCTTTTTATAATATTGTATGTTTGTTATTTTCCAACTTCTTTCAAGCAGCAAACACGATGTGACAAACGAGCTCTTCCGAGTGCACAGTAAATAATTTTTATGATTTCAGTGTTTTTTTTTTTTTTATTTAAATTTTGTTTCAGTTGCTTTCAGTTTTTTATTAATTGAATTATATACATTTCTATATAGTTTTTGCTTTTATTTAGAGTCAATATTGTAGTTAAGTTTATAGTATTTTTATTTTTAGAAGTGATTAGACACTGCAGTTAGATGACAAGAAAAAAGAACACATTGAAACACTTGCAGTTACTTTTTTTTTATTTACCTTTAATCAATTCATATTTGAGATTCAATATTTATTTCAGGTTTAATTATAATTTTCAAAAAAAAAAAACAAGAATTTAAATATTGATCGCTAGATGAAATTAAAAGCTGTCCGGCATTGGTCCGTCAAGGGCTCAAAGCAATCGAATGGCATATTCATAAAGCGACGTTAAGTAAAATGAACTGATGTGAGCTTAAAGCTGGAAAAGAAAAGACACACAATGAGATTTTAGAAAGTTTGGGTGAAGTGAAATGATCGAAAGATACATTGTTGATTGAAAAGATGAGTTAAAAGCGAAAAAGTCAGAAAAGCAAAGCAAAGCAAGCAAAAGTTACTATACGAAATAGAGCCAAGTAAGCTGAAAGGTTGAAGGCATAGGAATGATAATGAACAGACGGTATTTAAACCGATTGAGAATGATCAGGAAAGAGCAAATGGAATCAGAAATGAGACCAATTACAATGGAGGTGGCGATGATGCGTTAGAGCTTAGCCTTAAAGGCAACAGAAGCTGGATACGGAAAGAGAGTGTTTATTGTAATTATATGTCTAGATAACTATTTTTAACATATAAATGTATAAAAAAAAAAAAACATAAAAAAATCAAAAAAAAAAAAAAATTCAAAAAAAAAATCTGGTTTACTAAAAAGCTAAATCCAAGACACATAGTCGATAATCAACTATATGGCCATATAGTTTTAGGGTTTAAGATGCATTTCAATGTCAAGAAAACATCAATGAAAACATGACAAGATCAAAAGATCACGATTTGTATACGATATTTATGTAGACCAGTATATATATATGTGTGTGTGTATGTTTACAGCTAAATATATTTATATATACGTATATGTATCTATTGATTGTAGAAGTTAAGTGCGTGCAAGTGAATTTCTGATTTTAAAAACTTTTGTGGCACAACGATATGTTTCGTCAGACGAGACTGTTGCATACAGAAAATTGTTAAATTAATTCTAATATGTTAATTGTTTACAAATAAGTTACACTTATGTCTAGTTCGTAAATACTTAACAACAAAAATCCAAAAACCAACAACCAACAAAAACAAACTATTAACTTTGAGTGCATTTATTATACTATATTCCAATAAACACTGAGAATACGTTCTGTCCTGGCATACTAGTTCCCAATATTAACCATTAAGTTATCAACAATTTTAATTAGTTAGTCAATGATGATAATGATAAGTTACTATAACGAAACACAAACAAAAACCCAAACAAAAAAAAACCCCCCAACCCTCTAAAACTTGCAGCACGCGTAGTTAACTTAAAAAAACCAAAAAAAAATGTGTGTACCTAGACAAAATGAAAAAAACAAAATATTGCTGTGCTTTATGTTGTAACAATTCCTAAAAGCGCAGTTGTGCAAATGATCCTACAAAAAAATTATGAAAAGGCCAACCAAAAAAAAAACCCCTCGTTTACAAAAAAATTTACATGTTTAAAAAAATACTTATTTATTTATAGTACCAAAAATAGCCGAATGAATATAGTTGAAAAATACTAATATTAGCATAAAGAAAACATTTTTTTTTTTTGCGAGTAAGCGCGTGCGATGAATAGAGAGAGAGCACAGCTCAAATCTAAAAAGCACAGATAGAGTAAAGGTGAAAACAACTTAAGGCATTAAATAAAACTTACTATATACTATACGCATTACTCATTACAAACAACAACAAAAACAACAACACAAACATGCATATTTCGCATATTTATATAGACAGACATTCGTATGTTAAATTGTGACTCAGAGTCATTTTGTTAACAATTAATAATTAGCAATAAAAGACAGACACAAACTTGAATGTAAATATGTATGAATATATGTATACAATAGTTAAAGAATTTTGGCTCAAAAACAAATACACACACACACACACACAATTACTACATCCACAACCGCAGCAAGAAAGTATACTAAAAAAAACAACCAACCAACCAACCATCCATTAAGAACAACCAAATGTACGACAAAACTCAAAGGAACGATTATTGAAATACCAAAAGAAAAAAGCAAACGTCCAAATTTTACAGTTCTTATTAGTAAAACACGAAATACACAAAACAATTTATCAAGCATTTAGCCAACCATAAATACTACATGTGAATTTAACCGTTAGTCAAATTGATGTAATGTTAACTATCAAGTATTAAAACAATTTAAAATTATAACCAATTCAATAACCATCTAAATGTCAAAAAAAAAAAAAATACAAAAAGTAACGTCATGGCCAATAGCCAAGCTAAAAAGAACTCTTCCCAAAGACAAAAAAAACACAAACGGGATGCCAAATGGCCGAGAAAAAAAATACAAAAAACATTTGGCAATGCAATGTATAATTCTGATATAAGAACAACTATATAATCAATTACTACATCTGTTAATAAAGTTCCAAGCTATGGTAGCGATTGACAAAAGTTCTGCATCTAACATCTAATGGCAGCTTTGACACTACATATCCACATATATATCTCTATATATATATATAGTTGACTGGAGAGGCTGCAGCCAGAAGAATGGATAACATCGGGAGTCAACGAGAGACGATCGGGATATGTCAACTTCAATACAGTTACTCAATTAATAAAAATTCAATTCATATCGAAACACACATTTGACATTTTATTTTAACTTTACTAGAAGCTAAGCAAAAAAAAAATCTTAAACTATATGCTTGTATATGGTTAGGCAAATGGAAGAGCAACGTGAAGGAATTTACAAGGATTGCTTATCAAAAATTGTAATCTAATCGACTTAACTTTAAACGATGCTACCATGGCCGCCAAACAACCAAACGCTGCTTAACCAGCTCAGCCAGTTGACGTTGCCTTTGGCGTTTACGCTCAAATATTTGATGGCGTATCTTCAACAATATGCTGTCTCTAGGTGCACCTGTGGTTGTTGTTGTTGTTGTTTTGGTTGCCTCGTTGTTGCATGTACTCAGCTGCTGCATAAGCAATTCCATGTCCTGCGCTTTTAATTCATTGAGTGGCTGTTGCTGCAGTTTCAAGCGCTATTTTTTTAAATAGAAATGCATTAATAAAATGTATGTTTTTGGTTTTAATTCAAGCTTACCTTTTTGCGTGCTGCATTTTCGGCTAGAAAACGGCAAAGTTGCTGCAGCTGTTGTTCAGCAATTGTTTCATCTTGTTCCGGTTGCTCCGCCTGATCCTGCTGCTGATCCTGCTGTTGCTGTTCCTTAACTCGCTGTAGTTGACGTTGCCGAATTGCCGCTTGCACCTTGCATTTGGTTAACTTTGTATTATTATCCATATTGTTTGTCTGTTTTTGTTGCTGTTGTTGTTGCTGCTGTTGTTGCTGCTGTTGTTGGCGCTGTTGTTTTAATATTTTATATATGACACCCATGGCTATTGTATTCGCTTCGAGCTGCAGGCAAAGACTGTCCAAAATTTATACCATATTCAGCCTCTTATATGAGCTACAAATGCTGCTCCTGAGAGAAAGAGAGAGGGCGACGGCGACGGCGGGTGTGAGAACGTTTTTGGAAAATGCATACCAAAAAAAGAATCACAAACATAAAAATAAAAATAAAACATAACGCACCACGTCTCTGTATGTGTGTGCGCGCCAAACTTCAACTTGATATATATATATATATATATATATATATATATATCTATATATATATGAGCCATTGCTCAAGTGGAGTACTATTTTCTGCTGCTGCTGCTCATTACAATGCCTTTAGCAACAACACATGTGGCGAGCCCAAGTTGGCTAATTATAGAACTCAAACACACACACACACACACACTGTTGCAGCTGCAACACTTTCGCTGCTGCACTGTCAGTGAGTGTTTACCCTTCTTTGCCTCTCTCCGCCCTGCAGTTGTTCCAGCGTTCGCGCATGTTTGGCGCCCATTCCAAGTGTCGACTTGCGCCGCAGCTGACTGAGCCCGCCTTTTTTCTTCTTCTTCTTCTTAAATGCTCTCTTATCACTAAATAAGAGTACTTTGGATGTGCGATGCATTTTGTAAATTTATATGGGATTTTTTTTAGTTTAATGTATTTTATTTATCAAATATTTTTTTTATAAAATTTCATTATTCGAAATTTTGTAGCCTTGAAAATATGATGAAACTCGCGAGTATAAAAAATCAACAAAAAAAATTCACTCAAAATTAACTTTCTTTATTTAAAGGTGCTGTAAATTTATATATATAAATATGTTTAACTATTAATTCATTTAATATTTTTTCTCAGATTTTGTTAGTTCGAATTTTTATAATTGAATAAATTTTTGATAATAAATTAAATTGAAAATATTATTAATATCAATTTTTTTATATTAATATTTATAGTATTTTTTATTGTATTTATTATTTTATTAGCTAAAAGTAGGAAACTGTGTCTAAAGTTAGTATGTAAATATTTTAATGTTATTTTTAATTATTTGTTTCTTTTTGTTTCTTGTATTTTTCAATTGCCAAGATTCGGTTTGACATAACCAGCGAAATAATCTGAGCTGTTGTTGCCTTGTTATAAATAGCGCCTGGGAAAAAACACTTTGCACTGCCACTGAGATACAAAGACAGAGAGAGACAGAGAGAGAACGAAACAGACAATGTCAAAAGAAAATACTTTTTCCATATCGAGCCTCCTTCTGGGCTGTGTGTGTGCTTGTCCGTGCCATGCACTTGAACTCTGCATTCACATATTATACTTTCTCTCTTTCTCCCTCTCTCTCTCTCTCTCTCTCTTATGCATGAAGCATGTTGCAGTTGCAATGCCTTGCCTTGCCTTTGGCTATCCATATGCTCGTTTCTCTGTTTCCATTCCCGTTCACGATCCTTTCACTTTACCGACGCGTCGCTTCGCAGTTTTTGGCGTCTTGTGTATGTTGCATGTACATATTATTATCACATGCCTGTCGTGACTCTCTGCATGTTTTTAGTATTATTTTTGTTGTTGTTGCTGTTGCTTTATTTCAGCGTCAAGATGTTTCAAAGTGCACTTCAAGTGCGTTACAATTTGTGTCTATTTTTAGGTGCTTGGGAATACGACAGATAAGAAGAACAAGAAGGAAGGCCAAACATTCAGGCAGGCAGGCATTCAGGCGTAACCCTCTAAGACTTTTTTTTTTTTGTCTTGCTGCATGTAAATCATAACGTTTGAAAGGGCAAATTAAATAATGCTTAATGAGCGACTAGCGAACGATAAACGAGCTCCATGTTGAACTACTTATGTTTAGGATCAGCATAAGCGTGTTGCCTCGCGCAATGGATTTTAATGCTTATTTAGCTGGAAAGTTATAATAAAATTAACATCAATGGCTTTTATTCAATAAAACATAATATTTTTAATATAATTTTTAATAATTAAAAACTTGATCCTTAACAAAATATCAACAAAAAGTGTCAAAAGGCTCTTTAAATACAATAAAAAAATAAACGAAAATTTTATAAATAATATTTATTGTTCAACACAACAAAAAAAGTGTGTTAAGAACCATTTAATTAAAACATTTTAATTGCTTGCTTAAGAAACTGAATAAAAAGCTTAGACTCATTTAGCTGTTTTTGTTACTTGAATGCAATGTGACCTTGCTTCAATCAACCAACCATTCTCTCTCTCTCTCTCTATGTGTCTATCTGGGCCCTACATACATATATATTCGGGAACCGAACAAACTGAACACTCACTTTGTGGCTGCGCTTTGAGTTACATTAAGTGGTACACACATTCGACATTGAACTAACATGTGTATTAGCCGATGGATGATGATGCTCGGTACTCGGTTCAAATGTCTGTTACAAATGTAATTCAAATACTATTACACACGCATACCATACCATATACATTTCATTCGAACATTGCTTGTGTGTCGCATTCTCTCCCCACTTGAAAATTGAAGCCGTTGTCGGTGGTTTTTGTTTTCGGGGTGTTCGGGGCTCTTGTTGATGGGACAACCCTAAGTGACAATTAGCTGCGTGTTTGCGTTCAAGATAAAACAACGAGAAAAAAAAGCATACATATATATGTATATATATTTATTTCCCACAATTTAAACAGCGATGAAGAGTAGGGAAGAGAAAAAAAACCCCAAACAAGTGCAAGTGAAAACCAAACAGTTCTTTGGGTAATAAAAATATGCACTGTCTCCGCTCAGATGTTTGTCGTTTTGGTTCTCTCTGAAGCTAATCGATACGCATATTGAATATTGTAAATGGTAAAATGGTAAATGGTCTTGCCTTTTTCATAATTTGTGTATGACTTTTGTTCTATTTTAGTACATCCGCTTGAAAGCGAGCGTGTCTGCTGCAATTTATTTTCGTCTTTGTTCTTTGTTGGTGTAAACAAATTGAAAATGAAAAGCTGCATACAACACACAACTTATGAATCAATAATTTGATGTTGCCATTCGTTGACCCACTGTTAAATGTGTTGTTGGCGCCTGCGCGACGCCCCACGCGTTGGCCCACTTCAGATCATCATTCAGATTGGGGTAGATGTCACTCGGTGGGGGCCATATACATATACCGGCTGTTCTACAGATTGGCGAAATGACATCTTTATACAGACATATGAAACATACTACATAAATACTATAGTCAACGCATCTTTCTCACGGTCTGATGTTTGCCAAAGTTTGTGCTGGTTTGGGGTTCGGTATTGAGGGGGGAACCCCCAGTGTCTGACAAGTTGTCAACAGCGGTGTTAATGAGCCGCGTGTAGGGTGAAACACAATCTTCGTGTTGTATTTGTACTTTGTTGCTTTTGATTTAACAATTCGTGCTTATAAGTAAGTAGTCAAAGCTACTTAAAAACTCGACTTAACAAACTTAAAAAGAGCTTTAAAAAAAACAAAAGATTTATGCTTTAAATAAAAACATTTGTTGTAAAACACAGATTAACGTAATGTTTATTTATTTTGTTACAAAACTTAATGTCTTCTTTTGAGTTAAATTTCGCTAGAAAAAGCTTCATTCATTTAATAACACAATTCATTCATCTGTGCAGACTTTGTGGCATGGTGTTATCAAATACAGAGTCGCGTGTGCCGCAGCTGCCGCTGTCGATATCTCCTGTTGCAAATCCGTTGCAAGTATGCTGCTGTTGCAGAATTCCTCTTCTGAGCCTCAAACAGTTGAAATTACAGTCGATTGCTGTTGTTGTTGTTGTTGATCTTTTGTCACTTGGGCGGGACAAATAGGGCTTTTTGAGATTGCGGCAATGTCAAGTTTCCCACGGTCGGCAACGTTGCACGCGAGCATCTTCTGTTACAGAACACAGCAGCTTCTCTCTCTCTTTCTCTCTCTCGCTCTCGTTTTGCCCGCTCTGTTTATGTTTTGCTTACCCCATGCGGCAAGTGGATGGCCGGCCAGCAGCGGGGTAAGGTAAGGTTGAAGCAACTGTTCAACAGTTCTCTCTCTGCTTTTTCTCTCTATTTGTTTTTATTTTTGTGTAGTTGCCTTTTTGTAGCAAACATATGTACGTAAAGGTAAGCGGATTCAAATTAATCTTAAATGTTGTTAACACATAAATCTGTTTGTTTTTATTTATATTTATCAGCTTTGAAGTATTACTAAAGTCTTTCAAAACATGAAAAGTTTATATAAATATAAACAAAAAACTTAAGCTTTCCATGCCAAAAGTTTCAAAATATAACGTTAATCCAGCTTATAAGTAATCCAACTAGAATAACAAAAACTTAACACCTATGCCGGCCACCCAAAGCGCTTGCGTTCCCAGCAAAAGCAAAAGCTTTGTAAGCTTTTTACTAGCTTTTGACTGAAACTCGGAAGAGCGTGCTCTCAACGCTTGGGAACTTCTCTGCGACAAAGTTTGAAACCTGATGCGTTCCGAAGCGAACCGACAAAAGCCACACCGAAGCTTACATACGCTTGCAGAACTTAGCTAACAAATAACAAAAGCTTAGCAAGCTTTAGGTACTAAGTCAAGTTGGTGTTCAAAAAAGTTTAAATACATATTTGTAGAAATAAAAAGAAATTAATTTATTTGATTGAACATTATGCGAAAACTCTATGACCCACTGTAAGGGTAAACCAGTTAATGCTTGCAAAGCGTCGGATGCTTCGACACTGTTGACATAAACATTCAGTCAATGGAAGAAGAAGTCAAGTTTTTGCCGGCAGTCAGTCGAAACACAGCAGACAGTTTGTGCGCAGCGCGTTGTCAATTGTCAATTGAGAGATCATAATGATGTCAAAAGCAAATGCAAATGCATCAGGCATGCAGTTGGAGGCTGTGTCGCGTTCTTATCAATATCGCAAGGTCATGAAGCCGCTGCTGGAGCGAAAGAGACGAGCGCGCATCAACAAGTGCCTGGATGAACTGAAACAACTAATCATGGAGGTGGTGCAATTGGTAAGTTCAAATGTCATTTAACACAGAAAGATGTTTCAATTTCGTTGTTAACAGGATGAGGAGACACTCTCGAAACTGGAAAAGGCCGATATATTGGAGCTAACGGTGCATCATTTGCATGGTCAACTAAAACCCGCAAACAATTCCAATCTAGCCGCCTCGGCCGGTCAGTTGCAGATGCAACGGCAACACAATTTTCAGCATTTCTGTTGCGGTTTTCAGCAGTGCATTGTTGAGATCTCAAGGGTTCTTCATCGTCACGATATGCAACTCAATGCCAAGGTCATGCATGCTATGCAACAACTGATGCCAGCAAGATCATCAAGATTCTGGAGACCCTGGTAGCGGCTTAAAAGGCTAAGTGATTTGATCTCAAAGATCTTTACGACATTAATATGCGGTCTGGGTAGACGGTATCTGTGGACTAGGTCCACGACGCGGCATCACAATGGGCCAATACATGGCCTACGTGAGTGGGGGGTTTTTGTCTCAAACTGCTCACTACCGCTCTAACCTAACCTAACCTAATATGCGGTCCTAACACTTATATATCAATCTAAAAACTCTTTGTCCCCAACAATAAGAGTTTGATTTTGCTTTAAGCTTACCATAAAATACGTATAATAAAAAACAATTCATATTCGAGTTTTCGTTTCTCATAATAATTTCAAAAAAACTTTTATTTTCCTTTCATTTTTATTGTGGCGTGTGCTTATGTTTGTGTGAGTGTGTATGTGGGTTTTGTGTGTGTATTTTTCTAGATTTTAATAATATATATTTTATATATTTGCCAATTCGAAGCATAACTCATTTTTTGGTATTTTTCATAATAACTAACTTTCAATAATTTGTAATAAACATTTTTAACGCTAAAAAAAATATTGCTCATGAAAATCGTAAGAATTTGCATTAGGTTAACACTTAGAAAGTTATTAATAGAAAAACAACAAAACAAAAAAAATAATTTGCATCTCTTTTAAATTTTCATAGAGAGTAGTATGATTTATAGTAGATATTTGCAGATTTTATTGTATATAGTGTGTAAGTGTTTTGTATCTCTTGTTTTTTTTCTTTTGTTGCTGTTGTTGTTTTATTTTTCTTGTCTAAACTTAGCTGCTAATTTACTCTTTTGTTTATATATGTATGTACATTTGTATCAATAATTCATTGTCAAGTGTTAGAAGCGCCAAAAAATTGATTGTTGCAGCATTTTCTCATCGGATTTTATTTGTTGTTTATGTATGTATGTGTGTATGTTTGTATGTATGTGGATTCAGTAATCAATTAAAGTCTAAAATAATTTTATCATCATCATAATTATGACTTGCGGTTTATTGAATTGCCTCGTGTAAGCAGCTTACTTGCTAGCTAATTTAATATAATATATAGTATATAACTATATTGTTTTTTTTTTTTTTTTTTTGTAATTATACATATATATTTTTGCAGTGAAGATAAAAAGGCATGCAAACATTTTGTGCATTATTCGATTAATATAGTTTGCAGCAAAAACTTTTGAAAAAACAAATTGTTTCGAAATAAATAGTTACATCAAATGATGTTCAATACATCGTACATATCTATTTGGCCTTTATTATACATACATATATATATTATAATGCATGGTGCTAAGCAATTCAAAGAGTAGTTTAAGTGATTATTTAGTATAAGTTATATCGAAAACCTTATCATCGATTCATACCCTAATTTAGTTGACACTTGCAGCAATTTCTAGCGAAACATTTTATTGGAAGTATGTGTAAATTGTTAATGGAACATTTTAGCTCGTGAATAATATTTTTTAGTCAATTTCACTCGGTGTGTAAAAATATAACAGCATTTTTCTCATTGTAAGGCAATTAAAATTCAACAAATTTATCTTAGTTAATATTAAAAAAAAAAAAAAACATATATATAGAGACTTTCTAAAATCATTATAGCTATTTGGTTGAGCATAAAAAAAGTCTAACTAACATATAGTGAGCATTCAATACAAGTAACTAGTTAACTCGTTGAAGTTATTCAGTTGAAGTATATATATATATGTAAAACATATTGTACAAACACATACCTACTAAATACCAGCACCTTTATCATGTTTACATACATTTACAACCATATTGAAGAAACACTAAATACAAATAAAAATATATAATCGTAAATAAGCGCTTTCCATTGCAAAAATTAAATAATAAAAATTAGAATTTATTTCAGGTTGCAAAAAAAAAAAAAAAATCTCAGAGAATATTGAAACACAATGCAATATTGAGGAATATTAAAAAAAATATTTATGAGTTATGCAATTGAAAATATAAAATATTTGAATTCTGTTTTAAGCTTTAACATTTGTTTATTATTTATTATTTAAATAGTTGTTTTTGATTTAAACTTAAATTTTATTGAAAGGTTTCATATGTTAACACATGAATTTAAGTATGGTTTGTATAGTTTAATTCTTTATTTGATTTATTTTTGTTTTGTTGTGTTTTTTTTTTTTTTGTTTAATAAAGCTGAACCACACATAAAATAGAAATTATTTTAGCATGGTGATTAGATTGTTGTAGAGAAGAAACTATACGTAAGCAGAAAGTTAACGAAACAAGTATAAATTGTTATGTATAGTGTATATAATAGTATAGAGTGTACAAAGGGTGTATAGAGAGTGTAAAGAGTGTAAAGAGTGTATAGAGTGTAAAGAGTGTTGTTTTTACCAGAGTGTTTCCAGAGAGGTTTTGAGGCTGAGACAATGATTGTAAAATGCGATAGTTCTTAAGGCATTCAATATACGATTATACATACATACATACTAGATCATGTATAACAATAGTACTATATTGTTAAATGTTTTAATTTCCATTTTGAATATGTTTTGTTTTTCTTTTTGTTTTAGTAAGTTGCAAGCTCTAAGTAATTTGTAGTATAGAACGCCAAAATAAATGTAATAGAAAAATATGATATCGTTTAGTTTAAGGCATGCAGAAAGACGTTTTATTATAGTGTGTTGTTTAGTTATATACGTTTGTATATATATATATGTATATAGTTTATTAATTAGCAACAGGCCAATTCACATTTAACTAAGTGAACTCCATATAACCATGAGCCGTGAGACACTGTGTGTGTGTGTATGTGCATAAATAATCTTCCATATCGAAAAGTTTAATTTTGTTAAAAAAAAAAAAAAAAAACAAAGAGCCTAATGTCTACTTCGTTAAAGTAATCTTTCGCTAAAGCAACTTATTTGGTTTGAGTTAAAATTTTGTAAATCGTTTTTCAAGTAATTCTTGGAGCAAACCAAATTGATTGTCTGCGCGCATTAGCTGTAGCTGCAGTGCAATATTAATTTAGCCTAGCTATCGTACGAATATAAACAAATCATATTTATATATATTTTAGCAAAAAGAGTTATATAACTCACGTCACAAACACACTGAATGCAACCACTCATGGCAACGACGAGTTCAGCTTCTGTGCGAAATTTAAGCCGAATCAAAGAGTCGAGTAGCAAACACATTAGTTCATGCCACATGCAGTTAGCCTCGCCTGTGACAGACTTTGCTTTTGCTAGTTATTTTTTATAGTATTTCATAATTTTGAATATCAACACGCTTGGATTATCAATAGTTATTGTTGCTGTTGCAGCTGGCTCAGCGCAAAAGGCAAAAGAAACAACAATCGGGATTAGTAGGCATCAATTAGTATAACCGCTTTTTTTTTTTTGAGTTAGCCTTATACCAGTACAACTAGCATGTTTTTTGTTAAAAGCTGTAGCATAATATTTTAAAAGTACATATACACATATATAATATTTAGCTATGTGCTTGGCGCTTTATGTAAATTAAAAAAAAAATATTATGAATATTCCAACTATAAATTTAATTTAGTAAATTTGCTTTCGGTTGGTTTTCGTTTTCATTAAGTTTTTTTTTGTATTTTTTGCAAGCATTTCAATAAAAATGCCTTTACAATAGAACAAATGCCAAATGTATAGTTTTATATATATATGTATATTTATGTATATATATATCTTTTTTTTTTTGTATGGTGTATACTTTGCTTTTATTTTTGATACATGTATATGTAAGTAATTTTAAAAAAGCGTTTCTATTTTTTAAATTGGTGTTTTGAATTTTGTTTTTTTTTGCCATTTTTCCTAACGAATTTTTCGCGAAACTTTCATTCCTTTGTGGGTTAATTGTATTGTACTTATAACTTTTGTATCGTTGTAGTTAATATATGGTTTATTATTATTTTTGTATTATATTTCCGCAATTAGTTGGAATTTAACCATAACAAATTCAATGTTCGGTTTTTAATAAGCGGCCACCAGGCAAATGTATTGTTTGTGTGTATGTGTGTGTGTGTGTGTGTGTGTGTGTGTGGTTGTTGTTGTTTTTGATGTTGTTGTTGGTATAAACTTCTTGCAAATATCCTTAACGATTAGATAAAGCCCATATATTTATATATGTATATACTATATATGAGAATGTATATTAGATTATTTATTATAGTATTATTGTGCACGACGAATTCATTTCGTTGCCTCTGCTGCATGCTTTCCAATCTCTTTGACAATCTCGAATTAAAAAAGCAAATACAATTCTTGCGTTTAATCACCACCTAAACTTAACGCCTGCACTATACGTGGATCAGCTTTACTACCCTCGCGAAATTCTTCCAAGGTTAGTCGATCATCATGATTCTTATCCATTTGATCGAAAATCTTATCGACACGCTTTTGTGGTGTGTTTTCATCCTCCGTTTGCGGTTGTTGTCCCTGCTCGTAAAAATATGTACAAAGTATTGATTTAGTACTTGAATTAAAACCAATATGAAGCTTATAACTCTTAAATCTCGCAACTTACCACCATCTGATAGATTGCATCAACAATGTTGTACATCTCCTCTCGAGTAATGTAGCCATCGTTGTCCACATCATACAGACGAAAGGCCCCTTTGATATTTAAAATGTATATATTTATGAATTCGATGTATGATGTATGATTATGTAACACTTACAATGCAATTTTTCATCTAGATTGCCGCGTGATGTAATTGAAAGTGCGCGAATAAACTCCTCAAATTCGATGGCTCCATCCTGTGAATTATCATAACCGATTAAGATGATTCAAGACATTTTTAAATATATCATAAAACTATACTGTACATTGTTTTCATCGAAAACTCGAAATACCAACGATGCAAATTTACTGGGATCTCCATCCGGAAAGAATTGTCTATAAATTTTGATGAATCCCTGTGGGCAAAAACAATTTTAAGTAAGTAAAAAATACATAAAGGCTTTTACTCTCAACGTTTTTTTTGTTCACATATTAATTATAATTTCATTTCGATTTAATCGTTAATTGAACAAAAGAAAATATTTGCGGTAACTTGCAGTAAATGACTTAAATTGCAAATACGTTGAAATGTTTTTGTTAGTAACCGAAAGTTGAGCTCAGCGAAAGAATTAATTTAAAAGTTATTTACTTTGTAACAAATTAATCAAATGAATAAATTCCAAATGTGACAGTATTTCATGCATGCTTTTCACATCTTTTTGTCATATCAATTCTCATTAGTTTATTCATTTTTTTTTTTTACGCTGAATATCACTGAATGCCTGAATATACAAATGAATGCATTCATGAGTTTAATTGGATCTGAAAATCGCCCAGGGACAATGCCGAATTATTGACGCGGCTCAAATACGCTAATTAATGCAGAGAAGAGAATATTAATATTAATATATACTATTATTGTTTATAAAAAAATAATTGAGTGAAAAAAATGAGATAGCGCTAGGAAAAGAGAAAGAAAAATAGCGGCAAAACCACAGTTAAAAATTCAGCCAGTTTAAGTGCCAAACGAAAAACAAGCCAGAAACACAAAGCCACAAAAATGCGGCATCAATAAACGGCGACGGCAATGGCACCGGCTGAATAAGTGCGGAAGTCCAAACAAACATAAACCCAAAAAAAAAAACCATAAAATTACGCGAACAAACTATAAAAAAAAAAAAATATCATCATAAAGTATGTAAATAAAAAATGTTTAAGTAGTTTAGCAGTTTTTGTTTTGGAGCTAGCTATATATAATTCGGCATTAGTGTAAAATAAAAGCGAACAGACCTTTTTTGTTGTGTGTTTTTCTTATATTTTAATAGGATTCTGTTAGTAGTTAAAAATAAAATGCGATGCAAACATACAGCGATAGACTCTCGATAGATACTTACTTGTTCAGTCAGCAGACCATTGGGGCAATCTTTGAGAAAACCTTTGTGCCTTCAGAAGTCAAGGATGTCAAATGTACATAGTTGGGGCACAGTTTACAGTTCGTTGAGGTACAGAGAAAAAGACCATAGCAAGAGAAAGAATAAATAAATAGGACGAGGGGAGATGAGAGACAGAGAGCGAGAGATGAAGAGAGAAAAGTTGATTTAAGATTAGAATAGCGAAGATGTAAATTATTAAAATTGATGACAAAAAAAATTAGCTTATAAATATTTTGAATAAATAATTAAATAAACCTAATGTTTTTTATATTCATAAATTGTTTAAGTAATTATGTACATATCTAAAAACTTCTGGGGTAAAAAAAAAAATAAAACGATTGCATTTAAATATTATAATTGGATGACACAAAATTTGGTGCAATAATTAATGCTAATTAAATTGTGCAACGTTGCTGTAAAAATGCCAACAAATTAACATATTGCGTTTGCATTCGCATTCGCATACGAATAGCTGCGCATCTCATTTATTGCATTATTCATAATTAATAATTTTGGACAGCACCAAATATCGAAATTCATAGTAATTTCCAATTTCGAATCGAATGCACACACACACACGACAGTTGATTACATTTGATAATTTCGTTAAAATTGAAGGCCACAAATTAATGTGAATATAATACATAGAACAAGTTATGAATGAACAGTTTTTTGTACTTTATAAGTTTGACAATAAAATAAACTTAAACTATTGCACATTGTTGTTTAACTAAAGTTCTTACCATTGACGAATTTCCTTTTCCGTAACTGCAAAGATATTAAAGACAAAACAAACATTAGCAAGTTTTTACCCAAACGAACACTTAAGTTTAAGGATATGAATTTAATCATTAGCTTGTCTTAACGGACATCAAAACACTCATTCATTCGGTGGCATGTGGCACTCAATTGATCCCACAGAGCTACTTACCTCTTGTCGTACACACACACACACACATTCCATTAAGGCATTGTGCCATCTAACGTTCTGAATGGCTCTACTACTTAGCAACGGCAAACTGAAGTTGTTATTTAGCTCAGCCGCTGATTTATGGAGGCTTAAACTATGAGTGGGTCTCTTTTAACTCGCCACATAAAATTGACGATGTGCTATTGTCAGGCTTTGGGCATCTAAGCCCACTGAATAACTCTGAGATTGACGAGCTCAACCTTAAGACAGCCCATTTTGTGTGCGTGTGTGGTAGTTGCATAAAGTGCATATCATTTAATAAATCATTTAATTTATTATCAGGTGAAAGTCAACTGTACCCAAGTCCAACCACACACACAGGAACACTAAGCTCTCACACTCAGTTAAGTATGTCTTATGTATAGAGATACATGTTTAAATATATATAGCATAGTTTGTGGCGCATGTGGTATATGCACGTCTGCACTTCGAAGGCGATACGAACGCGCGTTCTGTCTGCCACTTTACAAATGAAAAACATTGAAACGATGACTCTTCATATATGAAGCATAACAAAGATGAAATGCTATTTTTATTTTAGAATTATATAACAATACACAACATGTTTCTACATTAAACATTCTTCGTTCAGTGCATTTTCTTGCAAACGAAATAATATTGTATTAAACCGTTGCTTCATTTAATATGTGTAAGCAGACAGTTTGGTTTAGTGAATTTATTTAAAAGCTTAGCTTACACGTGCCATTTCAAATGTACATTTCTAAGTTTGCGCAATTCGAGCGGCAACGCACGTCTTTAATTTGAAAACTAAACAAAAAAAACAACCATGTGAAACAAAGAAATGATAAAAGAAATAAGTTTATGTCTTTTATTTGGGTTAGCACTTTAATAGTGAAACGACCAAATTCACTTAAAATATTAAATTCAATTAAATTATTTATTTGTATACTTCTCTATATAAAACTCTTTGTCCTGCCCGACCAACAGACAGCCCAAACGATAAGCGCTAAAAGGCTACAATTTCTAGAAAATATACTAAAGAAAGAAGTTTGAATCGAAATGATTTTCTTTGTATTCAAAAGTAACATATTGTATAATACTTTTGATAAGCTTGTTGCGCATCGCACAACCAATTAATAGTTGTTTCAAATGAAAGCTACTTAAAAACATAATCGCTAATACACAAAGAGAGGGAGAACATAATCCTAGTATCTTCCTCTTATGACCTCCGGCCTTTGAGAGTTCATCTGATATTTGCTCTCAATTTGCACTTAAGCTTGTTTTAGAATTTGCTTTGAATTGCTTTCATTCAAAGGCAATTCACTTGCAACATATTCTCGGTTTATACATGTGTGTGTTTGTGTGTGCGTGTGTGTGGAATATGTTATTTGTAGTATTAATTGGAATATTCAACTCTTAGTCCTCCACTTCAAAACCAACCACTTGCCATTGCGTGCGTTGAGACTTGGGTTGGGTTGGGTTGGGTTGGGTTTTTGGGGTAAGGGCAGTGGGGCAGTTGAACCTTCAGAGTCTTTGCACGCAATGCAAGTCAGCCGCAGCCATTGAGCACAAATTGAAAAGCTCCCTGGTTGGTCTGGGCATCTCATATATATACTATATATATAACTCATTATAAGCCGCACACAGAAGCTGAAATGGGGACCCAGCCCCATTACCCTTTGGTGGCAACCGCAAAAACTCATCGAATCACCAAGCCCCAACCCTGTTTAAAAGTCTACGCACGCCAACGCGTCGGCCAAGTTAGCTTCTGGGCATGTTGATGTCGACGTTGGAGGACTTTTACTGCGGCTACATGAATAATACATACACACACACACACACATATATGGATGGGTATATTATATACTACGCGCACGCTTGTGTGTGTCTGTATGTGTTTTTGTGTTTTTGTAGTGTGCCAGCAGCATTAAACCAAATTAGTTCATAGCGAGGCGCATTGAGTGCGCTACTCAAGCATCCAGTTTAACTTGCCCTACCTAACCCAAGAATTCTAAAGGCAGCCACACGAAAAACCCAAAAACCCAAAAAATGCTAAAAAGAATCTTATTTCGTTTTAAATGTTTATTTATTTATTTATTTTTATTTGCAATTGCTACTTGTGTTCCTTTACTTGGTGCTTTGACTAAATGACGCTTGTGGCGGCTTGCAGTGTTTATTTAATCAATTTTGGCAGCAAGGAGACCGAAAAACCCAAACGAGCACGCAACTTTTTTTTGGTTGTATATAATTTAACTTTCAACTGATTTAATTTAATTTCTTTATAAGCACACACACACACACACACACAGAGACAGACACAGTCACAAGGACTTCGTCGTCCTGGGAGTGCCCATATGCTAATTAATGAATGGCTGCCAAAGACCTTGCCATCATCATCCACACAAAACAAAATGCAAAGCAAAAAACTAGCTACGATTTGCATGCGGGAGCATATGTGCTAGTGTGCTCGTGTGTGTTCGTGTGTGTTCGTGTGTGTGTTTTGTGCGTGTAACTTTTAAGTTTTTTTTGTAGCTGTTTGCAATGGCCTAAGAACTTTGTGATGTGTGCCTGCCGTCAAGCTCATTAAGAATACCCTGTAAACAAGCGTGGCAAACACGCCACCAAGTGGCGCAACAAATGCTTCATTTAACCAAAATAAAGCCCAAAGGCAAGAAGTTGGATAAGTACCGTTGGATAGATGGAACCATTGATGGCCAGAATCCATCAAGTTTTGATAGTTATCGATATGTGTGATCTAGAGCTATCGAACAAAAATTATTGCCAATTTACAAATAACAATACTTAAAAGTGGTCGGATATCGAATTGATTAATATCGATTATTTTTTATACCCTCAAACAATCATAAATAAATATGGATTATTTGTTATCGAAATCGTCAACTATTTCTTTGAAATAATATAAAAATAATTATAATAATATCTTTGATTAAAAATTGTTTCTTGCTTTAAATCAGAAGTTAAGAATAATGTTAAGTAAAGTTTTTCCCATATATATATAAAAACTGATTCTAAGTAAAAAACATTTCCCTAAAAAAAAAAAAAAATATATATATATATAAAAACTATTGGTAAATTTAATTTAAGTTTTTTTTTTATGTCCTTAATCACAAATTAATTTTTCTCAATTCGAAGACATTTTCTCTCTTTGTACCTTCGTTCGTTTGGATATTAAACAAGCTTATCGCACATTTGTGTCCCTAATGAACTTCATATGGACGCCGAGCCTGTTGCATTGGCATTGCATGTTTGTGTTAACTTGGCAAGCACACTTAGCAATGCAACAGCTAATTAAGCTCGAGCATTCGATATACATCTACAATTTCCCAATGCGCCTTGGCACATTTCATGCAATATTAATTCAAGTTCGGTATGCGGTTTGTAAATGTCACGACTTAAGAAACCAAGCCAACTCGAGTAAACGTGATAAGGCAAAGAACAAAACAGGAGAAGCGATTGATATTGTTGCTTATCTGAAATTAAGAAAGTTGTTTACGAACGTAAAACGAACACAAAAAACAACAAAATCAATGTTCAAAAATGACAAAGAAAATAGGCAAAAAAAATAGCCAACAAGCATATCTATCCACTTTGAAGGTCTTAATGAATCATGTCTCAGTGTTTTTTTTTTTTATGTTTTTTTTTTTTGTTGCTTTTAGCTTCAACATTGCTTGGCATAATTTTATGTCAATTGGCAATTTAACAAATTTTCTAACCTTCGCACTTCGTTCTTTCCTATCTTACTCTTCCTCGCTTTTGGTCCTTCTGTCTCTTTAGCAATTTGCTTGAGCAAACATTGCAGGAAGCCAGGGCTGCTGACTTCAAGCGTCCACTTTGACTTCACTTGCATCGCTGACTCAAAAATTCACTAACTGACAATACATGTGTTTACTATGTAAGCATACATGCATACACACACAAATACATACACACACAAATACATACACACACATACAAACATATGCATCTTGCTGTCAGCAACTATCAAGCCAAAAAGCAATGCGCGCTTTTAATGGATTTTTTTTGGTCTTGTACTGTAAAAGCATCGATGGCGCCATTAGCAAATTATTTACAACATGTGCATCATGTTGTTTTTTTTTTTGTTTTGTGTACCATGGGATTGGTATTTGGTTGGCGCAGGGGTTTGGTGAGGGACTGACACAGTGACACTATGACATGTACAGTGACTGCTGAGTGGTTGGTGTTCCTACTGCAACAAGAACAGTGTCACAAGCCGTACAAAAACTAAGGCGAATATTGAAGAAAATAATGTATATAACAGATAAATCTGATACAACTTTGAAATTTTAATTGCAGTTTTTCAAACTAAGGATAATGATATTGAAGGATTATCGTTATTAAATATATTATAATATAGATTTTTTTAGATCTACTTTAAGTTGTTAAAGATCGAGTGTGAAATACCAATTTTCTATGAATTGACATCAAACAATTTTATTAGTTTTTTTAATTTATTATGATTAATTTTTAAAACTTATTATGATTTATGCTTATTTACGTCAAACGCTTTAACGTATTTTCTTCTTCTTTACACTCTCGGCCCAGTGTGCAGTTGGCGCCATTATGGTAGTGAAAGGGGCGGGCGGGAGAAGGTTGTACAGGAACCAAAGCTCGTGAGGTCATTGGCAGTTGGTCTTCGCCAAGTGGGTGACAAATGGGCGGATGTTGGTGCAGCGAGGGTGTGGTGGAGGGGAACTGCTATAACAGGATATGTATTTGTGTATGTTTTGACTTCTTTGGTTGCTTGTTGCTTTTACACGTTTGATTTCAACTGCTAAATGCCAAACAAACTGTCATGACGAGACAAGCTGAGTGCCCATTGAAACACACACACACACAGACACACTTCTGCCATTGATGGAAAATGGGGGGGTGGACAGAGGAAAAGATAACGTGACAATGGCGCTGCACAAACACAACAAGTGCAATAATAATTCTCAACATTGAATTGAAATTTCAATGCTCCTTATCCCCCTCACATAAATGCCAATGCGTGCAGCAATATGAACTGGCAGACGGTTCAGGGACCCATAACATCAGTTTGTGTGTGTGCAAGTGTGTGTGCGAGTGTGCGAGTGTGTGTTTGCATAGCAAAGAGCATGTGCCAAATGAATGCAGTTCAAAATGTGGCATTGCGACATTGCCAAATGCCAAGATGGCCAAAAGTTTGAGTCTGGGATCTTCTAGCTGTCTGCATTTTAGTTTTTGAAGCGATTTGCCAACTGCCTCAGCTGCAACTGTAACACAATCCCCAAATTGGCATGAAACTGCCACACACACAGAGAGACACAGAATCACACACAAACACAGACCTATCTATACATATGTAAGTCAGTGGCATTGAGAGAGTGAGAATGTTGATAAAAAGTAATCAAATTTTTGGTTCACATTTCAACATCCACGAAGAGTAGCTGACTTCAGCAATTGTCTGTTCATTCTAATCAGAAATCTAATCCAAGCCATTAAAATTAATTATTGTTGTGCTTGAATAGCAAATGTAATCGCTTTAAATGTTCTACAGTTATTTTTATGATGGCTTGTCCAAGTGCAGGAGATATATATATAATCATTTTATTGAAATTTACTTGAAACTTGTGGCATTAGAAATGCGATAGCAGAAGTTGAATATTGTTTAGGTTTGAGTGTATTGCCAATAATATTCCTTTACTCCAAACCAATAAACAGAAATACTTCTTAAGCCACTTAAAGCCCAGACAAAAACTATAGCTAAAATCGTAGGCTGCAATCCAAATGCAGTTTGTTGGGTGGGGTTTGGGTAAGGGGGAAGGTTATGCGATTGCACTTAGAAAGTTTTGCCATGTGCCAACTCGTACTTATTGTACTTATGCTCAGAGTGTACAAACTTATTGCTGCCACAAAGCGAAAAGCCCCACGGCATCGACGGAATAAAAACCAAGCAGCTCATTGCCTGACATACACATTGTACGAGTTGTAAGTAGTATATGGTTATGGCAATAAAGCACGATTTTATAGACATTTGTATCCATTGAAGGAAGGACGAAAAATAAAAACAGCTCAAAACCAAAGCGAATTGTTTGTCAAATGGAGAAAGGGAATACTTTTTTTTTTTGCTGGCATTAGGTTACTTTCAGTTGAAAGTATTTTGTATGAACTAAAAGGATATATGAACATATTTTCCTGTTACATATATTCCGTATTAAAATACAAATTTATTTAAGTACATAAACATGTTGTGTCGCATAACTTCACTTGCCCTGTCGGCACTAATTATGTGAATGTGTTTAATTTACCAAAAGATTGACATTTAACAACATAAAAGGTTTTCAGAATTTCAACTTTGACATAATTATGTTTGCCAAATGTTATGTGCTAAGAAAGGCAATTTGCAATTTCATTTTGCGTGCCAATTTAATTAGCATGTACGTTAACATGGCCTAATTTCACATATTTTCTCTTTCTTTTTTTTTTGGCAAGCCTTCACTTCACTTCAAATTAAATTAGCACTTAAAAACAACAACAACAACAACATTTTGCGCACGTTTTGGGTTTGCCAAAATGGCTTTCAAGTGCTTTATTTTGTATATTATTTTTGCTTGTTTAATGCTTCGTGCACAATAATTCATATAGTAGAGTTCAAGGATGCGAAACGCACCAAACATGATTTGTGACTTTAGTAGGTAGAGCATATATATGTATATACTCACAGTATGTGTCTGTTGTCAGACGATCAATGGTGTCCTGCTTCAATTTAGAGTTCTTCTTGCCCATTGTATTGCCGCACAGTTTCCGTTGTTGTTGCTGCTGTTGCTACTGTTCTTACTGTTTGGTGTTTGTGCTTTTGGGGCTAAACGAACGAGCTCGTTAACGTCAACAGGTAATTGAAGGTGCGTGTCTTATCCAAATTTGGCACTGGTTCGATCTGAAAGAGATTTAATTTATGTTTAAACATTGTACTTCGACTATCAGCATCGAGGCAGCATCACCAACAGGCAGTCCAACATTGTCAAGGCGAAACGTCATCTATCATGCAGCTTTTTTGCCACAACATGCACCTGCCACACACACAAAAGCTTAGCCTCACTCCCCCACCTTTCACCAAAAATTCCCAATTGAAAGACCTGCTTTCGTCTACTTCGCCTTTCATGCCTAAGCCCGGGGGCGTCGCGTCGCGCTGATGAATAGCAAAAGGTACTTTGATATTTAAGCATGTCAGCGCCGTTATTATATGTGTGTGTGTGTGTGTGTGTGTGCACGTATACAACAAAACATATTGCAACGTGAAACGTGGCAGGCAACGAATACAATATTCAGGGACAATCTCACAATGCCGTAGCGCTGCCAAAAGAAGCTGCCGTCAGTCAGTCAGTCAGTCAGTCAGTCAGTCAGCTAGGCATTATTTCGTCAGCGACTTTTTGCACATTCTCGCTACAGCATTTTTCTTTTTGGAATTCGGAATGGGTATTAAATCTGAAGTCAAGTTACGTCAGTTTGTTTTTTTGCAGCATGCAAATTTTTGGTTTCTTCAATGTTCCTACGTATACTTAATATACTCTAACATATAATGCAACAGATTTGTTGTACAAGAGAATAATGTTAAAAACTGTTCGACTATTTGACTTGTTGAAGATTTCTTCCTTTCATAGTAAAGATACATTTGTAAATTATGATTTTTTTCTTATGAATTTTCATAAATTTTTTTCGTTAATATTTTGCTTTTATTTTGTTAATACTTAATTTTATTTTTTTTATAGCTAAACCAAGTACCTTTTAAAGCTATAATGTTGATATTTAATTACATATATTTTTAATTAAGTTTTTGGATTTTAGTTACAAAGAGTGTTTAGCTGGCGACTTGAAGGAAAAATCAGATGTATTGTACTTTATTCCTTGGTTCTTGCTTGGTGCATTCTTTACCTTTGCGGCTGTTGGGGGCTATAACAACGATAGAGAATATCAAGGGAGAGAGAGAGGAAGAGAATGCTGATGGGATGACGAAAAGTTTTGCCACAGCGTTTGAGCAATTCAAAATTTTGAATAATTCCTCAAGCTAAATTGCGGTGCAAACTTTTTTAATTCCCTGTTACAAAATTGTTGCGTTGAGGCTTTAATTGACTTTCAATTGCCAATTAAAAACTAGCAAACCATAAACATAAGTACACCGTATATGTTTGTGTATGTTTTCTGTTTGAAATCACAGAATGTGTAGGAAGCAAGTCATAAAAATTTAATTGCAAATATGACAAATTAGACATCTTGCATAACGCGAACATAAAACCGAGTTAATAGTATTCGCCGCTAAGTCCTTGTTTTTGTCTTAGTTGTTCTTGTTGCCCATTTTCATATTCGATTTCGCAACAAGCCATTCGCCATTTTACGAGTTGTGCGGACAAATTTGATGGCCATATTGCGGCAGCGGCAAGAGCTACTGCTACAATAGCAAATAATGGCGTAGAGAGCCCTCTGACAATGTGTGAATAATAGAACGAAACGAAACGAAACGAAACTCTGAGCTCCGAGCTTGGAGCCACAGCGCAAACATCAATTCTCCGCGGCTGTGGCCCGAAATTTAACAGTCGTCGCCTTGGGACACGATTCTCTCTTGTTGTTTACTAAATTGCCCATCAAATTTACTAGCATAATATAAGTTGGCCAAAACAAACAGCAGATAAGACCCATTGAAATTTCACAAAAATATACTTAGTTGTGTTTAAGTTTAATCTAATATGCAAAAGCATTGTGCCAGGATGCTTAAATCTTAGACGAAATAAATCTGATAAAAGAGCTTTGGCTTACGAATGGCGCTTAATATACCTCTTGAGTCGCAGTCAAACATAATCAACACAATAGTAATAAGAATTAATATTTCTATAATTTTTGCATAATTTTTAATCTTAAAGCAAAAAATTGTTGTTCTCTTTTACGATTTTGCATTGTTCCTGCTTTCGAATCTTATGAAAATATATT
This sequence comes from Scaptomyza polygonia, assembly GCA_035044585.1. Classification (NCBI taxonomy): domain Eukaryota; kingdom Metazoa; phylum Arthropoda; class Insecta; order Diptera; family Drosophilidae; genus Scaptomyza; species Scaptomyza polygonia. The sequence continues at coordinate 205,416 of JAWNNU010001403.1, read as the reverse complement.
AAAATATAATAGAATTTATTGATTTTTAGCGGAGCAAAAAAGTTCATTTCGTTATGGCAGTTAAGCGTCTTCATTATAAGCTTCTTAGACAATTACATGGAATTTTCATTATGTTTCCTCTTCTTCGCCTTTGACCGAATGCATTTTTGTTCTGACTATAAAGTACTTTATTTTTTCTAATATTAATAAGAAATAACAGAGCCAAAATACACTTGGAATTTGGCAATCAAGAGTAAAAGTTTACGCCTGAGAAAGCTTCTTTTTTTTTGAATGTGTTTAATTCCCTTAAGATTCGCTTCAAAGACGTTTGACTGTAGCATTAACACAAAAAAAAAAATGTAATTTCAATAGCTTGACTGCAATCTTCCATGGAATATGTATTTTTCTCATGCTGTTTAGCTGAACAAGCAGCACAAATGATGTGGAACTGAGAACTGGCCAGAACACAAATATCAACACACACACTAGCACACATTTGAATTGAAATGGTGGGCGGTCTGAGTCGGACATGGCATTTAGAATGTTGTCTGTGATGCAATTGCTAACGAGCGGCCCAAGCATCTCGTTTGTTGCCCCCACCCCGCCTCCATTCGCTGTTGGCCATATTACGTGCACATTGCTGATGGCGGAAGTTGTTTGTGCCACGAGGCTCTGCAACTGGGCAACTCGTGTCTAGATCTGTGTCTGTCAGTCTAGGAAATTGAAAGGAAAGAAAATTGAACATACTTTAAGGCCGACGTTGCGAACGGCATCGTCGCAATTGCAAATTGCAGGTGGACTCTCTCTTTCTCTGTCAACCGGATAACTAGAATTTCGAAACCCGACCCAACCCAACCCATCCCATTCAGCTATACATCGTTATTCCGTGTCCAACTGCTCCTACCTATCCTGCAGCAGGCATTACGCGATTTCCGGTCTAGCTCTAAATGCATTTGAACTTCTCTCCATTTTGCACTTCTTCTGCAAGGGGCTACTGGTTGGTGCGTCAAAATTATATATAAAACGTCGTAGGTTGGCGTCGCCATTTAATTGAATAATTGCCAAACGACTTGTAAACAAGTTGCTATAGACAGACAGACAGGGCCCAAAGAGAACTTTGCCCAGAGTACCGCCAAAGCACTAAGCCAATTTGTTTTGGCGAACAACCTACTAGTCGCAGCCCCAGACAAGAGCACAAACAGCGGTGTTGTGGTTGCCCAACTAATTGATAGACGATGCCTACACTAACACACACACACACACACACACACACACACACAAACACACTCATGAGAAGTATAACCTGGATTTTTGCAGTTGTTGTGAAAGTTCATCAAATGTGGCAAAGTCTGAAATAACTTAAATGCCAACTCAGTGGAACGAAATCATTACACCTGGTTAACTATTTGGAGAAAATGAGATTGACAGCTTTATATTCTGAACATGAATGTCAACCCAAAATAGAAAACGTTGTGCATAGCATAGAAGAATTTTCATTAGAATTTGTGTGTAAGTGAATTAAAAAAAGGAAACTTTTTTTATTAAATTCTAAAATACTTGTGATGCGAAACAAAGTTGTTATGGAATTTTTATGTTTATCTTTGAGTAAATTAAGGAACTGAGTAAATTCGAACTTGTCAAATGGAGTTGCTAGAAATCTATACCATCTATCTACTATATCTATAATGTTTTAAACTTTAAACTTTCTTTTGTAACAAAACAAAAACCTTACTCATTCAACAAGTTGTTTAATAACTGGCATTATTAACTATTTATCAACTCAATTACCTTAGAAAAATACTCGCACACACAGTTATACGAACGTACTTACTAAATCTGAAATATATCTGCTTAACTTTTTTCTACCCTGCTTTAATTTGAATGGAATTTCTAAGCATACAATTATTCACATGCCAACCAACTCTCTTTTCTACCCACTTTCACTCCCATTCCATTAACAAACTAATTGCCATTCCTAGACACTTTACACTGCAACTCATCCCCCCTCTTTTTCATTGCCCAGCATTTTTGTGTGTCTGCAAAGGTCTGGGGCTAAAGGTTTATGGCGTTTAAATAATTCTCTTTTTTTCTGTTGCCCAAAATGGTATGCAAAAACAAAAAAAAAAAATAAAAGAAAATATAAATTTAAAGGCATTAAGTCAAGAGAGCTTGACTAGAAAATACCCTGTTAAGGCGTATTCAGAAAAAAATCCTACAACACAGCAGTCCTTCCTGATTTGTTAACTTTAATCTGCAATATTTTCGGTAATCAAGTTTTCAACGGTTTTTTTACTTTACCGAAAATTTCAATCGAACTTGAATCTTTGGTCTATAGTTCTTATATTTTTTTGTTGTTATATTTGTTGTCCTTTCGCTTTTGAAAAATACCATTATACCCTTATTTTTAACATATAGGGTATAGCAGTGGAAAATGCCATCGGCTTTGGCTCTGGCTCTGGCATTTGGCATTTCTATTTCTGTTGCGCCTGCTTAGTGAAATTTTTTTTTTTTTGGCTGTGATTGCACTTTTACAGTTGCCTGTTTTTTTATTCAATTTCGTGTGTCGTTTCGTTTGACGTTTTACAGATTGCAATTGCTGTCTTGTTTGCCACTCTCTGATTGTGTGGCAGCATATAAATATCATGTGTTGAGCTGCTAAGCCTGTTGACAAAGCCAAAGCATTATTATTAGTTTGCAAAATTGCAAGAGCTTCAACTTTTGCCTCGCCCAAAGTCCAAAAAGTTCCCAATAAACATTCCAACCGGATTCCCAAACTCACATAGACAAGACCATTGGATAAAAAAGTACAAACTCCAAAAGCCCCAAAAACCCAAACGAAACGAAACGTTTAACAAAAAGCCAACCCAGCTCTGCGCCCTATACAAAAAAAAAAGGGGAAAACACAAACTCTGAAATGTATTTTTTTTTTCAGCACATGTGTTTGGCTATTAACTTGCGCTGTAAATTATGCAAACTTCAACAACAGCAACTTTTCAGCTGCACAAAACACCTCGGCTATATATAAAAACAAGTTTTGTGCTTTTGACGGCCCACAGATGCAGCAAACAGCGCTTGGAGTGGGCAAAGACAATAAAGGAAAAACAGGAAGAAAAAAAATTGTTCGAGTCGGAATGAAAAGGTTTACATAACCTCTGTTTTCAGCCCAAATTGATAATATTCATTCAATTTCGTAAGCCACGCAAGCACAGCGACCACAACAACAATAACGGCGACAACAAAGCGCAACAGAAGTGCAAAACAAAAATGAAAGCGCAAAGAGCAAATAAATGGGCCCAAAAAGCCAGCGGCAGCATTGCACTTTTCGTTGGACACCATAACCAAAACACCACCAAAAACAACAATAACAAAATTGAATACTTTATTCGAAAATGCAAGTGTGTGTGTGTGTGTGTGTGTAGGTGTGTGCTTGTGTTCGTTACCCTTTATAGTCTGGTTGGGCAGTGACTTTTTACACCTATTTATTATGCAGCGTATACCTTGGTTTCTAGCTCCAACTAACTGTATTTTACTTACTTGTGTGTGTCACCCACTCGTTATAATTTGGGGAATATTTTTTTGTGTGTGTGTGTGTTGGTGTTGGTGTGTCGTATCTTTCTATTTGACTAAGTAAGTCGTTAAGTTGTCCGACTCGTTTTTCAGTGTGGTCTTCACTACGGTTTTGTCCCTTTTACTTTAGCCTAAGTGTGTTTGTGTGCGTGTGTGTGTTCGTATGTGTGTGTGTTTGTGACTGGCTTTATTAATAAAGTAAGCACGTTCGTTTTGACGTTTGTTTTTTCCTGTTTCTTATTTATTACACACTTGACTGTTACAACAACCCAAAAAAAAACTATGTAAAAAAATTTCAGACATTTATATATATATATAGTGCATATATACCTTAATAATTGTCGCTTCAACTGTTCACACACGACAATTAAAAACACACACACTCAGTATTATGAATGAATGATAAACAACAAGCGCCTGGTTCGGTTTTTTTTTTATTTCTATTTTTTTTTTTTTTTATGGTATGGAAACACGCTGCACGCTGCTTGGGCGCTCGCTCTTGACTCTGCCGTAGTGCAGCAATTGTGTTCCGTACGTGGCACGGTCTGAAAATCAACTGAAAAGCTTTGGTGCGCAATCAACAGTAGGCCGAATGTCCTTGCTGATACCACCGACGAGAACGAGGAAGCTTGACACACACACACACACACACACACACTAACACTAACACTGAAGTTGAAGCGACGACGCGCTTCGTTGTCGTAACTAGCGGAACGAGCTGTTCCTGGAAAGAGCTTTGAAAACAACACAAAAAACAAAAAAAAATACCCAATCAAGCTCGGGGCACAGCAGGCTTTCTGCCTGTTTGCTGCCGGCGTCGCAGTCGGCAAAGTTCAAGTTGATGTTTTAGTTAAAACAAAAAAAAACAAAAACAAAACACTGATAGCACTAGCATATCACTATAGTTTAAATATATAAATAAATGCGCGCATTATTTAAATGCTGCAATTTGCAATTCAGCTCAAAAGTGTGCTATGCAAATTCAAACCACGCGCGCCTGGTCACACTGCACACAGGTTGAATTGGTGTGCGTGAGTGTGTTATCAAGTCATATAACCGGTGCGCATTGTTTCGAGTGAGTTTCATTGTTATTATTGCTGCCAAAGTTTTTGAGCACTTTTATTTACCTATTCGTTTTTTTTTTTTTGCCTAGCTTTTTGAAAATTCTTTTTTTTTTTTGCTGAAGTCTTAAATACTGATCCCATGTTCCATAAATTCAAAAGGATAGTTTTTTCGACACTCCGAAATTGATTTAAACTATAATTTTAAATAATCGATTTTAATCGATATAAACCAAGACCTGTAAAGTAATTTAATATGATATAATTTTGCAAAAACAGAAAAAAACAGTTTGTCTTAGCGGAATTGGGCTGCGCGTTGACAGTAGATAGCAGTCTAGGGATAGAGATATAATTATATAAATATATATTTTCTTTCTGACTAATCCTCTGATCTTTAGAACTTTTAGTTTAGAATCTAAACATTCATATTAAAAAATTTCTTAATTAAAATGAATAAAATTATTAAATTAACATTCAACATTTCATAAAAAAGTTTTTGTAATTAATTTCAATGCAGTTACTTAAGAGTTGCACTCCATTAGAAAATATTTCAGCTATTAAAATATATACCCAAGCTTTATAATATAGTATGTATTTTATGTTTATTATTTTCGGTGTTTCGTTTCGGTGCAAACGTACTTTAAAATATGAATTGTTGTTTTATTTTTTTTGCATTTAATTTAATGTAAATTAATGTTGCCCACCTACAATGCTTGCATGCATTAAAAATGCTATATAAAATTAAAGATAGAAACAGGAAGCAGCACACGCAGCGTATGCGTTATATTAACGCATTAATATACAAACACACGCGTCCCCTTTGTTTGCCTGTGGGTGTGCGTGCGTGCGTGCGTGTGTGTGTGTGTGTGATTTTCTTTTGTCTGGGATGCTGGGAATACTTAGAAAAAGGCACAGGCTTAAAAAACACTGCACACACACACACACACACACGCACACACGCGCGAAGTCTTAGAGCACAAGCAATTGACATTGCGGGCGTTAACACCCACACACAATTCTATGCGATTCTCACATCCTGCAGTCGTTTCACACGCACACCCCTTCTATGAGCTTTCTCACTCTATCTCTCTCTCTCTCTCCCCTCTCTGTGAGTCTCTCTTTTGCGGTCTCTTTGATATTAACTCACCACAAGCTTTTCTTGAATGAAAATAAGCTTTGAGCTTTCACCCGTTAGCGGTGCGGCAACATTTTTGGCGCCTGCCCGCAGGCAACAAAGCATCAAAAAAAAAAAGTAAAATACAAAAAAAAACAAATAAGAAAAATAATATCACAAATCTCATCTATATAATCGCATCAAATCAGCAACACTCATACCCAGCATCCTCCCGTTGCTCTCTGCTTGTTGTTCGTTGCTTGTTATTCTTAGCCAGACACAGCAACAACAACAACAATCCGTGTGTTACAGTTGTCTAAATATTTATCATAGCACAGACTAAGCAAACTGAATTTGAGCGCACATAAAAAACCATTAAAAAAAATTCATTTGCATTCACTTTACCTCGAACCATCAACGAAGATAAAAATGTTGAGAACTTGATTATGTCAGAGTTGTATATCTGATCTTTCTACAATATTTATTAAATCTAACAGCTCAAATCTTTAATTAAAATTGTGGCTTTCTTTTTGTTCAAATGTTGAATATTGTAAAACTTTTACTACTTTATTAAAAAAAAGATCTATTTAAAGTAGTTTTTAAATGAAAGATGCAGAACAAAGAGTACGTTTGCATAGTTACCAAAAACTCTTAGCCATTGTTTGCTGCATCTCTTCATCATCGAGAACAAGGAGAAGAGAAAGCTTTCAATGGGAATATCATTTTGGAGCTGTGTATGCAATATGCATAACCTGGCTTAGACAGTTGGTGGTGGCAAAGGCAAAGGCAAAAGCAATTGTATTTTCATTGAATGCTCCCGATATGCAGACGCATCAGCATCAGCATCCGCATCCGCATTCACCAGCCTTGATTGTTTCATGGCCATGGGGTCGGATACGTTACTTTTTCAATGCGTATTATGATGTGATGAGCATTCAAAAACTGTGCTTAAAGTTCATAAAACACATAGCAATTTAATATTGTTGGAAATCAAACACTAAAACACTATGCTTTTTAGTTTTTTGTTTGGTCTTTGGTTTTTGGTCCCAGATGTATGTGTGTGTGTGTGTGAGTCGGTTTTTTAGGCTATGTTTGTACGGCTGGGTCGCTTGGGCGCCATATCGTTTAGCTGCCTCAAAGCCATTGTTAATTAGTGCACCGACCTTGTTGTAATTAGTGCGCACATTGCACACTGCACACCCATACTAGTACTAGGACATCCGAACCATGCGACACAACCCTAGATCCCAGCATAGCTCAGCGCTCAGCAACCAACAAAAAAAAACCCAGGCACAGCCAAGCCGACCAAAAATTCCGTTGAGTTTATGGTTAACGCCGCCGGCAGCAACTGCCATAGCATCATAGACAACGATGCTTGATGGTGGTTGTAATTTTGTTGGTGGTGTTAGTGGTTGGTGATGTTGTTGCTAATGTTGCCGGGGCTCAGCTCGTAAGCCAACAAATTCGCATAATAAGTTTAGCATAAAGCGACGACAACGACGACGACGACGAGCAGCTTGGACTAAGGCAATGCAATTTTTGGGTTTTTTGGCTAATGTGAGTAGAGACAGAAACAGAGACAGAGACAGAGGCTGCAAAAATTGTTAGCCAAAAAGCCAAAAATCAAAACCCAGTGCACAGGGCTTTTGCCAAGAGTTGAAACAGTTGTTAAAACGGTCTACTAAGCACGCCGAACGAACGAACGAACGACAGCAGCAGCGAGAATGAAGAAGAGAGCGGGAATTAAAGTTCATGTACTTGAAATAAGTAATATTTTTACAGTACATTATGGCGAACATTCGAGTATCGTAAATAGCTTCCGCTGGGCTAAGTGGCTAATCTTCAAGAACCAAGAAACACACAGTTGAAAACAAGTTTAAGCTTTTTCGTAAATAAAAACGAAAAGGGAAAAACAAATACGAGGTCCTTTAACACCTCGCAATAGCTGCAAAATACTTTGATTATATAGAATTTATATGTTGAATTCGAATCAGGAATTGTAATGGGAAAATCGGTTCTTGATTTCTTTCTGTTCACAAAAACAAATGCAGTTTGGATTTGATTTTTAAGGGTTGAAAAGACACAGTTTTTACTTGCCCAGTTCCACATATTTTAAGTTATAGCTCTCAGAAAAAAACTAACTAATTTATTAATTACAAAACGAACTCGTGTCGAATTTCTTTCTTGACTGTCAAACTGAACTACACCACGATGTAAGGATTTAAAAAATTTCTCCGTACAATCGTTTCCGGGTTCAGAAAATTCCTTAGCGCTGAAAAATCCCAAAAAACGCATCCTTAATGCATACTTTCAGCACATTAGAAAGTTTTTGTAAAAGCTTCAATTTTCTATCTCTACGGTTTGAGCTTCTTCACGTTGATTGCCAATCGGTCGCGACAAACTATTTTAAAAGTATAAATGAAGACAAAATAAAAGTTTTCGTACTAAACTTAAGCTCTTCAAAAACTACAAAAATGACAACAACAAGAACACAACACCGCAAAACAATGTCAAATCGAATATTCTTCAATAAAAAAAGTAAAGCTTAAACCGAAAAAAAAAACAAATTTCGGAAGAACAAATGAAAAGAGCATTGGGAAAATTGTGGCAACTTCAAAATAATAACAAATTGCGAGTTTTTCTTTTATAAAATATTTAAATGCACATTTATTTCATCTTTTTCACTTTGAACGCAACTTAATAATCATCGTCGGCTCAATGATCATCATTTTGTATTTGTGCACGGAAATTTGAGCAAAGAGAAATCAATTTGACCGCAAAAGGGGCTTAAATGGATTTATACGTTTTTGCTTTCATTTTCAAAAACCATATTCTATTTGGTTATGCTCTTACGCGGTTCGCTTTTTTCTCTCTCTCTCTTTCTATTCTCCCCTGCCCTTTCTAATGGCAGTTTATAACGATATTTTAATGCTTGGGCAGCTGTCTGCTTAGCTGCCATTTCACATTTTTGTGTGTGTGTAAAACTCAAATTATAATACAATTAAAGATTCGCCAAGACACAGACACAATCACCACACCCCCGCCAACTACCTCCACTCGCTTCGGGATGAAAATAATTAAGCGCATAATTATTTGCGGCATGAGCCATTTGCCAAAATGGGCCTCAATAGCAAACAACAACAACAACAACATCAATGCATAAAGGGAAAACATACGTCTCAATGGGCGTGGCCGCATTAGCCAACAAAGCATAATTATTGAGATGTGGCTCGGTGGCAAATGAAAATTAATGGATGGACGCACAGCAAAGTGGTTTCAACACGACTATAACACAAACACACACAGGCCACAATCACGTTTGAATAGTGTGTTGAGGCATGCATTTAGCAGGATGGTTTGAGCTTGGTGGGGGGGGAGGGGTGGGGTGGGGTTTTTGGTAGACACCAAGAGGTAGTTGACTCTGGCTGGATGAGTGTGAAATGACCAAAGCGCTTCGCAAATGCCGGCACCAGCACAAGCAGCACTTTAATGTCAAAACTCGATTTGATGAGCTCAACTTAGCGTATGCGTAATATTTAACACAACCAAAAACGAGACAAAGAGAAATATCGAGCTTGTGCCATTTGATTGCTTGTCCCTTGATTTGTTAACAGTGAAAAACTGATTTCAGCTATCGTTCATAATGAACTATAATCATTATTTTTGATCAAAAAGTAATAAACTCAAAAATAATTATGATTAATGATTGAGGACAACGGAAGTGTTCCGCTTGTGTGTTGGACTTTTCTTAATAAAAAAATCAAACATAATGATTATCAGAGATTTTTTAATCATGGAGGATATTTTAGAAAATTAAAGAATCTAACGTGACTCAATATTTTTTAAAGTTTATTAAAGGCCTGTAAATTTTTATGTGAAATAAATTCTTTAATCATTGATAACGGTCCCTGGTATAAAGAGTTCTTTATTGGAACCTTAGGGTATCCAATCTAACAGAGGATACCCGGTTAGGAAACCAAGGAAGTATCCACTGGCAACTCATCTTCTGGACAACTGTTAACAGCGAAGAATGTAACAAATAAATTCATCCACTGAAGCTTCCACGCCGATTTGATTAACAAAACTATTCCCCTTTTTAAGGTTACTGAAATGTATTAACTGTCAATAAAGTAGACAATTTCTAAATGAAAATATATACAGCTTTAATTATATTCATAGTAATAACACATTGTTGGTTTATCAAACGTTCATCTACTAATTGGCGAACATCTTGTCGACGATATTAAATCGTTTGGAGCAAATCTGCACCCAACACTTCTAACCAGTTTAGTCTACCAACAAATACAACAAGCACAAGTAACACATACGCATGTGCTTATGTAAGGCGTCTAATAGGTTATTTTGTATTTTGTTTTGGTGCACACATTTTTGCAGTACGTGCCACATGCGATTTGCCTTGAATGAACAGATGCCACCTGATCAAGTCAATTGTGGTAGTAATCAGGCTACTTATTTAAAGCCGTCGTGTCTCTTACGCACATAAGTGATGCAAGAGCTCAATCTATATATACTTATATATACATACATATATTTTTCAATGCTACACTTACACACACGTGCTGCCAAACAGAGAGAGAGAGAGAGAGAAAGAGCGAAAGGGAACAAAGCATTAGTTAACAACATGTAAACCCTAGCCAAATAGGTGCGGAGGCAGCTGTTTTGCTGCTATGGAAGGTGTCTAGTCATTTCAACCCTCCACCCTCTATCTCTGTCTCTCCGTCTCACTCTCTGTCTCTTGCTCTTTGTCTCTCTTTACCAATCTGTTCTAGATGCTGGGCTGCGCTGTGCTGTGCTTCGAGTAAACAACATTCGAGTGTAGTGTAAACAATCATTGACCTCGTTCATATTTCTCGGGGGGCTTTCGCGCTCATTTGCCTTTTGGCCTACCGTTTACGAAGCCCCACACCCGCACTTCCGCCCATCTCTTTCTCTTTGCGCTGAACGATGACAGCAACTTGGGGTCCGTGCACAATTAAGTTGTCCACACACAGCCATCAATGACAGTTTTAGTTTGAAATCAATTAGGAACTGGAGGTGAACTTTTTTGCCAAACTTGGCAACTTTGACTTGAGTGTAAGTGTAAGTGTGCAAGTGTGTGAGTGTGTGTGTTTTTATATAGGTGTGTCTATGTTACTGCAATGAAATTCCGATGAGCTCTTTGTTTCGCCGGCTGGCAAATGATGATGAGTACAGAAGGGCCAAAGGCCAAAAAACCTTTGAATATATAAAAAAAAAAAACAGAAAAAACAAAATCACGATCTACCCTTCTCTTCCTTTCTGTCTCTCTTACTGACAAAAAGCAAATGAAAATGAATTGAAAAGAAAGAAGAAAAAAAATAAATGAAACTAAGAAAAAACGTTGAGGCGGCTTGTTTGCAGCCGCCTCATTTACTCTTTATCGTGGCAGGCAATCAAGGATAACGCACATTATACTTCCCCCACTATCATACATACACACACATTCATATGTGCTCGGTGTTTTATGTCGTTGTGACGCCAAGCATAGCGCTGGTTTAGCATTTTTATATGTATGTGACCCCGTCCCCGGCAACCACCCACAACATCCCAAACATCCACGGTTATGCCCCTCATGCCGCTGCCTACAGCGCCTACAAAGACATTATGTAGTTGGCTTTATCGCAAACGATTTGCCAAACACGATATGACGGCGACGACGACGACGATGGCAACCAGGCCCAAATGCAAAGACCAAAATCCAAGATGAAGGAAAGGCAATGTCAATGAGAACATTCTATAGCAAACCATAGAAAATCACACACACACACACACACTCGCACTCACACACACAAAGCATTGATAGTTGCCAGGCGACGAATTAATCAATTTGCAATTTATGCAATAAATTTTAATAATATTTAACAATTTATAAAGCACTTAATTGATATGAAGTTTAATATTACAAAATTATGTATTTTATTATTTAAATTAAAACCAAAAAAAAACACATGCGAATTGTTACTCAAAATCTTACTATTTGATGTTAAAGACTTAACTAATGTTAGTTAAAAACGCTTTAAAAATTGTTTTGCTTTTTGAATCCAATGAAATTTGAACTCGAATTATTTTCAGTGGTTTTAACACCTTTTCCAAAGTAAGTAAAACTCAACTAAAAACAAACGAACTAAATGGGTGAAAAAACAAAGTTTGATTTGCGCTAAAGCAAAATGTTGACTTTTTTGTCTGGTGTGCCACTATTTTCCATAGCGGAAGGGGCATCAACAGCAGCCGTCGCCAAAATATATTTTGCTTTGTTTACTTGACGCCGGTGACTTTTAGGTCTAACAACAATAATACAATGGAATGAATGGTCGATTAAATTGAATGCTCGACTACAAAATACCCAAGCCACTAGATTTATAGCCTCAAGTCAATGAGAAAAGATGAATAAATTCTAGAACAATCTAGTTTCCCTTAAGCGAAGATTATAATTTAAGCTGATGTAGACATTTTCACTTGTACATCATCTGCCTTTAACGTTAAGATAAAGGGTATAGCAACTAATACATAAGGTTGCCTTTTATCCAATGGCTTAGATAAAAACAAGCGGAGAGGGTTGCTTCACTCTGTCTGTGTGTGTGTGTGTTTGTGTGTGTTGGCGCCTTTATTCATTCAGTTTACTTTTGATATTGGCAAAGAAATTGATTTCTTGACTTCCAAGTTCAACAAAGTTCCTGTGCCCTTAACCAGCACGTGCGAACAAAATGCATACGTAATTCTTCACCTCTACATATATATGTATATATATATATATATATGAATATGTATTTTTGTATATTGGAAAACCGGTAAACAACCAAGTCAACAAAGTGCTCAATGCAAAACTTTTCGCAAAACTTTGTATAGTATATTTATATATATTTATAGCATCAGAAGTTAACGTAAGTAGCTATAAATAATTTCACTACGAATGCATTTAACTAAATACATAATTTAAATAAACTAAAGTTGAACTTCCATATATATAACTAATTTCGCTACAATTGGACTTTGTTTATAACCAATTCGTTTCCGGAACCCTTAAATTTGGTTCATTCAAAAACAATTTCTAAATGACAAACTTCTATCTTGTTACAAATCCTTACAAGGAAATTCGATCAGAATCATAAAATCTGAAAATACAAATGCCATCCTCGCAAACAACAAATTTTAATTGTAAAATCTTAAATGTTCTATTATTTATTTTTTTAATACTTTCTGTAACCTACTAAGGCAAGTTCATATAGTTTTTTATAAGATCAAATATCAAGAGAACTAATTTAAATTTAATCCAGCAGATGAAACCTTTTTAGCCTTACCGCAAGAAGTTCGGCCAGAGCGTTGGGATGGGGTCTCAGCTGTTCCACATATTTGGTTGCAAACATTTGCGCAACATCTCGAGTTTTAGGAATCTTAAGATTATTTTTCATTGCTAGGGATGTATTTTCCAAAGTATCGGCGACTGCACAACTCGTTGGTTGTATCATATTTCTACATAGGATTTATAGCAATGAATTTAAGGCAACCTTAATTAAGTAGCTTGTTTATTGTTGCAAGTTGCAATGTTTGCTGAACCATTGTCAAATGCCCAAGTCTTCTACTCAAGATCTTTTTTTTTTCGATAAACAAGCCTTGGCAACTTAATCTAGTTTTACACTATTCAAGATCTGAAAACCATTTGAATGAAAAACAGGAAAGCATTGATATAAGCATCTATGTCTGTGCTTCAAGGAATCAAACATAGTTTCTATTGAAAATAGAAATAAACCAAAAGTGCCATTGCAAACTAATAATTATAATTATAATACCAAATAATATATTAGTGACGATATTAAAGCCAAACAATGGCCACATCGATGGTGTATCGTATGCAAATGCGTGCCGCTGAGCTGGTGCGTGAATTTTACGAGACATTGATGGTGTTGACTATGGGGTTGCTGTTGCAATGTAATCAGTGGCATGTGGTGCGTATGCTGACAAATGGCATGAAGCTAGCTGACGAGCTGCCCGTTGAGCCGGCACTTAGTTGGTCGGACGTCTTCTATGCAGCTGGATTGCTGCTAACCTTGGCACAGCGTCGACCAGGCTGGATCAAGCGTTGCGGGCCAATTGTGCGGCAACTGCTGCTGCTGCCTGAACTGTTCGCCATGCTCTTTGTGGTTGATTATGTGCTATTGGCAATATGGCAGCCATTTTTCAATATAATCGATCAGGCGTTATATGCCTTGGGCCATGCCGAATGGTGGTGGACGCTTTTCATTTACCATTACTTTCCCGATCTTTCCGCTTGGATGACTAACGATGCTGCCCCATTAATGCGCTTTGTGGCCGCCATAACGTGGTTTCTACTCGCGTTTGAAACGGCAGGTAAACCAAAACTAAACCACTATATAAATATATATATAAATTTACTCATGCAGCTCCTAAATGGCGTTTGGCAATTGATTTTTTGCTGCTGGGCCAACTGCCGGAAGTTATTGCATTTCCACAACGCAAAAAGCGCAATCCTTATTGCAACTCGATTCAAAATTAACCTATAAAAATTGTTCTTTTCTTCTATGGCCGGTTCTTTTCTATCTTTCTCTTTCTCTTTGTCTTTGTCTTTGTCGTTTTGGTCTGCCAGTTTTTCACAAGTTTATTCATTCGTTTATTTTACATTGCGACCAAATCAAGTATACGCCAGATGCCTTTAAACATCAAAAACTCAAAACGGCAGTCCAATAAATCATCGCAGCGTTAAGAAATAACTTTTATGAAGCAAACAAAAGCCTCAAACCAATGCACAAAAATTCAAATTGCATACGATTCACAATCAAGCTGGCAGGACAACAAATCGGCAAGTTTAATATGGATTGATATGAAAATATGCAAAAATTCAATTGAAAAAAACAAAAGTTTATCACAAAAAAAGTAGAAAAAGATATAACTGAACCCATTAATAATGTATCAGCATTAGCAGCAGTATTGATATATCCTTCTATCTATCAATCTTGCTCTATTAAATAAATGGCTTAAGAAAATGATAAGGTAAATATCCCAAAGCAATAAAAGATACAATTCCATATACAACAAGTAAGAAGGCTCTAGTCGGGACAGCTTGACTAGAAGATACCCTGAGCCCAGTTGCAAAAAATATTTTATTCCTTGCGCCCTAAAAGTATGCTTCAAATAATGATCAATTTAAACAAAACTTATAACTGACTTAACTTGGTGATATCTCCGGTGTTTCTAAACCGATTTAAACAAATTCTTTCGTTACCCATTATTTTATCCCCATTTTTACATTTTTGTATCGATTTTGTAATCGTTTCCATGTGTTTATCGGAAACCAGAATAGTTATCGATAATTTCAAACAAACTTGTTCTGCTTATTGTATAGGAGAACTTATATTCAAAACCCGAAATTTCAAGCTCTTGTAGTCTCTGCGATCGACGCGTTCATACAAACGGACAGACGGACGGACAGACGGACATGGTCATATCGACTCGGCTATTGATGCTGATCAAGAACATATATATAGCTTATGGGGTTGGAGATGCATCCTTCTGCCTGTTACATACTTTTGCACGAAACCATTATATCCTGTTTTACCCATTTTATGGGTTAAGGGTATAAAAAGCAATATATATCAAAGAGCATGCTTTGGTTTGGCTTTAAAACTAATTTCATTCTTATTTTGACATATTATCAATTTTTTGTCCAAGCGGGAAAGTGTTATCGATTAATTGTTGCGATTCCTACAACTTCTTCATTGCGAATATAGTTTTGAACCATTTTCAATTTGTTAAGCGTTTAAAGCCAAATACTAACACTTATGTATGAATGTGTTTTAGCAAAAAACCACAAACGAACCATGAACACATAATTACTGTGAAACTAACTTCACGCATGCAAATGCACAATTTTTGGTTTAAAATTACATTCTCTCATTACAGCTCAGTTCCAAGTAGTATGTGCCTTGCTGTTGTATTATTAAACCAATGGAATTTCAGTGCAATGCATTTATAATAACATATTTTATATACAAAATAACAATTTTGGATTGCCCTGCATCATCATTTAATCATACGATTTCGCACCATCAGCAATAAAGAAAAATGGGGTTGAATTGGAATTAGCCTAATTAGAAAGCATATATTAACATACCTGTTTGCATTTGTGTTTTTCGTTGACGCCCACACAATTTGACTTAAACGCTAACAGTTCAATATGATAATTAAAAACAATGGATTATTATTATTTTAATTATACAATTTCAAAGTCCTGGCTTAGAAACAGCTAAATAAAAACAAAATAAACTATTTATATGGGTTAGCGCGCACATTTAATTATATAGAGGTCGCGAGGCGCGAAAGAGCTAAACGAACCACTAGGAATGTGCACGGCACCACAAGCGACAAAAAAAAAAGAAAAACACACAAAATAATATAATAAAAACAACAAATTAAATCAAATAAAACAAAAGATCAGCAGCACACAGAGTTAAAACCACTTGGCGGAAGAGCCAAACAAAAAAGAACAGAAAATAAATTGTTATTTTAAATATGCACAACGCACGCGAGCCGAAAATAAAAAATAACAATGAGCAAAATTTCAACAACGGCAACAAAAATCAACAAGCAACTTGTGCGAATGGCAAACGGCAGCCGAGTGGGGCACCCAATTCAAACCGTGCCCAGTGCCAGGGCAGCGGCGTCGACAGCCAACAGCCGCCGACAGCCGACAGCAGCAGCAGCAACGGAAGAGCTGCCACAGCGTCTCGACGTAGGCGGAACTACAATAAGAAAATTGTAGATTGAGAATTGAGAATTGGGTATTGAGTGTTTTTACTTTTTTTTTTTTATGTGCAGGTTTGCCGACATTTCTTCCTCTGACTAATTTTTATGAAACTGAGAAGCACAACGTCGAGTTAAGGCATGATATAGTAACTAATTTAAATCGGCCACAATAAAGTGCAAATTTCTTGTGTGCCGTACAATTGGCCTTAATGACTAGCTTCCCTGTCAAACAACTAATTGTGAAGACGAACTTCGTTGACAATAGGTGGCGCTTTGTTACTGCACAACATTATTTAAATCGAACATTCAATCCAATTCCACATATATACGCACAAATTAATCCTTGTTATTAACTTAACGATTCAATTTTATCAAGGGTTAAGCTAAAGCTTAAGCAGTCAATTAATTATTATAATTTCTTTGGCATGAACAACATTTGACTAATAATAAATTAGCTCAAATAGCTAAGCACGTCGTTTCCACTTAATTAATTTTGGATTGTTTCGATAAATCCCATATGTATCCCATATTAAAACTAGCACAAATATTTTCTCAACAAAAAAAATCAGTCAAGCAGCTAAAAAAAAAAAACTTTAAATTTAAAATAAATAACAACACATTTTAATAGCTAAAAGCTCAAATTTGTTGTTAAAACTGTTTTGTTTTTTTTTGTGTATATAAATTCTAGTATAAACAAACTAAAAACACAAAGCAATAAAATACAAATTTAAGATGATTTTTTTTTTTTGTTAAAACAATAAACCCATTATTTGAAGAATATAAAATGCAAAGTTGTTTCTTTAACGTTTGGATCTCACACATTTATATATATATAAATATTTTTTTTTCAGTATTTGGAATACGACTTCGATTTTCAGTTCAAGTTTAACGTCGACTTTGTGTCTTTCCAAAACCGAAATAAAAATAAAAATAAAAAAAAAGTTCGAACGCGTTGAGAATAAATTTTGGGAAATTGCGTACATAAGCGGCACATTTAATGGCCAGCAATCGACGCACCTAAGCGGACGGACACACGATGCGGAATTGCTTTGCCTACTTGGTTTTGGCCAAATGCTAACGCAGCTGCTGTTTTTAGTGGCCAAAATGAGCGAGCGCGCGTCATTGACGCGTCGCAGTCAGCGAACGGCAGCGTCTAAATTGACGCGTCGCGGTGGCAATAAACGGAACGCATGAACAGAAAATGCTATGTCGAATCGAACGCAGCCAATTATTGTTTATTTGTTTTAGTTTCTGAAATGGATCGGGAGCGCATTCAGCGGACGCGGCAAGGCGGCAAGGCGGCAAGGCGGCAAGAGTATGGTTTATTGGAATTAGGTGCTTTGCAGGCAATGCGGCAAATGCTGAAAGAAAAAAAAAATGGAATTTGTTGTTAATTTGAATATTTGTACATCAAGTGAAACTCATGTACATATGGCATTGTTTTGCATTGTGGTGGCTGGCTGCTACATATTTATATATGATTTGGATTTAGCTCAGTTAGCAGCAGTAGCAGCATCAATGGCAGCGACGTTGCCGAGCTCTGGGCAGCATCAATTTTATAGATACAAGAAATAAAAACGAACAACACAATACAAAAGCTATTTTCATTTTTATTTGGCAGCCTTTTCATTATAAATAGTTGGGCTGCCTAGATAAACAGACGCCGAATAATGCACACACATATATATCGAGCGATATATGTAGACATTCGTATAGCTAGTAAGTATCTGGCAGATACTTTTGTTACATTTGCTTTAATTAATTAATTATTCACTTGGCTGGGCCTGCTTGCAATTGAGAAATTGTCGTAGAATTACCGCAATGCCAAAACACTGACGCTCCATTTCCATTTTAGTTTCTAATGTTCAATTTGCCAGCGCCAAAACTCTCAAAAACCACAAAACGCAAAAGGTAATTAAACCATCCATCCACACACACACGCGCACACTAACCGCATTCAAATGTCAACATTTAGTCAGACAGAAGGTTTGTAGCTCGAAAAGTGTGGTTAACATTTCAAGAATAGAACCACATTCGAAAGCCACCAACAACACCCATTTGATATACTAAAAATATGCAAAAATTCACAAAATACTATAATCAAATCAACGTTTAAATAAATGACCGACCATCGCCTGAATGAACTCAAATGCTACAACTAATCTGCTTGCCACACTTCTGCTAAACCACAAATGACAAGAATGCCGATGCGATGTTGTCGAAAACTTACCACAAAATGGTACAGATTAATGAGCTTCAAGCGTTTTATGGTACGGAAAAAACTTCTTGTGGCAGGCTATAAAAGATACTTGAAAACGTTTCAAATAAAAGCACACAATACAGATAATATCGACAAACGTCTGTTAATCGCTCTTAAAGCATTCAATAAGTACTTAAGTTAAGCATGATCTACCTTAAATAGGTTCATAAACAAAAGGAAATAAAAGAAAATCTAATCTAGAGTCAACTACAACTTTTGACAAAATCAAAATTAATATGCAGCAATATTATTTTTATCAAGTTAAGATTGTAAAGTTTCGTTTAGTTTATGAAAAATCAGCTTATAAATATCCCAAAATATTCATCATTGAAAAGCACTTACATCGAGCTGAATCGATCGATTGTAAACAACATTTTACGTTGTTTATTTTTTCTACTTAAAGTATTGAATCTTTAAGGGCACAATTTTTTTGTTTATTGATTAAATAAAATATATGTTTGGTTGATAATACAATTTAAATTGCATTTAAACCGTTGAAAAAGCTTAACTTTAATACTTTCACTTCGACCAGAAATGAGCTAAATTATATGCAATTAAAAATTGATTAGATCCATGCATATTTAATCGACAGCTGCGATATAATCGCTGTTTTACCTAGTCTCCTTGGATTTGCCAATGTTATGGGTACTACCATGTCGCTGTATATATATAAGTACTTACCAGTCCGCACACTGGCCCACATGCCAATACTGACCAACATTAATTATGTATTGGATGGATTTAATACTAGCAATCCATGCGATTCAAACAGTAATTAAGTGAAATCGCGTATACGCCATAGCGGCCATTTGTTGTGTTCGTTGCGAAAACAGAATTCCATAGAAACTGAAGCAGCTGCGCTCGGTAAGTTAAGTGAGTTTCACCTGTCGAGCCTATTAAACGACTTGTAATTCGCCAGCACACAGGTCAGTTAAGTTGGCCAGTTAAGTGGACCCCAAAGCAGCTGTTCGCTTCGCAGAGTATGGGGTATTCAAAGCTATTTGAACTTACCCGTTTTTTTTTTTTGTTTTGTTTTTTCAATAACTTTTCATTGTTATGGTCAGTGAAAATCGTAATCTGTGTATTAAAGGACAAAACACCAATTTGGCATATCGTTTTAAAATGTTTATTTGAAGTAAGTAATATTTTTTGTTTTTCTGACAGTAACAAGATAAATTTTCCCTTTTCTTTTCGTTTGTTGTAGTTGTTTTTTTTTTGGTTTTTTTTATTACTTAAAAAAAAGTATGTTTGGTAAGAGAATTTTTGCATTTCATTTGTTTTTTGTGGTTTATAAGTAAGTACAATGTATATAAGTATGTTTGTATGTGTATACATACTAAACATCAGCATCATCGTCGTAATAATAAATAACAGTAAATAGTTGTAAGAAAAAAACAAATCAAAATCAAATTCGAACAAAATAGAAATAGTTTGAATTATTTTTCTTCTTGTCTTTTTTTTTTTTGTATGTTAAGTATTTCTAATTTTTTTTTCTCTTAACGTTTCTTAGCCAAGAAATCAGATTCGAGTTTTATTTTTGGGTTTTGCTAAGGAGTATCACTAAAAATGTGTTTGAATTTTCTTTCTTTCGAGTTTTTATCTTTTTGTTTTATTGTTATATATATATGTATATATATATATATATACTTTATATTTATATGTATATAATTATTACGGTTTACTGTAAATGTTGCGTTGTTATCAGACATTGCACATAAAATATCTATTACAATATTTGATTTGGATTTTTTTGCGTTTTATTATTTTTTTTTTAACCAATTGTCATGATCTCGTATTTATGTTTGTATTGTATATTATTTTATAATGCATTCTTGTATATTTTAATATTTTTTTATTTGATCTGCTACATTTATGCACATACATATATATATATATATATATATATATATATATATATATTTATACAATGTATGTATACAAATATAAATTTATAATTGTATATTCAAAAAAATATTGCTTTTGAAACGTTTAACTTGACATTCGTGTGTGTGTTTTTGTTTTTGATTTCGAGCGGCAACAGAAATGTGTTTCCGCTCATTGCAAAAATTATTATTTTGTGTTTACTTCTAGCTGTTTTGGTTTTATTATAATTTTTATTTTTGTTAAAAATATTATTATGGTAGCTAAGTTTTTTTAATCGATCTTTGTAATACAATTGACATCAATGCGACCACAAAAAAAAAAAAAAACAATTTTTACTTACTTAATGTTTACTTAAGACCCGTCACTTTTATGGTGTTAACAAACTTATTTTGTAGTTCTGGGATTAGGGCCCATAAACTTAGCCTCGGTTTTGAATGTTTAAATGTAGCTGTTTGTGATTTGGTGTGTGTGTGTGTGCGTAAGTGTTATTTTTTTTCTTTTCACTTAAGTGTTATTTACAGCTTTTTCATTCTGTATGCGTTTTTGTTTTGAACAAAAAAAAAAACATATTGTAAATTTAAATATTTGTGGATCTTTTTTTTTTCGTAACATTTTTCTAATGATTTTTTTTTTAGTTTTAACTACTAAACTACAGACACATTTGTTTTGTAATTTTTTTTTTTTTTTTGTCAGCTATATCACTTTCGAATTATTTAATTATTGATAAAGGTGTGTGTTATTTTTTTTTACCATTTTTGTTTATTAATATACTCAATTTGTTTTTTGTTTTATTTTATGTTAGTATATAATTAATTCTTGTTTTTCGAAGAATTTCAGTGAGGTTCTTAGAAGCGTAGGTTAAGTTTGTTGTTGTTAGATTA
Source organism: Scaptomyza polygonia (assembly GCA_035044585.1). Taxonomy (NCBI): domain Eukaryota; kingdom Metazoa; phylum Arthropoda; class Insecta; order Diptera; family Drosophilidae; genus Scaptomyza; species Scaptomyza polygonia. Next base: position 183,873 of record JAWNNU010001403.1, on the reverse strand, counting down.
TAGTGATTCCTATAAGTTGTAGATATATTTTAGCATGTAAGTATACAGGTATGTATATATTTATATATATATATATACATTTATATAAGTGTTTATGTATATCTTTGCTGATCTATTTTTTTTTTTTTTTATAGTTTAGGCGACAGTTTGCTTTGACTGTGTTATTTTTTTTTTTTTATTTACGTTACATATATTTATATTTTAATGTTGTTTTTTTTTTTTTTGCTTGGCGTGCGCATAGTAAGTCAAAAGAAAAATAGTTGATAAGAAAGAAATTAGTTAGAAAATATTGCAGAACTTGCATAGAAAAGTTAATACGATTATATAATGCTTATAAGCATATAAAGATGTATTTATATATAGTATGTGTATATATAGTATTACGCTAGTGCCGATAAAAAATTTTGAAGCAATTCGACTAATTGTAGTTCTAGGCCTTACTCAACAAAGTAGGCAAAACGAAAATCAAATTAACAAAAAAAAGTCAAAAAATGTGTTGTGCCATGATTGGGTAAGATGGATTTGTATCATTTAACGTTTAGGCGTTTAATAGTATCTAAGCGTGTAATACGTTACTATAAATAGTGGGGGGATGTATGGATGGATGGATTGAGTGTCAAATGAGTTTTTATACTGTCCATGTGCATGATTAGCCATAAAAAGTAGCATATATATGTATTCAAGTAGATAGATATAGTATATGTGTTTTTATATACATACATATATACATTTGTATATAAATATATATATATAGATATAGATATAGATATAGTTATAGATAGATAGATAGATTTTTATAAAATAGTAGTAGTAGTAGTAGTAGTAACTGGGTTATTAAATCAATGCAATAATAAAGCTGAACCGCATATAGAATAGAAATTAAATCGCATGATGGATCTGTTTTTTGAGTTTTCTTTTCTTTTCTTATATTGTTTTTTTTTTTTGGGGTAGGGCTCTCAATCGAGGCTTTTAAGTTACACAGAAAGATAGAATAGAGAAAATAGTGGCTGGATATGGTTGCTGTTGTTTTTGTTTTTGTTTGTTGTTGTTGTTGTTGTGATTGCAGTTTTTTTTTTTTGGTTTCATCTTTGAGCTGAGTATTCGCCCATCTATTTTTTTGCTAGTTTTTTTTTCAAGAGCTTTAAACAATTGTTTTTTTTGTATATATTTATTTTGTATATGGCTTGATTGTTTAAGCTGTGCGTTGTTTTGTTGTTGCTTGAACTTCGTCTTTGAGTTTGAGTTATTGTTATAATAAACTATGCATATAAATGTATGTATATGTATTAAAGATGTGGCGCCTTTTTATTTTTGGTTAAACGGCCGCCACAAAAAAACAAAAACTAGTAAAAGAAAATAATTATATAAAATACTGATACGCTTTTTGCGCATGTGTGTGTGTATGTCCAATTGAAAAAAAAAAAAAAAACAAAAAACGTTAAATTTTGCGCGGCTCTTGCACTTGGCATTGATTAATGCCTATTTTTGTTAATTAACTAATTAATTAGGTTTTGGTTTTTGTTTTTTTTTTTTGCTGCCGCATAGCCATATAGGGTGTATACCATATATATAGTATCTATAATTAATCCATTTTGTTTCTTTTGCTTTTGTATATCAACAATGCTTAGGTGTTACCTTTAATTTTCATCATTATTATTATTATTATTAATTTTTAGAAATATTTCTCGAAGGCTGCATTCGTTAATTTTGTTGTTTTGTTGTGAATAATTTTGTATGTAGTTTTTTTTTTTGTAATTTATTTATTTTTTTTTTTTACTAATAATTGGTGTATGCTCAAAAATTGATTTACGTTATTCGCATTTTAAATACAATCAATTTTTTGGTTTTTTTCATATAGTATATATGTATATATATTAATATATTATGTTTATGCTATGAACTGCACTCTGACTACGCCACAATTTAGATTCTAGCCATATCTTTGTAAATATGTATATGCATGTATGCATACATATACACATGTAAATACACATATATAATATTGAATTTTTGTTGTTTTTTGGTTTTCCATATTCTTACATATCAAAAAATTATTATCATTTTGAATGTTAATCGACGCGCAAAATCGACAAAACTAAAACTGTTTTTCTATTTTTGTTCTTCTTTTAATTGAAACTTTTGTTGGGCGATTTCTGATTTCTGATTGATTTGTAGCATTTCGTTTGTTTACTCAATTATATAGTATTTGTTATTATTTTTTTTAATTTTTTTCTGTGTTGGATAGTGTAAAATGGGTAGCCAAAAGAAATCAAAAAGCGCTGCTGATTTTATTGGTTTTTTGTTTTTTTTTTTATCTCTTTTTCATTTTGTTTAGAAACATTTAGCTGCGTTTTTGATCTGCTCTGTTGCTGGGTTTTTTATTTTGTTTTGTTTTTTTTGTTGTTGTTGTTAACAATTGCTGTTTGAATTGTTTAACCACCACCTAAACTTAACGCCTGAACTATACGTGGATCAGCTTTACTACCCTCACGAAATTCTTCTAATGTTAATTTGCCATCATGGTTCTTATCCATTTGATCGAAAATCTTATCCACACGCTTCTGCGGCGTATTCTCATCCTCCGATTGCGGTTGCTGGCCCTATATATATATATATACACATATATGATAAAACATATAAAATTGCTTAATAACCAACAAAAACTAAAGTAAGAGTTGAAGTTTGGCTATTTTTTTTTTGTGGAGTGTTTTTTTACTTACCACCATCTGATAGATTGCATCGACAATGTTGTACATCTCTTCACGGGTTATGTAACCATCGTTGTCCACATCGTAGAGACGGAAGGCCCCTGATTACAAACAAATCAAATCAAATATATATGCCAATTGGCATTAATTGGTGGCCCAGGGTGCACAGTTTGACAGTGATTGGTCTCATTATAATCAATAGACAATAAAACTTACATTGCAATTTTTCGTCTAGGTTGCCTTTCGATGTGACGGATAAGGCGCGTATGAACTCCTCGAACTCAATTGACCCATCCTGCCAAAGTTAAACAAACAAACCAAACCAAACGAAGAGCAGGGAAGAGAAGTAAGAAACGAGAGAAATGTGAAAAACAACAGCAGCAGGGCAAAAATCAGTGCAGAACCCAGACATCTGACAAGCTTAGGGCGCCATCGACAATGCCAGCTCCTTCTCATACTCCTCCTTTTGCTCCTCCACGACCAACACAAGTCATAAATTATGAAAAGGGTGAGGGTGTCTGGGGTGGGGTTGAAGCTTACATTTTTATGAGTCCCCAGGGCTTCACGCATTATTCTACTTCTGTGTTTTTTTTTTTTTTTCTTTTGCCTTAAAACCAGTATGATTATTTCATATTGATAATTTTTATCTTTATGCTCATTTAGTTAAAACAGCTTAAAAAGTTTGTACAAAAATAAATGAAGGGATTGTGTTAATGCTCTTACTAAACCTTTTTATAAACTGAATAAAATTATTTTTATGATTTTTTGTCTTCATGTTAAATTTTAATCTTCCTCTTCACTATTGACAAGAAGAAAAATAAAAACCATTTAGATAAACAAAATAGAAATGGGTAAAAACCTAATCTTCTTAGCCGTCTAAGAGTGCCTGAAAAAGGGTATTTGCTTTGACAATTCGCTGCCTCATTATGCAACACAATTTTAAGCTAATTGGCCTAAATCGTCAACTTTTGCGCTCCACTTGGCGCACAAATTCAGCTGGCAAGTCGAGAAGATTGGCATTGGCTGATTAACTGGTGCTAGGTGGTGGCTTGGTGGTGGCTGTACAAGGACATTAGCTGATGGCCTAAATACTCACATTGTTCTCGTCGAAGACACGAAACACAAGCGATGCAAATTTACTGGGATCGCCTTGTGGGAAGAATTGTTTGTAGATTTTGATAAAACCCTGGCGAAAAAAATAAACAAAGAGAGAAAGGACCAGAAAACGATTAAGGTGTGACTGTATGTGTTTGTGTGTTAAAAATAATGTTCCAATGAGGCGCGCATTAATAAATTTTATTACCAATATCAACAACAACATTAAGAGCAAACGGCTTGAAATGCCCTACAGAAGGGCAAACCAAAAATGGTGAACGTGTACAATTTGCAGCAACTGTTGCTTGTTGTTGTTGTTGTTGTTGTTATTGCTGTACACATATTGAGGCAATTAAGTTAATTGACTGAATGACTGGAATGAATTGAAGCGGCTTAGACATGATAAGTGAGTGTGTGTGTGTTTGTTGGTTTAATACATACTTGCTCTGTGAGTAATCCATTCGGGCAGTCTTTTAAAAATCCTTTGTGCCTGTATGTATGTGTGTGTGTGTTTGTGTATTTGCAAATATTTTCAATTAAAATAGATAAAAAAGAAAATAACAACATTTATTATTTGTCTGTATTATGCCAATACTCGATACTTACCATTGACGTATTTCTTTTTCTGTAACTGCAATAAAATGGGGCGAAAAGAAAAAAATAAAGTACAATAAATATTTGTGCCTGAGCAGAATTTTAAATATACTACATTTAGTTTTTAATTACAAACATATGTTTGTGTGTCTGTGTGTTTAGATGGCAAGCAATAAAACACACACATTGTTTAGCTAACAATTTATGAGCAAAGCTGTATGATCTTGGAGCTAAAGTTTGTAATAAATATAAATAAGAGTTTAGCCCAGGCTAAAAACGAAAACAAATATATGTGCCTCGGTTGTGAATGGGTTTTGTATTCAAGAGTTTCGATTTTTAGATTCTGTAAGTAAGTCAATCAGTCAATCAAGTAAGAGGTCAAGCCTTTAGTCGATGTAAACAGCCTGCTTTTCTGTTATTCAATTGTTTAATCATTACCACAGACAAACCATTCAGAAAATCAGTTAGTCAATCAATCAGGCAATAAGTCAGTCAATCTGTGAAACAATAAGCTAATCAATCAGTACAACAGTCGTCATATCATAAAATAATACAGTCAGTCAAACACTTAACCAATCAGTCAGGTAACAAGTCAGTTAGTCAAAGAGTCAGTCGGTTATTTAGATATTCAATCAGTCAATCAGTCAGTCAGTCAGTACTCAATCAGACAACCAATCAGTAATTCAATCTTTGAAACAGTCAGTCAGTCAATCAGTTAGTCTAATAGTCAGTAAAATGTCTATAGTATTAAATAATCAATCAGTCAGTCAACAAGTCAATCAGTCAGTCGGTTAGTCAATCAGGCACAAATAGCTTGTTTCTATCTTAATAAGCTTGGTTTGAAAGGAGAAAAAATCCAAAAAAAAGTTTTTTGTTAATTTTTTCAACTTCGCCTTTGGTTTTAATAAAAACCGAAAAAATCATATCCATCTGATTGATAGCTCAAACTTAAGCTTTAACATTGACAATTTAAAGTAAGCCAAGTAAGCCAAGTCTTTTCACTAATACACTCAACCATTTGGCCCCTATAAACAAATGGCATACTACTACTTGCAGCTAGCGTTTGTACTAACAGTTTTTTTCCATTGTCTCGTTTTGTGACCACGCCCAAGGCAAACAAATTTTATTTTATTTTTTTTTATATATATTTTTTTTTGGTTTTTTTTTTTTGTAGTTTTATTATTATTAGTTTTGGTTATGGTTGGCATCGCCGTGTGGCCTAATGTTCGTTTACAAAAACGTTTAAGCTACGGTCCCCCGATCCCATAGGCCGGCGCCGGCCCCGGCCCCAATTCTGACCGTTATGGGCGTGTGAATGGCGCACATGTTACGGCTATACGGCCCACATGTTGCGAGTAGAGTTGGGAGATCTTGTGGTGGGCACAGCAAAGTTAAAAAGACCAATACATAAATTCACGCAAAAATGACACGAACAGACAAGGACGACGACGACGACTTGGCCAATAGAGAGTCCCATGGGTACTCGGACTTAGGACTTACCGTTTGGTAACGCTATTGAATGCCTTGCACGCTCAACTGGCTGCCCGAAAAGCCGACCTTCTGTCATTTTTGCTTATAATGCCCGTTATTTTTTATCTTTTCACTAATGGCGCATCTGTGACCATCTTTCACATCTTTGAATTGCATAGTAGTCAAACTTTTTCGTTGTTGTTTGCGCTAATAATTAATTATTCAGCAGCTTAATTGTGTGACGTTTAGTTGTAGTTGTTCAACTAGTACTTACTACTATGTACACATGGCCCATATTCTTTAACATTCGAATAGAGTCAACAATTGCCAAAGCTGGTACTGAATTGATTGGTAATCGATAGCATGGTCACACAGACAGACAGACAGACAGACAGACAGACGGTTGAAGGGTTGGGCTGAGCGAGAAATCAAGTCAACCGCAACTCGTTCAAATCGTTCATCCTTCAATCAGGCAATTGGCAGGCAGGCGCAGGCTTTGTGTCCGCTTGTATTGCCGTGTATTATTGACGTGTGTCATGTCAAAATATAACAGCATTTACTCCTCTCTCTCTCTCTCTCTCTCTGTGTGTGAGTGTGTGCTCGTGTTCGTGTACATGGGTGTGGATTGTAAATAAAGCGCATATTGCTCATACGACTTGTTGCCGTCTGTCTCTGTCAGTCGATGGTGCTTTTGTTGCTGCTATTTATAGCACACACACACACTAGCACTCAAAGGCACTCAACGCACACTGACATTGAAACTTAAGTTTTTTCTTCTTCTTGTTGTTGTTGTTGTTGTGTTTAAACCAATATATATAGCACAAAAAGGGTTCAATTTAACCACAACATCAGTCTTGCTTTGTATGTTTAAATATTTATTAGTATGTTCAACTTTAGCTTTCAGTTTTGTTTTGTACTATTTCAGTTACCACTTAGCTTCATGAATAACTAAAGCAATTTGTTCAAATATTCTTAAGTTGCGTGACAGTTTTAAACTTCATTCAAAACTAATGGTACTTAAAGTAACTTTCTTTACTCTCACATCGTCTCTCTCTTCATCACAATCGAAGTTAGTCAGTCGATTGGGCATCATTGCGAATTCAAGGCATCGAACTGCAATTTCTCATTTCTCACTTTACTGGTCAGCATATAATTACAGTCAAACTCACATATAACGAACATCCGCATAACATATAACGAAATAATTTTCACAACAGTTCAATCAAAAATCCTTTTCTGCATAACGAAACTTCTCTCTTTTTTTCCCCCGTTGAGATTCGTTATATGGAAATTCGACTGTATATTTGTGTAATCGCTGTTTGTGTGAACAATGCGATTTTAATTGCATTTGTGAAGCTTCGAAATGTTTCCGGTTTGCCTTTTTGCCCAACATAACGTAAATATGCGAAACAAAACCATTTATTTCGTGCTAAAGGTGTCAACCATACCAACACACACACACACACACACACACACACGAACACAAAAGGACGATGCATCGCAATTCCATATTGCAAAATAACATGACGTAAATATTTTTGCATCGTGCATTGTGTGTGTGTTGCAGGTTCTCCAATTGATATACAAAACGGTTTGAGAACGTTTAAAGAATTATTGAACAGCATGTCGCTTTTCAATGAAATACAAAAATAACAACAATTCCACAATGTCATTAAGAATCATTTAAGCTGCACCCGCACAGCATGACTTATGCAATTGAAATCTGTGTGAGATTTATGTGTGGCATGCATGAACATGTCGCAACTAGTAAATATTTATGACACAAGCGTCACAAGCTGACAAAATTTAAAGTTTAATCAAGTTTTACATCCGTTATTAATATGGAAATGACAAGCTTTTCAGCTTCAAATATTGGCGAAAAGTTCGATAAAAACTTTTAGTGCGGGCAAGTTTATTGAGAGGAAAGTGGAATTGATGAAAGATAAGGTACAACTAAAATATGGTTCAAGCTTCGGGCTAAGCTGAAAAGCCATCATTGTCATTTTTTTTTGGGATCGAGGTTTTGGTATAAACCGAATTTTTGAATTTGACTTTAATCCAAATAAAAAAAAAGTCTTCAATATTTATTTTTTCTAATGCAAATGCCATAGATTGTCTCTTAACTCCTTAAGTCAACTAATGACTTTGTTGTTTTATGGCTTGACTAATTGGACACATATGTGTGTGTGTGTGTGTGTGTGTGTGTGTGTCACTGTCAGCTCTGTTTGCTGTACAATTTTGAAAATCAATTAAACTTGCTAATTCAACGGCCTGTAAAAAAAGCATGGCCCAATAGCAAACACCTGTGGACCGAGACAGACAAACAACAAAAACAGTTAGACGCAACACTAAGCACGCACACACACACAGACACACAGGCACACACAAAAACACACACAGGCTGTTTATTTATAAAAGATGACCCAACGATCGATCCCATTCGGATTGTTAACCTTTGCTCTAACCTATTTTATACTACACTCACACACACACACACAGATGGACATTTAGTTTTTGGATTTGCATTTTATTGGTTTTGAGAATTTTTGTTGTTATTTATTTGTTAACCCATTCGAAACTAATCAAATTTCTAGCTATTTATTTATTTATTCGTTTTGCAGGCTGCTGTAACTTTTTAATCAATTGCACAGCCAGCCAGACTGAATGCAATCAAAGGTACTATATATGCAGATACTATAAATTCAACACACACACACACACACACACACACATATATAGTATAAACGGGTTCATTATGTAATTCCCAATTGATTGGCATAAAGCATTGAGCATGTTGCTTGCCACACATAAAAAAAAACCCAAACGAAACGAAACTTTTTCCATATTGCTCATACGACCCGCTGTCTCATAAATTGATTTGAAGTTTATTTGTTTTGCCAAATAAATAAAATTGAATTTGCTTCAAGCTTTTCGTCTTCCTCTTCTTCTTCTTCATTTTCTTTTGGTTACATCAGCTTTCAGGTGCATTTAATAGTTTTGAATTTTGGTTTAGGCAAAAGTTGTTTGGCTTCCAAAAACTTGGCTGCTAAGCCAAAAAGCCATAAGCGCGTGAGCAGCTTATGACAAAAGTTATTTTACACACACGCACACCACACACACACACACGCTTAGCCAAAAACTGCAACTGATTGCATTTTGAAGTGAAACCTTAATAAGACAAACTCTTGAACTCCGTGCCATATTAGATAAGCTCATGTTGGCCATTCATTTCGAACAAACTCTCCGTGGAGCGACACAACATCAAATGAATTTTGTGGAATTGTTATTTAGGGCATTCGGTAGAGAAAGACAGAGAGAGAGAGAGAGAAAGACCCAAGAGTCGCAAGACAAATTGCTTGGACCAGAACATTAAGAACTGGCAACTTGGCAGTAATCTGTCAACACTTTGAGAGAAAACTGCCAACACAGCACACACCGCACCGCACCGCACACCAAGCAGGTGCAGCACCACACCAAAATGCAGCCCTTAGGCATCGCAATTATTTATATACCCGTCCCGTTTGTCGCCGTCATCGTTCGGACCGCAAAAGCAAAAGCAGCAAGCGTAACACGAACGGCGACTAACACTTTCAAAAGCAATTAGTCAACAAAGTTTTTTTTGAGCGCTAAAACTTGACTGACTTGCAAATGAAATACAAAATAAATACATTCAAAAATTATAAAAAAAAAAAAATTAATTAAAAACAAGAGAAGTAACCGAAATATTTATTGTCTGAACAAAATGCTAAAACTAAAGTAAAGAAAAAATAATTAATAATTGAAATATTAATTGAATATGCTCTAAATTTATTTTGTGAAAGTTCCAGGGTATTAATACACAGTGTATATATGCACATAAATTAAATCCTTTAAAGTAAATGTAAGACTCTGCTTAACCGCTGAGAAATTGACAAAAGTGCCAGTTGAGAGGGGGGTGGGGTGGTCATTAGCATCATAAGCAGTTGCTTTTTAAGATTGGAATTTTTGGGATTATGCCTAGGCAAATGGATGGACAGATGGTTTCATTGGTCGGCACGCAACTTAAGCCAATTCGGAATTCAGATTAAATAAGACGAAGCGTGCACAATATTTCAAAATGGCAACTTTTGCGTTTCTTTCTGTGCCGATTCAACACTTTAGCGCTTTGTGTGTCTTTTGTTTTGGTTTTGCGCTGGCTGGCTGGTCTAATTGATAAGTACGTTGGTTTTAATTGCCACGCAATGAATGCTAAACAAAAGGCAAAAGACTTAACGTTCCAAACAATAACAATAACCATAACAAAAGCACTGTTTGGATTAAGACCAAGCTAAGTAAGTGCCGGATTTTCAATGGCTTTTAGCAAAGGTAATGCTTACTAAACGAGCACTGTAGAGCAGAGCTAAATGAAAATCAAATAATAAAATGCGTAATTTATAGATACATTTATTTTTGCTCAAGTGCTACAAGATTTATATTCTATTGAGATTGTTTCATTTTTGATTGATGTGATGTGTGCCATTAATTTCCAAGTAAATAGAAATAGCGGGAGAACCAATTATATAATTACAATCAAGTTCAAACAGAAAATATGATGTTGTTTGTACTTGATGGATGGATGGTTTGGTTTTAGGTTTTGGGTTTTGAAGTAAGTACTTACAATATGTGTCGGTTGTTAAACGATCGATGGTATCCTGTTTCAATTTCGAGCTCTTTTTTCCCATGTTGTCGTTGTTGTTTTTTCCCTTTTTTTTGCTTCCGCTGTTGTTCTTGTTGTTGTTATTACTTTTTTATTTGCTGAGGCTGCACCTCTTGACTACTTGACTTGACTGTTATTGCTCTTTAGTGGCAAACTTTTTAAGTTGCTGAAGTTTGTTTTTTTTTTGGTTGTTTGTAATTTTTTTTTTTTTACAACTTTTTCATAAGTATTTTAATATGCTTTATAATATTTATTAAAGAAATAAAAAAAAGACAAAATGAAGAACAACAAAATAAAAATAAAAATTATTTGTTAGCCAATAACAACAAGTAACCAACCAAAGAATGCACCAATTCGCACAGGCATTTTGATTTAATTAAATATTCTTAAGTTTTGTTTTTTAAGCTGAGCAATTTTCAATAGTTGATGTAAGCAGAAGAGTTTCAGTTATTCGAATAATTATTGTCGTATAATAAAAAAAAAAGAACGCATTTAAATCACACTGCAATCAAGCATAATTGACAGACTGACAATGTCTTTAGTTTGATCCGTTTTGCAATTTGCATTTATCTGTTTTTTTGTTTTTTTCTTTCCATTTCCATTGCAATTTGCATGGATATTCTAGACATTTTGCTGATTATGGCAAAGCCGAGTTACTGCTCAATTTTGAGTAACAGTCTTGCCCTAACTGACAACTAATAATGAAAATGACACAAAGACACAACACACACTCACACATTCAAATTCAGCCCAAAAGAGCTCGAACTATTCACATTTCAGGTCAACTCAAGACTCGAACTTTTTATGACAGTTTGCCAACGGCGCGCCGGCAACAGCAACAACTGAAAATTTGCCCGTACGACAAGCTGATGCTAACAAAAGCGCATAAAACATATAAAAACTTAACCCTGCATATGGCGATAGAAATTTCTAAAAGAGGTAATAATGGGCAGGATTGGTTGCCGCCTTTCTAGCTCTTGCTCTCGCTATTGTCTCTGCGTCTGACGTGCATCACATAAAACTAAGTTGCTTTTTGTTGTTTTGCTTGGCTCAGACAAGAGTGACGATGACGATGGCGATGGCTAAGGCAAAAACCAACAACAAAGAACGACGGCCAACGTTGACAATGTCATCCGCAATGAGGCGCATAAAAAATGCAATGAAATAAATGCTGTTAATTTCAGACGCAGACAACAAGAGGCAGAGGCAGCACACAACTATTTCACAAGGCCTGGCTGGCGTTGTGGCATTTAAAATGGCCGTAAAGCCACTAACAAAAGTGTCAAGTGCGGGCCCAGCGGCCAAAATCAAACATAAAACATTTTTGCCTGCGCATAAAAGTTGGCAATGCTTTTTATCATGTACTCGTGTGCACAGTGCGTATGAATTTGTCGAGCTTGCAGCTAGCAAAAGTAACTTTAAAAATGTATGTATATGTTTTTATCAACCGTTTTTTTTTCAAGTAACTTTAAAAATATATTTTTATCAAGTGCAAACATTCGGCTATTTACTATGATTGATTTTTATTAATTGGTTTATTTTATGAATATTCAATTTTGATTAAAAATTTAACTAACAATATTTGGTCTAATAAATTGAATAGAAACTTTGTTAGCTTATTTAAGTAATGGTCGACAGCTGAGCTACACACAATTTTCATGAATTATTGCATGCATATTCAATTCAGTTTAATATGTTAAAAAACATATTCAAAAAAATATTTAAATAAAATATTTGTTATGTTCTGAATAATGAAAACAATTGCATTGCAATGTTATCAAATATTCGATTTGTTGAAATTGCGCTTCTATATTTTTTATAGTTCCGTTTTTCGAAGCTGTTTGTTTACAAAAACTGACTGTAACGCACAGCAGCAACAGTAGCAGCACCAACACAAAAGTTAGCTGACTTTTTTTTTTGGCATAGAAACTATTGGCGTTTCCTAACTAAAAACGACTTAGTGTGTGTGTGTGTGTGTATGTGTGTGTGCGTATGTCCGTCCGTTATCTTGTCAGGTGGTCGTATGTGAGTGTTTGCGTTCGTGTATAATGCCGTGCAAAAAGTTTGCTCAGTGTTTCAGTTTTCGCTTGCGAAATTGTTCGCACTAAAAATATTTTTCATTTTACGTTTACTTCTTTCACAGTTGGCTGCTAATGCAGTGCCAGACAGAGATGCAGATAGCAGCACCCGAACAAACAAGCACACCATACAGCACCTCATAACCACCACCACCCACAAGCCGTGCCTCTTGCTAACTTGTAGGTTGCAACTCGACTCTTTTTATCTGAATGAATGAATGTCTCTCTAAACTTGCGTGTGTGTTGTGTGTTCGTTGCTTTTGTTTCACCTGCAACGTTTATATCTCATGGTTTCGCAGTTTTATTGCTGCATTTTTGTGTTCATCTTTTACTTTGGTTTCGCCTCACGGCATCAGCAATGGCCTCTTCAAAAATATGTGCAGCCTGCGCGTATGCTACAGTATTTTTCATGTTTTCTTTCTTATTGTTGTATAGTATGTACAAAGTACATGTTTTTGTTTTTTTCTACACTTGCCAACAAATCTGTGTGCAGCCTATGTCACTGGCAACTTTGTCGCGATGACGCTGTTCTGCTAACCATAAGCCCCATATAAACCAGCGAGTTATTCGAATTAAATGGATTGTAAATTATGTATATTTCTATAGCACTTGAAGAGCAGCAGGCCAGTCATAACAAATGCTCGTATGAATGCGAATACGAATGAGCATGTGAGTGTGAGTGTGTGAATATCATTGCGAATGCAAAATACGATTATTCAAGTGCTCGCCACATTAATTTATGCACCCTGTGCACATACTAAAAAAACAAAATGCGGGAACGGTCCCAACCAGAATTGTGCACATTTAATGAGGCTATAAAAACATTTGATGTATTTAACATACATATTAATCTTAATATGCAATAAATCACAAGTTTTTAGCTTTGTTGAAATACGTTCACAGTACATAAAGCTTATGAATTTTCCTTTTTAATTTGCATCAAAGTATAACAAAATTAACATCTTTTTGAGTATCCATTTACAGAATGTATTTCAGTCAATGATTTGCACCTAAAGCAGCAATTGGCTATAATGTTAACTGTATTTACATTACAATTAAATATGTTTGATTCAAAAGAAGTACAAAGTCTCAATATAGTTTGACAAACTAAAAGATACGCTTTTGAAGAACATCGAACTAAAAATTTAAAAATAATTTCAAATAATCTCAAAACAATAATAATCGAAATATGCCAATATTCCTGTGAAAAAAGCATCGGACGCTTGATTTATTTATAAATTCTTAGTTAGATGTTCTTTAGAAAGCCGCCCTAAAACTATGCTTTATAATTTTCGCTATTCGTTCGAAAGTTTAAAAGGATTTTTTTTTTTTTAATATATCATTTATGTTGTTTAAGAATATATGTACATTATCCGAAGATGCTGTATATAATGGTTTCGCAGATGACATTGCTGCCTGTTTCATACTATAGCTCAACTTTATCAAACTCTTTGTGCGATAGCATACAAAAATAGTTTTTGAAATGAAATTTTGTACTTTTTAAATAAAATTTTTAGCAAATGCATTTAGAAAGTTATATTCTACATCCTTTTCACACAAAAGTTAAAAATATTTTTTATTTTTTTTTTGAATTGTTAACAAAAATAAAATTTCTACTTATTCAAAAAAAATTGAATTCGCATAAAAAAGCAAAGGCGAATTAAAATTAAAGGCTTGGTAGGAATCGCCAATTAAATGTTGAGCTCGGTGCTCGGTTCGCTGAAATTGTGTCGCGTTTTGTGTGCTAATGCAAAGAGTTTTGTTGCATGGCCAATTATGAAATAATTGCTTTAAATGAAAAGGGTACTACAGTTGTTGTTGTTGTTGATGTTGTTTAACGATTGACGCTCAACACGCAAGGGACATTATGGATGAAAGCTATAGATTGAGTTGCACTTGCAACACCTTGCCACACACACACACACACTTCTATATATACGCCTACTGGTGCTATCTACTATCTGTTTTGCCATTGCATTTATTATGATTACATGGCATTTGTGTGTGGGTGATTGCACCCATTGAGGTTTAGCTAAGCTGCGGGTGAGGGGAGCGCGGGTCATGGGGTCCAAGCAAAATAGCATCTCATCAGAGTGACAGACTTTACAAAATGACAGACAGACAGACAAACAGACAGACTGACAGACAGGCAGGCAGGCAGGCAGCAGCTGCTTGCGTGAAAGCGAATCAACTTATTTTTGTTTACATAATCCTTGCACATTGTCTCCTTGTGTGTGTGTGTGTGTGTGTGTGTGCGAGTGTGTGTGTGTCGCTTTGTCTATGCTTATGTGTGCGTTAGTGCAATTCGAAGCGCAGCTTCCACCTGCAACCCGTGTTTGTAGCTGCGCTGCCTTTTCGAAAAGCGCCAACTGCTGGACCGCAGTACGTAAATTTGGGTCAAGTTTTTGTAAGCGTTACGAATGCCAACCCCCCCTCACCCACACTCACCCCCTCCCTTCAAAAACCCCCCAGGGCAATGTGCATATACTATATATATACACGTTTCGCTACTATATGTTCATTTATTTATATATGTGCATGTTTCTATTAAAAGGTAGTTCAACTTTTTTTTAATCACAGCACAAAAGTAGGCAACACAAATCTATTATAGTACCAAACAAAAAAAAAACAAGTTCACATTTAGTTTATTTTAATAACAAATAAGACAACAACTAAAACACTTTATGTTTTGTCCTTTTGTTTTGGGCCCTTTATCATTTGGCCGCTTAGCTGCATTTTTGTTTAGCTTCTGTTATTGTTTGTATTATTATTGCGGTCATAGTGAATGCTCAGCGTGCTTTGTTTTTTTTTTATATTTTCATTTGCAAGTTGAAATATATATTTGTAATTGTTTATTTTATTTTTGTATTGTGTTTAGTTGTTGTTGACTCTTTTCACTTATTTTGCTTACATTTACAACTTTATTGAGTGTTTAAAATATATATATTATTTTAAGGCATTTATTGTGCATAAAACTTGAATTTTCCAAAAAAATATGTAAAAAAAATTTTAATATATTTTATTAAATTGTATGTTTATTTATTGGTGTTGTTTGGCTTGGTTGTTGTTTGTTGTTTGTTTGTTGGCTGCGTTCTGCTGCTCTTGTGTTTTGTTTTGTTGTGTGTGAGTTTGTCTACGTTCGACGTGGCACCCGCGTGTTGCGTTGCGTTTGTTTGGCGGTCAAATCAACGACTGACTCAAAGCGTTGCCTGCCACATGCCACGAGCCATGACCGACGAGCTAAACGAGAGCCGTGTGTCTCACACACACACACACACTGTCTCTCAATCCTGCGTATCACGGACGCACACACACACACACATATGCGACCCATGCAGTATGAATGGCTGCATGGAGCTGGCAATTCGGCCAGTGGTGAATATTTGTTTCGGTACGGTCGTTGAATGTGGTGCAGAGCGGCGGGGCTGCGGGGTTCATAACTGAACTTATGTAACGCACACTAGCGCAATGTGCTACCAAACGAACTCACCACACACACACACATACACTCACGCAACCCACCACTTAAAGAGTACCCAACGCCTTCAAGCTTCTCACCACACACAGGCTGTGAGAGCAAACGCATTTGTATGAGTGTTAGACGCTTATGTGTATGCGTGTTAAAAGCTGCAGCGCGGACAAGAACATCAAACAAGACAAGAATCAAAAATATAATAATAATAATAACAATAGCAATAATAATAATAATGGGTAACTGCAAATAGAACAATTGAATTGAAAATCTCTTTCGAAGACATGTCAATTCATGTCGCGATTGTTTGAATGAATGAAAGCATTGGGCACTTGTTTACGCACTGTGCTGTCAGTTTAAAAATCAAACAAGAATTACAACAACAACAACAAAGCACAACTAACCAACGAACCAACAAACAACAACAAGAACACAAGCACACACATGTAGCATAATAATAATGAATACATTTGCCTTTTGCCAAGTTGCGTGTCTTCAAATGACGTAATCGCCGGCAGCAGCAGCAGCAGCAGCAACTGAACACATAACGGACCATGAAACCATCGCCTAACACCACCACCCACCTCTCCCACTCTCCTTGTCACGTTATTCATTGAGAGTTGTTTGGACTGGAATTTACATTTACATTTCTAATGTTGTTAATATTGTTGTTCGTTGTTTGTTGTTGTTTAGGTGTTAATTTGTAGAATAGCAAATTAGTAACTAGTTACAAATCCAGACAGATGAAGAGAAAATGAGATAACCGGAACAATGAACTGCATTAAACTTGGTTTTTGGAACGAATATCATTAATTTATTCAATTAAAAAGTTGATTTTTTCTTATGAACAATTAGAAAGCGGCTTGAAGCTCTTATAATGACTTTTCTTTCAAAACTTAATATTTCTAAATTATTGCTCTATTTGATTGGCAACTCCTATATATATTTTTTGGCCCCCCTTTCCCGCTCTCACCTCCTTTTCACAACTTCAATTCAGAATTCCGTTTAACACTTCAAATCATACAAATTTAGATTTTCAATGCTTGATTTGAAATCAAATGGCATTGAAATCTGAAATAAAAGCCAACTTATTCATTCACAATTATGCTAATCAAATATCGCTTTTTAATTTTGTTTACTTGACGCAAAATTGATTGCAATTTATCAGAATTGATTTTTGTTTTTTTTTTTAGACTAATTTAAGTTTACTGCCAGCTATTAGATAATTGAAAAAATTAGCTCACAGAATTTTCGTTTGGAAAAGCGAAAAACACAAAAATATCTGTTTCTTAAATGATGGAAATGTTTATGCTTGGACATAAAAATAGTCGAGAGCTCACATAATTTATTGAGCATATATATATGTACATAAAACTGTTTACTGTTTAGCCATATATCATGCACTCAATACAAACATTGTTTTTGCCAAATATTCCATTGCTGTCAATCGAATTAGCTGAAAATGTTCGAGCTAACAGTAGATTAGGTGCGGAACATAAATATTATTTTCAAAAAAACAAAACCAAATTGCCTTGGCTGGCCAAAACTAAATACAGTAGTTTTTGGATATGGTAAACTTTTACTAATATTATTATTATTATTATCGAGAGTCATTTGTTACAGTGGAACTTCTCTATCACAAACTTGAGTTTTGAAAGAATTTTGTTTTAAAGAAAGTTTTCTTATATGGAGGCTCGACTGTTCTAAAATGTATTTAATATATATTTGCCTTAATAAAGTCAAAATAGAAAAAAAGTAACGGTCTGTCAAGGATTTGTTAAGACATTTATATTGAGCAGGCGTATGAACGTTAAAATTAAGCTCGAGCATTGAAAAATTGCGTCATTCGAAGAACGGCGAAGGCTTTAAAGTTTGTGATTGTGCCGTTTCCCCAAAACATTATAAAAGACGACAACCAGTGCGCCATCATAGATAAGAAACAGACCCTCGTCGATTCAGTACGGCCATAAACACAAAGAAAGAGCGAGCGAGAGAGAGAGAGAGACAATGACAAAACGTAAGCAACGTTGTTGGAATTGTCGTAAGCGCTGACTAATCAGCGTCATTATCAAAAAAGCCACAAAAGCACCAACACAACAGTTAAACAAGCGCAAAAACAATAACAGCTAAGTTTTGGTTGGTTTTTTTTTCTTCTTTCCTTTTTTTTTTGCCGAGGGAAAGGAAGGTGTTAAAACCAACGTTAGGCAACAACGTCAGCAATTATCATTCCCCAGGTTTTTGTTTTTAAAAGTGCTTTTTAATGTCTCGGAGCATTTGAAATAATTAGCTAATGTGGGCGGCGGTGTTATTGGGCGTGGCTATAATTAGCCTGGCGGCGTCCTAAGGGAGACATTTCTTAATGTATTTCTGGTTGTTTTGTTTTTTAAAAAAAAAAGAAACAACGGATTAGAAAGAGTTATTATAAACTCAAATCAGTTAGATGAACTCACAAAAATTTTTACATAATCAAAAGGCAGTCAGTTAGTTCAAAAGTTAAGATCGAAGTACCGTTAAAACTGTCAAAAGTGTGTCAAGTGTGATGCTGAGGCAAACTGCCCTGCGAACTCGCTAGAAAACACGCCTCAGTAAGTATACGACATGTTGTATTTATGTATACAATTTCCATAATTCATGGACTTTACGACGTCTCCCATGGCGTATGCGCATTGTTTGGAGCATTTTTGGCTAACATTTATTATTATTATTTTTTTTTTTTGGTTTTACTTGGGTGCTTTTAAAAATGTAACGCGAACAACAACAACAACGCGAACAAAATAATTAAATAATAATAAATAAAATTATTAACATAAAAAAAAAAACAACAACGGGTCGGCGTTGGTGCGTTGCAGGATGGTTAAGGATGTTTGGGTGTTTGGGTGCGGAACAGACGGCTCGTAACCTGCCTTAGATTGGCATCAGTGAATGGTTGTTTGTTTGTTTGTTTGCGTGGAGGATTTGCATTGTTGCTTTATGGATTTTGTATCGGCTTGGGTTTTGCTTTGTGGCCCAGCCGACAACGTTTGGCTCGTTAGCAGATCCTCAGTTATGGATATTGAGAACTGCCGAGAATTTCTCGAATATTGTGTGCTGTTGTTTTTAAGGCTTGGCAGGTGTCGATTACACAAGGAGCAGGCTATAAGGGTTTGAAGCTCTTTTACGCCTCATCAACGCTTAATCATCGTTAACTTAATTAATTGAGTTTGTTTCATATGTACAAAAGCGTTTCCCCAAACACACACACACATACACACACACACACGCACACGTGCACGCTTTTTGCACTCAAAAAAGTGCCGCATCATTGCACTATGGGGCATTTTGCCAAAAAACTGGCATTAATTAATAACTCGGGAACCAAGCGAGATATTTCGATTTGGTTTTTTGCGTTGGGGTTTTAAGAACCACAGGAAATCGTTTTTTATAAAGTGGGCGTGTCACCGCCCCTTTTTCAAAAAATATGTTTTTGTATTTTTTTTGTTTTCTAATATATAAGGTTCAAATCTGGCAGTTAAGCAAGTTTTCATAGTTCTAATATTGTTGCAAAATATCATCGACATCGGTTAACTATATCATATAGCTCCCATAGGAACAATCGGTAAATATTCGAATTCCCGGATGAAAAATTGGCATTTCTCGGGAAACACGCAAGATATTTTGGTTCTATTTTTTTCCTATGCTATTCACACCTTAATAATTTTTTTTTGCAAATGTGGGCGTGGCACCATCAACGCCCATTTTATTTTTTTTTTTATTTTATTCATTATAGCTAGTTATAAGATGGAACTCTAACATAATTTTGTTTAACTTTATAATAATATAATTTTCATACTAGATCACGCTCATAATTACATATTTGTATAAAAATCAGCTATTTCTTCTTCTGCAACGTCTGTGTTAAACATATGTTCAAGGCATTCTTCCTCTTCTAATTCATCTAGATCTACAGAATCATCCGCGCTTATTAAATTGCATTCCAGGTAGCTCTATAACTTCCGGTGGCAGAGGAAAACGCTTATGCTTGCGAATGCGCCTCTGAAGATTTATTGAAGACACAATTGGGTCTGAAGTATCCATAGCCCTCAGATAAACGTCAGTAAAATTACTAAGACGACTGTGCTTTCTCGCATGGTGAAGTCTGTCAGACTTATAAATTTTATTTCGAGACTCAGCAGCCTCTTCACCAAAATAGCCGATTGGAAGTACTGTATTTTCGATAATGTCCCTCGAGTGGACAATTATTTTATGAACTGTTGCTGTCATAGGAAGCCAAGGATAGTTTTCAATAATAAGTTCACCGGTTTTGTGACAAAATGATCGAATTTCTTGTTTCGCCATACTGCGAACAAGTCAGCATTCAAAATAGTGAGGTTGCTTCCTTAAAAATTGAATTTCTCAAAAAGTGCAAAAAAGTGCAAATTAGGGTTAGTAGCGCTAGGTTAGGAATTAACAGATCTACAAAATGGTGGTACACATATAACTAACAATTGCAAACATTTTTTTAAAAGTCAATGCAAAGTTAAATTTTCTTACCAAAAATTACGGGTGGACATCACTTTCTAAATACACGCACAAAGACAAAGACACGCATTAAACATTAAAACAAATGATGCAAAACACACAGTACTAACCTGTATTTTTAACTTGCATCGCCAGTTTATTAATTGCTAACGTTTATTTTACAATTTGTTCACTTTCAATCATGTGCAAAATTTGTGGTTAGTCAGCGTTTCCGCTGACATGTTAAAACAGCTGAATTCAAATGTTAAAAACTTAACATAGGTCTGTTAACTAAAAATTTCTGTTATGTAACATAAAACTTCAATGTTTTTACAACAGGTTTGCATTAACAATTAGTTAATTTTCGAACTTTTAAAAAATGATTAAATGCCAGTTTTTTGGCAAAATGCCCCATAGTGCATTGGCCTTGGGAGCCTTGCTCAATGATTACTTTACTTACTTTAGACACATTTTCCGCCAACGAAGCGTTCCAAAATCAAAGTTTGCTCTATGATGATGCAAATTTTGTCATTTGCCATTATATGCTTAGATTTATATAGATACGATTTAAATGTTAAAGTTGAATTTTCAATGATTATTTGACAGTTTTCCTTACTTTCCCACATTCACTTTGATAAAACTCATATCTATAAGAGGCTTACAAAGCTTTTGTTCTCTATCAATTTTTCATTTTGTGCATATGCTTTTGCTATTTTCACACACACACACACATGCGTACTTTATGAGAAACCAAAGATGGGCAAAGATTAGAGACAAAAGCTTCAATTTGCATTTGTGGTAAATGTAATCAAACAATTTGATTTAGCTTAAATTTTGGCAATGGATTTGTTTAAAAGTAATTTACTAACTAAAACTTATTTGAAAGTATTATATATAGTATTACGCATTATCTTTTGCGTCATACTTTTATATTTTCATTTTGTTCTCAACCCCTTTATAATTATGCTTAATATATTCGTTACTTTCATCGAAAGGTTCCTAAAACTTTAGGTACATTTCAACAGCGAAATTCTAGTGAAACGCAACAGGAAAAAAATGAGTAATAAAAAGCAACGAAATCGCGTGGGCGAGCACTATAAAATATTTGTTTGGCCTAATGTAAGCTATGAGTTTTGCGTGCAAAATGATTTCATATGATCCCTCATAAAAATCGCAACACTTTTCTTGATTGCCACAGCACTAGAACCAACCAACAGCAGCAGCGGAAGCGGCAGTGGCAGTGGCAGCCCCTGGGCAAATGTCATGCGAGTCTTAAGAAGAAATGTTGCTAGTTTTACCAGTTAATGCCACTTCACCCGCAGTGCTACATACGGAAGTGGACACCTATAAAATATTTGGCAGCAGCAGCAGCAACAACAACAACAACACTAAAACTTTAACCATAACACCAAGCTCCAAACGTCGTCGACGAGGACGACGGCGACGACTTTGTTTATCAGCAAGGGGCGCACAAAAGTATGCTACACCTGTAATGTTTATGGCTTGATGCTTGCGGTGTGTAATACAGGAGCGTGTGTGTGTGTGTGTTTTAAGAGATCTTATATGCAACATAAACTATATGTTGACATAAATATCTGCAGTACGTAACGCACTTAAGGTTTAATTGTCAATGTTAGCTTTAAAAGTATTTTTTTTTCGAATTTTGTTTTAAAACTCTTTTTTTCTTTTCTTTTTAAGCAAATCTTTTAAGCTAAAACATACTTCAATATTTATAGGTTTTGTTGCCATAATACTTTTCTAAAAAAAAATCATAAGCTTGTCGAATTTCCTTCTGTTTTTCATTATTATTTTCTTTGTTTTCAAAACCTGATTGCAATGTCGGCACACACACACACGCACACAAACACCTTATGTGTTAGCTTATCTGCTGGCTGCTCGTTCTCCTCCTTCTTCCTTAACCTTAACCAGCTAAACCACTACCCTTTTTTTTCGCCCCACATTGCTTAAAGATACCCCCATTTGCAATTGCCGACTCCATTTTATGTAGCAGCACTAATAGCGCTTTATTATTGGCAAAGTTGCTCGCCGACGCTAGACGGGCCCGAGTAAGCGTTTGGATGCTCTACGACAGCCAATTTATATGGAAATAGATGCGAGGTGCGGCAAATTTTCATTGCGAATATTTGTGCGCTTGATCCCTAGCCCCAGCCAATTCACTTTTCCGAGTGTGGCAAAAATCGATGTGGATGCCAATGCCGATGCCAATGAGCAGCTTGATGGGGCCAAAGATTGCTTTGCTTAACGTTACTTTACTTTGCACTTGGCCGCAATATATATTTTTTTTTTATTTCGGGTCACTGTTTTTTCTCTCCTTTTTTTTTATTAGAACAAATTACACGGCAAGTGAGGATAAAAAAAAAACAAACGAGTTGGCGTAAGTGAAAAGAAAAGGCAACCAAATATATAAAAAAGAAAAGAAGGCCTGGCTTGGGCTCAATGGTCAAAAAACTTGGCTGATGGTTTTTAATGGGCGCCAAACTCAAGTCAAAGCCAAAGCCAAAGCCAAAGCCCTAAAAATAGAATATAGAAAAAATACAACAACAACAACAACAAATTACAATGCGTACGTGCGTGTTGCTTTCTATAAGTTCCCTTCCCAAAAGTGAAAATTGGTTTTTCTTTTGGCTAGCACAGAGACTAGTTAACAATATGCGAAGGCAGCAAGTTTTTACCTTGATATCATTACTAAATATCGACACCTGAGCGAAGCGCATCCTTTGTCTATAACATTTGCTGTCCTTTAATAAAATCAATTACACAATCATATGCCAAGTGAGCCACCCCTAACTGCTATCTCTCTCCCTCCCTTTCTCCCTCTCTCTGTGTGTCTATTAAGTGTCTTTATTGCATGGCACTTGCCACGACTTTCAATCAAACCAAGAACGCCAACAATTACCCATACACGTGACCCGACCCTAACACACACACACACACACACAACCGCTGCCCCTGTGCCTCCCTCGCATTTAACTGTAGCAAATGAAGGTTAAATTCCCAAATATATACAGGGCTGCAAATCGGTTTAATACTAAATCATTTGAAAAGCTTTGGTCTTAAGTCGATTTAACTTAAAATTGAAAACGGATTTAAGATTCTCAATTCCTTGTTGGATTATAATTGAATTTACAATTATCTCAAAATGTTGAAGTTTAGGAATGTTTTGTATTTTTAAAGTGTAGGATAAAGTGACTTAATTTTTTTATTTTATTTGATTTAATATTTGATTTATTTTCACACTTTTTTCAATAAACAAAATCGTAAGAAAAGTTGATTACTGAAAAAACATATTTTTTAATGTAATTATATTTATATACATTTTTTCTCTTTCCATATCATCATTATCAAATATTGCTGCAGCCCTGGCAACTTCAAAGTGTTGAAATTTTCTGCAGATATTTTTTATTTTTTTTTAATTTATTTTTAGCACTTACTGCGGTGCGATCGTGGGCTAGGTGGCAGGACGCTTGAATGGGTGCCACCAATCGGGTGGTGCGAACACTTTTAAACGAATTTTACGCTTGATTTTGGTTTCAATTTCGATTTCGTCAACACTCAGCCTGCACAGTGGGCAAAACTAAATGGTTCAAGCGAAGAAAACACTTTAAAAATAAAAATATTTCTTACAAAACTTAAACTAATGAAAAACGAAATAACTTTGTTTTTATATTATTATTATAATTGCATTTTATTTTTATATTCTCATATTTTGTAATATTTTAAGTATTTTTCATTCATTGAATATTTATTTGTTATTCAAAGGCTTTTTTTTAATTGCAGTAATTAAATGCAATTTATGCACTTAATACGATTGCTGAATTCCATTGTGAGATGCCAATTCGTTCGACCATTGTGAGTGAATTGCAACGTTTGTGAACAGTTTCAGCATTTCAATGGGCAATGCAAACTTGCCGCAAATAAAAGTTGCAAGTGCTTTCAATAGGTAACCATGGGTGCTGGTGGCTCAACAACAGCCAGTTTATCAGGCAGTCAGGTAGTCGGATAGTCAGTTAGTCAGTTAGTGGTGAGGCAACTTTAAATTGAGTGACATTTTGCCGCAATTGAGTGTGCCAAAAGTTTTGTGGCTGCTGTCGGCAGGCATCAGGCGCTGCCTGATGAAGACCCAAACTCTAAGCTTTGTTTCTTACCTCTTTGCTCTTTCGCTCGCTTTGTTGTTGGTTGGCTGGTTGGTTGGTTGGTTATAGCTTCATGTTACAGCATTGGAAAGCAGTCAGCACATCCATCACTTACGTCTTTTTTGGTGTGCTGTTGCCCAATTTGTAAGTGGACATTGCATGAACAGCTCCTCACCAGGAGCAGCAGCAGCAGTAGCAGGACATGAAACATGACTGCTAACAGTAGCTGTAAAAGTTACATGACTAAGGTTCAGCTGCCACTTACTTATGTGTGTGTTAGTAAGGACAGCAGGAAAATGTGCCATATCATCCGCTCAAAACTGCATGAACTTTAGTCATCGCATTTTAGGATCCTTTAGTTGACTTACTTATTCGAATTGAATTTCATATGTTTGTTTAGAAATGTGATATGAACACCTTTTTGTTAATAAACAATAGACTTTAATCAATTAAATTAAGTAGATATTTCTTCAACTTTTCTAACCATACTTTTCACTTTAAAGCGTGGTATCCAGCAATTCGTACAGAACTTTTTTTTTCGAAGAAGAAAACGCCCTTAGTTTGTGCTTAACTTAAATCCAATTAAGGTGCAATTAGGCAACGAAACTTTACTATTTGCAATTTCGCAAACAGTTTGCTTGATAAGAGGATCAGGTTTTTTTTTTTCGTTCGTTCGTTCGTTTCCCTTTAGTTTTAGATACGCTGACGTCAATGTTTATAAAGTCCATCTGGATGGCAGCACAATTTGTTTCAACTTTCAAACTTTCCAAGATGGAGGCTGCAACGCCGACTTCGAAATCGATAATAATCGATAACTGCAAACGATAAAAACCTTATACTTCCTACATCCTAGCCAAAAAAAAAACGGCTATTGGCAACCCTGGAATAAGACGATAAAATCGATAACTGCAAATCGATAAAATAATAAAATCGAAAGAAAAAAAAGGACGTTCCCCCCAAACCCTTAAAATGCTAAAACAGAGGATCAAAAATTTTTGGTGCACCATTTTTAATACTCGTAACAGAGTATTCTGTAGTCGTTGACGTTCGACTGCAAAATTTTCATTGGTTTTATTTTTTGATGACTTTTTCGTTTTTATATTGGAGCCAAGCCCAAAAGAAAATGCCATTTCGAGTCCTAAAGCCGTTTGCGCTCAATTAAAAATAATAAAATCGAATAAAATTGCGCGCAGCAGCTAAACGACTAGCTAATACTCTGCCAAACATATTGCTTTATTAGTCATTTGAGACTGGTTACAGTTAGTAAGACTCGCCAAAGCTTAACTTTTGACAGCAGTTTCATCTTATACTAAAAAGTGAAAATATCGAAAGATTTTTTGAGAATTTCTTTGACAAATTATTTTTAGTTTATAAGCCAATCAGGTGCATAAGCTAATGTACTCCACTTTTTTTGTGAAAAAAAATACACTGCCATTGGTGGTTAAGCTTGAACCGAGCATATAAAGACAAATTTTCCAGTTGCAACTTTATAGTTTTTTTTATTTTTATTTTTATTTTTGTTTTTAAATCGAATTCCACGCAGTTTTTCTTTTGCATTTTTCGTCTGTGGTTTTTGGCAATTGTTGTTGTTACATTACTTTTACAACTTTTCTGGTATTTGTTTTTTTTTTTAAACTTGTTATATGTTGTTGTTTTTTTTTTTTTGTTGTTGTTGGATGGGGTATTTTTCGCGTTTATTGATTGGTTTTTATTTTATTTTTTTTTTCATTCTTCGCTGGTCGCTGGGCTCTGACCAGAGACAGAGAGAGAGAGAGGAAGAGAAAGGGGGTTCTGGTCCCTTTGGCTGTCCTTGACTTTTGCCTGGCGCTCACTTTAGCAAATACTTTTGGCAGCCTCGTCGCCAACAACTGGCTGCTGTTGTTGTTATTATTGTTGTTATTGCCCCTTACCAAGTTGCTAGAGTTTGAAAATAGTTTTTGCACGTTTTGGCCGAGTGACTTCTCTTTGTGTGTGTGTTTGTGTGTGTGTTTGTCTGACTTTGAGGCAATTTTTCGACTTTGTTTCCGGTTTTGTTGCCTGTCTTCAAAATGTTGCACTATTCATTCTTGTATTGTTTGTTGTTGGTTGTTGTTGTTTGTTTCTGGTTGTTGGGGGCGCGTTTGCATTGAAAAAGCTGGCCATTGTCTATTTTCGAAACTCTTACGAAAGTCTTGGGCAAAATTTGTGGGTTGTTTATTTGTATTCGCACAGCCAAAACGAAACTTGCGGAAATGTTGCATACAGTTTGTGCTAAAAGTATTTTAACTTTCTTTTTATTTTGCAATCCATCAGGTAACATTTATCGATAACTTTTATTCTATCACGATATACACTTGTTATCGATAACAATCAAATCTAGAATATGAAGTTTTTGCTCAAAGTATTTTTAATTCTTTCTATTTTGAAATTCATCAAGTTATAATTATCGATAACTTATATCATTTCGCGATATACTCTTGTTATCGATAACAATCATATTTAAAAAATGAAATAATTAGCAATTCTAAAAATTCCATAGTATTTATTCTTTGATACCGAAAGTTTCTCCGTCTTTGTCCGTCTCTTTGAACCCAATTTGTTTCGACACCCGTAAAGCTTAACACTTGAAACTTTGAGAAAACTTTTGGCTATGGGCAGGACACATAAATTGTCAGTTATTGGGTTTCTAAGCCTACTAAGTGGCTGGAAAATCAATCAAATCGAAAACCTTAAATCAATAAATTAAAATATTTCCCACATCCTTACAACTTGAGTTACCAAATTTGCTAAGCTACTGGCATTCCCCAAAAAAAAACTGTCACACCCACTCTTTCCGCCCCCAGCCCTACCATTAGATCTTACAAAAGAGCAAGTTATTTTTTAGAAACTATCCGAAATAAACTTATTAAATATTAACATTGTTGAATTGTTATTTTAATAACACAAAAATATATCTAGGATTAAGATAATCAATATTTTGTCTTTCCAATTCGGAAAGTGCAGAACGTCAAATCATACATCAAATGCTTATATATGTATTCTACTTTTCCGTCACATTTTCGACAAAAAACTTGTTGTTGAAACTGCGTTTTTGTTATTTCAATGGCTGACACATGATCGCATAAGCTTCAGATACTTGCAGCCTTTACAATTGTATGGGTGTGTTTATATATATATATAAATATATATATCAATGGCATGTTGTATAAGTATGTAGTTGTTGCCTAGCACGAGGCTGCTTTTCAAATGTGTTTTTCTTTTTTTTTTTTTTGAATTTAGCAAAACTAAAAAGCACAAAAAACTAAAATAAAACGAAAAACTTTACCAAACTTGTTCAGAGCGTCATACACACACACACACACTGATGCACACACACACACACATACATGAAACGTGTGTTGCCTCAATTAGTTTGCGCCTTGCTTTCAGTCAGTTTTCTTTTACAGGAATTTTATTTATTAGGCTATTTTTGTTTGTTTTTTTTTTTGCGTCCCATTTTTTTTTATAGTACTAAGTAATTATTAAGCTCATTTCGGTGGCATTTTATTATGCATCTCTAAACACACACACACACGAACAGTATGCGTGTGCTAATGCTATTCCACATGGCGTATGTGTAATGAGCACACAAATTGCCATACTTCGTTAGCTGCTGTCCGCTAGATGGCGCACATCAATAAATCTACCACGCAAATGGCAAAAGCAACCATTTCTTATGCGAAAAAACCTTGAAAGCAATCAACTATACCACATAAATCTAGAAATTTTGATTTGTTTTTGAAAAGTGTTGTTCGTTTTTTGTGTTTTTCATTAACATAAAGGCAACTGAGTAGAACGAATTACTTAAATTAAATTGTAATGTTTTCAATTTGGTAACGGTGCTTTTTGTGCTTTAACTTTATCCATTGTGCAACATAATTGTTGATGCACGTCGTTTATTTGTTTGAGTTTCCCTTTAGTGTTTGTTCTATATATATGTATATATATATAGGTATGTTTGTATTTACTTGCTTTTATTGAGGCTGCTTGCATGCCAGATTTGTCCTTGTTGCCACTGCTATGGCTGCTGCCGCTGCTGGTTGCGTTTGCCTCTCGACGCAAATGGGGAGTAATGAATAAAAATGACCGCAACGCAACAACGTCCATTGCTTGTTTGCACTTTGTACCGCAGGGTGGCAACAAACTTTTTGCATTTGCCACATTATTTATTTAGTTCTTGACCGATTTTTTTTTATACATATTTTTTTTCTCTTGAACCTTATTATTTCCTTTTTCTTTTGTTGCCTTGGCGCATAAAGTTGACCTTTAAGATGGTCTCTTTGTCTGGAATACAAGAACTGAGCAAGGCAAGTTAATTGCTTAATAGTCGAGACATCGATAAATCAAAGAAATATGCGCATATAAGCATAAAGCCAAGGCGCGCGCACACACACACATAGAAATGCCAAAAACAGGAACATTTTCGTGCGTGTGTGTGTGTGTGTGTGTGTGTATTTTCCAAATGCAAACAGACTGATTGATGGCGCCAAGTGATTTATTTATGTTAATGCGAACAACAACAACAGCAGCAGCAGCAGCAGCCACAAACGAAATCTAAATAGCTACCTGAGACTTGACGCCTGCCATCTAGTATGACACCCCCGGCCCCCCCGCCTGCCAATCGTTTCACCTGCGACATTCGTTGCCTGCTTACGTGATTTCAGGCACTTGACTTGTGCTACAGTGCTCGCTCACTAAGTCAAATCGCACTTAAACTGACGTTGAAACTGATGAACATAATGAGCTTTGCTCATTTGTGAAAGCTTGGTTCGCACGTTTGAGTGCGAAAGCAATACAGACACAGTTAGCTGCTCTCTCTTGTCACTGAATTGTAAGAGATCGAATGCGAGAGCTAACTGTTGTGCGTCTCTGATGCTTTGATCAGCGCTTTTTCGCTCATTAAATTCTCTGACCAAATTCTTCGTTAAGCTTGCGCTCTTAACGAAACCTTTGGTATGTTTCAGTTATGTTTACAGTGGGCTGCTTGTGATTATTTAGTAGAGAGGCAGCAGGCAGCTGCAAAAGAAAGTTCTTTATACCTTAAAATATTTATGTATATTTGATTATTCAAGTACAAATTACTTGAAATAAGTAAATAATGTACAAATAGAATATAGAAGACAATGATTTCATTGTATATCATATTAAAAGATTTAATCCGGAATGTATGTATAAGCATGTCTATGTTTCAAATGTTTATTTGTATATCAAATGGTCAATACCAATTTGCTGGGAAATATTCTTAAAGCCAAGCGAGAACTGACTGTATTTGTGTTGCGGCAACAAACGATGACAATTAATCAACTTGGTGCGTGCATGGTGGAAGGCGTGACGTTCGAGAAGCATTGTCGATAACAGTCAACGGAGTCAGACGTCGAGACGCGACGCAACGCTGCCACCAGCAACCAGCAACCAGCCACTTGCCACTTGCCAACCCTACTAAAATTCCGTTCACTTTATGCCATGCCACCCCTATTTACTGTTATGAGCAATTCGTAGCCCCTATAAGAGAAAACGAACCAAGCGAATTGATTTCATTTATTTATTTATGTTGCAGCTAACAAAAAACTTGGCTAAATACTTGAAATATTCGTTGTGCACAGTCTTTTTTGAGCGATATCCAAGCATTCCATCAACTCGCGCAAAACAACAGCAATAAAAAGAATTGAGAAGAAAAACACAAAAAAAAAACAAAAACAAAAACATTAAACAAGTAAGAAAGAAAAAACTCCAGTTGCGAGTTCTAGAAACGACCAGATACCCTGCTGCCTGATTATATTTTGAGGTGTTGCTTAGCTAGCTTAGATATGCAATGGTTAATTAAATAATAAATAAATTCAAGCAAACTTAATCAATCAAGATCTTATAACAGAATAAATCTTAAAATTGATAGGTATTAAATACTTCAATTTCGTAAATGCTAGTTAGTTCAATAGCTCAATTTTTGCTTACCGCTACTTTCCGCAGGGTATGAATGGAAGAAAAAAAAGTGACAGAGTAACAAAGTTTTTGGCACAGGCGACAAGAAACGCATCAAATGAATTTTAATGTGCACCAGGGGAACGTTAATAATTAATCAGACAAATGGACAAAGTGGAGAATGTACTTTTGTTTCTTATTAAGCTTACTCCGTTCAAATAGTTGTTCATGTTGTTCGTCTACTAAGTTTCTATACATATACTACTCTTGTTTTACTCGGTTTTCGTTAGCTATGCGGAATGGTGTGTACAATGAAATTGCTTCACAAATTAATTATTTGCGCAATTGGCTCTAGACTAATAAATTTTCTGCAGCAGGTAGATCTACGGATATACCAATAGAGGAAATTAAAGTTATTGAATGCAGCAACATAATCAAAAAAGTTTGTATTGTATTCACTCGAAATAATGCAGATGCACAAATTGCAATATCCATCTTACAGTTTGATAGTTTACTTAAGTAACACATTTGTCGCCTGCGATCTTCCATTTGTTTGCTCTTTGTACGTATTGCCGGCGCCTCTTTGGCTGCACAGCAATTTGTAGCGTAAGCAGCATTAACGGTACCAGCAGCAAAGCAGTCAAAGCTACAAAAACAAACATCAATAAGAATTTGAATTGTACAAATACGATGCTGTTCACTCATTTATTGACTGCATGAAAAATACATACGTATATTCAAAGTAATTGTACAATATTATTTTTCAACATATGTTCAATCACAAGAAATATTATTATTTGATTTTTTGTGTATAAAAAGCGTTTATGTAAATGTGTTTATGTCTTAACCCTATTCATGTGAAGAGTGTTGTGTTTTTTTTTGGATGGCGGCTGCTGTTTAGGTCTCGCTGCGATATGTTAGTTTTTTCAATACTTTTTCACGCGTCTGCCGCTCTGTCGCCGCCATTGCTTTGATATTTGCTTTGCTTTGCCGGTTTGCCTTTGGCTTTGCCTTTTACGTGACCTTTTGCGTTGCGACAAGCGAACGATGACGTCGCCGTCGCCGTTGCCGTTGCCGTTTTTGTTCCCGTTACTATTGGGGCTTCTGCTACTACTTTAGCTGCTACTGATATTTGTTTGTGTTGCCTATTGCTGACATCCTTCAGCAATAAAATTGATGTCACGTTTTTATGACGCTGTTGATGAGTCGTTATCTTTGATTTCGGCACGCAGCCCACGCGGCCAGCTCTAGGCCGTCGAGAGCTTGTTAGTGGTCAAGTTTACGTACTGTCTACATATACGTACATACATATGCACATACATATGTACATATATATATATTTACAGGTGCTGCCGCGTCTGCGGTCATTCCTTGTTTGTGTATTCTGCTTCTTATTTTTGTTTTTTTTTGTTTTTAATTTACGCCCAGTTCAATTTGTGCTTTTTGTTCTATCTCAAGCTCATAATTTATTGTTCTCCATCTCCTTTGTTTTTATTTGTTGCCTGGCATTTGTAAATTTCAAAAAAAAAAACGTGCCATAGTCGAGAGATTACGACATAGAGATACCCCGTTCACCGCTTAAAAGACAGAAAGAAAGTGATATGATAAATAACGTTACTTAACTATGTTTGGATGATTTTCTCACTCTCTCTCTCTGGCATGCATGGCTATGTATGTACGTGCATATGTGTATTTATACCAAGTCAGCATATTTTTGGTAAGACTCTTTGCAAGATGACAAAATACCCTTGTTACACATTGTTGATGGACACTGGGTATGAAAAGGAAGAGTGCCATAGCAGAACCCACTAGGCACTTGTCATTCTGATGTTGTTGTTATTGTTTTTGTAAGGTGCTCGCGATTAATGGCCGCCACCTCGTTTTGGATTAGCTTTTGTTCATCGAAGCTTAAAATCTTTTGCTTTCTTTGTTTTTGTTGGCTGCTGCTGCTGCCCAGGTTTAGTTTACGACCACTGCAGACAATAAATATAAAATACAGCTGCGCTAGCTATGCCACAACAAGAGCATTAAGAGATTGTTGAAAGTGCAATAGAAATGGTAACGGTTCGGCTGTAAATAGTTGAAAGTGGAAGCAGATTTCCCTAACCTGTATTTTCACTAATAAACTAACTTAACAATAAGCTAGAAAACAAGTTTGAGTACATTTTAAAGTTCTCTAAAGTTGTTTTATTCTGTTAATGAAATTGCCTGCACAAAACCAATATACACAAAAACATCTTTAACGAAACTCTTAAGCACATAGCTTGGATCTACAACAACTATTATTCGAAACAGCTTTTAATGCTAACATACTTAGAAAGATAACTTGCTTTGAACTCGCATATAATTGATATTGGTGCAAAGCCAATTTAGTAAAAATTATGTTGTTGGCATAAATGTATCTGTTATGCTACGAGCTATAATTTAAAAATTGCGCAAAATACAAAAATACAACCATGCGTAAAGCGATGATATAATAATATCGGTGTCTTCAATCAATAACGTTGCCATTATGAGTATAGCAGAGCCATTTTGGGTATAACAGTGTTAATGCAGCTTAACAGTGCTGTTAAATAAATAAATTCAGGTAAATACCTGAGCGCATTCACGATACACATTTTGAACAACTCAGGTAATTTTGTCAAGCATATACAATTGGGTCAACTGACAGCAATTAAGGTATCGAAACATCGATATGGCTGTAATGAAACTATCGATGATAACAGCAACTCAAAACCGCATCCTCTTTGGCTGTATATGTGCATGCTTGTATGAATGTGTGCGTGGGTGCGTGCGTTGTGTGTGTGCTTGTGTATGTGTGTGTGTGTGTATAAGCGCCTCCGTGCAATCTATTAAGTGTGGAATAGCAAATATCAATTGAATATAGAGAATAAATTAAACGAGCGTCCGACCGCTCGCGTTCGCTATTGTTTCTAGTGCGCTTTTACCGTTGCTGTCGCCGTCACAGTCAAGTGTTTTTGTTGTTGTTATTCTTGTTGTTGTTGTTGTTATAACTGTGTATCTGTTGACGGCAACGCGCAAACGGCCGACTGATGAGTTTCAATTGTTTTTATTAAACGCAACGCGAACGCGCAACCAGAAGAAGAAGAAGAAGAACAAACACACGACGCCCCGTCACCAAACAGCCCACCCCAACCCAACACAACCCAGTTAAATCATTTATAAAACACGCCCAAGTTTCCAGCACCAGCTGCAACCAGCACCGACAACAACAACAACAACAAATTACAAGAAAATTTTCCATGGCCTCCAATACATTTGGTAGCAATGCTGCCAATGCAGCCGCATTAACCTCGGCCTCGACTTCACCAACTGGCAATGCATCGTCGGCAGATGCGGCGGCGGCGGCAGCAGCAGCAGCAGCTGTTAATGCTGATTTGTGGCGCGAATGTGTTGGATGGTTGGTGCGTTGCAAGGTTATACCTGGTGACCATAAGGCTGCATTGCCCGATGCCGAAATACGCATTCTGGCCATGACATTGCGCGACGGCGTGCTACTCTGCAATCTGATCATACATCTCGATCCGAGCAGCATGGATGCACGTGAATTTAATCGTAAGCCACAAATGGCTCAGGTGAATATATATAAAACAAACACACACACACACACATACATATACTTATACCATTTATTTTTTGTTGTTTTTTAGTTCTTGTGCTGCAAGAATATTAAGCTATTCCTCGATGTTTGTCACAATCATTTCAATATACGCGACGCGGATCTCTTTGAGCCAACAATGTTATATGATTTATCAAATTTTCATCGTGTACTCATAACGCTTTCGAAGCTATCACAGTGCCGCAAGGTGCAACAAATGCATCCGGAATTGATGTAAGTTTTATTTCAATCATTTTGCATTGCTGTCTCAATTTCAATGTTGTTTTATTTTCTGATTATTTTAGCGGTTTTAATCTTCAGTTATCGCCTAGCGAACGTTCGCATTCGGATGAGGCTATCTATAAGGATTTGCATTCCACGTAAGTTGTGTGCTGTTATTGTGCCTTGCATTGGAATCGACCCCCCCCCCCACAACCAACCAACCCTCTCACCACTCTCACCCAAGCTGCTTCAAGTCAAAAACAAAAGAAATGTTTGTTTATTTTTGCATTTCCTGTGCTGTATGTTGGGTCACTCTCTCTCTCTCTCCCTCTCTCTCTTTTTTCCACCCTCCCTCTCTTTCTCATTGTTCAGTCTCATTGTGCGCTCACGTTTTGTGTATTGAGAACCCGCTTAAGCCCCTGTCTGACTGCTTATCAACAACAAAACAAAATAATAACAATAAAACTAAAAATCCAACAAACAATCACAAAAAATAAAACCAAATTTAATATCCATGCCCAAGCTTTATCTAACGCTCTTCCCTCTTCCATCTCTCTCTTTCTCTCTCTCTCTCTATTCCGTATTCTCTTTTCATCCTCTCACATAAATCACAACAAAATTTAAATATAAAACTTTTCCCTGTTTATTGCTTAATATTCTCACCCCGCCATGCCCCCGCACCTGCTCTCTCTCTCTCACTCTATCTCACTCTCTCTCTGTGTGCGTGTGTGTGTGTGTATCCTGCCTGCATTTGGCAGCAATGTATTGAAGACAACTGGCAGTTTGGATGCCACCGGATCATCATCATCGGAATATTATGAGCGAACCTCGCAAAGCGGCTCACTTTCGGTGGAGGATGAGAATAGCGATATAACGATTGAGAATGGCACCGAGGACATTGATGATTATATTGAGGATTCATTGTCGAACATCTGCGATTCGACCATCGATCCCGATTTCATCGATCAAACCTGTTCCACATCCGTGCAGGGGCAATTGCGTGCTCTCTCCTTTGATATGTCGCTGAGTGTGGCAAGTAATAGTAGCATTGATTGTGTGACACCTACGCCACAAATGGAGGCGCCACAAGCGAGCACATCTGCCGCTGCAGCGGCTGCCCGCGAGGCTGCTGCTGCTGCTAGTGCCGCTGCAGCTGCATCTTCAGAAACATCTTCGATGGCTGGCACAACTAATAATAGCTTTGATGGACGACCCACCTATGGTTCGAGCAGTTCCTCATCGTCGTCCCTGCTGTTTGTGAGCGAGAGTCAACGTTTGCAACGTGCCGCTGCTGCGGTATACAATTATCGTTCCTCCCTCCTGATGTCCGCGGATAACGAGCACGGGAACGAGCACGCGAACGATAATGAGCACGAATATGCTTATATCAATGATATCTACAGTGAGGACGATGAGAAAGTCTATGAGGATCTGTGCTACGTAACGTTCCAGTCAAAAGTCAAACCAGAGGTGTGCGCTTCCATATAAATCCAAAACCTCTTTCACACTCTCTCTCTTTCTGTCTGTCTGTCTCTTTCTATCTTTCTTTCTTCAAACACATACATTCTTGTGTAAGTTAAGTCGAACTTTCGTTTAACGAGTTTTTTCAGATATTCTCTATGGGTTTACTTTTCCACCTTTGAGATTCGTTATATGGAAGTTCGACTGTACTTGTTTCTTAACTCTTTCTAAACCAACCAATCCAATAACCAATTTTACCATCACCTTGCTTCCTTGCAACTTTTTAATATCTGCAATATGCCACATGCAACATTAAAAACCTACTAAACTAACCAATAGCCAACTTCTTAATCTTAATAATAATATTTATAATCATATTGTATATATTATATATATCTATCATAAACAGTTAGAGAGATTCTTAAATTCTTTTTCTTTTTTTTCCGAAAACTGGTACTTCCGTACCTTCTTTTTATTATTATTGATTCGTTTTTAAAGTTTCATAAGTTGAATCGAGTTTCTTTCAAAGTTTCTCAACATTATCTTTTATCTTCTCAAACAAAACGTACTTTATTGCGAGCGATAACTGTACCTTAACACCAATTGTACCTTATGTACCATATGCAATATTAAAAATCCCTATACTATACTTTTTTTGTTCCATTTCCCGTTGTTTTCTTTTCGAACCCTTTTTGCTTTCGTTTCATTAAACAAGCCCATTTATTAGATAAGCACTCGGAAGTACCGAGTCGGAACTTACCAAAAGCAATCGACAAACATCATAAATAATGCAAATCAACATTGAACCAACAAATTGTTAACGGCCCGGTCCGGCCCGGAAATGCCAACAAATTTGCTTCTCATTTTGGTTTTTCATTGAATTTGGTTGAAAAAAAAAAAAAAACGCCGAGTCATCGAAACCCAACACTTTTGATATCGATCCAGAGTTTTGTTTCTTTTTTTGTTTACTATCCCAGTTCAGATAAGAACTTAATAAATAGATAAAAAAAAAACACCCCCAGGTACCGCTATAAAATATCTTCCTCGACTTTTACCGATTATAATTTTACTATTATGTCTTAACAATTTTATTAAATAAAGCAATTGGATATTATTTTTAAAAGGCAATTGATTTTCTGTATATTTTTTAGAGCCACAATTTAACCATATAATTTGAATCTAAATTTCTAGAACGTTAAAATACATTTATTGAGTAGCTCAAACATTTATATAATAATTTATACATACATACATATATAATGTGCATATAGCCATAGTGATATCCTAAGATTTCCCATTTACAATTTCGATTTGAATTACATCAAGATTTTTTTTTTTTGTTTTTTTTTTTAACATTTCTTTATTTTGCATTTGTCTTTTCAAATGTCGAACAATCAATACAATTCTATATTCTTGTTACATTGTTGTTGTGCGTTTGAATTTTTGTGTGGGTCTTTGTTGTGTGTGTTTGTGGGTTTGCGTATTTATAATTGATTTCCATTAACAATATGCGAGTATCTACAAATAATTCAATTGTAAAATCGAAGAGATCGAATGTACTTTGAACTATCTAGCGCTGAGCGTTTCATCTTCAAGTCCCTTTTTTTTTTTTTGGTTTTTTTTTTAATTTTTTTTTTTTTGTTGCTTTAACCTGTCGTGCCATTGTGTCTGTGTTATTCCGTGTTGCTCCAATCTTTCTCGTTGGACGCAAGGTTGGAGAAGTATTCATTTGTTTGTTGTTGAATCGCTGAGCGATTTGACTTTTGCGAATATTAAATTCTATATTTGTGTGCAGTGTATATGTATGTTTGTGTGTGTGTGTGTGTGTGTGTGTTACTACGAGTCGAGTTTGACTAGACAAATGGACATGTAAAAGATAATCGCGTATGTTGTTTTGTTTCTTTTGTTGTTGTAGGAAAATTACAGCCTGAAGATTTTGTTTTGTGTTTTTTTTTTGTGTTATACATACATATATTATGATATATATATATAGAATATATGTGTGTATATAGATGGGTTTATGATGATAGATAGCAAGAGGAACATGACACGTTTAGCATCTTACGCTTGCATCCTTTGTGGGTATGTGTGTGTGTGTGTGTGTGTGTTGCTGGTTTGTTTATAGCTGCTGGCCGCCATTATTGTTGTAATTGTTATAATTGTTGTAATTGTTATAATTATTATTAGGAGCATCAGCATCACCATCACAATTACCATTACCATCGAAATTACCATTTCCATTACCATTGCCATCATTATCGCCATCGCCATCGTCGTCGTCGTCGGCATCATCGTTTTCATCATTCGAACCATCGCAGCTGCTTGTGCAATTGAATTCGTTAGTGTTGCTGATGGCCATTAGCAGCGGGGTCACATTCAAGTGAGGCACGAAATGATTCAACAGCTGTCCGGCAACTTTGCAAATGTTGCCCACACGCAGCTCCATGCGATGCTCGTAACGGCGACGATGTCTATAATACTTGTCGCGTTCACTCAAAACCTTGCGCTTACGTTTGATACGATTGTTGCCATTTTGCTGCTGCTCCGGTGATTCGGGCAAATTTTGTGTATTGTTATTCATATAATACGATGCATTAAGGTCCACTCTGCCGCCGTACGAATATTGACCTGGGATGTATGTAGCGGGGAGCACAGGTGATGCTCGATTTGTTATATTGTATTGCTGATCGGCAACCGGAACGGATATGTGCGAGCTATCATCGGATCCAGTGTACTCCGATCCACTGTCATTGCCATTGGCATTGGGACCATTCTCTGAATCTGCCTCCACTTTAATAGTAAACTTTGGTTCATAATCGTTATTGAATACAAAATTTGAATTAATTTGCGGACTCAACGGTGCTGCAAACATAGTCCCCATTGAGCATTCGGGCTGCCCATAGGGCTCCTTCAATGCATACGAATGCAAATCGTTGGTTTTCTGATTCATATATGCATGTATGTCGCCAAAGTGCTCCCACTCTTCGTTCAGCATTTCGATGTGCTGCTGAGTTACTGGCGGCGCTGACAAACCCGATTTTTGAACGCGATAGCGTTGAACCATGTTCAGCCACTGTTTACGAAGTGCGCGCTCGCTGTAGTTGCCAATTTTGGCAAAAATCTTAAATTTTCTGTGAATAACGCGAGAACACAAAAACCATGGAATAGTACCAAATAGAACCAAATGCATAAAATAACATGTATAATGTGTACTAACCTCCATGGCTCTGATCGTTTCGTGGAGTACTTCG
The DNA here is from genome assembly GCA_035044585.1 of Scaptomyza polygonia. NCBI lineage: Eukaryota > Metazoa > Arthropoda > Insecta > Diptera > Drosophilidae > Scaptomyza > Scaptomyza polygonia. Next base: position 144,640 of record JAWNNU010001403.1, on the reverse strand, counting down.
AGAATAAATGATCAGCTTCGATGCGTTTGGCCACTAGCAAACGCCTTTCTGCAGCGGTCCCTGCAAATTTTTATGATTTTTATGTGTTTTAGTTAGTTGGTTGTTGCACCATGCATTTATTGCATTGCTTACAGTTTTGGGTGCTAGTTTTTGCATATGTATGATGATCCATGGCGCAGTTAGCGCTTAAAAAATTATTTTAACGCACGTGCACACTTTAAGTAATGAAAAGAAAAAAAAAATTTGGAAACGAGATGCTTGACTGCTGGTGCTGTTGCTTTCTGAGCCAAGTGCTGCCCTGGTTGATTTCGTTGTATGTTAAAATAACAGTTCTGTCATCATTGCTTATCGATCTATCGATACGAACGCTTGTGTATAAACGATATATATTCTTTGAGTTAAGGCCCAACCAAACGTTGATTTCTTTCTTAAAGACTCGCGGCACGCAAAGTTTGAACATATGATACGCCGAGTATCGACCCAAACGATGCTTACGCAAGAGTTCGTTGAGTTATTTTTTTAACGAATGCTGTTAAGACTGAATGCATGGTTTGACTGGAGTGAAAACATGCATGAATGCTGAGCAATACAGAGTTGTCGCTGATTTTTTATTCTATGGAAATTATTTAACAAAATTGTTATATCATCATTTTATTGTTTATAAACACATTGATATAATGCTTTAGATCTATAAAAATATCTATAATATGTTTTTAACATGGTATTACATTAATTGTTAACATTTATTTTCAATGGCATAAACAAAGAGCACATGGCAACAATGTTCCACCGCTAATGCCATATGGTTTGTTTACATTGCAATATAAGAAGAAGAGACAAAGCACTTAAGCAACGTATGGCTATGCCTATGATTCTCAATGCGTAAGCAAACTTTTCGTTCAGTCTTGCAACGAGTCTTTAAGAAAGAAATCAACGTTTGGGTGGGCCTTTATTGAACGTGTGTACGCGCCAAATGATTTTTAATTCAAATTGTTATTGTTACTTACACTTATACGTTAGTTTTGCGATTAAATTTTTGATTTTATGTTTTATTTGGACATATTTTGCTTTTTTTTTTGTGTATTTCATTTAGTACGACCGACAATATTGCATGCAATGGAACCGTTTATGATCACACCAACACAAAAGAAGAGGAGGTCTATCAAGATTTGTGTGCGCTACACAGAACGAGTAGAGGCCAGGTAGTAAATTGGTTCATGGTTCATTGAACATTAAACAAAAGCCTGCCAAAATAATCTTTAGCTAGCTAGTTGCATGATTCTTGTGACGAGGCTGCTGCCTAATCTAAGCTCAGTATTTTTCTAACCGATATTTATACTATTGTTTTTTTTTCGCCACACCATAGACGACATCGGCGACCAGTTTTGAGCAGCGCGATTATGTTATACGCGAGCTCATTGATACCGAATCCAACTATTTGGATGTGCTTAATGCGCTTAAGGCTAAGTTTATGTTACCGCTCGAGCGTCATTTGAATCAGGACGAGCTGCGTTTAATTTTTCCACGCATACGGGTAAGCATTTAAATCATACAATCGGCATATCGTCTTATATGTTTTTTGTATTACTTATAGGAACTGGCTGATATTCATACCAAGTTTTTGGAGAAGCTGCGCGAATCTTTGGTGCCCAACACAAAGCACAAAATGGGCCAGGTATTCCTTGAGTTTCGTGAACCTTTTCTCATCTATGGCGAATATTGCTCCTGCCTGCTAAATGCCATCGACTATTTGGCCGATATATGCAAGAAGAATCAAATAATTGATCAGCTCGTGCAGAAATGTGAACGCGAATACAATGTGGGCAAGTTGCAGCTGCGTGATATTTTATCGGTGCCGATGCAGCGCATACTTAAGTATCATCTGTTGCTGGACAAGCTGGTGAAGGAGACATCGCCGCTGCACGAGGACTATCGTTCGCTGGAGCGTGCCAAGGATGCCATGATCGATGTGTCGCAATATATCAACGAAGTTAAACGCGATTCCGATCACTTGGTCATCATACAAAAGGTCAAGGATAGCATATTTGATTTGAATTTACCACAAAACGGCAATGATCTATTGCAATATGGTCGATTGTTGCTCGACGGTGATTTGCACATCAAGGCGCACGAGGATCAAAAGACGAAAATGCGTTACGCTTTTGTCTTTGACAAGATTCTCATATTGGTCAAGGCGCTGCACATCAAAACCGGCGACATGCAGTACACATATCGCGATTCGCACAATCTGGCCGACTATCGTGTCGAACAGAGTCATTCGCGTCGCACCCTCGGACGCGACACCCGCTTCAAATATCAATTGTTGCTCGCACGCAAATCAGCCAAAACCGCCTTCACACTCTATCTAAAGTCCGAGCACGAGCGGGACAAGTGGCGCAAGGCACTCACCGAAGCAATGTAAGTTAAATTCACTTTTTGTTTTGAGACAATTACAAACTGTTTTGTTTGCAGGGAAAGCCTTGATCCGCCTGGCTGTCGCAATACGGATCATAAAATGGAAATTTATACATTTGATGCGCCAACAACGTGTCGTCATTGCTCGAAGTTTTTAAAGGGTCGCATCCATCAGGGCTATCGCTGCAAGGTGTGCCAGATAAGTGTGCATCGCGGTTGCATCTCGTCGACGGGTCGCTGCAAACAGAATCCGGTTAGCATACCGCCGCCCGTCTGCGATCGACAATTGTCCGAGTTCAATTGGTTTGTTGGCAATATGGACCGCGAGACGGCTGCCAATCGTTTAGAGAATCGACGCATTGGCACCTATCTGTTGCGTGTACGTCCACAGGGTGCATCCTCACCGCACGAGACAATGTATGCGCTCAGTTTGAAGTGAGTGTTAATCGTGTTTTTGGGATTTTTAAAATGTTTACAATTGCATCTTTAAACTGTTTGCTTATAGAACCGATGATCATGTCATTAAGCATATGAAAATCAATCAGGAAAACGATGGCGAATCTATGCTATATTGTTTATCTTCCCGTCGCCATTTCAAGACAATTGTCGAGCTCGTTTCCTATTATGAGCGCAATGATTTGGGTGAAAATTTTGCTGGGTATGTTTTGGATTTATTTTGTAAATAGTTTTGACTATAATTTGTTTGGTTTTGTTATTTATTGCTCAGGCTTAATCAGTCATTGCAATGGCCATATCGTGAAGTGCTTGCCACCGCTCTATACGACTTTGATCCGAAGGCAGGCAGCAATCAGCTGCAATTGCGCACCGATTGCCAGGTGCTTGTTATAGGCAAGGATGGCGACAGCAAAGGCTGGTGGCGTGGTAAAATTGGTGATACGGTTAGTCCAAAAAACCAATTCATCAATGGCAACAACTATTAAATTATTACATTAATTTTCTTTAGGTTGGCTATTTTCCAAAGGAATACGTTCAGGAGCATCCAGCGACTAGCGATGAACTTTGATATTACAACTATGAGGTTTACTTTGCATCGAAAGCAAGCACACCGACAATGGCCATTTCTGAAATACCTGCAGCTGTAGCAGCAACAAACGTTGAACCCACTAATAGTAACTACAGCATCAGCTACAGCAACAATAACAACAACAGAACCTGCACTTAGAACAACAACAACAATGATGATGAGCAAGCGATATTTGTTGCACTTAGTTCAAAATATACAAAATCAAATAATTTTTTTTTTATATTATTATAATTATTATTCTTATTGATTCATTTAATTAAGCGTTTTTCGTCGTTTATCATTTGAGTGCCAGAAAAAAAAAAATAGAACAGTTAAATGAAATGTTCTTAAAAATTTAAAGCAAACGTTTTTTTTTTTTTTGATTAATTGTACATTGCAATATGTTTAGTATGTAAGCATGTATGTATGTATCTATGTAAACTGTATTAAGTTTATTTAAGAGTTTCTTCCTCCCTCACTTCCCCCATTTACAAGTTTTACTACAATTGCGCCGCGTATGTTAAAATTAAGTTAAAAAAAAAAAAAAAACGCAACAAGAAAGTTAAACATAAACAAATGCGCTGTGCGGCATTTCATACAAAAGAAGCTTTAAACTTTATACACATATATATATATATAAATATACAAGAAAAAATAACAAAAACGAAAGAAAAGCGCACATATACTACTATATAATGCATATATATATATATATATATTTATATATACTTACAAAAGTATGTAATGAACGTGTTATATTTAAAAACAAATTTCTTATGTAAAGGGTTTAATTCGAATCGAAAGCAAATGTAGCAACAAACAGAAAGCTTTAGAAAATGACGATATAACGATATATACTATACTATACTATACTATACTTTATATAGATAAATCAACAAAGGAACATTTTAAAACACATACACGCACATATATTTAAACAATAACTTTTAATGTTACTAGAGCCAACGACTAAACGAATATTTTCGAAAAACACATTACAAGCAAGAATAAATTTATACGAAAGTTTCTCTAGCACAAAAAAAAACAAAAAGTGAGCGAAAAAAAAATATTTTTAATTCTGTTTTAATATTGCACAGTGCACACCAATTGTCACCGCCAACACCATAAGCAATACAAGCAATTTAACTTAAAAACAATTCAAAAAAAAAACTAAACTAAAATTTTAATAACACCAACTGCCAGCAAGCAGGAAATGAAGCTGAAGAATGTTTGGGTTTCATATGCTTGAGTCAAAAAAAAGAAGTAATATTTGTTGTGATTGCATTTTTTGTGTGGTTTCAAATGTATGTATGTATATCGCAGTGATCTTAACTTCCAAAAACAAAAAAAAAAACATATTTTCTTATTATAATATTTATTGCTTTCTAGCCAAACAAATTCCGAACTATGCATTTACATAATTTGAACGATAAAAATTATTCCAATTTAACTACTAGCTCTTAACTTTTTCTCTCCTTGTCTTTATCTCTTTCTTTCTTTTCAACTATTTATCTCACTCGATATGATATATGTATATGAAAGTGTTTGTACTGAAAAAAGAAAAAAGAAAATAGAAAAAAAAATAGATTCATTGTTGGGCAGCTGAAATAATATTAACAAAAGAAATATACATATTAGGAATAATCATACAACAAATAAATATACAAATATATATATAGATATATACAAATATGATAATGCCACAAAACGTGTCTGTGCCCCATTGTTTCGGGCTGCTTATACTATAATGTTTAAATTTTAAACTTTGTCGCTTCCAGTTCAATGCCAATGTAACAATTATGTATTAAATGTTAATAATAATAATTTTTTTTTTGTTTAACATATAATTACTGAGTGAACGCAAAATTCAAATTGTAAAAAGGAAAATTCACAAAAAGTGAAGAAAGTAAAGAAATAATAAAGAACTTTGTATGTTTTGTTGTTCAAATGTAGACAATGACTTTTCAATTGCATTTCTTAGTTTGATTTAATTAAGATATATATAAATCGATCGTAACAAAACTTAAAGTGAGTTCAACATTTTTTAACTGCATTCAAGAAGATTTGAAATCCCACAGATTTGACGATTAACACATCCGTTAACTCTAGGTTTGAATATGGACTATACAATTTTTTCCATTTTTATTATTTTATAAAAAAAAAATCCTGAAGAGTCAGTTTTCTATTTTTAACTGTTTTAAAAATATCTGGAATATATAAAAAAAATATATTATTTAGAATCAGTCTACTACTTTACAAAACCAAAATTTCAGCAGAAAAAAATTAAAAATCTTATTTATTTCTCTCTATATATTTCGTTCCATTTATCGAGAAATACGTATAAGATAATACACATAAAAACCCCTTTTTTGTCGTTTAAAGACTTTTCTTAAAAATTTTGATATTCTGTTCAAAGGATGAATGACTTTTTTCTAGTTTATAAAAACTTCCTAGCTGCCTTAGAGTGACCGCCAAGTGAGATCTTTAAAGTGCAAGATAATTTAAAAAACCAAAAGCCCTAGCTTTGACAACTTTAATTCTGTTGACTCCGGACTATGATAATTCCTCAGCTCTTCCCATACAAGTTATTGGAAGCTTTTTATTTAACAAACAAATCATCGTAACTCAACATGAACCCAAAAAGCGCTTGAGCAGCGGCTTAAAAGCTACACATATAACGGTTCAATGCTGTGTGGATTGTGTACTGGCTAAGCTGAGAAACAAACCAACGAGCATAGTTTTCGATATTTTTAGCTCACCTGTCGTCGTCGTCGTTGTTGAAATCTCTGAAGTGAGCGAGCGCACTTGCTTAGCGTATGGAATATCAAGCCCAAAAGAGCGAAGCAAGTGAGCAGCGATGAGCTCGTTGCAAAAGCGTTTAGAAAGTTCGCTGGTTGGTTGACTGACGGAGGGGGTCAAGAGAGACAAAGTACTGACGTACTGAGTATCGGTGTGGAGCGCCGTTTTGGCTTGTTGTTTAGTAAGCGGCGCAGAGTCAACAAGTTCGGTTCGTAGCTGTTTGAGGGCAAAACCCGCGCTCGGCTAATTGCTTATCGCGGTTAAATATTTTTTTTCATTTTGTTGTAGCTTCGTTTAACTTATTGTTGTTGTTGTTTATTTTTGTAGCATTTTGCCAACAGTTCGGCAAGTGTTTTTTTTTAATTAAAAATTGTTGGTAACAGCTTCTGGAAACGGGGTGAACTGCAACTGCAACTGCAACAGCAACTGCCAAACGTAAATAAAAGCAAAAAATAAAGGTTGTCAACAGTACATCAATGCATCAGTTGTACATCAGTTAATGTAGCTTCAAGTGCGCGTAACCTAAATGCATCTGAACCTGTCGCTTTAAATGCAATTGTTGCATCTGTTGGCCAAGTGTCGCGGCATGTGTGTGTGTGTGTGTGTGTGCTTTTAACTGCCTCTAGTATTGTTGTTGTACTCTAACATAAAACATAATAAACGTTGTGCACAATAGTTTCGCCTGAGCGCTTGCAAAAATTAAACAAAAAACACAATTTTACATTAACAAAAAAAAAAAAAAAAAAAAAAAAACTATCTCGAGCGCTCTTTTTTTTCAATCTATTATATTTTGTTTTTTTCTTGTTTGCTGTTGTACATTTTGGCGCTTATTTCCATGCGTTACGCTCAACTGCAATCGGTGTATGTGTGTGTTTGTCCAGCTTACAAAATGCTTAGATAAAAGTTAAAAAAAAAAAAAAAAAACCAACAGCAAAAAAGAAAAAAAAAATCAAGAAATTGCAATCGAAATTGAAAGTTATCGCGGCGTAATAAATACTAAGAAATATCACTTATATATATACATATATATATCTCAACAGTTCAGATCATAAACAGTTAGTGGGAGGCATTGTGGGGCCGCCTTTAAATGTCCACGCGAAATATGTCACAATTCCGAGATAATTCCTGGGTGAGTTGAGATCCAAAATTAACTTACGAAGTTTTTAGCTAATTGACAACTAACCTTAACTTAACTTTTAACAACAACAAAAAAAAAGCAACAACCACTTGTAACTTATATTTGGCACAATTAATAGCAATTTCTCAGACATGCGACAACCCTATTTTTTTTTTTCGTAATTAGTACGAAAATCGTTAATTAACCTGCCTTGCCATCTATGGCCCGATTGGCCAATTGGCCCCCACGCATCTGCATCTGACCCGCTTTTCTCTCGGTTTCGTCTCTCTCCCTGCCCCCCCTGCAGTTTTTCCAATCGAATGAAAAAAGAAGAAGAAAACAACAAAACATTGCGTTAGATGCTGCTTCTCTATGTATGATTTATGATCGAAAAAGCTGTCTCAGTCGCTCTTTGTTCATGCATTGCTTTTATTTTGTTTTTGTATTTGTTATTTTTTTTTTTTCAACCTTTTTAATATTCGTTTCGCATTAAAAGTTGCCGTTAAACGCGCACAGTGTTGCGAAAGTGAAAGAACAATCAAAGATTTTAATGGCTATTCTTAATAAAAAATCCAAATTTTTTTTTTTTTGATAAATCGATTTTTTAATAGAAATGGAAAGAGATTCTTTTGAACGGAAATTAAAATGCTAATTAATTCTACTTTTTTATTTTTGAACACAAGCAAACTAATTTTAAAGCGTGAGGTCAGTGCAATAAAATAATAATTTATAAAGACAAGAAATCCTTTCATTTTTTTTGTTTTTTTTTTTTGATGAGCTATTTTTTAAATAAATAAAGGTAGATTCGAAAGGTTTTGAACTATGGGATAACAATTGCACATCTCAAGTTTTGAATATCAAGAACCTATATATTTATATATATATTAAAAAAAAAAACCTTTATGATATCTCTGACATATTTTGATATTTTTTGGTCAAAACTTGTTCAAAACTTCATTTGTTTTATAAATTTTGAAATATATTTCGACAATCTTTACTTTTTCATAACCGAAAAACCTTGCAAACCCAAAACCTTGCACTAGAATTTAGTATAAACTTTGAAAATGCCATGCAATTTTGTTTTGAAAATTGCTTGATAATTGGCATGCGATTAGTAAAACGTTTATATGCTGTCGAAATCATCGACAAAAAGAGTTCAAAAGCTACAACAACAACAACAGCGTTAAATATGTGTATATATTTATGTATGTTGCATGCGGCATGTAGCATTGTGGCAATCGCAAAGCGATAAGATCTAGTTTATATGCGGCATTCTTTCTCGTTTCGTTTTTGCTCACGTACATTTTACTTCTTTTTTTTTTTGTAAACCTTTTTCTTTCTTTTTGTTGTTGTTAGTTATTGTCCACTGTGCGCCACTTTCTTTCAAAAAAAAAACTAAAAACAACAACAATAGGCCGACTTTCGTCTAGCCTCGAATGTTCTTTACACAATAAAAATAATAAAAAGTGTTTGAAAAAAAAAACGATTTTTATCTATGAGAACCGCATTTTGCCCTACAGTATGACCATTAAAAATGTTTTGTCATCCTCTAACGTGCCCCACGCAACAAACAGTCAGACTGTCAGAGGCCAAATGATTGCGCAAATGTCGTGAGTTGGTTGGTTGGTGGCGCATCTTTGTTGCAGGTGGCAGCCGTGAATGCAATTTTGTTTCCTGAACATTTCCTACAGACTCTTCACTTCAAGTTCAATTACGGCAAATTGTCATCAGCCTAGCCTAGCCATTGGCCATTGGCCATGGCCAAGACAGCTGCATCAACTTTCACTATGGAAGCATATGGAACTTGGTTTTGTTGTTGTTATTGCTTTTTGCCTGCCAATGCCAATGCCGATGACGATGATGACGATGACGATGCCAATGCCGATGACTTTGATGATGTCTGCTCCTCCTCCTCCTCCTTTTGCCTCCGAATCTTCCTTCTTCTCCTTCTGCACATTTTGTCATAATTTTCAATGTGGGAAAATGTTGTTTGAGTTTTTGTGTGTTTATTTTTTTTTTTAACTGGTTTGCTGGGCGGGTTTCCATTTTCTGTTTGTTGTCTTTCCTTCGTTTTTTTTTTTTTTTTTTTTGGGCAGGCCTATTGCAAAATCGTTTCCACATTATGCGCTCAACTGCAAAAAAAAAACAGCAACAACTACAACAAAAAACAGCTACTACTACGACAATGAACTTTTAATTACTCGACTCGTTTCGTGAAGCAAAATATTTAAATTACCCATTAAAAAAAAAGAGCTTGTTTTTGTTTTTTGTGTTTTGGGTAGGTAAAAACAAAGAGTTTTGCGGAAAAGCACTTTTCGCCACCGGATGTGCAAATGATCCGATCCCAGTTTACCCAACAACATATCTCTTTCTCTCTCTTTCTCTTTAACCATCCCATTGATGGATGTGCAATTTTGCCTGGGTGAAATTTCTTTTAACCAACTAACTGCAAAGTTGTCTTCTTTTGATTAGATAGAAAAAAAGAAATAGTAGCATTGCCTAGTTGTTGCCAAGTTTGAGTACTTTAAGCCAAATTTATGAGTGATTCAATTGAGAGAAATATTTCCAAAGTGCAAAATTGTTTTTTCTTTTTCGAAATTCGCTTTTAGCGAATCGATTTGTGATTGCGTTTTATGTCGAAATCATAATAAACGGCTGGAGGGGTTTATTCGTGCTTCCCCAACTAATCATAAAATTATAGCAATCATGCATGCCAATCGATAGACCGTTTATCAATTGAGGAAAGTAAATTTGTACTCACAAATCGCGAAAATGAACAAAACTGCAAAAAGCCCTAACTGGCTGGGCTTCGTTTCTGAAATTTAACTAAGCTTTTACCTGGAGGGAAAAAGCCGGATACTGTTTAGGTTGGCTCATAAACATTTTTCAATTCTTTGACTTAAATTCTTTTTGTTTTATTAGAATGCATATTGCCCGCTGTATGCATTAAATAAATCGATTATTATCGATTTTAAGGATTTAAGGATCAATATCAATCGATTTAATCATGTTCATGTAACTATCCTAAAGTTTTCTTAAACCTTTCTCTCATTCTATCTATAAACCGCCACGTTTCCAAGACATTTTGATAGTTTTGTTTTTATCGATTATTATCGATGAAAATTAAGGACAGAAATTCGTAGAAATATCTATAAAAATATGTTCAAAAGGCAATTTCTTTACTTTCTTAATAATGTAACATTTAAATTTTCCGACACGATTCGCCATATAATTTTATTACTTTGTATATCAAATAATTAGTTCGACTTTGAAGTTGATTTTTTTTTTCTGTTCACTTTGTTGACTTGTTGCCTGGCTAATGGATCACACAAATGTTTGTTTTTGTTGCCACACATTTTTTTGCATTAAATTGGCAAGAAATTTTGCGACAATTAACCAGTGAAAGTGCCAAAATGGATCGTTGTTGCACGACAGATCAAATAGCAAAGTTATAAAAAAAAAGAAAACAAAAAAGGGTAATGAGAAAATAAAGAAAAAAAAATCGACAATCATTGGCAATAACAACGCGCAACAAAAAAAAAAAAAAAAAAACATGTGCTAAATATATAATTTTTGTATTTATTATGTTTGTGTTTATGATGCATGCATACAATGTTTAAGGCCTGTTATCTTTGTAGCAAGGCAATAAAAAATAATTGGTTGTTGTTGTGCAAAAAAAAACAAAAAACAAAAACAAACAACAGTTAGGATAGTTAAGAGACATGACAGTTAAGTTAAGTGGAAAGCCACTGTGGCAATGTGGCTTAAAAACATAAAAATCCAGTCATGGGTGGCCCACAAAATGCAGCGTGCTGCTTCGACCTTGAAACGGGGGCAACTACAGCCACAACAAAAAACTTAAAAAAAAAAAAACAAGAAATAAACCATAAGCCGAACTAAGTTAAAGCCAAGTCACGTTCAATGCTACGGTCAGCTGAATGGCCCATATATATATATATATATTTATATATATATATATATATTCAACAAGTAGCTAGTCGAAACTGACAAATGTTTATTGATTTACACAGACACCAAAAACCGTTGAAATCGTAACAAAAACGTGTCCAGCATTTCGGCGAGAAATGACCTCGTTAAATGCAACACCAGCAGCAGCAACACAACAACACAACAATGACAATCAAAAGAAATTTTTCTTAATAGAAACTTAACATTACAACCAAGCATGAGTTAGCATTTGTATACCCTAGCAAAGGGTATAACAATTTTATCATCAAGTGTGTGTTAGAGTATCGAAATTTGTGCCCAAGACTATCATATCTACATATATATATGTTCTTGATTAGTCAAGTTTATTGTCACTAATAATTGATTTTAGTTTTAGAGATTTGTTAAAACTTCAGATTGCTAACTTGAAATTAAAGTTATCGAAAAAAAATTATTTATCGATTGTTATCGATAGCAACAAGCTTTTTTGTTTTATTGCACATATAAATATTATTTAAAAAAAAGTTGATAAGAAAATTTTAAGAGAACTGAAAAATATAATCAAATACCAAACATTTAAGGGTATCTACCAATCGATAAGTTATTTTGAGCTTGACAAATTCAATTGAAAGTTGAAGGGATAATACATTGCAATGTTCAAACTCTTGAGAGACAGAGAGAAAAGAGTGTAAACTGTATTCCATTTTGTATTGTTGTTAAAAGCAAAACGGACGATGAGTGTATTACTATTAAAAAGAAGCATTCAAGTTCTATTCAATAACGTATTCACTTTGTTCGGCCTACACAGAAAATTTCTTAGGTTAAATTGTATTTACTTTTCTGAGTCATTCTTGACTTTGTTAGCTGAATGGCATTAATTGTTGCTCATTGCTAAACGAGCTGATAAACAATTGCAATAATTTGTTAAACATATAATCAGTGAAATATTTTAGCTACGTTCATTTGTCATACATACATAAGTCTATCGATAATTATTGCCATGTACTTGTTAGATTCTTTTAAGTGGGGCGTGGCATGTGGGCTTTGTAGCTGTCACTGACCTACATCGCTTAACTATCGTTCGTTATTGTCCAGTTACTAATGAGTTTCAGTTTGTCTTGATAATTTAAAGAATGAAGAAATCATTTTTATAAGTATTTGTTTCAATTTTATCGTTTGGTTCATTCAAAAAAGAACAAAACGGTTCGGAATTGTTAGTTTCAAAATAAAGTTTCAGTTTTGAACAAATATTTTTTGGTAGAATTGTTTGAGAAACTTTATATTAAATCACTTGGATTTGATGATTTTCATTTGTCAAACTCTTTCGAATGAATCAAACGTCGAGCATTTCCCATTCGCCTAGGCAAGTGCATTGCATTGAGCCGCACTCAAAGGCAGACTAATTGAAATACCAGTGAAGTGTTAACTACAAAGCTATTCAATTAACAATCGGGGGTAGTTTGTAGGGTTGCAATCTAAAAAAAGATTAGCTTTTATGCTAGAACAAAATTTTACTTAGAAAAGTAGTTAAAAGATTAATATAATAGAACAAAATTTAACTTAGAAAAGTAGTAAAAATATTAATATATTATTCAAAATTCTGCATCTATATCTAAAAAAAAAGATTTTCCTGTTGATTGAATAAAAGTTTTTTTAAGAACTGAAGATAAAAATAAATTTTCTTTTGATAAATCCCAAAAACCCGAAAAAGTATATTAGAAATCATTAAGAATTAAAACTACAAAAAAATATTGATTAATAACACCTGAAATTGCATTAATCTTAATTTTACAGTCGAACTACCATATAACGAACTTCCTTTTACGAAAGTTTTGTATATTAAGAATTCAATTCTATAGAATCCTGACTTTTGGTTCAATCAAAAATCATTCTATACTCAAAAGTTCACTATCTCGAAGGTTTATATTGTCTTTCCCTTAAGTTTTATTTTTTTGGAAGTTTGACACAACTCCTCAAGCGACCCTCGCATTGCAAACGCACGGCAAGTGATTATTTACAAGTTTTTGTTGCGTCAACTCAAAAGGGGTTGGTTGGGGGCTTACATATTTGATACAGTATATACAATATATTTTCCCACAGGGCATCAATATGCGCAATACTCGCCATACACTGAACGCAATAAAAAGCTGCGAGTTGCCCGCTCGACCTTCAGTTTGAGGCCTTAAGAGTTTAACTCAAAGTAGATAGCTAATTGTTGGCTGTGCAATAATTGCAAGCGTTGTTAACGTTGGTTGCAATTCAATCTGGTTAGACTTGTTCTACAATTACAACAACAACAACAACCAACAACAACTACAACTATGAACTTTCTTTTGGCAATGATATTGCTTAATTGTTGGCCCACTTCAAAAGTACAGGCACCACATGCGGCGTATGCGCAATATTAATGCTGTTGTTTCTGTTGCTTTTGTTGTTTAACATAGTCATTAGTTATTTCAACTAAGCCATGTTGTTGTTGTTGATAATTTTTGTCCGCTATCCGATTGTTAAGTTCAATGGTTTTAATCAAAGTCGATGGGGCGATGTCGATGTCGACATCGGTCATATGTCTATATATAGAAAGCAAACGTTGTTTAGCTTGGCTTGCTTGCCTGCAACTAAGCGCAATATTGAATCATCATCAACAGCATTCAGTCATTCATTCATTCAATTGTTGTTGTTGTGCCCGGAAGTTGGCAGAGCCAACAACAAACTGCTGCTATAAAGTTTTGGTTGAAAAATGTTTGATGGGTTCATAGACACGGAGACTGACACCGCTCGGACGTTGTCGTTGTGGCCAAATAGTATGTTGGCACGTCGTCAATAGAAAGTTTATAGCACACCTTTGAACAAATAGACACTCCCGCCCGCCTCCCTCTTTCGCATCCCTCGCATAAGTAGTTGACCGCAACATGCACCATGCAGCATGCAACATGCAACAAGAAATGCATACCAAACTCATCGCAATTTTTGTTGAAGAAAAAAACTTATACAAATATCTACGCATTTGCTATAAAATATAATTTTTAAGCTAGAGTTAAGATATCAAGATTTTAAATGGTTTTTTTTTTTTTACTTGAAAGGGCTTAAGATTGAGAATATAAAGTTTTAATTGATTTAATTAAGTTCCACTTAATTTCAGTAGAGTTTTATTTAGCTTAACTAGATTTTAGTTGATCCAAGTAGAGTTCTACTTAATTTCAGATGTGTTTTACTTAGCTTAACTAGATTTAGGTTGATCCAAGTGGAGTTCTACTTAATTTCAGATGTGTTTTACTTAGTATAACTAGATTTTACTTGATTAAATTAAAGTTTCACTTAATTTCAGTTGAGTTTTACTAGATTTTAGTTGATCGAAGTAGAGTTGAACTAATTTTAGTAGTTTTTTACTTAGTTTAACTACATTTTAGTAGATCCAAGTAGAGTTGTACTTTATTTAAGTAGAGTTTTACCTTTTTCAACTAGATTTAAGTTGATCCAAGTAGAGTTCTACTTAATTTAAGCATAGTTTTACTTAGTTTGACTAGATTTGAGTTGATTCAAGTAGAGGCAAACTTGAATCGAGTAGAGTTTTTCTTTATTTAAGTTCCGTTACAGTTGATTCAGTTTGAGCAGAGTTTTACTCGCTTCAAGTAGAGTTTTACTTAGTCGCATTCTACTCAATCCACTTTTACTCGCTTCAAGTAGAGTTTTACTTGGTCCAAGTAAAGTTTTACTTGATTTGAGTTGAACTTTAATTGATCTAAGTAGAATTCTATTCAACCCAGATTAAGCTTAATTTGTTTCGAGTAAAGTTTAACTTCATTTAGTTTAACTTGATTTTAGCACTTAATTTTATTTGAACCAAGTTGAATCGGGTAGAGTTTGACTTGATGGTTTTGAGTTTCCCTTCGTGTAAGTGAAACATAAAATTGATTTAAGTACAGCTTTTACTTGATTCAATATGAGTTTAAGTAGTGTTTTAGTTTCATTCGATTTAAACAAAGTTTTAATGGATTCAAGTAGAGTTTTTACTCGTTTCAAGTGACTGAAAATTGTACTTGACTTTTATTAAGAATATTTGAACTTGATTCGTCTATTTGAAACTTATCTTCAGTAATTTAAGCTTAAAAAAATTTAATTTTAAGAACAGAAAATAAATCTTTGAATCATTTTGCTTCCGTGTATGAATCTATCATTGAATCCAATATAATCAAACGATATCAATTTATATATTTATTGATAGCAGAGCTTGGCATATTTTAACAATTAATACTTAGTATTTTTCTAAATATTCTACACAGCTTTATTCAATTGAGAAACTATATACTCAACCGACTTGCAGGTGTCGCGCTTTTTTGTTGTTGCAATTTCTCATAAAAAATGAAATTAGCATTTGTCAAGTGGCAAAGCGTGTTTATAGCCAATACCCTCTAACCCACCCACCCCCCACCCCCCTTGCTTAACCCACTAACAATTACTCACAGAAAAAAAAAATTGCACAGAAAGCTTAAAAAAACACAAATTGCACCTTAGATATTAATTGTGTATATAAATATTATTTTTTATTATTTTTTATTTTGTATTTATGTATATATTATATAAAGATGATATGATACTTAAACAAAGCAAACCCCCCCTACCGTCTTTCACACACACTTTTTGCTACGTGTGCTCTCGCCCCCCGTCTCTCTCTATCTATCTCTGTCTCTCTTTCTCTTTCTCTCTGGAACGAAAAACTTGAAAAAACAATAAATTGAAACACAAAAAAGCTCTCAAATGCTCGCTCGTATGGCGTGCTTAAAAGCTTACGCTGCTCGGCTCGCTATGCCAAAAGCAAATCAAAATCGGCGATTAATCTCAATGCGCATCTGAAGCAACAGCAGAAGAAACAAAAGCCACAACAACAACAACAGAACGAACAACAACAACAAACAGAACAGGTGGAGGCATTGTATTCGAATATTGAAGAGCTCATCCAAACTGAAGTTGAAGACGATTGTTTAATGGGTAATGCGCAGGTAAGCGATGAATACGATGAAAAATACATATGTGTGTGTGTGTGTGTTTGTTTGTGTCATCACCAAACCATTCATACAAACATACGTCGCCAAAAATTCAAACTAAAAAAAGATAATAATAACCAAAACCATCTTAATTTCAATTCTCTTTCTCTTCCCGTCGCGCTAATTTATGGTTAATAATTTCGAAGAAGAAAAAAAACATCCCCCATGTTTATACCCACACATATCCCCCCTGCCCCCCCTGCCCCTTCCTCACTCACCAAAGCATTCATTTTTTTTATTTATGGTTTATTGTTTAAACTAGTTTTCATGCTTGATCGCAGCATTTAGCAAGTAAGTGCAACTTATTTATAAGCAGTTTCACTCACAAGCAACTTCTACACAACGTTACATACTATAAGCGGATAGCAACAAAGACATTTTACCTGTTTATGCTCTCTTCTTCATCTTTGCAATTTGCAAATATAAATGTTGTTTGCAAGGCCTTCTTGATCTTTATTATATTGACGATCAACGCTTATAAACGGTTTGCGCAGGTGTAAAACTTGACTTAGCAGCGCCATCTAGGCAAAAAAAAGCAGCAGCACCAGCAGCAACAACAGCTTTGCGAAGTTCCTTAACAAGCGCTCATAGATGGCGCTGGCAGGGCAGTAATTATTCAAACTAAAAATAAACTGCTTCTAAATGATTACAAAAAAATTGATGGAGTTTTTAAGCGTAATAATTTGGTGTTGGAATGTAATTATAGTTGGAGTAGAAACACAAAGTTAGTATTTTATTTTATCGGGCCAAAACAATTATGTATAATACATTTTTCAAGGTGGTTTTTGGGTAATTGGTAAAGGGCCTTTCGATTAACAAACAATTCGCTCACTTAACATGTCATTTAAACTAACTCTTAATACTATATTTACTTAACTTTATTTTTTTTCTATTTTATTGCAGGTAAGCTTATGCTATTACAGCTTCGAGTACTACTATTATTACTTCCAAACTAGAGACCAAACAATGTTTACCAAGAGTAAGTTGCAAAATATCTAATTAAATTTGTGATTAACAACAGATTGCCATATAAATGTCAAAAACCAGAAAGAAAAAAAACCAAAACAAAAAATTACAATGAAATCAACAACAACAAAATACCAAAAACAAACAAAAAAGAGAAGAAAATAAAATAATAAATAAATTCAAACCCGATCAACGACTTTTTGATAACCATTATTGTCACATCTGCTGGAGATGTTTATGGAGTAGCAGTTGTTGTTGCCCTGCGAATCTCGGTCAAGCAACAAGTGCAGCAGCCGACGTCGGCGTCGCTGTCGTCGTGTGAACTCCAGCATCTATGATAATCGCGCTCTCAATGCTAATGCAAAATCATGCATACATACATAACTGTATGCTCTTTTGCTCACACATATATACATATGCCATGTTTGCGCTGCTGCTGCGGCGGCTGTTAAGCTGCATAAATTTGCAGCAGTTATGCAACAGCAACTGACATTGCCCATAATACCGGTACTTGTCAACGGCGGCAGCGTCGTCTTCGTCGTCGTTGTCTGCAGCAGCACGTGCATTTACCTCTTTAAATTATTGTAGCGTGCAATGGCACAGTGGTATTTAACTCGAAATACAACAAATGCTAAATGTTTATAACCACCAGCATCTAAGTATAAACTTACTATAACTAAGCTTACTATAACTACTTAAGCAAGAGTAAAAAAATATTTAATATAACTTAGGATATAGTTGTGTAAAGTATATCAAAAACCAATACAAATTTATGTGTTGTTTTGGCTCAGCTAAAATTATTTTGAAGATCATGTAAAGGAAGCATTTATCTATAAGCACTTGACACACTTGAAAAAAGTTAACGCTCCCTAAACAGAGGAATTTTTGGTTTGATTTGCACTGTGCGCCATTACAAACGGTACATATGTATGCAGCCCAATCAGCCAGTACCGCTTTGCATGCTGCGACAACAGATGCTTTACCGTAAGACTACACACACACATTAAAATATTGGGCCTACGCGTTGTCAACAACATAACAACAACAACAAGAACAACGAGAAGAACTGAATCGCAGCAGGTGCTCTCTTTCGACGGGTCGACGCAGCAGCGAGCATCAAATCTGCAGCAGCCGGCATTATGCGCTTGCGCTAACTACTCCGCGCTCTCTTTAACATGCTCAATGCGGTGGCTCTCTAGGTCTAAGCACTTTACGTTGCGTCTGAGTTTCTTGCGCTTTGTATACCCGTTCCTACACTATTATGCAAGGAGTATGCTTGGTTTGCTGTTACTACATATTTCCTATATAATGCTCAAATTCTATCGTTCCTTTATCAGTTGTAACTTGCTGCTTTGTTAGCCGGGGTATCTGTCTCGTGAGAACAGCAGTGTTGATGAAGTTCTCATTGGTTTTGTTTGTATTAGTCGCTGCTGCTGCGGCTGCTGCTACGACTGTTTTAGCTGCTGCGGCTGCGACTGCTGCTGCTGTCTGACTAGCTGCGCTTAGTCTGCTGCTGTGCGTCGTTGACGTCGCCTCGACGTTGTCGTAATCGTGCTGCTATATTTTTAGCATTTTTCTAAATTTAGTTGAGAGTAAATAGTATCGCCGCGAGGGGCGCTGTCGCCACCAACATCGTCGTCGTAAATTCAGTGCTCACTTAATTAAAATATCATTAATTTTTTTTCGGTTATTTGCTTTTACATAACGCACATAAGCGCAAATTAATGTTCAAAGTGGGCGCGTGAGGTGTGCACAAATATAATTATTTTTTGTTGTTATTTTATGTGTGCCAGTGTGTATGTGTGTGTGTGTGTGTGTCAAATGTGTGAAAAACAGCAGAAAGAAAGAAAAAACAACAACAACAAATTCTAATTTCTCTATTGATTCGTTTCGATTTGGATGCGTGGATTTAAAAAAAAAAAAACACATTGCAATTACAAAAAACAAAAACAGTTGTTACAACAAATCAAAATGCTTTCTGTTTCGGAACACATTAATGCCGCCATTTGTATGTACATACATATTTGCTCTTTGGGTTTGCCCGACCTTCACTTTGCGTCCATCTTTCATGGGACAACAACAATCTATCATTTTGATGGTCGTCCGTATGACAAAATATACAAGCAAGATACATTTTCAATGAACATAAAAGTGACACATACATACATATATAGATAAAATTGCAATCTGTGTAGTTTTCGTTTTTCTTGGCACCAAAATGCATTTAACGATCTCAAAATTTCCAAATGAAAATCTAAACATTTCTAATTTGGTTAGTTCTTGAAATAGTGCCAATTTCTGCTAAAATAGAACACAGTAAAACGCAAAAAACATGTTCACATGTACATACATACATATGTACATATGTAGTTGTGTTTGGGGATATACAAACATACATACGCACATACATGAACAATGTCTGTCTTTCGGACGACCCCATTAGCATAAACACCGAGGCCCTTCAAGTTGTTGTTGTTGTTGTTGATCCCGGTCAGCAACCGTTAGTTAATTCTTTTGTGACGAAAAGGCATTCTTAATTAGGCACCTCTTTATTTTATTTTTCTTTTCACAATACACACGCATACATACACGAGCCACGACACGACATCAATGACAACGACATAAATCCAGCATAATTCTCAATAAGCAACGGCATAACATAACAAACAAAACAAAAAAGAACAAAACCAACAACATTCCAATGGGTCAACAAAGCATAAGCCCAATATTCGAACTCGAATCCGAAATCAAATGCAAGCCCTTGACAGCGATCGCGAAGAGTGTGCGTGTCTATGTGTGTGTTTGTGTGTCACAGGAGTATGCGAAGCGACCTTTTTTCTTATTGCTACGCGCGTAGCTGACAGCTTTTGTTTGTTTTCTACGCCTAGCAGATGTCATTGACACTTGGCGGCCAGTAAATGATTTAAACTTTACAATAATACAATAATTTGAATTGAACCCCAAAGACCCCCAATGCAGGGCGAGGTTAATTATGTTAAATGATGAATGCATTATGCGTTAGTTAACTTTATGCACGCAATTTAGAAACAATTGCAACTATGATTGTAGCATTGTTTTTTAACATATTCATTAAAACATGTGACACTAGAAGTTAGCTTAACTTAGTCATTCGTTACGTTTTATCATTTTTTTTTTGCACAGCTGAAAAGTTGCCCGATAAAAATAACAATAAAGAATGACAGAGAGAGAGAGAGAGAGAGATCTGAAGATCTGTCGCAATCTCTCGCTCACCAATTTCTTATCAGTTAAGTTAATCAGTTGTTTATATAAGTGGATATATCATTTAAGCGATATTCTTCAACTCAATGCAAAAAAAGGTTTTAACTTTTTTACAATCATTAAGGATTTTAAATAGTTTATCAGTCTACAAAGAATTATGAAAGGCACTATATATATTTGTATATTTTTTTTTAACAGTTAAAAATACAAAATTTTATTTATCAGTTAAACACCTCATTAAGTTAACTTTTAACATTGTTTTTTCGTCGCTTCCTTGCCCAATTTTATTATTTTTTTTTTTGCATTTGAGATAAGTTGTAAAAATATTTGTTTTAGTGAAACGGAAAGCAACAAAACACTCAAACAAACAATATTACATACACACATACATACACACACACATAAACATATGTACATACCTGAACTCTTTAGAAACTTGTCGGATTATTTAGTCATCTATTTTTAATGTTTTAAGGGCGTTGAAGAATCGTCAACAATTCGTTGTTTAGAATACAAAACACACTATATACACTGAGAGAACAGCTCATGCGTTTTAAATAACACAAAAATAAATAAACATTGTTTTTTAAATCGAAATTGAAATTGAAACGTTAAAAATGTTTGAAACAAAATATCTTGTTTAGATAAAAATAAAAAAAGAAGAAATGTTATAAGCAATAAGTAAATCCAACTAAATTCTATGAATTTTTAAAGTTCAATACATTAGTTTTTCGAAGTCTTTAAAAGTTTTCAAGATTTTTGTGTTGTCTGTTTTTTTCTTTCCAATAAGTTAACTAATTTGTTTATAGTTTTTGACACAAAACCAGATAATTGCACCCCAGCAACAGAAGGAGAGAGACTAATGAACACATAAAGTTTAGATATAAACAAAAGAACGTAGTACGTTCGGTGCTTTGCACCCGATAAACAACGAACTGGCAACTGGCTTATTATATAATTATTATTATAAAAAAATGCCATCTCATGTTATACGAACTTTCAGATTGGATTACACACATTTTCCATAAGCTTCAAAGATCTCAAAACAAACAAATTCTCGAGTGATATTCTATATGCTCGATCGAGGAATTCTTGACTGCCTAACAACAACGCACAAAAATCAGAAAAGAATTTATATGTTTGCATACATTGAAATACAAATATATTTAGGGCTCGTTGTTGCATCATTTCTTTCTAATGATCATACAATAAACTACAATGTGAACGATGCTGGAAATACATTAAT
Organism: Scaptomyza polygonia; assembly: GCA_035044585.1. Classification (NCBI taxonomy): domain Eukaryota; kingdom Metazoa; phylum Arthropoda; class Insecta; order Diptera; family Drosophilidae; genus Scaptomyza; species Scaptomyza polygonia. The sequence continues at coordinate 122,840 of JAWNNU010001403.1, read as the reverse complement.
TTTTTTTTTATTTTTTTTTTTGGGAATTGTGTTCTTAATGTTGCTCTTAAAAACAACATTATTGCATCATTAGCTCTAGACTGCATTTAAATAGTTTTACATACTTTAGTTAAGCTTTATCAAATGGGCAGGTAATTAACATAGGCAGTCAGTCCCAGGCCTTAAGCTTGGGAACCAATAAAAAACGAATAATCATGGATTTCATGGGTACGTTGGCATTTGCTTTTCGTTTTTGGTTGTTTTTTTTTGTCGTTTCTTTGGCTATTTAAACTTGTTTAAATCATTTCAATCGGCAAACGCTTCTAAATTCCCGTGTTAAATAATTCGAACTTCGAATGGCTCTTACAAAAACAATTAAAGCTCACCACAGAGAGTTTACAGAGTTGCTGTTAACTAACAGCACGTGATCATGTAGCCTGTTAACCTGTGTGTGTAGGAGAGGATCTGTTACCTTGATAGCTCTCATGACCTTGGTATTGACTCTGTGCTTACAAATTATGGGTGCTGCCTTGTTTTTGTTGTTGTTGTTGTTGTTGCTTATTTATTAATCATAAATTGCCATAATGGGCAAGCGAAAAGGATGCCGCACTGCACGCACAAAACCAAAGGATTTTCAATTGTCTGGTGTGTTGTTGTTGTTGTGGCAGCTCTTCTTGTTGCAAGATGCAATTGCAATCGCTGCTATTTATAGCATTGCAGCAGCCCAGCGGCTCAACGCCGTTTCAACTGATTGTTTTCAGATGATTTTTTTTTCTTCTTCCCCCTTTTCATATATGTATGTACATATTTTTCTTCATCCGTCTGGCAATAATTTATGTTATTTGACTTTTAAACCCGACTTGAATGCAGTCGCTGCCGCCCATAATTGCAGACTGGCCCAACTTCGCGCTCTGCGCCCTTTTGCAATTAGCCTCTGCCATTGTCGAGTATTTTGGATTTCGTACTAGCTGCTGGCAGCTTGGCAGGTTCACTCAAAGTGGTCCTTGGGCCGAGGGCTAAGGCAAAGGCTAAGGCTCTGGATTAAGTAAGCGTGTGTTCATTAGTTGAATTGTTTTTGTGACTTGTCACACTCCAGTTCAAGTTGCACTCCATTAGCATTGTACGTGACATATCAACGCTTTGGGAACGGCAATTCCAAGTTTAGTTTACCGCAATTACACATGTGTGTGCATGAGAGTAAAGAGTAAAGGTTTAGGCAACTTATTCGAAATCTGTGAGAGAGTTTACAGTTTCATTGCACATACAGGGTACCTTTTTAATGAGCACTCTACACACTCTTATCTTTCTTACACACATATTTACTCTCTATCGTGTTCTTTGTTTATGCCTTCTTTAAGTAAATAAATAAATTGATATCGATCAGAATCGTGTCTGGCACAGGGTAGTTGTTCAATATTCCTCTCTCTCTCTCTCTTCTCTTGTCTGGCGCATACTGACGTATGTTTTCCTTGGCAATAACAAATGCAATTAGCTGCTAAAACAACAATGCAAAAGGCAAACAACAAAAACAAGTTGGCTAAATGTAATTAATTTGTTTAACTTACTACGGTTTCACTTGTTGGCATCCGAATAGAAAAATGTAAAAACAAAAGCGCAAACTGTTACGAGCGGAGCCAAACCCGAAACCAAATTTGAGCCCTACACCAACAATATTAACTTACATCGCGAAACAACAACAATGCATAAAGATATATACATACATATGTGTATGTTTGCATAATAACAACAACAACAACAACCAGAGCGAAGCTTAATCAGACAACAGTTTCAGTTTGCCTGTTTGCTGACTCGCCCCACTTCATCATTCACTTTTATTGGAAACTTGTCGAATTTTACCGCAAATGATAATCCGTGTACAAATTGAAAAAAAATCAGCAGAAGTATCCATTTTGAGTTTTAAGAATTTAGTGCTCTATTGATTTAAATATATAATTTCTACTATAAGCTTCATTGCAGAGCATTCGATAGTCGCGTTGGCGGACCAACTAATGAGAACAAAAATTTTTGCTTAACTCAAACGTAAATAGTTCATAAATAAATGATTTCTATAATTACCAACAAGATTGCAAACACGAGCAATGAAACAAATTATGGCACGGACAACAAGCGAAAAGTGCTCGACTTTAAAATACTCTTTTTCATTATATTGAATGTATGTATGTTTTTTCTTATGTTTGTACATAGAAAATTACTTGAGATTTTTTTTAGCGATTTTTCGAATGCACAATCATACCCCATTTTAATAGAAAAAGATTTTACAAATGAAATGCGCATTCATTTGGCGTTCATACATTATGATTTGCTGTACTTATTATATTTTTATGTTTGTTTGTTTGTTTGTATGTAGAAGATTCAAAACGAAGACAGTTCGGACAGTTTTAGCTGTCAATTTTTTTAGATGCCAACGCATCGATTCCTAGTCATAACAAACGCACAGCCATGACTGCGTAGCCTACGTAGCCTCGCTCTTTCTTTGCCTCTTCATGCGCTCTATTCTTAATGCACTCTCTTGGTATCGGTTGTCGCTGCCTTTGGTATCGCTTCGGTTCAATAAACAAACCGTTTTGTAATCGTTACCTGCAGCACCGAAAGTAGAGCAAAAGAACATTTATGTGGGATGGGGATCATATGTACATATGCACATGCAAGATGTATGTGTGTGTGTGTCTACATAAAGTATTAAAGTCATAAGCGAGGGGTCAAACAGTGCGACACTTGTTAGAAAGAGCGCAAAAGTGAGTTTTTGTTGATTTTATTGCTCTTTTTGACTGCAGCTGATTTTGTTGGCCTTTTTCCCCTTTAAGATTGTGTGTGTGTGTGTGTGTGTGGAAGTGTGTACAATTTACCGCGTATGTAGGTGAGCGTCGGCCTAGCGTTGTCTTCTTTTTGTGTGCGTTTGAATAGACGAAGAGAAGCAGCGAGCATATTTGTTCGAAATTAAAGAATTTGCCAAACGCTTATAAATACATACATATGTATGTATAGTGAGTGTGTATTGTTTATTTATATAAAACTAGGAATAAAAACAGCACTAAATTTTATTTCTATTTTTTGTGAAACGACGCTGTGATAGTTAGGTAAACATGTAATTAAAGGGTATAAACTAGTCGGTAACATGCTAATGTCGGCAAACGGTAACATGACCAAAACCTTCTCCATCCGTGTTTACTCTTCTGCTTTGGCTTCCTTCTGAGCCGTCGCTTCTTCATTTCTTCTTTATCGACGCTTCGCTTATGCACTTGCCGGCAGTTGTTCTTGTTGCTTAATCCATTTAGTTTTTGGACAATTTCCAGTGCGCACGCAATGTGAGAGACGCAATCGAATCAAATCGAATCGAATCAGATAGTAATAAATCAATTACAAAAACAAAAACATATACATATATCTCGTTCAGAATGATGAATCATTTTCGCGTGCACAAATTCAAATTGGGCGGCAAGGACAATGCGCCGAATGTTGCCGAAATTCCAACCGCTGACAACAACAACAGCAGCAGCATAACCAACAACAACAATAACAACAATAGCAATAACAATAGCACTGGAAAGAGTTTCCTTACACGCATCAAACGGTACTCGGTGATTGGAAACAAATTGGGCCGACGTCATTTGGGCAGCATGACACTGCCAGTTGGCATTGGCGGTGGCACTGCCAAAGATCGCTCCGATCGTTCACCAAACAGCAAACTGGTTATGGGCAGCTACAATATGACCGGCAGCAATTCCGAAGATCATCGTCTAGAGATTGGCGCCCCCGTTTTGATATCAACAACGACCTTGGACACCGATCGTTTCAGTGTGACGGAGGCGCGTCTCAAACAGATTGGTGGCGGCATTGCCAAGACATCAACAATGGTGCGGACACTAACACCGCGCAGTTCCGATGAGGAGGAGTTTGTTGATGCGTTCAGCACTATGCCGCAACAAACAGAGCCCGAATCCGAGGAAATGGAACAATATGCAACGCCCACACATCAACCGGAACAGGAACTGGAACACGAACAGGAACTGCAACTGGAGCCGGAAAAGGAACAGAAACTGCAATCGCAGCCGCAATTGGAACTGGAACTGGAAACAGTTGTGCCACCAATACGACGTCCACGCATCGCACGTCAAAAGCAATCACAGTCCGTACAGAATCTGCATCGCTCCGAACTGAAAGTCTATTTGCACAAGTCGCCATCGTTGACGCTGGACATGAATGTGACAGCGCCAGCACAGCTTGGTCTCAATCTGCCGGAGCTGCCGGAATTGTTTGGCGGCAGCAAGCTCAGTTTGGCGGCCAGCGATAACAAGGAGAATATCTCACAAAATATCATCAACATATCGGAACCGATTTGTGGCTTTATGCCGCAACAGGCGCACTTCAAAAGCATCGAATCCTTTCGACAAATCACCTCCAGCCGCAGTAGAAGCTGCAGTCGCAGCCGCAGCCAAAGCCGCAGTCGCAGTCGCAGCCAGCTGAGCATTAATGAGGATTTTTTTGATTATGATCTTAAATCGGTTAGCTATCAGAGCCTCAATGCACAGAATCTGTTTGTGTCGATCGATGAGCTGCAGGAGATAACGCGTCAAATCAATGAGACGGAGGATTTTAGTCGTGAAATCGATCTGGAGTATTGTACGCATCGGGATCAGTTGCGCCCCAATGAGCGTCGCATCACATTGCTAAAGAACAAAAATCAGCGTCTCATCAACTTTAATCATAACAAGGAGAAGCTGCGCAAAGGCTGGCACGGCATGAAGCATTGGCTGGGCGAGGAAGGCAACAAGTTGAAGGAGGTGGTGCGTCAGCAGACGCCACTCAAGCGTGTCGCTCAATCCAAAATCAATCTCAATCAATCAGCCGGCAATGCCAGCTGTCAATCAATGTCGCCCGATCGTGAAATGACCGTAAGCTGTGAGGATCTAACCGAACGCACGGAACGTACCGATCGCACCGAGCATGAACCATCGATGTCACAGCTGCCCAGCGAAGAGGATTTGTCGCCGCATGCTAAACGCTTTAAGGATGAGGTATAGATTGGACAGATTGTTTGGGTCCTAGTTTGTGCAAGATGATAAAAACCTTATTTAAATTCGGGTTACTAATTTTTTGATTGAATTTCCTTTTTTTTCCTTGTCTAGGGACAAAATGGCTTTGAGGAACTTAGACGCTATATTAAACAAGGCGGTGATTTTAGCAAGGAGCTCATATTTGTCCTGCAGGAGCGGTAAATTAAGCGCCTAACATTATTATTTTTGTATACTAATTTGTTAATTTACTTAATTTAGTGCTGAATCGGAGCTAATCTATTCGAAGTCATTGTCAAAGTTGGCAAATAAATTGAATAAAGCGGGACGAGAGATACCCGGAAGCGTGGCAGATGCCTGGCGTGGTGTTGCTACAGAAATGGAAAGTCGCAGCGACATACATCGCCAGCTGGCTGCCTCGTTGACCGATGAGCTTGTCAAGCCGCTCAAAGCGATTGTCGACAATCACCACAAGACCCGCAAAGCGGTAAGAGTTCATTACAAATCAAACAAAAACTATAAATTAATGAAAATAATACTATAACAGGTGGAAAGCAATGTGGATAAAGCCGCGCGTGTGCTCAATGAGTGGCGTGTGAGCGAGGCAAAGGCCAAAAAGGCATCGCATACGGCTGCGCGGGAGAATGAGAAGCTGCAGGATGCAATGCTGGATGTGCGCATACAAAAGTCGCCATCGATAGCATTGTTGCATCAGGGACCGAATAAGTTGGCTGCCGAAAAGGAACTCAAATCGGCCGAAAAGGATTGCGTCAAGCTCGACAATAAGCGCAAAAAAGCCGAGGAGGCGGTCAAACGTGCTGATGTCGAATACTATACGCTGTGTGTGCGTGCCGAGCGTGCTCGTGTCGATTGGGAAATGGCCGTGTTGCGTGGCTCCTCGCAGCTGCAGGCCAGCGAACAGCAGCGTGTGGCAAATATGGACAATTTTGTGCAACAATATGCCCGCCTCATCAATGACATGCATCCGATATTGAGTGGTTTAACAAATGGCTTGCAGCCGCAGCTAGATGCCTGCAATGTGGCCAAGGATATGCAGGTGGTGCGCAACATAAGACGCAACTCGGAGGGTCCCAGCGAACAACTGTTGCCCGATTTCTATTGCGAGCATACCACACTGGCCATGAATCGCGAGAGACGCAAACATTCGCTTATCAAACTGTTGCAGCTGGTCAAAACGGATTTGGAACGTGAGCGACGCTCGCGTGATGGACTGCGTGGCCTATCGCATTCGCTCAACAATCAGGAGCATCAGAATATTACCGATAAGCTGTATCATGTGCGTTTTTTTCCTCAAAACTCCCCTTTTACTAACTTGTTGACTAATCGAATTGTACTTTAAACTTTAACTTTAGATTCGTTCAATGTTGACTTATTTGGAAGGTGCACGTTTGAAGCTGCATTCGGCGCTGCTGGAATTGGATCACAAGCCGCGCACAACACATCCGCTGGCCCAACACATACAGGTTAGCTAATCTAAATCATTCGAATCAATCATTCATCTAATCATATACTCAACAAACAGATAACACGCGATCGCACTGGCTTGCAGCAGAGCATACTGAAAGTGCCCAATTGGCTAAAGAACAATGAGAAGACGACGCCGCATTCGACAACGTTGATGTCACAGGATGCCACCAGCGATAACACTGCCACCGATGAGGACGACTACGCCCAGCTGCAGAGCCAAAACAATAGCTCGTGCGCCAATATAAGTGTCGTTGCCGCACCGCTGAAAAACTTTAATCGCAGCAAGAGCAACATTGAAACATTCACCAGCCAACCAAAGATTATATCGACAACAAATGCTTCGATCGCATCGGTGACAGCAACAGCAACAGCTAAGACAAAGTCTAAAACTCTGGGCAATGGCCAGACGAATGGGGATCGCGGCCAAGCGGATGGTGGCTCCAATCAGCAGGACTCTGACTTTGATGAGTTTAGTTCGCAGGACGAAGACGACGACGACGACGACGATGGCGATGAAGATGAGCCCGCAACGCTGCAAGCAGCCAACACACAGAATTTCTATCAAAATGCCCAGGATATGCAAAACTCATCATCGTTGAGCTCCAAGAAGGGCGGCGCGCAGAGTCAAGTGCTTGGTCGCTGCAAGGCACTCTATAGCTATGCACCAAAGCTCTACGATGAACTGCAACTGAGTCCCGGCGATATTATCGAAGTGCATGCCAAACAGGACGATGGCTGGTGGCTGGGCGCATTACGCAATCAAATTGGCATCTTTCCTGCCACCTATGTCGAGGAGTGTGCCTAACATATTGTTGTTGTTTTCTTTCGGCTTCTATATAAGCCTATATGAATAATTGTAAGATCGTGTGACTGAATACTTAAGCTAATCAACAATTCATGTGTGTCTTTGTGTGTGTCTGTGTAAAGTATAAAGAATATTGTCATATTGTATTTAAGTTTTTTTTTTCGTTTATTTTTTTATTATTATGCCTTTTTGATAAATGCTTACAAGGAGCTTTAAAAGTCTCTGCATTCAATTAACTAGTATTTACCTAATAACAAACAAAAACAAATATTGAATTAAACAAAGCGTTTTTTTTTTTTGTGTAATATTATAATTATTTTTATTATTATTATTTATAGCGCCCAGTTGAGTCATTTCTTCACTTGCACACCAATTATTGACTATAAAATGAATAAATATATAATGATTTTTTTTTTACAATATAATATTGTGCATATTAAACATAAACATAAAATGGAAAAATCATCACAAATATTGAATTTTTTTTTTGCTCTTCATTTTTTGACATTGTTTTGTAATTACTTTAAATAATAAATTATATGTATATCAAAAAGAAATCAAATTAAAAAACATAAGTTATAAAAACAAATAATTGAAAATAATATTGTGCTCGTTTTTGTTGTAAAATAGTATTTATTGCTGCTTCGGTCCGGCAAGAGTCGGTTAATAATGTAATAATAATATGATATAAAAAGCATCTTTTTGGATAAAGGTATAGATATAGGTTTAGGTATTGGTTATGGCTAGATATAGATAGATATAATAATAGTAGGTTGTTTATAGTCGATTTTGTTGTTCGTAGCTCAACTTTTCTCTGTGGCAGCTGCAGCTTGTGGCGTTGCATTGCTGTTGGCCGCTGTGTCGAGGCAGCGCAGCTTTTGGTACATGTGTATATAATGTGCCTGCAGCTGGCGCTGATAGCCGAGCACCTTGTCCTTTTCGGCGCACCATTGCCGCTTCTCCAGCTCGAGATTGATCCGAAAATCATCGAGCTTCTCACGCATCTTGGCTATATCCTCGGCATACGTTGTCGACTCCTCGATGAGTGTATCCAATGTTTGTTGCTGTGTCGCCGGCTCGGCCGGATTCAGTTGCAATCGTTTCATAATTGCATCCAATTGTTGTTGCTGTGGTGCTGTTGTCGCTGCTGCCGCAGTATATTTGCGTGTCTTTTGACAGATCTCATTGAGATTGTCCAGCTGCTGCTTGAGACGCGTATAGCGTCCACATGGCTCCTCTCCATATTCGTGAGCAATTGCCAAATCGGATAGCTCTTTGCGCAGCTTGGCCAGCTCATTGGTCAGAGCACCAATCACTTGATCCTTTAAGGCAATGATTTTGTTAAGTTGTTGTTGTTGCTGTTCCTCCGCCTGTTGCTTTGGTTGACTTTGGCATGGTGTTGTTGTCTTGCAATTGTTGTTGCTGTGTCTCAAACTAACAATTGCATGATCCTTCACATTGATTTCAAGCTACAAAAAAAAAATATGTACATTGAAAAATCATTTGATTGAATCACTGAAAATTCGCCCCCAACTTACATGCGCCTCCTTGAGCTGCGTCTTGAGTAAAGCTATCTCGCCGTTGCGTTCACAAACCTTCCATTCGCTATCCTCCAGCTGGACACGCAGCGAGCTCATCGTCTGTTGGGCATCGTTCAGCTGTTGGCTGAGCTCCTGGTTGGAGCATTGTAGCTGCTGTTCGTTGGCCTTGAGGCTTTTGTTGCTGCAGCGCGTCAGTTCGAGTTGCTGTTGCAACTTCTGCAGCTGCTCGGATTGGCGCAAGTTGTGCTGTTTGAGTTGAAATTGTTGCAAGGCGAGCAGCTGTTCCATTTTCTTAAACTTTAGCTGATATTCACGCTGCTGGCTCTCATAGAAGAGCTTCAGGCGCTTTGTCTCGTGCTCCCAAAATACTTCCTTATCCTTAAACAGAACCACAAATATGTTAGTGGGGGGGGTGGTTGTAGAGGGGGGTTAATATGGTTATTTAACCTTTACTTTCTCATTTTGTTCCATTGCGTGCCGCAAATACGACAGCTCCGAATCGCGATCCTTAAGCGCCGCCTCCAGCTCCGATATGCCCGAATCCGAAGGCGATGGCGTCAAATCGCTGCCAGCGGCAATGGCGCTGCCTTTGCTGCAGTTCACAAAAAAAAAAATAACAAAATCAGTCAAGTTATTTGATTTTGAAAAGTTATATATGTAGTTACCTGCTGGCGCCATCCGGCCTATCATGACCGTTGAGACAGTCCAGTCCCATGCCCAGTCCCAAGGCCGCCAGGCTGTGTGAGTTATCGTTGATGCTGCGCTGAACAGTTCGGTGGCTGCGTCTGCGTGCCGCTAGATGGCGCAAATCTGTTGTGCCTGCTCAACGATAGTATGGTGAGTTGAAGTGTGGTGAGTTTGAAATTTAAGTTGTACCGTTAATACAGGGTGACCAAGACATTTGAAATGTTTGGTTTTTAAGGTACTTACTGCCAAACTTCTGTGTCGCCGCCGCCGCCGCCGTGGACAGCGGTACCAAGGATGGTGTCGAACCGTAGCCGTACCGCTCACCGGAAACCGCTTGCTGTACGATAGCCTGCTGTTGTTGTTGTTGATGTTGTTGGTGTTGTTGGTGTTGTTGATGTTGCTGCTGGGCGGCAATGCGATAGTCCGGTTCGAAGGGAATGGGCTTGAAGGCAATTGGACGCAGAAAGTTGCCAGCAGCATTATTGTTGCCATGCTGCAAGCGAAAGGCAATATGAAAATCGCGCCCAACCCAAATGCCACACCTTAAAAAAAACCCCCAATGCCAAAACCATGCCTCACCTGTTCTCCTTCATTCTCGTCCGGCTGCTGTTGCTGTTGTTGTTGTTGTTGTTGACTAATGGCCAAACGGCTTCCGGCAGCAATGGGCGTTGTACGTCGAATATTTTGCGTCTGTATCGTTGGCTGATTGAGCATTGTTGGTAACGATTGTAGTACCTCCTCGCCAATGGCCGTGCCACCAACAGCGTCTAGATCGCTGCGGCTCAGCTCGAACATTTGGCGTATATTGTTGAATTTGGTGCGCATCTGTGATCCGGACATGCCGGAGGCGACGCCGACGACGGCATCATCATCCAGATTGCTGTAGCTGCCAAACTTTTGGCCGAGACGCCGCTGCTCTTGGCGCGACTTTAATGTGCCCGTGTGCAGTGCACCATGCGGCGACGGCAACGGCAACGGCAGCAGCAGCGGCGAACCCAACGCTGTCTGCTGGCTGCCGCCACCCTGCACGCTGCACAGGCTCGGTGTGCTGCGCAGTGTCAGTGGCGGCGCATTGGTTTCCAGCGATATGGAACGCTTGTGTCCGCGCTTTGTCAGCGCCGCCAATCCACCCGCACCGGACATCGCTGGCAGTGCCATGTGCGTGGTCCCCGACATCCTTGCTATAACGGGGGAGGGGACAAAAAAAAAACAAACATTACTAAATGCAATACTCCGAATTTCATATCGAATATGAATGATTATCAACTTGAAACTCGGTTTAGCAATCGATTTTGCACTTTCTCTTTAATTTCTATGATTTGAAGGTATTTTTATTATTTTTCTTGTTGATCCTCAAAACATCATAGAGAACTACCAAATGGATAACGGTTAACGGTTAAGCGCTGTTTGCTTCATCTTCCTCTTCTTCTTCTTTAAATATTCATCTGTTAAGTGGCGCACAGCTTCTCTCTCTCGCTCTTTCTCTATCTATCTATCTCTCCCTCGCATCAGATCATTGGACTTTCTTGTTTTGGAGACTGGTCGACCTATATTCTTGCAACTAACTATAATGCAACTATTTCGCTTGACAACAATAACAACAACACTACGAGCAAGATCATTTTTTAGTTGTTGTATTGGGACCATCTTGTAAGGTTCTCGCAACTGGTTTGCAAAATGCTACAGCAAACATTATTTGGTGGCAACAACAGGTGGCAAGATCATCATTGGTCGACTGGTGCCACCTAGTTTGTGTTTTTTTTTGCAATCGCATTTCGAATTTCACCCAAGGTTAAAGCGAAATCAAAGCATTACACTGCGCAAAACAGTTACTAAGACACTTTTGTTATTTGTTTCTTGATTCTATTTCTATTGTTTCAATTAACAGTTAGGGCAGGTTCTGTTATAGCCTTAATTAAGTTCAGAGCCAAAGTCACTTTTTAAAATTTTATGCTAAGCAAACGTTTTGTATTCAATTTTTATTGTTGTTGTAAATTTTTTAACTCGCAAACTGGACTTTTTTTTATAGCTAAAGAATTTTTGTCATTTTTCAACGTTTTTTTTTGGTTTTGTTCTTCGTTTGTTAGAAAGTTAGATAGATAGATAGATGATTGAGTATTTATTTATAATATGTTGCAAATTCTTGAATGCCCAACGATTGGGCCAATTAGTAGATATTTTGCCAAATCACATCCAATAAGCCACGAGAAGAAAACAGAAATCATGCTGAATTGCTCAAATGGCATTCTTTCTACTTAAGTTTTTTAAGTACTTATTCTTTTTTTAACAATTTTTTTATTAGTTGAAAAGTGACAGAACTTTGTTAAGCATGAATATTGATTGATTGTCTAAAGCATTGTTTTGTCAATCTTTGAAGATGTTCAAAATTTCTAGAATTTCTTCGACTTTTTTGTGTTCCTCATTGTTCAAAGAGTTTGTGGAGATTAAGTTTAGTAGACAATTTCTCAGAAACAAAACAATTGAAAAAAACAGTTTTATACTATTGTCAAGAAGTGTATACTATATACATTTTTGATCATATACATATAGATTTTCAAACTTTTATAGCAATTCGAGCTGAAACTTTGGTCAGGTTGTTTATTTTTGTAAATTTCTCGAAATCTCTCAGATCGCACAGCGATAGTAAATAGCTGCCCCAAATAGCTGCAAGATCGCTGAACAAATCTAACTAGTATAAAGTATTTCGATGTGGAATAATAAGGATTTTCGGTACAAAAAAGTTCAAAAAATAATAGAAAAAAATCGTAACTTTTCACATTAAGTTCGGAATACTTGGAAAATTTACAGATTTTTCTTCCGCTGTGTATTAAACAAGTCGATAAACCATATTCTTATTGCCGATTACCAACATTTTAGTGGAAAATCTTCTAGCTGGAAAAAAGTCAAGACGACAGATTTCCAATAAACAAACTTGAAAAGTTAGTTTTAATAGTTTGTTACGCTTGAATGGCATTTGGTTTAACTGTAAATCAGCAATTAAACCAAAGCTTTATTTCTATTATATAGTATATAGAATTTGAAATGAACTGTTAGATAACAAAGCCCATTAAAGCTCATCATAAGCAATTGGCATGAGCGAAGCGTCGCTTTGCGGCTTGAATAGTTTTTTTTCTTCTTCTTTCTGTTAAATTGTTTGTAATTGCCTTGCAATTTATAAGTTAGTAAATAGCGGCAAAGTGCACGTAGTATGTATTTCATAAGATTGTATTTATTGTAGAGTAGCTCGGTAAAAGGCATTAGAAACCGGGCCGGCTACTCCATTGGAGCAGCTCCATTTCGCAACGGCAAAGGCAACGGCAAAAACGCAGAACGAAGCCAAATGAAAACTTGGACTAGACATTTGTTGCTGTTGTTGTTGTTGTTGTTCGGGACGGGCTAACAAACCGATCAGGCGACAATTTGCAACAATAATCAACGCCAAAGACGATAATGTTGTTGTTGTTGTTGTAGTTAAACTGCCAATGTTATTTATGTACTTCTGCTGAATGGCATGTGAAACAACAACACACACACACTCGCACACACACACACACACACACACACACTCTCTCATACATTAACTGTTAGGCTTTGAAGTAGTAGCTGCGAAATGTATCTGGCTAAAAATATAAGAAAACATACAAAAAAAATTCACCAACAAAACCAACAAAAAAACCAAAAAAAAAAAACCCGTTCATATTTTGCCCGCCGGCCAATTCTCGATGGACCAAAGCCAATGGGGCTTGATTTAAGTTGTTGTTGTTGTTGCCTTGCTTTTGAAAGTTTCCATCAATGAAAGTCCAACAAAAACAAAAATCCATAATAACAAAATACATAACATAAACAAACAACAACAACGCGAAGCGGCTCAGATCCGCATCGTTGGCCATTCAATCAGAACGCGAATTTGCATTCGAGTTTGTAAAGTGTTTTGACCCTAAAATAAAAAAACAACAACAACAACAACAACTATAATAAAATTGTTCGAATAAATGTTTAGTTTGTTTTGTTTTCTTGCCAAACGGCGTATGAGTAATAAAAATGCGTTAGCCATTAGAACTAAAACAGGCAACAAAGTCGCAGTCGCAGTCGCAATCGCAGTCGCAATCGACTTATGGTCAAGTCAGCGTCGTTGGCCAGTTAAACCGGGCCCCAAATACAGCAGGCGGCCCCATCGCCATTTTCCCACGCTCGCTCGTTGCCTTTGTTGTTGTTGTTGTTGTTGCTTTTTGCCTTTTGTATGCACATTGATTATTAACTACCTTCATTTGATTTGCGTATTTGGTCGCACAGTGGTGCACACAACAAATGCAATTTGTACAATTGTTGTCAATAGTTTTATTAATAAATCTTAAAAATTAATAAAATGACAAAATAATAACTAAATGTCAGTATTTTTAGCAGAATAAAAAAGGCCGTTGTTGTTCTATATATAATATATATAATAAACAGAAAAATAAATTAATCTCACCAAAAAACTACAAAAACAAAAATCTTAGTTTATATTAAATTTTTAAAGATTTCTTTGGAACCATCTTTAATGCAAGCACAGGCTAAATTTATATGAAAATTCTAAAAATTTTCAACCGACTTTTCCATAAGTTCATAAATCAAATTCCACTTAATTATTGTTTACGAACAAATTCAAGTTTATTTTTCTTTTGTTGACACGTATTGATTGCATTATTTAACTAAGTGCGAATCACTGTGCAACGCAGCTGTTTTTGCATTTTTATTTGTTAAAGTCTGAGAGCAAAGCCAAATGCCGCCGCCAAGCCAAGTTTTAGTTAATTGTTTATTGTTGATTGTGAATTTTTAATTGAATTCATTAAGACGATAACGATGTCAACCTGTACGTTATATATATATGTATAAACGATTTAAATATATATATCTTATTTAATTGCATTTAAAGTATTCATTTAACACACTCCAAAAATCATATTAAAAAAATTTTGTTGTATAAAGTTGAAGTAAAATCAAAATAAATTACCAACTAATGGCAATAAAATAAGCGCATTGTATAAGCGTGACGAAAACAACAACAACAACAACAAATGCAGCTTAACTTTTCTATTATTGTGTTTTTTTATATTTATCGCTTTGGTAGTTTTTCATTTTAACGCAATCAAAATGCATTTTCAGTTTCAGGTTTCAGGTTTCTGGTTTCTGGTTTCGATTTCGTTTTGCGTTTCGGTTTTTTTTTTCGGTTTTTGTTTTCAGATGCTGCAACTTAGATTTGGAAATCCAAAGCACATTTTACTTTCGTTTTGCATCGTTTTCGAATAATAATAAAAATGATGATTGAATAAGAGATTAAAACGCAGCAGAAGTTTCTTTCCTAATATGATTTTGAATTTGATGGAAATTACCAACAGTTTGCCACCCAACAATCGTGCGTCGCTTGCAACACATCGAAACGAGATTCGGAATTTGAGACCGCCCCAGTCGAATCGAATCGACTCGACATTAATGTCACTCATGGTGTTGGAGAAAAGCGTCTCGAAAACTACTAAAAAAAAAAACATTCCACAAACAACAAAAACACGTTTCATTATAACAGCCGCAAGTGGCCCAACAACATCAGCTGATGACCTTGGACCGATTTCTGGAGCGATATATGTGCATATGTATTAATGTTGTTGCAGTGGCGGGAGAGACGAAGTTTGATCTGTTAAATGGGAGTGAGCCATGGGTTGGTTTCGTTACAGTGCAATTATGTAGTTTGAATTTCTTTTTCCTTTATAATAACTTCGATTAATGATTGTTGAAGAAACCTAATATAAATTCCAACCTGAGTTGTGTTACTTCTCAAAATATTTGGCTGAAATCTTCAAAGTTTAACAATTTAATGTTAAAAATTCGATTAAAAATGCCAAATCATAAATATTAAGAACTTTATTGTTATCGATAACAGTATTAGGGCTATCGGATCATGGAACATACAGAAAATAATAAGAACAATCTCAGGTAGACATGTTAAGCCTATCTAATCGGTTCAGTGTTAGACTTATTTTTAAAAAAAATAAAACCTAATTCGAAAAAAAATTAAAAATTTTAAAAAATATGATATCTGGCCGTTCCGATAACGATATCTTTTTTAAATTGAATGAAATTAAAAGCAAAATTGACAGTTATGATCTAAATAATAATCGTTGGGTATTTTTGTTGTTTATATTTTTTTATATACTTTTTTTATAAATATTTTTTATATATTTTTAAATATATATTTTTTTTTTAAGCAATACATTTAACACCCACTGAACAAATGAGTTTGTTTTGTAGATTGTTTGAAAGCAACTAAAACTATCTTTGCATAACTTTTGGACAAAAGAAGCTTTTGGAATTGTTTTTTTCATTTTGGGCTTTTCCATATGGCCAAATTTTGAGACAATCAAGTGGAACAAAAATCAACCTAACTTTGAAGTTTTAGCAAAAAAATATAAAACTAGTCTGGTTTGATTGTTTTTTTCTTCTTCTGTTTATGAAGCAAGAAGAAGATGACTAGTTGATACCCTTTGCAAAGATAATGAATTTAGTTAGTAAGAGATTTTTCAAAAACTTAACTTTATTTAATTTAATCTAAATCATTGCTCTAACAAATATTAAATTTAATTTTTTTTTTTTGTGTAAAGTTGATCTATTAAACTCTTTGCTTTAAATATTCGATGGGTATTAGAAAAATCAACATATAATGCCTATATATAGTTTAGGCCATGTAGGCATTGCCATTATATTAACGCCTCAATGGGTTTTTTGTAATGTGGAATAAAAAAAAAAAAAAAAAATTTATTACAAATAAACAATACTATTGACCTTAAATTGTTGCTAAAGCGTTGGCGTAATTATCTTAAATTCTTGCCCAACAACAGATACTATTAGGCCTAAATGAGAAACGAAATGAGATGTTTTGACTGCTTTTGTTAACAAACTATGCAAATGGCTCTTGAACGGCAGGAAGCCCGCACTCAAATGTTGTTGTTACTGTTGTTGTTGTTGTTACTGTTACTGTTGTTGTTGTTACTGTTGCTAATGATGATGGCAATGACAGCTGTGACAGTTGCGAAGCATACATAGATACATACATACATGTAAGTTCGTTATGTATATGCAAATCAAGTTTCGGTCAATTGCATGGCCAATTAACAACAACAACAACAACAATAACAACAACTAGCGGCAGCTCAATATCCGGGCACGGGCTCCACTAAACTGAGTGGGGCAATTAAATGACCAACGCTTGAATCGGCACAAGAGCAACAATTACAAATGCGGAGCACCGGCCAGAGGCAGCCGTGGCACATGCAACAACGCTTTCACTGACCATTTACCAGCTGCTGCTGCTGCTGCTGCTGCATACCAACAAAAAAAATTATAGTTATTCATATTCAATTTATGATAGTTAAATCCATAAACCATAAGAAAATAATAATAATTTTTTTATTTTTTTTTTAATGCCAAAAAATTTGATTCACTATTTAAACAAGTTAACATGCTTCATTTAGTGGCAACAAAATCGAGTTTAGGTGAGAAACACTAGCTTACATAGAAATCATGTTGCATGCAACCTTGTTGGGAGATTCAATGGATTCAATGGCATCTTTTAATAATAAAAACTATGAAATTATTTAAATTAACTTTTTGGTAAGCTTTTGCTTAGTTTTTAACATAACTCTATTCGACATCCGTTGGAAGAATACCTTTTGCTTGCTATATCGATAAAAATCGATATGAAATCGATGAAAAGCTTATGAGCACCATTGTCCTACACAGCTATGGTGAATGTATATAACCCACCCCTAGAAAAAAAACTCCATCAAAAATGTCGATCTCATCTATTAATAATAAAAACTATTAAATTATTTTTAAAACATTTTTTGGTAAATTTTTAAAATAACTTCGTTTGACACCCATTGCAAAAATACCATTTTCTTGCTATATCGATAAGAATCGATAGTAAAAGATCGATATAAATCTCTTATCCTTACAGCTAGAGCTACCCAACTTTGATGTATCGATAAACTGTACATAGCCCGTTCCGAAAAACACTCCAACAAAAATATAGATTAAACTAAATATTTATCCAGTAGCTTATCGATATTTTTGTTGGTAAAGTCTTCATATACAGTGTTCAAAGATGGAGCAAAAATGCGCTACAATTGATTTGCAATTTTGCCAGCCGTCCAGCTGTTGTCCAGTTGCCACCGATTTTGTGCCAAGTGCTCTAAAAATCCTAGCCAAAGATCAGCAAAAAAACAAAAAACAACAACAAAACAAAACCGTGGGCGATCGTTAGCTTTCCCACGTTGCTGGTGCCGTCGTCTTGGGTCTTGGGGCTTGGTCAGCCATTAGTCACGCTCAATGTTTGTTTATCTAGCGAATTCGCCACAAACACATACACACACACATACATACGTACTTGTATATGTGTTGTCTTTTGGCAACAGAACAAATAAACAATCCGACGAATATTGTATGTTTGGCAAAATATTCATACTTAGATGCAGCAATTCTCAGACTTTTATTTATACTATACCCATTTCAATTTCAATCGAAAATCTTCGTTTTTATTTACCAGTTGCTGCCTCAAAGGCTTATTATCAGTTGTGATTGTTGGTTGTTTGTTTGCATAATAAATAAGTCAGGCTAAGAGCCTCGGCAACAACGCGGAAACTTCAGATGTTGCTGCCGTGAGACATTTGGCGCCCGCCCGCCAGCAACATCCACATTTAAGCCAGCTTATAAGCTGCGACAGAACAAACTATCAAGTTGTTGTTGTTGTTGCTGTTGCACTCACCATGCATGGGAACAACAACAACAACAACAAGCCCTAACCCAAAGTCATCGAGCCATGACCAAAGCGCGTTCTTTTTGCAATTTACAATTATTGCAAGTGGGAGCTGTCTATGCGCATCAAAATTGCACCGACAATATATATATAAGTAAGTATATATATATATGTAGCTGAAGGCGTTGATCATTGCTGCACCTTTCACACACACACACACATGCAGCCCGGAAACCTATGGGGCTTGGCCCGAAAGATTTGTAAGTTTTTTCTTAACTTTTGTTTTTAGGGTTGCAGTTTTTCTTTAGCTTTTTTTCATTAATCACAAATCATGTTTCAAAAGTGAGTTAAGAGACAATTTTACTCTATCTCTCTATCGATTTGCACTCAAAAAAAAAAAAAATAGTAAGCTTATAATTCTAGAAATTTAAAGATTGAATTTAACATTGCAAATTGGCAAACCAAAAATTAAAAAAGGGCAAAAACACATAGAAAAAGATGGAAAATATTTTAAAATATTTAATTTATTATATTGAGTATTAATATTGAGTATTTGCTAGTTTTTTTTTTTAAATCGTTAGTGTTAAGAAAAATGGAATTTTACGAAAATTTCAATTATTTTTACTTAACTGTTTCTTTGTCGCTTCATAAAAGTTATGCATTTGACATTAATTTGTAATATTTTGTTGGGATTTTTTTTCTTTCATAAACAATTGGAGTTTAAGTTAAAAATTATTCTAAAACTGGAAAAACTCTTTATTCACAATTACCAAATTTTTCGAATGGGATTCAGCTTCTTTCAGCTTGCTAAGAAAACTATTTTTAATGGATCGTCTTTCGCAAGTTGTAAGGTGCTTAATGTCATTAGCAATTATGTTCAAATTGCTTTTGATTTTGTTGAACAAGATCAAGCGATGATCTTTGCTGTTTGAAACTGTCATGACCTCGATCTATGGCTCATCTTTTTTTTTCTTTCATACATTTATATGGTAGGTACATATACATACATACACACATATGAAGCTCACCTACATGCAACCAAAAAACTTAGACAGAGAGAAAGACAAGGGGGCAGATGGAATTGTTGAACGGACGGACGGACGCACTCAGTGAACAGTATCAGAAAGTGATCATAAATCTGTATAACCTGTATGTTGATTTTCACCAAGCCAACACACATACACATACACATAAGTATATATATAACTAGATATGTACTCGCCGTTCTGCCGTCTGCCCCAAAACATAAAAAAGTGAATTTTTTTATTTTGGTTTTTTTGGTTTTTGCGCTCCACTTTAGCCTTCGACTTTTGTTTATTGCTGTGTTTTTTGTATGTCTTTTGATTTTATTTTATTTTATTTAGTTTTGTTTTGTTTTTGCGCACTTGGCCTTAATTGCGCACACACACACACACACACAGAGACACTTTCAATTCCTTTTGGATGATGTTTGGGAACATGGGGCATCGGGGGCTTTTGGGGGCACAAAAAGCGTGTGTCAAATTGATGCTGGACTATGGCAAAAAGTAGTTTTAAGCCGTGCGACGATTATGTTTATTATTTAGTTCACAGGCGAGCGGGCGGACAGGCGGGCAGAGGGATGAAGGCAAGGATTGAGGCGGGCGAAGCCAAATGAAAATTGTTCTCAATCAGTGCAAAGTGTTTTGTTGTTGGCCACCTGGCAAGCCCGCAAGTTCATGGTAACAACAACAATAAGCCAAGTAATTGACCAAACAACTTGAGACCGAATAGCGTGTACTCTTTTAAGTTAGAAAAATGTTTTGAATTTTGTTTAATGCCAGCTTAGTTTATAATAATAATTAGTATGGTATTTGATACACTTGGCAACCTTGCCGGCTCGGCTAATTTTACGTTAAGATTTTTACACCGATTACAAATCCACTTCAAATTCCATTCATGCGTAAAAAAAATAGAAAAAAAAAAAAAATAAACTAACCAACCGCAAAGCCTCAATGATTATGCTATGCTCTACCCTGATCCGATTGAAGTGTATCGAGATAAAAAAAAATAAAAAAAAACCATGCAAAATAAAAAGCTTTAAGATTGTCTCGGCGCACAGACAGATTTCTAGAGGTTGCCAGCGAATAGCGAGTTGTTGTTGTTTTTATTTTTCTTATTTTTATTATACTATATATTGTATATATTTTGTTTTTGTTCTTTTGTATTTGCTACATTGGCAACAGGTTCGTTGAAGAAGTTGAGAAAAAGTCAAACGGCACGGCTCAATAATCGAAGAAGACGAAGTTGGCTGGGCACACTGGCAGCCGGATAAAATGAGGACAACAACAGCGACAACTTTAATGAGGTTATGTCTAGTTGGTGTGTGTGTGTGTGTGTATATCTGTGTCTATATCTGCATTTGTATGTATGTCAGCTGGGGATGATAGTCAGCCAGTCGGCCAGATTTTGGGCCGTTTTTTTTATGTTTTGTTTTTGGCTTGAGATATTTTTTTTGTTTTTGCCAAAAAAACCATCAAATGTGCAATGCATATACAATTTTCTTACCTCTTCCTTTGTTGGTAATGTTTTACCGTTGGTGTAATTGCTGTTGACTTTTGTTGTTATTGTTGTTGTTGTTGTTGTCTGCACCGTGTTTGTTATTAATGTTGCTGCATATTTTTTTGTATGTTAGCTTTCAGCAAAATTGCACAAAATTATAAAAAAAATTACAAACAAACACACACGCACACAGACAGACACAGTTAAAAACGCCCAAACAACTCTTTAAAATATGCACAAATATTCACTTTAAACTACAACGGAATCAAAAATCAAAAAAAAAATAAATAAAAAACAAAACAAAACGATAACAAAAACAAATCCGTGGCTGGAACGAACATGAATTCGAAAAAACAAAAAAAAATTCAAAAAAAAAATAACCGTTGCACGCCTGCGCTTTCAAAATTGTTTGTGCCAAAGCTGTTATTTCAAGACGCAGTCGCAGCTGCGCCAACTTTCACGTACGAGTGTTCAAAGCAAACTGACAACGGCGTCGGCGTCGACGATGGCAATGGCGACGGCTCCTCCGATTCGATTGCGACTGCGCCAATCACTGCTGCCGACGCGCAGCGCCAACAGTCTAGCCGTTTTACGGCCAAAAGCAAGTGCACAATGCCAAATTGCTTGACACGTTCAGTTGTTCATATAAATTTTAATAAGGATACATTTAGTAAGTATCTAGCACTTTGTTGATTGACATAAATTTTAACTTTTAGCTTTTCAATGATATGTATGTATTTTGAGATACTATTCGATTCGGCTAAAGTTGGCATCACTGATGCGCCTGCTCTTTTCGTTAAATTGGCGTTGCCACTGCGTTGTAATTACGCGACTAAATCACAGCAAACCGCAAACGTTGCCCGTTGTTATTGTTGTTGTTGTTGTTATCGTCGGTGATTAGCTGACGATGCTGCCACAGTGGCTGGGTGCCTTGTCTCAGTTAATTTCCTTCAATTTTGCGGCTTTTAGCATATGGGTTAGCATTGATACATACATATTTATGTTTGTATATGTGTGTCTATAAGAATGATTGTTCGATTTCTTACCAATACAACAACAACTGTACATTTATAATGGGCGTCCGCAAATTGACCCATAAAGCTTAAACATTAAGTTTTACAACAAACAGGTTGATTATTATTATTGATCGATTATCATAACCAATTTGTTGATTTTCTTACAAACATTATCTTCGAACTCTTCGAATCAGTATCTTTTTTAGGCATTAATACGATTAAGAATCTTTGTTCTACCTACCTTCTAATAAATTTTGGGTACTTAAGTATGTATGACCAATCGTATTGATCGAAAACATAGTATTCACGATCGTTGGGTGTTGAATTATTGATTTGGTATGCAAACAAGGTGGCTTCTACGAGTTTTGGCTATATAAAACCAAAGCTCATCATATATATATGTACATATTCGACTTATCTATTTTTGATCTGTTATACAAATGAGATGAGTTTTATTTTTGTATATCTAGTCCTAATCTAAATAAATTCACTATAATATAGCTTGATTTGAATATTTTAGCTTTACTTCATTCTTTGTAGGATATTAATTGGACTTTCGCACTTCGAATAAGTATTTCGTTCAATAGCTTGCAAGTTTTTGATAACGAACTCCCACGAATTCGGCTGCTGTAGCAATTAGCTTTTTGAAGGCTTCAATCACTTTGCCCTCACCTTGCAGTTGATCCTTATACAAATCATCGGACATTCACATTCGTATTATATAGCACCAAAAAGCATTACATTCTATTCGATTTAGATTTGTTTAGCAACGCCATTTAGTAAAATCCAGGAAATTCCAACTGAAGTTCTTTTGAATGCAAGCTTTTTGCATTCACACGAAACTCAACGAACTATGAGCATTAAACACGAACTCGCTCGTTTCTCTTGCTAATACTCTCAGATTCTTAAGATTGTTAGTTCTTGATTGCTGGCTCTAATCTTTTGAATAGATCAGCAACTAAAGTAGGGAATTAATGTAGAAAAAATAACAACAACAACAAAGTAACAAAGTTCTATAGAAAAATGTGCATACATGTAATAAATTAGATATTATTATTAAGTATATTAAAAAAACAAATAGACAAAAAATCATAACAAATTTAAATTAAATCACAACTCGTTTTTAAGTCTTTCTACTATTTTCATTAGTGTCATGTTATATTTTGTAGGATGTTATTGCTTAGCGTTACTTTTTTTTGTTTTTGTTTTTGTATCCAACAGTCTAAAAGCGATTTATCTCAACTTTGTTTCTCTTCGACTCTTCCTTAAACACGGGCACAACGGTGCGCCTACAACAACAAAAAAAATTATTGTAAATTAAATAAATTGCTTAATTAAATGGCAAAAAAACCAAAGAAAAAAACAATAACACAAAAGACAATACAAAAAGCTACGCTAGTAAATAACAAAGAAAGGCGGATAGAAAAACACTGCACCGAAGTTTGAATACACTTAAAGTTGGCATAAGAGAAAAACAAACTAACAAAAAAAAAAAGTTTGAATAAAATCAATATTTTTGAACATGAAAAAATCAATAAATTTATAAATTTTCAAACAAAAATATGTAAAATTGCAAAACTCATAGAAAAATAATATTCAAAAAATATTTTTATTAAAAAAAAAAAATAATATAATAAAAAAAAAGTGAAATACACATAAAAAAAAACTATTTAGGTTTAATTGCAAGTAAATATGAAAAGCTGACAACCTTTTTATTGTAGACGTGACGTCACGCGGCGTGTATTACAACTTATTTTCCCAAGAAAGAGTTGTAAGAGTTTGCTCCACACACACACACACACACACACACACACGCAATTTGCTTGGCATGGCGGGAACACGAACGAAATAGCGCACAATTATAATTATTTATAAATAAATTAAGTACATATATATATAGAAGAGGAAGACCAGTTGCAGATCTAGTAAAACAGATAGCCAGATGCGCACAAAAGCTATACAAATACAAATGAATAGACGAGTAATATATATATAATGTGTGTATGTATATATATATATATTTAATGAATTCCTGTTAACAATTTAATTTTCGTTTAGCAAACTTTGTTCGTGCACAATTTGAATTTAGTTTAAGTGCTAAGCATACATAAAATATTGTGTGTATATTATCAAAAAAAAAAAAACAAGTACATTCATATATATAAAAAAATGCATTATTATAGTATATTTTTAAGATGGGAGAGTACATGATGTTCATTAAGTTTACAAGAAAAAAGATTCATTATTAACGGACAAAAGCCATGAGAATTTTGATTCAAAAAAAAAATATAGAAAGACATATTAAATATATTGGATATGGAGTAGTCCATTCTTGATGGTTGTAAGGGGGGGGGGGGGGGGGGTCCTTACGTTCTGCAAATGGACAGCGTGTCCAACAAAAAGACGGCACCATTGATGATCATCAATGAACCGGCAGCGATGGCATTACGCTTGCGCTCCTTCAAGAAATCATACTTATCATGCCATTCATCGATAACCAAAGCGCCCGATACCACAAACAGAATGCAGCCCAGCAGCGAGATAAGCGCATTCAAACGTTTCTCCACAACCGAATTGATCACGTGACCTAAGGTTAAGAAAAGAAACAAAAGGAAATTAGGCATCTGTTTTAAGATTTTCGATAAAAAAAAAAAAAAACTCACCGACAAGCAGCACACCGCAAATGATGGTAAAGCCGCCAATTGTGCCACAAACAATCAATGGATGTCCGCTCAGTCCACCAACAACCTCATACAGCACAACGCAGGCAATGGCAATGCCCTTTAAAAAATTAAAAACAAAAAAATCGATTTATTATTAGATAGTTTTTGTGTGTTTCTGCCTTAAAATTCCTTAAATTCGATAACATTTTTAACTAAAAAAAAAACAAATTTTCATTATCATAAGGTAACTAACTAAATGAGTAATAGATTGAGAAATATTAGGTTAGGTTAGATCTTAAGATTTTTCACAGTCTTAATTCTATTAAATCGGAAAAAGAGAGTGAATTTACTTTTTTGAAAATTGTTTAATCATTCTACAAACAATTAGGGAAAACTTATGGGTGAAAAATGCCCTGAAACTAGTTACTTTTTGCAAATTTTAAAAATCCATTCTTGAACTTAGTACGAGCATAAAAACACTTTAGTCAAACGTACCAAAAAAAAAAGAAAAGAATCAAGCGAAAACCGTCTTAACATAAAATCAGTTTTTTTTTCTGGAATCAAGTTTGATTTTTTCGAAAACACATTCGTTCCATATGACTCCGTCTGTTCATTCTATTGAAGCCATCAAAACACATTTCCTAAACAAGTTCCTAAACAATATTTTTAAAGAATCGTTTCTTGGATTTGTTGTTGTAATAGTAATACAATTTATTTAGCATGAAATATGACAAATGTGTCGGCAATGAAAATGGCCGCTTGGACAAAAGCCAATATTGCCGCGGCCAGAATGGTGTTCTTATCGCTAGCCGTCCCATCATAGTAGCTAATCCAACGATCAATAATGATGGCACCAGTCGAAGCGAATAGCACACAGCCCGATACGGTAAAAATGATATCGATACGCTTGTCCAGTTTGGCGGCCAACAGATGTCCTGCAATTGGAATTTTTGGCAGATGACAATTTTTAACGCTCATCTCGCAGCTGTTGTTGTTGTAGTTGAAGTTGAATTACCTACGCTCAATGCACTGCAAATAATTAGATAGCCGGTTAGCGTTCCACAGACGAGCATCGCCTGGCTGCTGTATCTGTGATCCGTGACGCTCTCGATCAAAATGATGATGCTTGCGGTGAAGATCTGTGTGTGTGTGTGGAGCACGCACTTAAAACATGACAAACAAGGATTTAAAGGCACAGAGAAAGAACAAACAAACGGACGGACAGACGGATAAACAGTTAGCTCAATAAAGTTGCTTACACAAACATAAATAGTTGAAACAAGCATAACAGTTTGTTGACATAAAACGATAACATTTCTCTTTTTAACGAATCGTTAAAATTGTAAAATTGCAACATGTCACTTGCTGAATGCTATACGCCGCGGCTCGTTTGCGCCTTTCGTATGACGAATATGAAATAATTCACTCTTAAGTACCTTTAAGCCAATATTAGGGCAAGTATTAATAGTATATGGATAGCCAACACTTCAAGTGCCATTTATGTGTCATCATCATAAGTCAAAAGAGACATTGCCCGTTGCCAATTTGCTTATAAACTATGAAAATAATAATAACGTTATTGATGGGCGTAATATTTATGAGCCATTTAGCACTCACAGTGTCAACAAATGGTTCAATTTAGCTATCTTATATAGACATATAGACAGACGCACCTTATTCATAAATGTGGCAAGTAAGTGTTTGCCATGTGGCATATGGTAGCCAAAGGCAATCAATCAATCAATTAGAAACGCCGTTACGAAACGTCGCTAATTGCTTACAGCTAAAAGGATACAACAAAGTTCTTAGAAACATACTCAACATATATATATATATATATATGTATACATTCTGATCCAAAGAGCTAAACAATTGTTTGCTTTGTAATGCGAGCTACTTGCAACAACAACAACAAATTGTCATTAGGGTGTCGATGTTTAATACAAAAAAACTTTTAAAGATAACGCCCGGGCTTATATCAGATATAGATAAAGTTTGTTTGTTGTTGTTGTTGTTGTTAATGTTGTTGCGCCCATTAGCAAAAATGTCAATAATTATACAATTTTCGGTAGCAAACATACATTTTTTTTTCGATGTCCTTATTGACCGAGCTAAAAGGCTAAATGCAATGCAGCTTATGTTTCAAAGGCGTAAATAAACATTTAAGATAAAATTGTTAAGCCTTTACTTTAATTAATAATGAAATTCTATGTAAGAGTTATGACTGAACAAAGTTTTTTAATACTTTATGGTTTTTGGGCTATAAAAAAACGCCTAAAAATAAAATCGACTTAAAATCAAATGGGCCAAAAAAAAAAATATGTTTAAGATTCTTCAGTGAATAATAATTTAGAACAAGTTAAATTTTGTAATATGTTAAACTTTTAAATAATAAAATCAAGTCTTGAAACAAAAAAAGACTTTTGTTTAGAATATACATAAATGAAAATAACATTTTTGGTGCTACTTTAATATTCTTTGATGAGAATGGAAGTGCTAAAAAAATGCCAAAGACAACAACACAAAACAAATGCTAATAAGTAACCACAAACCGACCGATTGGCAATTCGGCGCAAAACAAATATGTACATAAATCTCAGTAAATTTGATTCGATTAACATACAAATTTTGAATATTGTTTCTTGCGCGTTTTGACAGAATTTTTCAATTTGAGTTACAAAACTGTTTTTCTTTTTGGTCTTACAAAACTTGTCCAAATTCAGCGCCAACGCCAAAACCCAGTTACGACGCAACGTTGTACTATATCGTATATATAAAGTATATCATAAGTAAAGTTAGCAATTAATTATATATGACGCCGACATGCCATTGACATTGGCCAATGCTCTCTCTTTACACAAAGAGGGTGTGGTGTGTGGGGGGCGGGGGGATTGGTAACAATAACAAATGTGCTGCGAAATGGCGCCACGGATTTGCAGTTAAAAAACATTTATTAGCTCGTAAACAGATTTTGAAGAGTTCTTGTTTTGAAGGCAGGGTCATGTGGGTTTTAACGAGTACATATCGTATATATATCGTAATGCTAACAAATTGTTCTTATAGTTGTTGTTGTTGTTGTTGTTGTTGTTGTTGCACCTTATCTGCAATAACTTAAGCACATTCGCATGACTAGCAAGTTAGCCCATTTGCCATTAACGAAAAATAAAATAAATATATATTTTAGAAAAATTAAACAACTTTTTTGTTGCTTTTTTTCTTTTAATTTAGCAACAATGGCGACCTTTGCGGACATGCCCCCAACTGGCGCACATGGCGTATGCGTAATGCGTGAAACTGTTTTGTTTTGCAAGCTAAATGATATGACATCATCATCATTGTTGTTGTTGTTGTTGTTTCGTGATCGACGTGCCAATGCAAGTTAAAGCGCGCTTTGATTCCATTTAATTAGCCAACTGAACAAAACTAAGCCGCAGGTGTGGCTCAAATTTCACTGCCTCGAAATTGCAACAGGCAACAATTAACATTCAACACATGTTGTCATAACGATGATGATGATCGCAACGATGATGATCTAAGCAGCTATCGTAATACAACTTAGAGCTGCGATCATATTATGATTAATTTCATATCATAACAGTCGAACTTCCATATAACAAACTGCCTTGTACAACGAGGTTTTCTATGTAAAAAGCTGAAATTTGATTTAAACAAAAAACCTAAAAACGTTTAAAAACACATATTGTTTTCATGCCGAATACTAAATACTCTAATGCATGCGAAAACTTAACTTCAATCTACCTTAAAAATTGTATGGAATTTTCACAGATTTTCATTATTTCGTTAAAGTTTGTTTTGAAGAAAGTATCAAGTTTTTGATATAAAATATTTTATTGTTATCGATTCCATGGGTGTTGATATCGATAATTTGAAAGCAAATTGATCTGTGCATGTTTAGAATGAGATTATATTACAAATTAATAATTAAACCCAAAAATAAAATAAAAATGCGTTAAATAAAGCAACAAAATGAACTCAATTGGGAGAGACAGTCATGATATATAATTATATATATAAGTATGATGTTTATGTACTATATAAAAAGTTGTTTAATTGAGCGAAATATTTTGTGTAGTCAGGCGATCGATTCGATCTGACCGAACAATAATAATAAAATCATGGAGCCCAAATGAGCTCATCTCTCGTTGATAAGGCGCAAGATCCATGCAGGCGGCATGTTGCATGCGTCATGTTGCAACATCTCGCTATTGATAAGCAAATGAGAACATTAACATAGCATTGCCAATATAATATATATTTATATTGTAAACAACAAACAGCTGATAAACGCGACTGCAAATAGAATTTGCATTTAAGATTTTTTTTTTTTTTCGAAAAAACCAAAGCAAAACTTGAGTCATACGAAAATAGAATAATAAAAAAACTAAACTGAGCAACGGTGACATCATTTGGAGCATCATTTTTAGAACGGAAGTCGATTAAATTTTGTATTTTATTATATTCTTTTTCTTCTTTCGACTTGAGAAACTGCCGACCAAACAATAGTCTTGAATTGTAAGCGACTCGAAAAACAACAACAACAAATATCAAAAATCTCACATTATTAATGACATCATTGGCATTAGCCCGGATGGAAGGGGGGGGCTAACACAAAACCCGCTTTTTTTTCAACTACGCAGTTTAACCACGAACACCAAATAGCCACGAAAAGGAAACAAAAAAAAAAAAAGTAGAAAAAACAACTTCCAAAAACAGAACATCAGCGTCGAAATGAAGTCATGACCAATAACGAAAACGAAAACGAGTCTGGACGCAATTTGAAAACCGGTTGGAATCGAGGCAAAAACAAAAATAATATTGAAGCAAACGGGGGATGAAACGAACAAAAGATCAACAATATTCAGCCGGCAAAAGACGTAGAAAGAAGATAAATTGGACCGGGTACAAAGGCGAGTAGATGGACTCACACAACATAGAGTACATAGAGTAGAAAATCACACTTGAAATATACCAAATACATAGTAGCAATAATAATGTTACAACTTACCAGCTCGATGATCTTCAATAGCAAACGATTGTTAAACTCCATGACGTTTTCCTTTGCTTCTTCCTATTTTGTTTTTCAAGCTTCAAATTTTGTGTTTTCCAATTGCTTGGACGACTGCACGATACACGTCTGGTTCGAACGCTTGGTGAAAATTGACTAAACCAAAACCAACTCAGCGCGCGCATCTAAAGCTCTGGCAGCAGACGGTGACGGCGACGGTGACGTCGACGCTGACAGCAACAGCGCTGTTGACGTTAGCAACTGGTGTGCGTTTGTTTGCTCTGTCTGTCCGTTTGTATGTACATATGTATACAAATATATGTAAATAGACGGGTACTTGACTTTCTTATCAATGTCAATAACCAAATATGTACTAACCAAATAGCATATTTAAATGTGCGCCAATTTAAGGACTTTAATTTTAATTTTTTGTGGCTTCGAATAATAATCTTCACCCAATTACAGTCGTGCTTCCCATATAGCGAATCTCAAAGAATATTTCGTTTCATAGAACTGGAAGTTCGTCATAGATAACTTCGACTAATCGCGTTGGAATTCTTAAGCTAGTTTTTTGTACGTTTAATTCAAGTGCTAGACGAAAGATGATAAGTGAGTCATCCGTTGGCCCTGAAACGTGCTAAAAGGCCCGATTAGGCCTTTTTTAGATTTGTATGGAATTTTGTAAACAATTTTGTTGTTTCACTTTTACTATTATTTACTTTGTATAATGTGCAATGCATTTAAGAAAGCATTTTTTATTTATTTATTAATATTACTATTGTAAAACTATCGTTTTGTAGATTTTCCCTCGTGCAACTAAAAAGCCTATAAGCCTTACAACTTTCAGTAAAAAGGCCCAACAAAATTTATTGTTCGATTTCGTACTTTTCAACATTAAATCTTAATGAAAACTTTTTCGGATTGCCTTTAACTTGTTTTTTAACGATTCTAGATAAAGTTTCCTTGGTATACAGTTGAGGGTTGGGTATACTTCCCCTAAACCATCAAGGATTAATTTCTGTTTGAAACCGTCTCACTTATCGGAGGGCTATGTCACTTTTATTCACGAACTAAATATGCGTTTTTTCGGAGATTAAACGAAAACCTAATGGTGTACAAATATTTCATGTAAGAGTTCCATTTATTCTTGACTTTGTTGCAAGCCGAAGTCTTAAATACCGCAGCATACTTTTAGGAGGTCTTTTTAAATGGCGAAAGATCGAATTGGAAGTTAGATCGATGTGAAATATAGATAATGTTTTTAGAAAACATTTTCAATCTACAATAACACTTGTGAGTTTTTGTATTGATTTCCATGATATTTTCACAGATGATTAATTTTTTTTTTTCTTTGAATATTTGAGATTTTATTGCTAACGATAATGTAAGAGACTTTTTCAAGGCAGTTACTCCATGCTTTATTCTTTTCTATTTTACCCTATTTTTACATATTTTAAATGAATTTCGGTTAAACAGAAAGAAACGCATTATATGTGATTATTAAATATGTCATAAGCATTCTTTAATTATTTTGTTTAAGCGATTTCAAAGAACATTTATAGAATAGCGTCATTAACATCTATATAATTGTTGTATATGTTTTTTGTGTTTAATTTCCCACAAGTTGCTAACAAGTTTAGTTAATATCGCTTATTTAAATATACATATACATATATGTATGTATCAATATTGATATAGAGTTAAGCAAAATAACAGCAAATTATGTATAAACAGAACCTATTTGAAAATCGCTTAATTGTTGTCTACTTGTAGCTTTTGCCAACACGTCCGCCACGTTGGCCGCCACGTTTACCGCCGCGCAATGTGCTGCCCCCCGTTGATGTTTGTGCATCACCAGCGCCCCGAACAACGTTCTTGAACTTGCGTGAGTTCATGGCACGTTTACTGCAAATTAAATAAATATATATATTTATATTAATTGCTTTTATTGGTTTAAAGGACAGGAGACAAACTTACCGTTTGTTGAGCGTATTTCGTGACAATGGTATATAGGCATAGGGATCCAGTTTGCCACGTTGCTTCATATCACCTTTGGCCTTCTTGCTGCTATACTCGTTGCCGGCTGGCTTTGTGTGTCCAACGCCAGATTTCATGGACATGGCATCAGTAGCTGGAGCACCGCCGCCAAGTGGACGATGGATGCCTTTGCGTGTGCTGGCACTGGTCTTGCCAGAGCGCATGCTTAATGCATCGCTGGCCGGACGCTTGCGCTTGGCGCTTGTCGCCTGATGCAATGCCTCCTCATCGCTAGAGTCCTCCTCCATGCCACGCTTTGGATTGCCATTGTTGCCCGGCTCAAGACCGCTATCGACGGAGCCATCATCGCTGTCAGAGCTGTCATCATCAGCATTGTTTTTGCCATGACCACGCAGCGCCTTATCGCTAATAATCAGCCGACCATCGTCGGCGGTCTTGAAGCCACCATTGGCCAATTGTGGCTTGGACTTGGATTTGTTGTTAGGCGCTGCAGCAGCTGCTGCGGCTGCAGATCCACTTGCTGCAAGCAAAAAGATCTAAAATCACAAAACAAAAACAAAATAAATATGCCTTAAAGCTTACTTAGCACATTGCCAATGGATTTGAGATCAGCCAGGTCGACAATCTCATCGGCATCCTCGCGTATATAAGTGCTGCGCGCTTGTTTGGATTTTGATTTTGATTTGGTAGCACGTTTTTTGGTCGTAGTGCCGCTCTCTTCCGTATCCATATCCTCGGGCAAATCAGAGTCTGAATCGGCCAAAATTTCATCAATGCTGCACGGACATAAAACAATTGTGATTATATATATCTGAATTGTGTTCAATTGTGACAATTCACTTACGTATAGGTCTTTGGCTCTAGTTCACCGACTAGCTCTTCATCGGAGCTTTCGGCTTGAGCCTCCTCGTTGTGTTTCTTGCGTGTATCACGTCGCATCTGTTTGCGTATCTTTTTGAGACGACGATGGGTGACCTCATCGTCGCCGGGCACAAAGCGTGCCAGCTCCTCGGTGCTGAAACGCTTGCACAGCTTCTTAAGGAAATAGCCAATTTGTATGCGACAAAAGCGTTTGGTATCCTTTGTCATAGCCGATAGCGAACGCATCTGCAAAATAAGTTTGTGATAAGTGGGATTCCATCGAAATTGAAATGCACTTACAATTGTCTCCAGATGATTGGCCACCAGCGGTATGGGCATCACCTTGATGAATGAGATGAGAAAGGCGACCGCTGCTTCGGCCTGATGACGCGACTTTTGCACCAGAAACACTGATACCTGTTGCAGCACAAATTCCAATGTGCCCACCGTCAAATGCTTGCCCGCGTGCTGCAGCACAGCACGAAAAGCGAGTATCGTATTGGTTATCAATAGTTCATCGCCGGTGAAGCCAGCTGTCAGGATGTCAACAAATTCATTGATTTTGCCCGCCTCCTCATACAGATTGGCAATCAGTTTAATTAGCTGCTCGGCCACCTGCTCTTTGCGTGTCGAGAACTCCTTGTAGTTGAGAACTGCCTCGGGTATGGCTTTTGTTACCAGCTGATCATTGTAAAGCAGCTTGCTGCGGCAATCCAGCAGCGATTTGAGACAACTATCAAAAAGAATTATTATTAAGTTGACTGTCACAAATCTTTGATTACACTTACTGTAGACGTGATGCCTGACAGACTGTGCATGTGGTATTAAATGCTTCGAGCAGTATCTTTTGTAATGCCAGGCAATTTTTGCGTGTAAACTTTTGGCACGACGGCTGATCGGACGTCATCAGCTCGCGCAGTAATCTATAATATTAAAGTATATTGTTAAAAATTAGAAAAACTTAAGCTGTTTTATGCTTACTCGTAGGTTTTGCGCTGCTGTTTCTTCATTTTCTGTTCATCGCGAGAGACCAGCTTGGATTTATCGTTGCGCAATACGGGCGCCATATATTTCTCGAAATAGGCCTCGATGCCGCGACACTTTTGTACGCGCACAATTGCCGCATTGATGTCAAAGTAGGCATCGTACTCGAAACTGGCCAAAGCGCTGCCCGCCAACAGGTTCTGGGCGCTCTCGAAGAGCTGTGCCTGTACATCGGCTGGCGAACGAGCGATATATAGCCGGATGACATCGAGTGCACGTTTGCGTTGATCCGCCTCATAGCTACCTTTTGGCTTCTCTATGTAGATGTTGAATAGACGCGGCAGAAAATTGCGTGCATATTGTCCAATTGCTTCATGGCATTCGGCACTCTGGCTATCGTCCAGCAGCTCCTGCAGGCCATCATAGATGGGTGCACGAAACTCGGGATTGTTTTGCAGAGCCTCGCCCAATGTGGGCGCCAATATGCGCAAGTATTCGGGATCGCGAGGTTGACGACAGAAGCCGGGAAACAGACCCCACAGCTGACAGCACAATAGCTCATAGACATGCGCCTTATTGGTGTCCTTCTCTTCCGTAGCATATTTGCGCCACTTGCCCAGACAGTCCAAGGCCAGTGGAACTACGTATTCCATGAAAAACTGCAATGAAGCACCATTGGCGCCCTCACGCATCAATGGCAATATCCAGGAACGCTCCAGGCACACACTGCCATCCGCCTCATGCAATGGTATCGCCTTCAGCACCAGCTCTGGTCCAAGCGACTTAATGGCACTAATC
Organism: Scaptomyza polygonia; assembly: GCA_035044585.1. Classification (NCBI taxonomy): domain Eukaryota; kingdom Metazoa; phylum Arthropoda; class Insecta; order Diptera; family Drosophilidae; genus Scaptomyza; species Scaptomyza polygonia. Next base: position 88,653 of record JAWNNU010001403.1, on the reverse strand, counting down.
AACGTATGCTCAATTTGCAAACGTAAAGCACCCTGACTCTCATAGCGTTTGCCAATTGTCGCCAGTGATGGTAATAGCTCGGAGCTGTGCAAACAAATCAGTTAGGAATGTGTTATTTTTTAAGAATTGTAGTTTTTCGTTGACATACCCAAAGTGTTTGCCGCAAGTCTCAAAGACAATCGAGAATATGAGTATTACATATTTGGAGACCTCGCCAAATGGAGCATTTAGCACTTTGTTTAGCGAATTTATAATCTGTTTAACATTTTTACGATACGTTTCCACCGTCAGCTCGTTCTCACAGACTTTGGCCACACAATCTTGCAGCAATTCCTTAATGCAATTGGATACACCGACGACCAGTTCACTGCGCTCGGACATCCAAAGATCGCTGGTGCAAACTTCAAAGAGATTTGGCAGACTTTTCATACACACTGCTTCGCTCAGGCAAGCCAAATGCAGATGGCCCTCCTTAAGCACTGTGATCCAGGCCAGTGTTTGACGCACATCGCTGCGATCCGGCCGATACTGTTCTATGGCGCATAGCAGCTGTGCGCACAGCGATGGAATCAGATTGACGCTGCGTGTTAGAAATAGTGCGTGCAGCACTTGAAAACAATTGGTGCGCACAAGCACATTTGAAGATGTCATCAGGGACAACATACGCTCACAAACGTTGCGTATATCCGCGTGACAAAAGCCACCTATAGTATCCTTGAGCAGGGCCAACGTATGCAGTACGGTTGTCTGTTGGTTTTTCCACATTCCTGGCTTGAATTGGTTTACGCAAAAATTTGCCACACGTCCGCTTGCCGGATGGTATTTTTGTTTTGGTTTCTCTTCTTGCTCTTGCTTATCATCAATATTATCTGCAACATCGTTTTTCTCGTTTGGAAACAAGAAAGAGCCACCGTGTGTTATGGCCACGACAGCGTGTTGTGCTGCCTTACGAATTTTGGGCCTGGAGTGAATGCTGAAGCCGAGCAGCCCATCAAAGTATTGATGTGTGGTGCTGGCTTTCCATGTCTGGTTATCCTGGGAGCGCAGCAGCACCGACAAACAGCCAATCAACTAAACGAAGCACATAACAACAAAGTTGACTAAGCAATTCATAAAATATCAAAATCGATTCACTTACATAGCGTATTACAGATTGATTGCTGGAATCAATAAAGCGTTGCAACAACTGCGAAATTGTGGCAGCTGTTTGATCGAAACGCTTGCGCAGCACTGGTGCTGGCACAGATTTGATGCCCATGGATAGAAGTGCAACGCCGGCAATGATGTCACGCTCCTCGGTGGCGGCCTCAATTTGACTGGTGAGTAGCAAAAAGTATTCGGTGGAGGTTTCTTTGCCGCCACGTTCGCGTATTATTTCTGTGAGGGCACTCAAAATGGCCAACATCTCCTTGTGCAAATCGGACGATGCCCGAAAGCCGGTGAGCAGCTTCTTGAAGCTCATGTTGCTGCAACTTGTGTAGCTGGAGGCAAATGTCTGAAATGTCTTGAATGTGCCATTAGGCTGTGTGCCAGTAGCAGTAACAGTGCCGGTGGCTGACATGCCATCATCATCGTCCAGTGTAAAAGACTTCAAACTGCCGGCGACATCGTTGACGGTAGTTGTTTCTGCATTGTATGCCTGACGCAGTTCGTGCTTGTGCACGGCCTCCATGGTAAGTCCATTGTCTGAGCTGGATGCAGCTGTAGTGTTGACACAAATATTAAAGTAAGTACTTAAATTGTTGTACTAGGAACTTACCCAGATTCAAATTTGGCTGAAAGAAGCGCGACTTTGCTTTCAAGCGATGCTTCATTTGGTCCGGATTTGATACGGCTGATTGGCCCTTACTCCAGCTTTTGCCTTTGCCATGGCGTTTCAACTTCGAACGAAATTTACCCATTTGCAAGCGTTATGAATATAGAATAAAAAAACACGTGCAGCAAACCAGCGTTGACAAACGGCTAATATTATTTTTTGTTCTATGGCAAGTGCAATCGATATATACGATATATCGAAACTTGTTGATCGAACAGTCAGGTGTCAGATGAACAGCGTTGCCAGCTGGACCTCGTAGCGATAGGTGGCATTCGAAATTGGGCCACCACTACAATGAAAACAAATAAGTCTCGTGCAATATATTTGAGAGGCGCAGCAGCTAATAGTATTATTAACATAAAGAGCAGTTAACAAAAGATACGGCGCTATCCCGAACACAATGTGGTAGACGCTGCTCGGCCCCAGTTGTCAATAAAGCAAGCGGACGGACGAGCAGCAAATCGAACGTCAATGCGCAGCAACAACAACAACAACAAAAGCAACAATAACAACGTGATAGGAACAACAACAACAACAACAATAATCACAATGAAACAATTCCATTTATTTTAATGTATGTGAATGTATGTAAATGCCTAACGAACCTTAGCGAGTGTGCCACCTATCACCGCCACCCCCCTCACCTAGCCACAGTAATGAGTTGCCAGCGTTTAAAACAAAACAAAAGCCGAAATACCACCAACAACAAGAAGACCATCATTAAGAGCAAACATACAAAAATCAAAACAAAACAAGAAACAACAACAGCAACGACAACGTCGACGTCGACGGCTAAGACAAAGACAGCGAAGCAGCCGGTGAGAGAACCTCTGACTCAAAACTTACGACAAATAAAGAAAGTAAGCTTCAAGTGAAAATTAGGCCAGCATATTTGCAACGCCAACCGAACGTTGGCTGACCAAAACAACAATAACAACAACGAACAACGAGAACACCGCCTTATCCATGAAACCTTAGTCAAATAAGAAGCCGCAGCTAACAACAACAAAACTTACCTCAAAATGGACTTTCTGATCAATTTAATCAAAAATCCGCAAAGCATGTTGTGTAAGTATTTCTTATGTGAATACTTTAAATATATAAATATATATCTTGTTTATTGATATACATATAGCTTCTTACATCGATCTGGACTATTCGCTATGGCTTTATCGCTTTCTAACGCCACTGATTGTCACATTTCTACTGCCGCTCGTCTTCGTTGCGCTCATCTACATATCATTTTTGGTTCTCTTCATCTATAAGCTGCACAGGTAAGCAAAACAAAAATACAATGGAACTTCTAGAACATATAGCAAATATCAAGGGAACAAGAAAAAACTTGGTTATTGAGAGAAAATTCGTAATATTGAATGGGTTTTCAGTTGAACCAAATTGCCGATTTCGGGCAATGATAAAAATATAAAAAAACTTTGTTATGCGGAAGTTCGACTGTAAAAACCAAAAAAAAACTTGCTTACGTCAGTAAAAAATATTAAGTAAATATAATATATATTAAATTACCTGTCATTGAACTCTTATTGCAAAATAATCGCTGACATCTTCGTTAAAAAAATATCCAAAACCCAAATAAAACAAATTACTTACATGCTAAGGGATATTATCATAAAGTATACGACTTGGGTTTACCCTGTAGGCAGCTGTCACAATGTCATATGTTTATATAATCTTAAAATACTGAAAGGTATTCCATGTCTTATGATCCCCAGAAAACTTCATAGCTTCCCGGCTTATAAAACTTTAATATATTATTTGTCTCGTATTTAGTATTAGTATTAGTATTTGAACAATAACAAATGGCAAAAACACTTAAAATTTAAATGAAAATAAACCTTATTTAATTTTAATCAGTCTTCTGCGTATATACCCCATTTTAAACACAAATTTCACAATGCGAAAAGTGAAATATAAAAAAAAAAGAATACTTGAACCTTTTTACCTCTTTTGGAACTGGAACTGCTAAGCAAGTGATACTCGACGCTGACTTTGCATTATTTATTTACGTTCTATATATATTTATATATGTGTGAGTGTATATTTTGAATTTGTTTAGCTCTACACAAAAGTCAACTTTTCAAAAACCGGTTTCAAAATGCCTATAATCAATAGATTAAATTGTTAGCCTAGACCTCGGAAAAGTAAAATTGATTGACAATTAACAACAACAACATTTGTATTTAATACTTATTAGTCTCTTAATCAATTTGCACCACTGCCCCGTACCTCTCTTTTTTTTTAATCGTACAAAAATAAAGCGCATTTTCTTGCAGTGCGTCACATTTCGCACAAATCGAAAGTCGACGCAACATTAACATTATCAACATTGTTGTTGCTATTTTTGCTTTGCTTTGGGTTCTGATATCAGTTTGATTTTCCGCCCGCATGCAACTAATCCAATTAAAGTTGTAGGCCTAATTCAACGCATTTTTGTTATCACACAAAATAGAAATATACGATATAGTATATTTATATATTTGACTTCACAAAATTTAGTTTTTATATAACTTTTATAAAATAAACCTCTTTATACGATTCGTCAGTTTATATATATATATAATGTAATATAGCAAAGTATAAAGGCAACTTAGTGCAACTTTCAAATCATATTTTGAAGTTCAAAAATGCATTTTAAAAATGTTTAAACAGGTTTTACCTTTAAATTAAATTTTAAATTTAAAAATCAACTCGTAACTGACGTCAAATTTCAATGTTAAATGGAAACAAATATGAATGTTGTTAAACAGGTGGTAAAAAGTTATTTTTACAAGGGGCGCGAAGTGTGGGCGTGGCCTTCGTACATATTTTGATGCTCTGATGATGATCTTTCCACCAATGATGTGGAATTGGTACAGATTTTTGGTCAAAATAGCCAGCTATCTTTCCACCAAATTTGGTGACTCTGGCTGACAAAAATGTGGGAAATAGTTTGTGTATATTATCAATTTGCACTACGAGGTGTATCGTCTTGTTATCGATTTTCTAGTCTTGCAGTGGGCGCAGCGCCTCCATATTGACACTTTGTCTGTCGCAAAGATGAACCAAGATATTTGCAAAGTTTCAAGTCTCTAGCTTTAAGGGTGTGCAAGAACCAGGCGTTCTTATGGAAGGTCAAAAAACCAATAAAAAATAATAAAAAAAAACATCTGTTAATTTCATATTAATTGCAAACGTTGTTCAACCTTTAAAAAGGATAAAATACTATAAGAACCCGCTCAAAGCCGAACAACTTGAGCCGCCAGTTGGCAATTATATTAAAGCTGCTTTTGAAAATTTATCAGCTACTCAATGCTTGTTTTGTGTGTGTTTATGTTTAAGTTAACACTCTTCCTCTTCTTTTTTCTGTTTTTTTTTCTGATTGCCCTTCTTATCTGTGATTTGAGAAACACCAAAAAAACACACCACAATGAAAAGGTGCGGAGATTTATTTCTGATCGTAAGATCGTCACACATACTCATATCATATATATATATATATATATATAGTGCATTGATTTATGTTGATTTTGAAATTTTTGCTAAACGCGTCGTCGCTGATAACACCTGAAAGTAATGCTGATGCAGTTGTTCGTCAAAGAAAGATCAAAATACAAAAACACCAAGTTTAAAACATAATTATCAATTTAGCAATTAATTAGAAAATTCTATATACACATTGAATACGTCGCATGGCAACTACTGATAACCCAATGATAATTCATCAAAACACAAAACCCCCCAGCAAACTTTTGGGGCTTGAACAAATTCCTTAAGTTTTTGCTGTCTCTTTTAACAAAAGTTGATCATTTTTATAGACTGCAACTTGAAATGAAAGTAAAGTATGGGTTCAATAGAGAGATATAAGGTAATAAGCCAACTTTGTTAAAAATAAATATTGATGAGATGTGTAGAATTTTCACCTAAGTCTTATTTGATGAATAAAAAAAAATTTTTAGAAACTTTTTAGTATAAAATACAAAACGAATCTTAAAGATTTTGTTAGTTTTTAGCCTTGGGTATAATGAATTTTTAACAATCTGACTGGAATGTATGTTTTACTCTTAAAATATTTTATAAAACTTTTTGATTGCCACAAATTAATACCGTCAACATTTTAGTTGATCTTGAAATCTTTAGAATTATACCAACAAAATAAAATCCAGGCATTTTCCATGCTCAGATTCTAGAATATAAATATAGTATATACATAATTATGTTGTATGTTATGAATTCTTTTTAAAAAATCTTTTGATTGCTTATTTTGGAGAATTTAAAACTAAAAAACCCAAACATTTCGTCGAACAAATAAGTTCAGCATAAAATCTATACTTTTATACAATACAAGAGATATCCCACACATATATATAATATATATATATATATATATATATATATAATATTTCAATTCGTTAAACACAATTTTTAAAAAACAATTTTTCTCCGTCTGTCTTTATCTTTTTTGATCCAAACAGGCAGGTTATAATGCGAGCGGTGCAAACGGATCGAAATTTTTGGAGAGTGGGCCGCAAGATCGTGGCTGCAATATGGGATGCACATGCTCGAATCTATCATGGCTATGAGGTGATTGGCTTGGAGAATGTGCCGCAAGAGGGGCCAGCATTGATTGTCTACTATCATGGCGCGATACCCATTGATATGTACTATCTGAATTCGCGCATGCTGTTGCAACGCGAACGTTTGATCTATACAATTGGCGATCGGTTTTTGTTCAAGCTGCCGGGTTGGGGCACCATATCGGAGGCGTTCCACGTTAGTCCCGGCACGGTGCAATCGTGTGTCAGCATATTGCGTGATGGCAATCTGTTGGCCATATCACCGGGTGGCGTCTACGAGGCACAATTCGGTGATCATTACTATGAGCTGTTGTGGCGCAATCGTGTCGGCTTTGCCAAAGTTGCCCAGGAGGCAAAGGTGCCAATAATACCCTGCTTTACGCAGAATTTGCGCGAAGGCTTTCGCCAGGTGGGCATCTTTCGTACGTTCTTTATGCGTCTTTATAACAAATTGCGCATACCAGTCTATCCCATTTACGGCGGTTTTCCGGTCAAATTTCGCACATATCTCGGCAAACCAATACCCTACGATGAGAACCTAACACCCCAAGAACTGCAAATTAAGGTGAGCATTGTGACTATATGAATGTTATCCGAAATTTTAACAAATGTTTCACTTTGTTAGGTGGCGACGGCAATCGAGGATCTAATTAATCGGCATCAGCGTCTGCCTGGCAGCATACTGTTAGCTTTATTGGATCGTTTGCCGGCATTTAAACGACATCGAAAGAATTCAACTGCCTGCGGTCCAACTGGCAAAGATAAAGCAGACTGAGCAATATATATATTGATATAATATATCTCTGGAATATTGTTAATAAGAAGTAACACTGTGTTAACTGCTAACAACAACAACAACAACAATATCTTTTTTGGGCATTGTATTATATTGGTATATCGCCGTATGTATGCCTTATTAGTACAACAACAATGCGCCGCCATAAGACTTTGTTCCATTTGTACTTCATATTTATTATGATAAATAGCAATAATCAATTTTCCGTCTAGTTGCATTGTCACAAACCAACAACAACAACAACAACTAGAGTGCAATAAACCGCCTTCTATAGCTTTTAAGTTTTTGATAAACATACTACTTACAAACAACATTGGAATACTATTGCTTTGTGCTAGATTTAAGTTCAATTTGTATTTGTAATTCCCTTCTTTTTTTTTTGTTTAACTTTAAGTTAATGTAAAGTGTAATCCTCTTATTGTAAACTCATATGTGTGTGTATCTGTGTGCGTGTGTTTTATTTTCGATTTTTTCTATAAGTTTATATATATATGTGTTTGTAGGCTAATGTTACAGCTAGATTCTTGTATTGTTTAAATGTGAATCAATTTCTTTTATAAATGTGACAATTTGATTTGTTAGCCAATTAATTTGTATATTGATTTTAATTAAAAAACAAAACAAAATAACTATAAAAAAAAATGAATGCAAATAACATCCGAATATTAAATTGTAGGTTTATTCAGCTACAAAAACTTTAACATGATGAATAATCAAATGAACTGAAAAAAAACTATTCTTTTGTGGTTGAACAAGGGAATCAAATATTATTTGATATCATGAAGATCGAATGGAATGATTAACTGAAGGGAGGACACAGACCGAAAGAAATTTTCTTAAAGTTTTTTCAACAAAAACACATTGAAGTTTAGAATACTTTCTTAAAAGCTATAAAAATCGCATAAGTTCTTAAATGGGATAGAGCGAGAAGGACAATCAACACTTAGCGAATGTTATAGAGTGAAAGAGGGAGAGAGCGAGACTGAACAAAAATCATCCAAAGGAATCAACTCGGGTTGCAATTAGTCAGGAAATACATTCGAACTTACTCAAGGGGACAAGAAAAACCTTCTTTACAGACAATATATAATATAATTCCAACTGTGTCCTTAAAGGCTTAACTACTTCCATCTTTAAAAATAGAAAAAATTGCAATTTCATAGTTTGCATGGATTCTATACATGCTTTTTCTTTATTTAGTTATATAAGTTAAAATTTAATTCATCTAGATTTTCGTTTTCTTAATAATTCGTCCAATTTGTATTACGATTATTATTTTGTACAGCTTAATATAGGATCAGCCGGGGATGGGGGGCGCGGCGATGGACACATAAATACATATATATATATATTGCTATATGAAACATTTAATATTACATCTATAAAGAGTCCACCTCATCAACTACTATATAGCACGTTTTATGGTACGTTTAGATCTTTGGAGTGTGTCTTAGCCGAAGAAAAACTAAATTCAAATTGCAATGCTTTTTGGAATAGTAAGTATGTTCTTAAAAACGTTTTGCATTTTGGTTACTTTCATTCGTTTTATGTGAGATTATCACAGGAGGAACTCACAGCGATCGTTTTTTTTTGTTTTTTTTTTAAAGTTAAGTACGATCGGATCGTGTTTTTTTCATTTCATTTCTTTCATTTCTTTCTCTATATTGCATTTAGAACTGTTCAGCCATTAGGAGGACAACAAGACCGCTCCAGCCGGTAAACGGATTACAGCCCTTGCCCTCACCAGTTGTATCATCATATTGCTCCCAAATGTAGCCGGTACGCTGATATTGCCTAAAGATATTCTTAACTAAGTTCTCACGCAATTCACCATAGATTTGGCGTGATAGCTGCGCGTGCGGTCCCTCGATTTTGCCATAATGACGCAATGCTTTGACAGCCAAATAGTTAATATTAATCCAGATGGGACCGCGCCAATAGGGTGGATCGTGTTCGGTATTGCGTTTCATATACATTGGTGAGTTTTTGGATAGCGAACGCAAGCCATAGTTGGACCACAGCAAATCGGTGTCGCGCAGATCCTGCAACATTTTGCCCAAATACGGTGAATCGTGTTCCAGCTGCTCCAACAGCAACGGGAACAAACTCACATAGCCAAACATTGAGTCGACAAACTTATAATCGGGCTGCTTTAGCACATAGCGCTGCATCTCCAACGCTGGCATTTCCGCAGCCTTACGACGTTTGCCAGTTGTGCGCTGCTTGGACAGCGGCGGTGGCGTTTGTTTTAATGCCACAGCATCCGTGTGTAGACCCCAATCCGAATAGTGTTCACTGAACGGATCCAAATGCAAACGATTGAGCAGCTCGTTGTCGGTTAGATACGATGCTGTCTCATAGTATTTGACATCATCCTTGCCGAGCAGCGTGGACAGTTCGGCCATAACACTGGCGGCCAATGCAATCCAACAGCGCAAATCAACATGACGCTCCTGGTGCGTTGGATGCGAGGCACGCGGATAATCATCTAGGCCCGAGGACAAACTCTTTGGATTTAGTTCACGCACGGTGCTAGCATTGCGTCCACGCCATAGATAAGTGCCCATAGCCTCACCTGCCGAAATGCGTGAAAATCATGAAAAATTGTGCAAATGCGTAAAAGAAACATTCGTACCTCGCTGTGTTGTATTGTACCAGGTGAACCAGGCCTGGAGACGCGGATAGAGTCGCTCCAGTGTGGCGAAGCGACCTTTTTGCGACAATTGTTGCTTGTGCTGGGTCAGGAGTTTGCGTAGTGTCAAAAAGAATGTGGGAGGATTGGCATTACTGTTGCGTTGAGTGACAAACTCTTCGGGCACCTTGGCCAATGCTTCGACGCCAAGGATTTGCTCGCGCGGTATCCAACCCTCGACATTGAGCAGATCAAACCAATGACAAATGATATCCAGCTCAATGTCCACATCCCAGGAGCTTATCAATAGACCATGGAAACCCTCGTCCCAGAGAAAGCCGCGCGGAAAGAAGCTGCGCGATGGCACTGCCGTATAGAGCGGTGCCTTCCAATATGGCACAGGATTTTGGGTGTGCACAGACTGCACCCGACTGGCGCCATAGAAGTAACCAATGCCGCCAATCATATTGCTAAACGCGTTGCGTGCAAAGTGCACCTCATCGGCGCTATAGCCCTTGGCAGCCAATTGGAATGTGTTCTCGAAGCGTGTCTCAAATGCGCCGATCTTCGATTGCAGTGAGTCCGTATAGGCGCGTCCAGTGGGCGGTTTGGGTATAGATTCGCCCAGAGCAAAGCCCGATGTCGACTGATATGTGATGTCCAGGGTGAAGTCTACCTCGGCGGTGATTTGTATGGCAATCAAATTGGGTTCCGGATTCATTGAGGGCATTCCATTTTGCGAGACTATCTCACCGGGCAGACCAATGAAACGTTGTCCCTGCTTATTGGAGAACGCACGAAAATGAGCAAAGACTGTATCCTTGAGCTTGCTCAATGTGGGCGCCACAGTACTCAAATACGATTTGTGTAGAATGCGTCCCTTAACCGGATGGAAACGCACCTGAAACTCGCCAAGTCCCTGACTCTCGCCATAGACGCCCGGCTCGGGGCTTTTATCATCGGACACGTACTTGATATGCCCGTTCGTGCGTTCATCCAATGCCACATACCAGATCAATGAAATGCTACGATCCCAGGCCCGAGTCGTATTCCGCACTGAGATCCGAGCTGTCCAATCGCCGCCATACTGCTTCTCGCCGGGATACTTAACAAACGATGTCTTCAGCTCAAAGGGCAAATCCTGTATTTGCTGCACACCAAACGTCCGGCCATCATGATGCGTCCAACCATAGCCATCCAAGTTGTCGCTCAACTCGCACCAATGCCGAATCCCAGCACCACCTGGTCCAAGATTGCTCGGTATATACCACATGAGGCCCATGACCAGGGAGTGCGGATCGCGTGTCTTCAAGCCAAAGTATGTCTGCGGTCGATATGTGCCCCAATAGCGTTCGGGATCATCCAAGCCGGAATTCACAACCATCTTTTGGTTATCAAATGGCGTATTTACGCGCGTCTCTAAATAACCAAGATAACCAAAATAGCTGGCTATGGCCAAGCACACACAGCCAATCAATGTCTTCCACTTGTCCAGCATTAGTTTTGACGATAAATTAAAACTGAAGCTTCTATTGCTGCTTGTGCTGCGTTGCTTGTGTTTTGCATTCGCTGCAGCGGCAGCAGCAGCAGCGGCGGCGGCACCGGACGAAGCGGCAGCAGTTGCAGCACCGGTTGCCGGTTGATTTGGTTTTGGTACATTGTTGTTGGCGCCGGCTGCGTTTCGCGCCATTTTTGCTAACCTACTACAAATTGCAAATAAAAATTGTACTTAGAATATTATTTTGGTACACACACACACACATACACGTAGGCAATTCGTTTTAAAGACTCGTTGGCAAACGGAGCTGTATGGTTCCGCTTTAGTTCCACATTAGTTCATTAGCTCACAAGCGATCGAAGTTTTGCAAAAACCATAACAAATATTTGTATGTTTAAACAATGTGACTACAATCAAAAAAATCAGCAAAAAGATAATCGATTATTCTACATATTATAAATGACTTTTGAACTAAAACTGATGAGCCTTATGAACCAAAAAACCGCGCATGCATCGTTGCAACTATCGATGCATTGCACGTCTCTCAATCGATAGTTCCTAAGCACGACAACTATTTGATGTACACACCGAAATTTTCTTTCATTTAGCTAACACCTATGGATCCACCCAAAGTGACGACGGTGACAATGTCGACACAAAAACCCAGACGCACATATAAAAAACCCTTTGAGTTTCCAAGAAATTGTGTATATCGCCCGCTGCGTCAAATGCACAATATAGAACGCAATCAAAAACTGCCTGCCAATCAGCCCACATGTAAGTAAAGAAAAAAGAAAAAACAGAGTATAAGACCCTGAGAAACTCAAGTTCAATTCACATGTTTTTATTTACTGCTTCACTTAACACAGACTTCACGCTTAATGCGCCGCCCTCGCTGCTGCCTGCCAAGAAATATTCGGACATTACTGGTCTACCCGCACCGTATGTCGATCCACATTCAAAGCTGCGCTATGCCAATTCCGAGGAATATGCTAATATGCAGCATATGCCGTCGGACATTATTAATGGGTATTTAACCGTTCGTGGTTATACAAGCGCCGTTGGTTAGCTTCAAGTTTTAGTTTTTGTATAGACATAAGATGTGCTCGTTTTTTTTTTGTCTAATATTTTTATTCAATGTTCAATTTAGTTATACATAAAATTTAATGCCTTTGCCTAGCGCTGCCAGATCTCGGCGAAAGAGCAAGAGATTTGCACTTACGATAAAAAATATACATAACTAACGGTAATGGAACTATACATAACTGTAAACAAAAGATACATCATGAAAATCGCATAGAAAGCCGCTGTTCAAAATGTCCGAAGCTCTTGTAAAAATTTAATAAAATAAAATAAAAGATTGGCTACGCATGGCTAATGTAAAATAAAATAATAATAACAAATTGACTACGCATGGTTAATGTAAAATAAAATAATAAATTGACTACGCATGGTTAATGAAAATAAGATTTATTCAAACAGATTTGCTTGATTATAAATGTATTATATGTATGTATATCTCAATGTAGCTCCATCAATAATAATAAAAAATCAATAAACCAAAAAAAAAAGGACAATTTAAATTGCTATTTTTCAATAATTATTGTACGTTTGATTTTTGTTTAAATTTTTATTTAAGATTATATAATGTATAAACATGTTAAAAACTAGATCTAATTATGTAATTGTATAAATATAAATTTTTTTATTTGTTATGTTCAAGCAAGTTTCTGAAACTGCATTTCGTTTATTACTAGTTTTTCTTTTATTTGCATTGCATTTGTTATTTGTTTTGTTTTGTTTTTGTTTTTAATGGGTGTCATTTGAATATGTTTGTATGTATTTCGAGCACTTGTGGAAGAGATCGTTCGGATACAATTGCTCGACTAACTGGGACTAGTGCAATCCGCTTCCAGCACGCATTATAATTTTATTCTTTCGTTTCGTTTTGTTTTTGTTGTTGTTTTTGTTTTAATCTAAGTTTTTGTTTGTTGCTTTATTCCGAGAATGGAGCCCAGGCACCAGGATCCCCCCTTTTTTTGTTTGTATCCATTAGTATTTGTCTGTGTGTTTTTTATGTTTAGCCAAAACTTAAGTTTGCCTTCTTTTTTTTTGTAGTTGTGGCAACAACAAATTGACCATATAAATGCTAGCCAGCCTGATTGATGGGCCGTGTAATACTATTGGGCTGTGTCAGCATATTAAGATCGGCACGAAAGCTACGCGGCAATCCGGTTATATCCAATTGATATTTCAGCACCACCATTGTTGCCAGCGTCTTGAGTGTGGGCTCAAAATCCAGCACATGCAGATCACTGTAGTCAATTAATGTTGTTGTTGCTGCTGCCGCTGCTGCAGCTGCTGCGCCAGTTGCTGCTGCGCCCGCTAATGCTCCAGCTACTAAAAGACCAATTCCTCCATCAGCTGGTATCGCTGGTGTTGGCAATGTAGACTCATTGGCAGGCGCTTCACTGCACTCTTCTGGCTGTGTAGAGCTTCGGGGACTGGTGCCACCAAAAAGGAACATACGTGTGCCCATCACAATGGCACATTGGCGTCGTCGCGCCGTTGGCGCCTTGCCATTGGCACGCACCAAATTCCAAATGCGTGTGCGCGGATCGAAGGTGTACAGATCATTGAAATGCTGATCGAGCAGACCATTATAGCCGCCAAACACAAAGATCATTTTGTTGTGGACAAACATGCTGTGACTGCGTCGTCCAACGGGCACTTTGCCAGCTGTAAATGGACGATGCCAGACTTTGGTCTTCATATCCAGATAGACAATCTCGTGGCAATAGGTCTCCTCCTGGCTGTGATACGGACTGTGCTTGTCGCCACGCCCGCCGAAGATATACATGCGTTCCTTCTCATAGGCGACAGCTGCATGAAAATCGCGATAAGTTGGTGGCACACCAAATGTTTGCACATAGCGCCATTCCATTGTCTCTAGATTCAAGGAGTGCACATCGCTGCTGAACTCATTGATCTCATCAACAAATCCGCCAAAGATAAACATGCAATTGCCAATGACGCACGCCGAATGACCATCTCTTGCCCCCGGCAAACAGCCACTGACGGTGGGACGTGTCCAGCGTGCTGTTCTTGGATCGAAACAGTAGAGCACATTGCACAGATGTTCATCGTTGCGTCCACCCCAAATGTAGATGTGATCGTTGTAGGCGACAACAGTGTGGCCATAGCGTTGGAATGGCACCAACGGATACTTGAGTGGATCACCATTTTTGTCGCACGGTTGAGGGACCAGGGTCCAGCGCATTGAATGCACATTGAGGACATGGACATCGATGGGTTCATTGAAGCGGTAATCGTCACCGGTGCAATATCCGCCAAAGCTATAGATGAACTCGCCCACGCCAACAGCTGCATGATTTACACGCTGTGGACCACCATCTAGATGCACTGTCCACAGCATATTGTTACTTTCCAGCTTTATTGGCTGTAAATAATACAAGAACAAAATATGTGATTAATTTTTTTTTTTTTTTTTCTGGAATATGTTAACGGATTCCAGTTAATTAAAAGCAAATGTTGCAACACAAATATTGTGTAACAACAAAAAAAAAAATTAAGACAGAAAGGAAAAGTCCTGTTACTTTCTATGTGTATTTATTTTAATCGACAATTTCGATAAGTGTCGGCTTTTTAAAGCTGTGCTGCCAATTTAGCCTATTTACTGTCTATTTTACTGTCAAGTGTGGTGAACGGAAAAGTTTTAGTGTCAGATTGCAATCACAATCATTTTGTTAAAAGCGTTCGAGGTTAAGATATATTGCGAAATAGAATGAAAGGCCACAAATTGCACGTATATGGCACGAAAAGAGCAAAATGATTGATTGAATAAACAGCATTCAAGACTTTGTAAAATAAAATTTGTCGATAACATAATGAATTTCGTCCCTTTTTCTTTGTTAACTAGCCTTTTTTTCTACTGCCAATAAGTTGACCGCACCGTCGGTGTCCAATAACAATCAAGTGCAATGCTTTGTTTAAGCTTCAAGCTGCTCAACGTTAATAAACAGCTGTTTGGCAACAATAAGTACGCAAAATATTTGTGAAACGAATACCTGAGATTAAAGGCTTCTGTTTTTTGTCGCAAGTTTATGAGCGTATTATTGATAATATTTAATCAAAATTACACACACACACACACACACACAAACATATGGTTGCAGCACAGAGAAAAGCACGAAAGGAGCGTGTGCAAATTAAATGCCAAGCTATGTTTTGCTGTCCTTTATGTGTTTCGTGTATCAGTTTTGCTTTTTTCGTCTTTAGTTTTTTGGAGTGTTGTGCAAGATTTCTGGAAATTTGGTATTTGGCGATTGACTCAAATGTACATATTGTTTATGTACAATAAATATTTATTATCTGGTTAGGGGGCCTTGAGGTTTTTTGCCCACTTATTTACGCTTACCTCACACGAAGAGACTATTATTGCACTAGGGGCCAGCGCCGCCTGTCAACTGATTTGGGAGTTGTTGCTGTTTGTCTGGCTTAGCACACACTAATAATATTTGTTACAGTTTTCAGATGGTATAACAGTGACGTTTTTCTTTAGCTCACTTACGACTGTTTTTTTTTTTTTATTTTTCTCCCGTATGGCGCGTGGTCTTGCAATACGAATTGTGTGTATTTTCTATTTTTTTTTTTTTTTTGTGCAGTAGGCAGCAGCGGCAACAGTAGCAGCCAATTCTGTCAGATAACTGTAGCTGCCTATCGATGCTATCGATTCCAATTTGCATCGATATTTTATAAGTTTCAGTGTGTGACCATAGTGGCAACAAAATGCTGTGGCTCTGCACCAATTCCCCACACACAAACACACCAGCGAGCACAACAGCAAAAAAAAAAAAAACAGCACGCAAAATGAGCAAACGCAAACAAATATTGTATTCGGTTCAATAAGTTGATCAAAACATAAATAATGCAAATATTTTGCATTATTAGTGCACAAACGGTGTAAAGAGCCACAATTAAGTGTCATTTACTGAGTGGGTCGTTGTTGCTTCGATTTGTTTGTGTGTGCCAGTGTGTGTGTGTGTGTGTGTGTGTGTTTGGAGTGAGTGTGTGTTCGTGTGTGTTTGAATGTATATAGCGCACAAAACAACATACACAACAAGAGAACTCTGCAACTGCAACTGCAACAGAACCGTAAGTTGTCATAAGTTTTTGCGTACCTTCCTTCATTGGCAAATGTTTGTTTGTGCCATTTTGTAAGAGCTTAAGAAAAGATGTATGTACATACATATGTATGTCAGCAAACAAAGTACAAGTACATTTGTATGTGCCACCTAACGTAGAGATGCATGTATGCATGTGTATGATATACATACATAAACTTTTGTCTTAGCATCCTCCTTTAGACAGACAACAACAACAACAATAATGATGGCCACACTGCAACGCAGTTCGCTGCGTATGCAAAAGAGGAAAACAAAAACCTAAACTGAAGAACTGTTTTTTTTTTTTCGTTAAAAGCATTTATTTTCGTGTTTCTGTTTGTATGTTTATATGTATGTACTTATGTATTTAGATGCCTTTGCATTTGTACGTAAGAGCAGATAATGAATTGCTTTTGTGTGTGTTTTGTTGTTGTTGTTGTTGTTACTGCTGCTGAGCAAATTGCGTCTTTTAGCAACTCCATAGCGTGATAAACAACATTGGCAAGTGCGAGTGAGAGCCAGAGTCATTAAAGTTCATTCATCTGATCTCTCTTTCGCGGTCTTATTTCTGTTTTTCTATGTACCCCGCTGTTGCTTCTCCTTCTCAGCTGTTCTTCGTTCAACTACATACACACATACATACATTTGCATTCTTTGTTATTGCGCCCATAGCCCCTCCAATCCCCGTTGAGCAATCAAGGACTTAACTTTGTTTTCTGGTTTTGATGTTTGTTGTGTTTTTGGTACTGAACGTTGCGCACCCTTGCACACACACACACACACACACCACATACTCATGCAAAGAGCAGCTGTATTGCGCATGTGTGTATGTTCATATGCGTTGCCAACGCCACCACACAACAGACACACAGCTGTTTCTGTGCTATATTTTTGTTTACGCTTTCTCCCTATCTCTCTCTCTCTCTCTCTATCTGACTCGCCCTCACCCACTGGCCCCTGACTGCTTGCTTGACTGGCTGGCTAGCTGGCTAGCATTTCTGTCGACTGCGACGCTGCTGGCTTTGCAACGCAATAAATTTTGTGTTGTTATTTTCTTTTGCCGTCTGATAAGATTATACATTTGTATGTATGTATGTATGTATGTGTGTATTACTTTTGTTTCATCAGCTGTTGGTTGTTTTTATTTTTATTTAATTTTTTCGTTTTTGTTTTGTGTCGCTTCGTTAGCAGCAGCAGCAGCAGCAGAATTGGTTATCTGTGCCATTAGCTTATATTTAAACTGTTAATCATAATTATATTTGTTGCCGATTCTTTATTGCACACACACAGACACACAAGTGTAAATATAAACAGTAATTTGCAGAGCATTGCCATTGACGGTATTGACCCCAGTCAAACGCAACAACAACAATCACTGGGTGTGTGTGTGTTTGTTTGCCAGCTGCTTGATGCGTGGGTTCTCTTTTCTTGTTGTTGCTCTGCTTGGGGTTCACCTCTTTGTTTGTATGACAAAAAAGTAAAAAATAAAAAACGACGCAAATCTTCTATTGACTTTTTTTTAAGACGCCCGCAAAATGAAAGCGCAGCGGGTAGATAAATAGAAAAGAAAAAAAACAACAACAATTGTAAGACATGAATAGCAAAATTTGGGGCGAGTGGGCAAAATTGCGTGCTTGTGAATAACTGTAAATGCGTAATGTCAATTAAATAAGAGCATGCTGATTCGTATAACGATTCAGCTGCTGAGCTGACTTCATAAAACCAGTGTGTGGCAGTCGTTTGCAACTGACACGATAGTAAATGGGACGAGGAGAGGGGATCAAGTAAGACCAGTCACCTCGTCGTCAACAACTAAAAAAAAAAAAGCACCAACAATCACAACTTATCTCACACAACGTTACAGATATCAGCACACATGCACTGAGAACCGTTACCGTTACTCTGCACATTGCCTTTTGTCATACAGTGCTGTTAAAAATGATGCGTACACCAGCAATATATGTATGTACACATAATGAAGTTTTTATAAGTCCAATTAGTGAACAGCAAAAACAGATAGTAGAAACAATTAAGTTCTGATCAGAGCAGCTGTTTTATAACAAACCTTAAAAACACTTCTCGAAACAGATGATATCGATCGAACTGATTGTCATCTAATTAAATGTGTACAAATGTTTATGGCCATGAATGTAACACGCATGCTCTCACTGTCACCGCTACGTCGTTCATGGCCGCTGTTGTTGTTGTTGTTGTTCTGACATGGCGCTCCAGTCTTTATACATATGCCCACACTTAGCAGCAACAACTGCAGACAACAAGAAAAACGGCCACAGCAATAACAAGAATATTGGGTTAACATTTCTAACGGTAATTGGGTGCGCGATGCATATTGAATTTTTGCATTTTACCTTGCTTGTTACATTCGCACACATGCAAACACCGTTAAAAGAGGTTCTACACGCATTGTTATTGTTATTAAGAACTAACGAACAAATTGCCTAAAGCACATACAAACCAAAACATACATACGTGCATACGAGTTGTATTTATGGTGTATATGTATGTATGTATGGTACTTGACAGCGTTCTTAAAGCGCTTGCTTGATTTTGCTTTCTTGATTGCATGTAATATGCGTATGCATATATAAACGTTGTGTGCGTTTATGTGTGTGCTGTGTGCTTGTTGTTGCTTTATTTGTTCATCTTGCAATTGGTGGCGCTGCTTGTTGCGTTTGCGTTGCAGTCGCTACTGCCACCTGTATGGCATATTGTTGCTGGTGTTGTTGTTGTTGCTGCTGCTGCTGCTGCCTTTTCTTTACTTCTTTGTATGCTGCTAAAAACGACCAAAGAGGCGGACTGCGCTGCCTTCGTTGCCGTCTCTGCCTCAGCAACGGCCGACAGTTGCCAACAACAGCAGCAGCAGCAGCAGCGACGACGACGCTGCCTGTCAGTCGCTCGTTACATTTCGCATAGCGCGCTTTGGTTTTTGATTGCAAAATAAAAGTGAAGTGCCAAAGCGAAAAAGCCAAAAGGCAGCCCAGTCAATAGTACTACAATAATAACAACAACAATTACAACAACATCATCAACAGAGAAGCATTAAAATTAATAGAAATCAAAAACCGTAAGCGATTTGGGTGCCAAAGAGAGCATTTTTAGCTTCCTTTTCTTATTCACATTTGGTTCACTGAACTCGCGAATTTCTTGATGTTGTTGTTTTTATACTTTTCTTGTTTGCTCTCTACTGCTGCTTCTTCGCTTGTTGTTGTTTGTTTGTTTTTTTTTTTTTTTGGTGATTTTTGCGTGCGTGTTTTTTTTTTTTGCTTATTTTTGTTGAGTGCCTGTGTGCACAAAATAACATGTTATTTAATTAATTAATAATTTAAGCGCCACATTACATTGGCGCCAAAAAAAAAACGTTGTAAATGTTTTTCGTTAAATTTTGCATACTAATTATTCAATATTAAGAAGACGCAAGACCTTAACACACCCCAACCGCAACTCTCCTTAAGTTTAGCTCTTTGTTGTCTGGGATCCAAATGCAGCGGGAGCAGCAGCAGCAGAAAAAAGCAACAGCAGCCAACCCTGGCCAAGCGCGCATTTCCCAGTTGACGCTGTTGCTTCTTTGTTCACGCCGCCGTCGTCGTCGTCGCTGACGCTGCAATTGGTGTTCCCATTCCACTCGTTTCACTGCCTGTCGCTCCTGTTCCTTTGTTTCAGTCGTCAGCGTCAGCAGGCAATTTTCATTGGAGATTGAACAGAACAAACCCCAGCGACGATATTGTCGAGAGCTTGGCAAAAAAAAAACAAGGGTGCTAATTATGGAAAATGGAGCGAACATACCGTACATACATACATGCATATGCATATCTTTCTGTACAGGCCAACTTCGCTATAGTATTTTTTTCTATTTTGCTTATAATAACTTTAATTTTATAGCTTATAAATCGAATTTTCATTGCCATTGAAATTATTTAAAAATATATATTAGTCCATAAGGAATTCATTTATCTCCTTGATTAATATCCTTCAGTTCAGTGTTTTCCCGTTTCATTTAGCAATGTTTCACTGTAAACTGTATGAAGAGGAGCTAGCTGTTTGTCGAATGCATTTCCTGGTAATTCAAATGGACTTGTTTACAGTTTACTTGCAACTCGAAAATTGTGTGCTGAGTCAGCTTGGTGTGAACTTTAACACATATTAAATTGCAAATCATTATTAATTGCACTCTGAAGAATCAGTTTTTTTTTTTTAGCTTCAACTTTCTCAAAACTGAAAAATCTTTAAGAAACATTTCCAAAAATATTTTTCGCAATTATTAAATCAATTTTTAACGTCTTTCGGAAATGTTGTTGTTTCTTTTGTTGCATTCAAAGCTTATTTTCTTGTGGTAAATTCTTACAATTCTTTTGTTCATTGTTATTCCGTCGTTATTGAATGTGAATTGCAATTTGAATACTGAACACTGAACACAAACAACTTCCATTCATTATGCAGTTGAATCATTTAGTTGACAAAAATCATTTGAATCAGTGAATCAATCACACATTGAATGGGCCGGGCCGAATTGAAGTTAAAATTCATCCTTTACACATAAATTTACTGTACTCATTTATCTACTAACAAAAGAGAGTGTGGAGGGGGGGAGGGAGTGATTGGGCGTATGAGGTATACATTGTATGAATCATTTTTCGTTTTTGGCAGACAGCTGTTTATTGTAAATTTCTTCCCAAGAGTTAAAGTCGATTGGTTTCAGTGTTGCCAACAATTTTGACCAAACAAAAAAGTTTATAGTTTTTGTGTTAAATTAAGTTCTTTGCTTTGCAAAACAAATCCTTTTTTCTTTTTTGAAAATCTTTAATAAATTGAATTAGAGTCAAACGTCTGCATTTTAATCATAAAATAAAATCAATTCTTTTTCGCGTATTTTGCGGTTTTTGCCCACCATATTGCCAACACTGATTGTGTGCGAGTGGGTTTGCTTCTTCCGTCTCCCTCTCACTCTCTCGCTGTCACTCGCTGATGCGCTTTATTGTATCCATAAATCGTTAAGTTGCCAAAGACGCTAATAGATATGCATCATCATCGTCACCCTCATCATCATCATCATCATAGTTATTAGCTTTGGTGAGAAAAAAAAGAAGAGCGTGTGAGAGAGGGAAATGCATTAGAGAGCCATTGTCGTTATTACTCACACGAATTTACCCTTTCCATCGCTCTGCACCCTTTTGATTTACTTTTGCTTCAAATTGGCCACAATTTGTTGGGTTGGCTAAAAAAAAATATATGTATATGCATATGCATGTATGTACATATATGTATATGTATGTATGTGCATGCGTATGTCTATGTTCACATGTGTTGTGTATGGTGATGCGAAGAGACTTGCAAATGGAAATCAATAATGCAAATGCAACGGTCATATTGTGCACTCTCCCCTTATCGCGCTCTCACTCACACGCTCTGTCCTACCTCTCTTGCTCTACTATAATGCCTTTTGTTTGGGCGATTTGCATAACAGTTGCTTATGGTCGCTGCTGTTGTAGTTGTTGTTGTTGTGACTGCTGCAAATTGCTTGCATTTAATATTATTGATTGCAAAAGTAAAAAAAATAATAAAAAAAAAAATAATCATATAAATTTCTGCATACACATTAATAATCATTTGCCTTTTGTCTTTTGGCAGGAAATCTGATATATTCTTTCCGCCCTCACTCCGCCGTATTTGTGTTACACACACATACCTATGCATATGCATACAGAACATTCGCATCCAAAGAGAGAGCGCGCGTGGATCATAAGCAGCATCAGCAGCAGCAGCAGCAGCCGCAGCCAGACAGACAAAAGCCAACCAAAGCAATTACATTGAGGTTTGTCCTGTGTTTTGACCTCACCACCACCACAACAACAAAACTGGCACAGACAGACGTTGCTGGACATAATCGTTCAATGACAGCAGCCACATTCGCTGCCTCTGCCACTGCCTCTGCTGCGGCGCCGTCGTTGTCATCATCGCCGTCCGCTGTATGCAATGCAAAGCGCAGTTAACGCCCAACAGCAGCAGCAGCAGCAGTAGAAGTTGCCGACGCAGGAGTCGAAGTCGAAGTCGAAGTCAGAGTCGAAGTTAAAGTCGAAGTCCCGGCTACAGAAGGTAAGAGCGAGCAAAAGCAAAGAACAAAAGCTTACCGTTAAATGCAAAAAGGTCGCAAGAAGTAAAGTTTACTTAGGAAAGTCGCAGTTTAAATACCCTGACCAAACATAAAACACTTCAACACTTGAGAAACCAACTAAATATTTATTTTTATTCTTACAGCGGGCCAATTGACAGCGGTCAAGTAAATGAAGATTCTCTGTTAGAGACAGACGTGGAGTATCAAACAACCAGCTAAAAAAAAACAAAAACGCCAAGCCAAACCACACGCCCAAAAAACAACGCACAACGCCAGTATCAACAGCAGCAGCAGCAGGAAAGTTACTGCTACTACTTACAGTTAGTTTATAAAAAAGTAAAACAAATCAAAAGCAAGCCAAGCCAAGCCAAGCCAAGCCAGCCCAGCCAGCCAGCCAGCAACCAGGAAGAACAACACCAACAATGGTGAAAACCTTTCAAGCCTACTTACCGTCCACAAATCGGACCTACTCATGTGTTCATTGCCGTGCGCATCTCGCTTCCCACGACGAGCTCATCTCAAAGTCGTTTCAGGGCAGCCAGGGGCCGGCATATCTATTCAATTCGGTGGTAAATGTCGCCTGTGGTCAGACGGAGGAGCGTGTTTTGCTCACCGGGCTGCATGCCGTCGCTGATATATATTGCGAGTGTTGTAAAACGCCGCTGGGCTGGAAGTATGAGCATGCGTACGAGTCGAGTCAAAAGTACAAGGAGGGTAAATTTATAATTGAATTGGCGCACATGATCAAGGAGAATGGTTGGGATTGAACGATGGTGGCAGCAGCGGCGGCAGCGGCGGCGGGGCGTGTGGCACGTGGAGACGCAGGCAGGCAGGCTGGCAAAAGGATAACGTTAATAACGGTAGCTGCAATTTAAGCAGCAGCAGAAACAGCAGCAGCAGCAGCAAGTTGTTGGTTTTTGTGTGCAAGTGCAAAAGTGCAAGAAAAATGGCGAGTCGTGCGAGAGCGAGAGGGCAAAAGCAGCGCCAGCGCCGATCGAGCGAGTGAGCGAAAGTGCATCGAAACGAATCAGCAACGGGAGAGCAAAGAGAGAAAGCGAAAGCAGCGAGGAACGAGAGAGAATATGAGTAGAGTTGTTCGAGAGAGTTTTAGGGTACCACAACAAATACATATATATATATATATATATGCTATTATATAGTACATAACTCGTCGTTTCTTTTTAGGACACAAAACAACACACACACACACACATATACACAACATGCCTACAACACATACACATGCTATAGCTCCAGATGTGCTTTGGAGTGATCTCTGCGCTGGCAGCAGCTGCAAATTTTCGAACTGATGCCATCTATATAAAACCTTAAAAGCACATACATACATATATATGCATACACGAATATATATCCTGACCTAGGCGTAAAGTTGATTTGGTTTTAATATTGAGTTTGCAAATTTATTATACATAAACAAACAAAAATGTTTTTGTGTTAAAACCTAAATACTTACTTACCTGTTTATACCGATGAAGTACTAGCTAGAAAGGCGGCAGGATGCATCTTCCATAAAGTATATATACATACATACACATATGTATGTATATGTTCATGATAAGCATCGCAAGCCGAGTCGATATAGACATATCCGTCTTCTTTTCAATCTCACAGAGATATAAGATTTGAATGTTCCCAAAATTTTCCTAAGCCATAGGCAGAACAAATTTGCGATAACTCTTTCGGCTTTCGATTTACACATGATGAAAGTTCGACGGCTCGAGAGTATTTCCTAGTCGAGCTTACTCGACTAGCGTCTTTTCATTTGTCTTCTTGTTGTATTTTTTGATTGTTTGCATGTCAGTGTATATTTTTATGTTTTGCAGTTTCCTGCTTTTTTGATGTTTAGTTTTTCGGCATAAACAAAACAAAAAAAAAAAAGCAAAAAAAAAACCTGCACTGCCAATAAATGAGAGAAAAATATTTACTAACAAATTTCAAGGGCATGCAAAAATCAAAATTTACACTATCAAACAAAACACACAGAACAAAGAAAAATCATGCAAACTCACACAAACACACACACACACACATACAGACACGTTTTCAATGTAGCAGTTATTAAAAAAAAAATATTTACATATAAAAAAAAATATATATTTAATGAAAGTTGGCTTAAAAAAATCTGCATTAACCTATATAGATATAGAACATATATATATATTTGTGAAATAAAAAAGAAAAAAATGCAACTTAATAATTATTGCAGAAAGCATAAATAAATTAAACAGCAAATTGTGAATGCCAACAAAAAGAAAAAAATACAATTAATATATAAAAAATCAAATGCAAGAATTGTGAACAGAGTTGTAGCAAGAACAAACGCTAGGTGGCGCCACATAAACTTACAATGTCTTTCAGAGAAAGTTTTTTCTCTTCTCCGTCAAGGATGTTTTTTTGTTTAAGGTATTACTTAGTTTAAACAGTACACAAATTTTTGTGGGGGTGTACGAGATTTGTAAACGGAAACTTAACAAAGAAATTATATAAAATACATTGCGCATTATGCGTTTAAATATATTTAAAAAAAAGAAAAACTATACATATAAAATATAGTATATCGTAACATATAGGAGCAAAATACAAATCAAAGTAAAGCTCGATCAGCAGCAGAAAAAAAAAAACAAGAAAATAAAAATTAAAAAAACTTTTAATAAATTAAATATGCAAAAAATAAACTGCCAAGAACTATTCGAGTTAATGATGTTCTCTAAGTAGTAATAAATATATATATATATATATATAGATGTGTATGTGGAAATATATTTTGTGGTAGCATTAAACAAAATACACAAAAAATAAAAATCAATATCGTTCATTAAAACGACTTTAAGCGAAATCAAACAATAAATGGAAATCTCTAAAAAAAAAAAAAACAATATGCAAAAATATATTTCAGTGAGTTTTTTATTTTAATAAAAAAAAATATATATATCATCCATAATTGGAAAGTAAACGTAACAATAATTTGGTGTCTGCAGTTTAAATAATCAAAAGCATTTTTTAAGATTCACATAACAAAAAAGAGTATTAAATAACTTGCTTTAGTTTATCAGCAAATCAAAAAAGCAAAAATAAAAGAAGAAAACCGCAATGTTTTATTATTCAAAGTAAACGAGCTATGCTATTTTATAAAATTTTGAAACCCAAACCTTTTTGGCAGCTCTATATACATATACTGTTATACTAGATCAAATCAATCTATATACTATATATATAAAACACAACACATTCATCCAAGTGGGTCGCAACATAAAAGTTCAAGTTCAAAGCATACATTATTCAATATTCAAACTCCAACAATATTTCATCTACAAAAACCGTAACTGAAATTATATATATGTATATGTATATGCAAAACGTGATATAGTAAAATTGATGTATTGATGTAATAAACATATTAAAGAGATTATACATACACAACAACAAAACGAAATG
The DNA here is from genome assembly GCA_035044585.1 of Scaptomyza polygonia. Taxonomy (NCBI): domain Eukaryota; kingdom Metazoa; phylum Arthropoda; class Insecta; order Diptera; family Drosophilidae; genus Scaptomyza; species Scaptomyza polygonia. The sequence continues at coordinate 62,568 of JAWNNU010001403.1, read as the reverse complement.
TCATTGTAGCTGATGTTAGTTTTATTCATGAGCACTGAATACACTTATGTATGTGTAATATGCATACACAAACACACATACATACATACATACATACAAACGAAACCACCTTTAAGTGTACATACATCTTGATGTACAATCAACACCAAATAAAACGCACACATGCTGACATTTATTACATTATTCAAAGAATATTGTGTTTGTGAATGACAAAAAAAAAAAAAAAAAATTGGATTATTCTATACATATGATAAATATAAACATATAACAAAAACGCCATCGTTGCAATAAAGCGCAATTTTAGCTCATTCAATAATGGCATTTTATTTGTCCGCATTTCTTAGCAACAACAAAAGCATGTCCTTTAATCCTTAAATTTGATAAAAATCGATAGAAAAGTAAAATTGTTTTTTAAGGTTTTGATGTAATATGTTTGTGGAAAGTTTAGGTATTTTTTTTAGATAATTTTATAAAATAGTTTTTTATTTTTTTGATAACAATTAAGAAATTCTTATTTTGCCTAATAAGGTTTTTTTGGAGTTTACTCCTTAAGAATCGATTTGCAAAAATATGAGGAGTGAAAGCACAGTAGCACTCACATTTTATTAGTGTGTCCAACATTCGCTTATTCATTCTCTTATTATTAAGGAATCCCGTTATTCGAACAAAACGAAATCAGATTTGCGGTGGGCGATGAATGTTAATTACTCTAATAACTTCTCAGTGCTATTGTGGATTTGTTGTTCAACAATTAATTTGCAAAAATTGCATATTTTCATTAGCGTAATTCGGCGCTTAGTTAACAATTGAAAAATAGCTTCAATTATAATTAGTGGATTGAACTACATATCCACAGTTGCGCTCATATTTTATTAGTGTGTCCAACATTCGCTAGTGCATTCTCTTATTATCACAGAATTCCGTTATGTTATCCCGAACAAGAGAGCAAAAAGGCTGTCTGTTTAGTTGTTGCTTCACACAAATGTACACCAGCATCGCGATAACGGATGTCTTGCTCTTACTACAGAGAGCGATCGCTAGCTTCCACATGTCCACGAATTCCACATGTTCCACTTTATTCACAAATACAGTCAGCCTTAAGCTTAGCTCGCCTTGACAACGCAGTAAGCTTATCGTCCGTTTATTTATTCAATTAAAATTGATACGCGCTATATTAAAGTTTCAATTGTGCTTATATAACGCACTGAACATAAGCAAAGAGTTTGTTACATTAAGGATCGCCGTGTAATTGCCTTTGAAAGTGGTTTTTGTGCAAATCTAGCTTGAATAAAAGGACGCCAATTTTTTTTGCCTTGCCGGGCCGCGAAAAGAGAGAGAGAGAGGCGATTCGCTCACATACGTGTGCGTTGTTGTTGCTTTAAACTCGCTGCAAATCTTCCAAATAAGCGAAGCATTTTAAACAGTATATTTTTTGATATTTTTCTTTGTGAAGTGCAGTGAAAATTAAATATTAAAATAATATTAAGTTATTACATCAATTTATTTTATTTTATTTTTCTCGTGTGTGTCAGTGCAGTGAGCTTTTTGTTTTTGTAAAAGTGCTCAGTGAAAATAGAGAGAGAGCGAGCGCGGAAGCGCTTGCATTGAACTGCGTTGTGTTGTTGCTGCTGCCGGTGAGTGAATTTTGCGTATTATACACACACATGTATATAATATTATATTGATCACCCTGTTAACAACCGTTAGAAGTAGAAGTAAGTTTCATTGCTGCAAAGCATGTAAATTGTTCTTCTCATCTGTTGTCGGCAGCAAACGACATCGACAAATGAACTTCTCAATACACTTTCGTTATTTGTGTACAGCTTTGCAGCAGCAGCAAAACTGATATTTGACTGCCGCCTTGGAAGACAAAATCTTCTGTTTTTTTGGAATTGACTCCTTAATAATCGATTTGCATATAAGTAGCCCGGTATGTGAAAACTAGCGCATGTCGAATGTTGGATACTCTTATAACATACGTATCATACCACATATCCACAGTTGCACTCATATTATATTAGTGTGTCCAACATTCGCTAGTTCATTCTCTTATTATTTAAGAATTCCGTTATGATATTCCGAAGAAGAGTAAACTCAAGTCGTGCGTCGGAGCTGACACACACAATTTTTTTTTGTAAAACTCAAGTAAAGATAGTTAAATTGTTACTTTGTGAGAAATATAGTTTATTTATTATATAAACTAAATTAATTTATAACAAAGAATTTAAAAAGATATTTCTCTATGGTTCGTAATAGCTTTGACTAAGAAACTAGTAAATGGACATCTTATTGAAGTATTGTTGGAACATATATATATTTTTCTTTCTGCTTTATGGATGCTTAACTGTACCTTGTTTGTATTATAAGTAAAACTCACGTATTTAAAAGCTCATCATAAAATTGACATGAAATTTAATACAAGCTCGGTTTATAATTAAAATATTATATGATGTATGTGTTGATTTTTTTTTTTTTTTGTAAATGTGCGCGAAGCTCAACATGCATTTGTGTTAAAGTGTGTTTGTGTGTGTGTTTGTGTGGATAATGTAACTGTGCATTTCATTCAATATTCAATTGGGTTTAAAAGAGAGTGTTATAAGTACTTTGTGAGCAGATTACTTCCATTTGTTTTGTTCGTAACACCATTTGGATGATAGTCCAGTTATGGGCTCAACTTGCAAGTGGATCATGCGACGCAATTGGGCCTGGCGGCGTTCCTCCTGGAATGTTTCGGGCAGATCGTCAAACAAAAAGGCATTGTATGCCAAGGAGATAAGAACCCCAGCCGCAACCGACCACAAGCCAATGCCAAGTGCCAGCTTCCATTCCGGCGTAAAATGCTGAAACTCGGCATATGTCTGACAGAAGCTATGGCGATACAATACCTTTTTGTCCAGCAGCGATACCTGCTTCCAATCGCCCAGCTCCTTTTCGCGCAGGCAACAAATCTCGGGTGTTACTTCGCGATAGCGTATAGCCGGAAATGGGAAATCGGTGCAATCGATATAGACGGGACTGCCGTTGATGCCAAAGCCGACAACCTCACGACCACCGCCCATTACTTTGGTCGCATCTCCATGGGTGAAGCGACGCGTCATAGCCGTAACTTGAGATGCTCCCTTTGCAGCTCCTGGCAGACTACGCAAGCCAGCGAAAAGTAGCAACTTCATTCTGAAAATAGTCGGTGATTTTATTGGCTTGCACAACGTACATATGTATAACGTACATATATTTATGTTAAATCGGTTGGCTTACCTGAAAACTAAGGTTCACTTTTCGTTATTTTTTTCTTTTGCCAATTTGCTGTATTATTTTTTTTTCGTTGTGAATTGATCTTTCTATGCCTATAAATCTTACTGACTGTCGTTTTATTTATTATTCGGACTCTCCAGGCAATTGACAGCTAGCCTGCTAGGGTTGCCAACACACACACACACACGCAGGTTTTTTTTTTATTGTATATTTAATCAAAGTCGTCGACGTAGGGTTGGCAATTGCCAAGTGCCGACAGACAAAATGTAAAACGTCATCAACAACAAAATGAACGAAGCAAAAAAAAAAGAAAAGAAATGAACAAATTTACACATGTTGACAACAGTGTTGCCAGAGTTTGCATGAAAATACTATCTATCTTTCACTAAAAAAGCTTATGGGAAAGTTATTAAAGTTTTTAAAATAATTCCAAATTAAAAAGCAACATTTATTTAATACAAACTAATTTTTTTCTTGCAATTAAAATTTTTAGTAAATTCAACAGAAGATTTCTCAGCGACAGAGAACTATATCTGCAAAATTTAATATAGGTTTTTAAGGAAACAAATTGATTTTTCATGTGCCAAAAATCCACAGCTTAAAATAAAATTCTTTCCTTTCCAAAACCGTGCTCTTTGAACTTTTCGGTGATTTTCGAGCGTTAGAGTCCAAAATTCATAAGAAATCCTAAGTAAAATGTTATAAGAATAATCATAATCACTTCATAATGAAATTGTAAGTATACTTTAAGGTATATGATTCAGGTCATATTGATATTGATGAAGTTTCTGTGTTTCTATTCCGATGACAAGTTATCCCCAAGCAAGGACCAATCATATTAAAATCTTGCTTTGAAAATGCTAGAAAACAAGCTAAAATATATAAGTGGGCTAAAAATTAAAAAGGGCTAAAACGGCAACACACCCACACAAAGCCAACATAGTTTTTACATGTATGTACACTTCTTGAAGACAATTTAGTTTTTTTTTTTTTTGGTTTTCGCCTTTTGCCGAGCCAAGTCAAGTGGCAGCGTGGCAATGAAATGAAATGATAAAATGTAAAGAATAGGAAGCTAATCCTTTTGGCAGCAGGACCCAAGTAGCCGGAAAATGAAACAATAAAGCAATACACAAGTCCAGAGTGGGCAAGAATAAAGAAAAATGAAAAAAAGTACGAAAAAAACGACATGTGAGGGACAGTTGGACACGTCAAGGCGTTAACAACACCCACTCCGGCCCAAACTTTAGCCTGGCATCGTCTCAAAAACAGTTGTCAAAGCTCACTCAATTCTGACGTAGGTCAATTTAATTTGAAGAGATTGTAAAGCCGAAATGGTATATCTGTAACTGAAAACGGCTCTCATGACAAAGTCTTACCATTCCCAACGATTCGTTTTAGCATTTTGTGTCCCTTTTTTCTTTTGATACTCTAAGCGGATGTGTGTGTGTGTGCAAGTGTAGCTTTCACATAACGTTTTCAATTCAATAGAATAATCTTTTTGGGTCTTGTCTTAAGTGAGAAAGTGAACCCAAAAAGACAAGTTATGCCCAATACATTCAATTGAATTAAATATGAATATGTAAAGTGTCGCCAGTACCAAAGACTATTAACATTATACAACATTATTATTATGTATATTAAACAGAATATGTTATCGAATTTTTTCTGCTATAACATCAAGTTAAGGATATTTTTTTCTTTCTAGAATATTATTACTTTTATTTCCCGATATTCAGGGTACTAAAACTTTAAGTTCTTTTAAATATTAATTTATAAAATATTAATAAATTTAGGTTCAACATTTTATCTTCGAGAAATACTGATGTTACTAAGAAATTTTTCCCAAGTTCAGTTAGAAAAAAAAAACTTTCGGAAAAACTTTGTTCAAAAAATCAACGGTTGGAATGATGATGCCATTATTTAAGTTTGACTGTATGGGTAAGTTGTGTCTGCTGCTGCTGTTGTTGTTGTTGTCAGCTTAGCTGTGTGTCCTGTGAGTTGCATGTCCTGTGTGTGTGTGTGTGCGTTTGGGTTTTGTAAGCATTTAATTAATACTGAAAGCGACAGATGAAAGGCCTGAATGGCCAGTTGAGCGCATTTTTCAAACAGCTTTTGGCTACACATGGGAACACATGAAGTGCAATGCACAGCAGGCCAATCATATTTTGCGGCATGTCGACGAACAGAGACAGCCACAATACAGTTAAACGCGAGAAAGGGAAAGCAAAAAGATTGAGGAGGTGATGCAAAGAGAGAGTTGGGTGGGTGTCGAGGCCTGACTGTCACTACTTGAATATCTGAGCGAGAGAGTGAGAGTACAGTTTAGTGCAGTTAGTCGACAGTCGACAGCAGTTGGCAGTTGGCAGTTGTCAGTTGACAGCGGCAGCGGCAGCGAGCCGTGCCCGGCTACCAGCCGTAGCTGTCATATGCAATGCCCTATCATTCACAGCAGTATTCAACCACGACCTCAGTCACAGTCCCAGTCCCAGTCTCATTCACAGTCACAGTCGCAGTTGACGTCACAGCTACATCAGTTTGCAATAGCAACAAAAATTCACAAAAATCACTTCCGACTCTTTTGTGCATTTTGTGTGGACATTTAAGTGCACTCTAACTGCATGGTAATATCACAAACACGCATACACTAACGCAGTGGAGTATATTAGTTCATTCAAAGTTTTAGTGACACAAATTTAAATATTTTTTAGTATTTTTTTAAATGATAATCTGCATTTTCAGATTATTACCCTATTTTAATCGTATATAATATATAGAATTTTAAGAAAATAATTTTTCCAAAAATTTTAAAGAGCTATTTATTTCTTACCGATATTTTTTTTACGGTTTTAAGATTGAACTCTTGCAGGAAAATTTTGTAGTATTATTTTAAATATGTTTGTCAATGTTGGAGTAAGCATTAGTTATTGTGCAATCGTAAGGTTACAACAAGGATCGAAGATCAGAATGTCTTATACCCCATGCAGGAAGCAATGTTCGCGATGTCAGCATTAAATCTATATGTAAGTATGTATATACGACAAACATACATATACATATACATATGTGTAAGGAAAAAAGAACGCATTGCGCCCAAGTGCCATAAAGTGACAAATCCATCAACGGCTCGGAAATGAAATGATGCGAAGCGTGAGCAATTTGTCTCGCATGAAACGAAACGGAATGATACCGAGTAAATGTATACACATACACATACACATATATATATATATACATATATATGTACGGCAAGGCAGCGTCAATTGAATTGCTAGTGCACTGGCGTTGTGGGTGGCCCTCAGCGCTAAGCTATGGGGAGGAGTTACAACTACATACATATATTAGCACACACACACACACACACATAGTTACTGGCACCGTCTGCGGTCTCCCTACATTGGAGTCTGCGGTTTGTTAACGACGTGAGCTAACCATTTTACGCTTTACTGTACTACAGTGCACTCAATGCACTATGTATGTACATACATATGTTTGTATGTATTTGTCGTAAAGTTGGGTGCCGCATAAAACTGCGTTTGAGTACTTAAAATAAAAAAAAAAACCTTAAGTTCAACATCTCCAGGACAGATTTAAAAACTCTGCACGTCAATATAATTTATTTGGTTGCTTACAATAATAGCTATAATCAAATTCTTTAAATCTTAAACGTTAACCTTTAAGATAAACTTACATTACTTTGTTTCTTGCTTGAAAAGTTATCCAGCATCAGCAAAGACTATATGTATAATCAAAAGAGTGGGCAATTGGCAAGAAGAGCTTTAAAAGCTTTTTCGTCACAGGGTGCCGCTGGTAGTCAATTTCTCTGCTTTGCTGTGTTAGCAAAACAAGTCTGATATATAATAATATAAATGCATTTTTTATGAATTTCTTTAACTTGTTCATAAATTGTCTAACATAAAAGTTGAGACGGCAGAACGTTGAGAAATAATATCAAATATAATAACAAAATTCTCGAAAAGCATGCTTAGCACAAAATGTATCAAACGCACATGCATACAAATACGCTAACAAATATTTACCGTTCTTGATAGTTTATAGACGGTTCGGGGCGTTAAACGCAGGGGCAAGTGAAACAAGAAGTCCGCGCTAGCTTACACTTGTTTGATAGCACAGCAAGAAATTAACTACCTCGCAATCCTGAGAAGAGCTTTGCTTGCCAATTGCATACTCTTATGATTATATACTCGTTGGCATAAGTTAAGCAAATAGTCCAATAGGCAAATTGTTTTTGGTGCGCTACACAACCCACAGAAAGAGTGGATTAACTCTTTTGTGTATGACGTGACAAGTAATTGATCTATTACCGCTCTGCCAAAAGAGAGCGAGAGAGAGAGAGAGAGAGACGCAGAAGAGAAAACTAACGGTGATTTGATTATTCCGTTGTTATACATACACACATAAATGAAAGATGCATTTTTTGTGCTCTCAATAATAACGGTAATTTAAACTTTACCTCTTCAGAACAATTGAAACTTTACCTGTATAATTTCCAATTGAGCCAATAATTATTGACCTGCTTCGTCTCCAAAAAGCCAATACTCAAAGGTGGCTTATCAGCATCGACTACTTGGTGATTTATTTGTGTAGTAAGTAATACTTTATTCGGAAAGCATTGAGCCTTTTAATTAAAAACATGTACCACCACACACAATGTGGAAGTTGCAACACAGCGTTTTGTGAACATTTGGCCAGCTGCAAATAAAAATTTAATTATGCTCGCAATAAATTTAATTTCATTGTGATTACGCAGCGGTATTCAACAACCGCAAACAGTTAAAACCTTTTGCAATTCCCTTTAAATCGATATATAATTATATAGCAAGTAAGACCTATGGGCTCCAGCTGTATTGTTTCAAGTCAGGCGCACCATTAAAATTGGCTTAAATCGATGTATAATTATATATATATATATATATATAGTTGAGCGGTGACTAAAGAGTTTTAATAAGCTATTGTTTTTTATATAAAAACAACCAAAAAAGTTATAAAATTTAATACTCAACATATTTCATGCTGTTCTTTGATAGGTTTGGCTGTAAGAAGGATGAAATTAATAGACTTATCGATTATTTGTTATCGATTTGATCGATTTTCCTTATCGATTTGATCGATTTCCCTTATTGATTTGATCGATTTCCCTTATCGATTTGATCGATTTGCCTTATTGATTTGATCGATTTCCATTATCGGTTTTCTGCTATCGATTTTAAAGGCTTCCCAGCACACCAAGGATCTTATACAAATCAACGTAGTATATACTTGACATTAAATAAACTATAAAAATCGAATACAAGTTTTTACCATTTTTCAAGTTTTCTAGCAGTTCTATCGATTTAGGTTTGAGTGAAGTTAGCTGAAAAATATGCAGGTTAGTAAAATCATTTAATTCAAAGCTCAACATTGTGTAAAATTAAAGCCTTATTCTAAAAAAAAAATACAATTTCTAAAAGGGTTTTTTTTGTTTTAGTTTTTTAATATGCAACTTTGTTTGAAATGCAATTTTTTATAACGAGTTGGCTGTCAGAAAAACTATTGCTAGTATTTAAATGGCTAAATAGTACTTCGTTAGAGGCGATTTATTTGTTGCGAGTTGGATTTTGTTTATTATAAACTAAATGCTCAATATTTTGTGCATTCAAATTGAGCGTAAACTTTTCTGTTGCCTAACGGCGAATTATTTGCCAATTCACACACACAAATACACACACACACACACCTGCACAAATGTGCACATAAATTTTTCATAGTTTCTAGTATTTTCCGCGCGCTGTCAGCAAAGAGAGAGAGAGTCGAGAGTGCACTTGTGCAGATTTGAGCTATGTTCGGCCATAAGCCGTTTATGCCCTTGATTTATTACGGGCCAACAAATCAACAAACCGAAATGATTCAGCCACCGGCAGCTCAACAAAAATACCCCAAAAAACGGACACCTTATATACTCATACCACATAGATAACACACATACATATATACTGCACACATGCACAAAAAAAAACGTACATACTTTTTGTTGGCTTTGTATTTAATCACAATTTATATTGCAGTGTAGTAACCATTTTCTTTTCATTCATTTTATGTGAAAGAATTAAATTTGGCTGCAAATAAATATTTTTTTAAAGATCACTTTTAAAAGTAATGAAATAAATTATAGAAATTGGAACATGCTTCTTATTCGTAAGCAGAATTAAATATTTTTATTCTTAAAAAACTTAAAATAAAATGAAAATTTCCGTACTAAAAATTCGAAAAAATTATTATAAACTGCTAACTGCCGTAAAGTTAAGTTTTTTTTATTATTTCGAAGAATTTCTTGGTTCCAGCAAAGACTTGTTTTTGAGTGCAAAAGCCGTTACAAATCAACATTGACCCTGGACACCAAAATACAAAGTCATTGTAGTATTGGGGAACCCTGACGAAGGTTGGGGCGGGCGGGCGTATGCTTGCAGCTTCCCATGGACTGTAAGAGTTGGGGAAGGGTGTGGGGGCGGTAATGGCACCCCTAGAAGATGACAGTAGTCGAGTCGAAGAAGCGAAAAGTGATGATGACATGGCCCAAATGGAACTTCCGTGTATATATTATTATTATTATTATTATTATTTATTATTATTTTGCTTTACTATTTATACTTGTGCTGTTCGGTTGAAATGTATTTTCGTTGCTTTACTGCTTTTAGTATTTCTTTGAATTATTGTTGTTGTGTGCTCTGCAAAACAAAACAAGTTGCCATTTGAATGCTCTTTTTTTTTTTTTGAAAATTATGTCTTAATATTAAATTTTATTAAGATTTTATTATATGCATAAACAAATAGTTTGTTTATTTTTACGCTGTTTTTTAGAATTCTTTTCGGCGAAACTTAAATTTGCAACAATTGCAACAATAAGCAAATTGTATCATAATCATAATTGTACTCTACAAACAAACAAATAAAATCTCAGCTAAAAACATAACCAGATGCAGACAGGCGGCAAGAATGCGAGGGGAGTGGAGCGATGTAAAGTGTTAAAAAAAATGTAATCGTGTACGCATAAAACGTCCATTCAAATCTGTCATTGTTTGTTAAGGCGAACATTAAGAATTGGCAGACGACGACGACAATCCCTCGCCCAACCTTAACCCCCTTCACCACACCACACCACACAACATTAAGCCAGGTCATGGCACGCACATAGTACTTGAATTTAAATGGGTTGCATTAGTTTGTGTTTGTCTGTGCCTTAAAAAATGCTGACAAGGACTCAGCTGCTGCTCCTGCTGACTTCTGTATTCCTGTCTGGTCGCTTTCATCCATGGAACAAGCTCATTTGTATTTTTTTTGTGTTGCTTTTGTTTGTTGGTTTTGTTTTATGACTTTGCATTGGGTATTTAAACATTGTTGTAGAGCTGAAAACATTAAAGTGTGATTACCAAAACCATAGAGAGGAAGAGAGAGAGATAGAGATAGAGATAAAGGCATCAAGAGATATAAAAAGGATATTTAAATTGTTAAAAAAGCAGAAAAAAGTATGTTAGTTAATTGAAATTCTATTTATATTGAAAATAAAATATTTATTTTTGTATTATTTATTTTTTTACAAGCTTATTTTAAAGTAGATTTAAATAAATTTAATTTCCCTTAAGGAAATTATTACAAAAATAATTGAAAAAATGAAATTCTTAGATGAAGGACTGACAGAAAATTATGTCAAAAATAATTTTAAGGAAAAAAATGTAAAAAAATAATTATTTTGTCTTTAAAGTTGAGTGAGACACGGAGACTATATTTAAAAATGAAAAAGAGAGAGAGAGATCGACAGAGAAAAAGATATGAAGAAGGAAAAAACAAGGAAGAAAAATAAGTAGAAAGAAAATAATAAAAAATCGAAACTTCAACATTCTAGATGACGACTCGAAAGAGCATACAAAGTTCGTTTTAAGCCTAGTGATTCAGTTGCCATATTTTCAAAGATGAGCAACAATAGCGAACAACAAGAACAGCAACAGCCAACAACAACAAACGAGGCAGCAAGAAACAAGTTCAGAAATAGCTTTGGCTCTTGAGCTTTTGAGCTGCTTTTTGGCTCGCATGGCTGCAATAAAGTTAATTTGATTAATTAGCGTTAAAATAGCACGCAACGCATTGAAGATTTAATTAATAAGCGTGCAATACAAAAAAAAAACAGCTTCAACTCTTCTTCTACTTCTATTTTTACCCTCAAACAACCCCTCACTATTGCCCCCCTCCACCGGCCAACTCCCCTTTTGTTTAGTGCAAATATAAAGAACTTTTTTAGATTTATTTTCGTTTTTTTTTTTTCGTTTTTGCCGCCGTCTGTCGGAATTTAAATGAAATGAAATTGCGTATACGCAACGTTGCCAAATTGGCCAAGAAAATGATGAAAAAAATAAAAAATAAAATAAAAATTGAAAGGAGGCCACTTTAAGTGGCACAAAGTGCACAAGGACGGCACTCAAGTTGCCCGTCCGCACAAAATGGAAGCACAAGCACAAATACGAAACTAATTGCTAAATTAACATTAAAGTAAAGTCTCCAACAGCAACAACAACAACCACATCGAAGACGTGAGGTGAATGAAAAGCCAGCGGGTGCGAAACACAGAAACGTATAATGCAATCATCGTGTTGGCAACGTATGATTATAATACATAATACAATGCCCAAAGGATTGTTTATGATGTTCTATATAGACTTGGATTGATTTGCTTTCGAGACTGTTGAATCTGGCAAATGTGATTAAAGTCTAACATCGGGTTTTGATTGAGGTTAGGTTAGGTTCTGTCTACAAAATAATCAAATAGTAAAATATTTTACAGACTTGTTTTTTTTGTTGTAAAATGAAAATAGAAAAAATCTTTGTATATCTGAAATTAATCTTAAATTCTCACAATTTCACTTAGAAAATTGTTGCCATATCTTTTGCCACCACAAAAGCAACAACAACAACTGTTAGCCAAGTAATCCAACGAAATGCGCATCATTTGTTTTTTGGGCAGTGTTTTTATTTGTCTTTTTTCATTTTCACTTTGCTTCGTTTTGACTAATTTGATTAAAAACCGTTGCCGCTTAACAGTTTCATTTGGGGCGCTATTCTATCAAATTGACGCCACCCTTTAAACACCCCAAATCCGCAAATGGCGGCAGCCTAAACATCATTTTCATCATCCTTGTTGCTGTTGTTGTTGTTGCGCCTGACAGTTGTCAAATCAAGTTCCCAAAAACCAAAAATATCACAGCCACTGCTTGCAACAACAATAAAAACAACAACAACTAGAAGAACAATCGTCTTGACTTGCCTTCGAGGGGGGCGGGGTGGGTCTGGATTTCCAGCGGAGCAATTACATTTAATTATCAGTGCGCTATGCAAATTTTGACGCTTTGCCTTTAAATAAGAAAAATAATGCGGCATGAAAAATTTGAGAATGGGGCAAAACAAAAAAAAAAAAACAAGCCTGCAAAATGCGGCTATTACAATGGGCGGCAAAGTACAAAGTAAAAATTAAGAAAACAACTAGAAAAAAAAAAAAACAAGTGAAAGGAGCTTGCTCGCCTGGGGAGATGTCCTGTTCTTGGACTAAAAAGGTGTGCTAGTAAATACAAAAATTAATTCTAAACAAATTAAGTTTAAATATTCATAATATTGTATAAATAAAATAATTACTTTTAATTGGTTTTTTTTTTTTTTAGTATCTTTCAACAAATATTTATCGAATATGGCTTTTATTTTCTACACAAACATTTAAAAAGCAGGGCATCAAAAACAAAACTCAAACAAATGACTTTTAATTTTTCGCTGCGTTTGTTGTTGTCGTTGTTGTTATGGTTTGTAAACTGTGGACACAACAATGGAAAACCTCACACAACTTTTTGCTTACCGAAAAAAAAGAAGAAGAAGAAAAAAAACAATAGAACTTTAGATAAATGTGTGAACTAACTTAATGCTTGCACTTGAACCAAAAAGTTTAAATGAGAACTTACAAATTATTGGGTTAACTAACTTAATACATATACATACATATTTGTTTGACTCTAAAATTTAAGATTAAAAGGTTTTAATGCCATTAATTAAATGCGTTTATTTTTATAATGTGCAAATGGTTTGAGGTAAGATTATGCCTCCGAATAATTAATCTACAAAATGATAATAAAAGTCAGAGTTCAAATTTAAGTACTTGAAAACTATATGAAAAAAAAATATTTTACTTTAAAATAGCTTAAATTAACTAAAAATATATTAAAATGTACAAGCAATTTTTTTTTTTTTTTTTTTTTTTTTAATAAAGGATTTTTAGGAAATTGATTGAGGTATTTAAACTATAATATTTAAGATGGCTTTCACAAAGTTCTTTCTGGCTAAATGAAAGTTTTTTATTTTATTTTATTAACATTTAAATATCAAAAAGAGGTTTAATATGAGTAGTTCGAAGAAAAGAGTATTCGAGAATATTATACAAAAAATGAATAAGCCAAGAAAATATTCGTTTGTTAAATTTAATAGCTTTGATTGTAATTTTGAAGTCAATAGTTCAGCTACTGGCTTTTCGCTGGCTTAAACATAAAATTTCAATTTACTTACATTCATTTTTTGCCGTTTCGTTTATGCTCAAACTGCGTGTGCGTGTGTGTGTGTGTGTTGCCATATCAACAAAAAGCCAACAACATGTGTCAAGTGCCATGTGCTGACCGACGGTCACTAACAAAAAAAAAAGATAGAGAGAAGGGGGAAGCAGTAGTTGGAGCACTGTCTGGTCGCAATTACAAGAACTTTATCAAAAGCAAATTAAAATGTGCGACATCGGCGTCGTCGTTGGCGGCGCCACCAGTCCTCAAGCAATCAAGCAACAACAACAACAACAACAACAACAACAATGTGCCGTCAGGCAGTAAAAACAAGAGAAACAAACAAACAACCTAATTAACTTGTCAAAAATTTCAGTCGCTCACCGGAAAAAGGGCAAATGCAAACAATGATGCCAAAAAAATGGTGGCAAGGCGGCAAAGGGGTGGTGGTGCTTTGGCGCCCGACTTAAGTTCCATTTAAAATTTCAATTAAAATTTTTTTGACATTTTTTTTGCTAGAAAAATGTTTGTTGTTATAGCTCTATTTCAGCTTAATTCTTATGTGCTTTAATTGTTGTTTATTGTTTTTTTTTTTTTGGGAATTATTATAATTATGATTGTGGCTCAAAGCCTCAGGGCCATATCAGTAATGGTAGCACGGGCAACAAACCCTAAGGGCATGAGATGATAAGCTAAAAAGTTAATTGTGTGGGGACTTTTTTTTGTTGTCTTATCGGTTGAATTCTAATTTATCTTAAGGCAGGCTTTATCACAAATCGATAACATGTCGATATGCAAATCGATATTTATTTTTCACACTTTTACGGCTGGATTCATTAAATTTGGTGGAAAGAAGGCTGTTGATGTTGCACAAAGATTTGCATCAATTATTTTCCAGCTAAGCTTATAAAAATATAAAATTTTTATGCTGTTTAGTTTCAGTTTCCCAGAAAAGTTAAGAAACCAAAAATTTTGTCTCATTAAATTAAAAATTAAAAATTCAATTTCTCCGAGTGGAAATACAAAATTTAAAATAAAATAAATATAATAATAAGGTTGCAAAAGGTGAATTGACAGCACTGGCAAGAAAGAGAGAGAGACAGAGAGAGAGAGAGAGAGTGTCGCATGTGCGTCAGCCACATACATGTGTATGCATTAATGTTGCAGCATGCATCCTGCTGCTGCCATGCACTTTGCCACATCTAAGGGTGTGATGCAAGGTTGTGTTGCAGTAATGGTGGAAATTGAGACGGGGTTAAATGCGGCAGGGGAATGTTGTTGAGATGCCATCGCGATGGCTGTGCAAGTTTGCGCCGCCAGCGCTTTTTTCTTCAAGCAGCAATGGGAAATGTTTGGTAAAGACGTGTGTCGCTGACTCGCTGACGGTAATGCAACGTGCCACATTTGTATGTTGCGCGAGACACATGCGTGTGTGTGTGTGTGTGTTTGAGTGCTTGAGTGTGTGTGTGTGTGTGTGTTGTCGCTGTCGTTGGTGTCTGGCAATGTCTCCATTTGGCGTTTGCCCCTTCTACGTGTCTATTTAAATTTGCGTCCGCTGATGCTGCACTTGCCACATGCACTCTATCGTCGCAACATTGGTTATATCAGCTAAGCGCTTAAGTTTGTGACAATATTAACAATCTTTTTGATACTTACCAGAATAATCAAAGTTTTAATTAAAGTCGGACTAGAAATATTTTGTTTACATTTAAAATTAAATTATAATGAATTCTTTAATATAAGATCGGAACATAATTCAGAGCTCCAGGAGCAATTAATTTATTTTCCAAATATAAATGTAAATAGCTTGCTATTAATTTTTAAGGTAGAGTATTCAATGAGTTTGTCTTGCGGTCTTCTTTTATTGCTGGCAACTTGGGTTTTTTGGATGCATTCTTTTAAGTTTGTTGTAAATTGAATTGAAATTATTTGGCAAATGGCAGGGCGTTGCCCTTATATGAGGCAAGCGAGTGAAAATTCGCTGCGGCATTTTATGCAAATCGAGTGACAGGATTTTCACACCCCTTTGGCAACATTCTACATAGTATGTACTACTACTAGCTTACCCAAACTTCAAACTCCAAAGCTTTAGCTCCTTTGACAATGCCTTGGCTGAGTGAGCTCTGAAATCGTAATTGAAAAGTGCAGTAAATGCGTCTTAGGAATCCGGGCGATATATATATATATGTATATGTATGCCATATAGTAGCAGTTTGTAGTAGTCGTAAGTACATAAATTTGTTGCAACCATTGCAGAGTAAGCGGCACTTTGTTTGCCATTTGTGCATCATTTTTAGCGGTTAAAGAAAAAGCGGCGCCATTCGACGCCGGTTTTCATTTATATGCATTCACAAGTGATTCAATGCGAACGAACACAAACCGATTCGAAGCAACATAAAGAACATCATGCAAATGCCATTTGCCATGGGGCATTGGGTTTGCAATTGCCAATTGCCAATTGGCAGCTGGCAAAAAGGCAAAAGGGCAAAAGGGCAAAAAGCAGCAGGCGCACACCAATTCAGGCCCAAACACACACAATAATCCTCATGGGTGGTCCTGCGATGACTGATTGCAGCACCAACGAACATCGATGGCTGTGCATTATGGCGTTATGTTTGTACGTTTGTTAACTCCGCACACAGATACACACACACAAACACAGACATACGTCGATTGTTGGCAAGCAGCCACCTAAAGTTCTTTTAGCTTTGAACAATTTACTCGGTTTATGGTTAAGTAAGCAGTTCATCAACTACGACTTGTTGAGAACTTTATGGCAGGCAGTTATTTATTTGGTGTTGCCAGCATCGAAAAATCTTTGATAGCCACTTAATGATCATTAGTAACTTAATATACAGCGAGGCAAGTAAATTTAAAGTCGAATCGAGTGACAGGAGCTATAATTTATGGCACTTGTTGCACTTGGGAAAACTCAACAGGAATAATTAAAAATATTGTACAAAAATTTATACAGCTTTTGTAAAGAATATATAGCTCATATTCTTACGTTTTCCAACACTTGATTTTCCAGCATCGAAGAACATCTTCAAAAGCCTTGCCATCATCTTTGATTTTAAGTACTTTTAGAGAGATTAGAGCTATCGAAAGAGCTTTTTCTTTACATGTTCTGTTCCTTCTTTGTTTTACCATTTTTTGCCTTTGTTTTTTTTTAAAAAATTTTTACCGTTCATGACAACCGAAATAAAACCATCTGCATAGCTTTCCGCTATCGCGCTCGCTCACACCTATTGAAGCAAAGGCATAATAGTAAAGGTTCCCAGCAGCGACTACATGAGACGAAAGCTTTTCTTACCAATTGCACACGCTTTAGATTCTATAATCCCTGCTTTGAACAGAGCATTGCATATTCGTATACTGCTGACTGTTAAAGTTCAAGTCATCAAAGTTCATCAACTACTTTTGAGGTACGAAACAGCAAGAAACTCAATAACAAAGATTCCAGGAAAGTAAGTAAAGACTTGAAACATAATTATGCGTAAATAATAAATTTTGCTTTATTGAATTTCATTCCATTAAAATTTTACCACATAACAAGATGTGTGTGTGAGTGTGTGTGTGTGTATATATGTATCGTTGCAGCTGCTTGTTTGTTTGTGTGTGTTTTTGTGTTTTTGTGGGTTCGATATCTTTTTCTTATTTTGTTTTTGCCTGTAATAATGCCTTAGGTATTTTATATTGTTGACTTTTTCTTATTTGCCCATTAAAATTGTTACATACGGACATGTATGGTTTTTTGTTTGATTTTATTTGTTGTTTTTTCAGTATTGAATATATTGAATAGAGCATCATCGTCAAACATTGAGCATATTCCATGCATGGGAACAACAGATTTCGCAAATAAAATCGATGAAAAATAGTTGAAAAATAATTAATTTTACGAAAAATGTTTAAATTGTCTCAAATAATTGAATTTAATATTGTATTATTATAAATGTATATTTTTTTATATGCAGCATAATTGTTCTCTTAAATTTGCTTTACATTAGAATTTTGTTAAAGTATGATTTCAATTTTGTTGAAATAAGTATTTAAAGGCATAATTGGAGATTGTTGAAGAATTGTTTTTTTTTTTGTTTTTCTTTTTTGATATGTTAATTAGCATTGACAGTTTTTTCTTTTATTTTTGCTCTGCTCCGAAATCTCAAAGCGGTTTTTTTTTAGTTTTTTTTTTTAGATATTTTATAAACCCTGTATCCGCAAAATGAACTTAAATCAAATGTTTGTCATATTTTCGATCAGCTTGTTTAGATCATCTAATCTATGTACATTCAATACATTTTTGTTATGTTTTTATTTTTAATTGTGAGCTGATGATAGTGCTCTTACAGTTTAAAAATTCATTGTTTAGTTTTGTTCATAAAGTTAACAAAAAAAAAAAGAGTTTATTTTATTTTTTTGTGTTTTGGTTTTGAATTAATTTTGAAACCTATTTGATGATGCGTGCACTTAAA
Organism: Scaptomyza polygonia; assembly: GCA_035044585.1. Lineage (NCBI taxonomy): Eukaryota > Metazoa > Arthropoda > Insecta > Diptera > Drosophilidae > Scaptomyza > Scaptomyza polygonia. The sequence continues at coordinate 44,270 of JAWNNU010001403.1, read as the reverse complement.
GTTTTTGGAGCATTTCATAGCAATCAAAGCCAAAGGACATAACATAACAAAGGGTAACATACATACTAAGTTTATACATACTATATACTTTGTTCATCTTGTTGGTTTGTTTTTATTTTGTTTAAGCATTGAGATCGGCATGAAATGTTCAACTGTATTAAAAAACACACCGAGAAATTGTTGTTGCATACCTTTAGGCTCTTTTATAAAAACATTGAAAACTTTTAAGCTGTCTACTGCAGATCTATGAGTGTTTGTGTGTGTGTGTGTGTGTAATTTCCTTTTGTTGCAAGTGTTTTTTTTTTGTTTGTGTCAGTTACTATCATACACAAAAAAATTTTGTTGCTTACATTTAGTTTTATTTTCTTCATTTTTTTTGTTGAATGTTTTTCTTCTTTTTATTTTTGTATATCTTTATATATTTGTTCATTAATTGTCTATAACGTTTTCCGTTTATATTTCATATGCAAGTGTTACTTACCCAAAAAAAAAAAGGACAGACAATTAGAGCTAGTGAATTGTTTTTTTTTTATATATTTTTGTATTTTTTTCACTTGCTACACAAAAAGAAAAAAAAATAGAACCAAAATGCGTTTGTAAAATGAAACTAAGAAACTTTTTCATAGCTCAAAACATAGGATGTACATACATATATATATATTTTTTTAATTCAAAAGCATCTACTAAAATTTAGGTCTAGATTTAAGTTTACGAGGGCTATGCAGTGGAAAACGAATTTCGAACCAATTGCGTATAGGAAAAAGCAAATATTTTCAAACGATTAATTGCACTCCATTACCAATAATTGGCATACTCGACTTTTTCGATTTCTTTTTTCTCATTTATTTAATTACTTTCACCTTATTTATTTTTGTTAAAAACAAAAAAAAAACATTTCATATGCTTGCCATATTAAAAAAACAAAAGAAAGTTCAATATAATTTGTATTTTGCATTGGCTCAAACTTGTTTTCCATTACACAGCGCTAATGTTCTTGTTGTTGTTGTTGTTTTTTTTATTTATGTTCTTTAGCTTTTTATTTTGTGTTTAGTTTTTATTTGCGACTTAAGGCATCGGAAAGTGATTTTGCTCAAAGTCTTTGTGCCGTTCAGCGAGCAATTTGTGAGCGCTTATATTTTCCAGCCGTCGATCTGTGATCGCCACAAAGGGCAGGCGCTGTTTTCGACTAGCTGCTAACGACGACATGGCCGAGGAGGAGGAAGAAGAAGATGAAGATGGGGCGGCATAACCGCCAACAGTGCCATCCACGACGCGATGATAAACAAAAGAGTTGAGCGGTGATGATGGCGCCACTGTGGTGCTATGTACCACCACCAACGACTCACCACCTGATTCTGAAGGTGCAAGATGCCAACTATTTTGTCCACGTCCAGCCACATTTGCCACAAACTGTGCGCTGCGACTGCGCGGCGTGCCCAAAAAACTGCCCGAAATGGCCGGATAGTGCGGTAGCTTGAAAAGCGCTGGTTTTGGTGTCGAATTTGATTGCAGTGGTGCTGCTGGTGCTGGTGGTGCTACCGATGATGTTGCCGTTGCCGTTGCCGCTTTTGTTTCCATGTCAATTTCATGTTGCCAAAAATCAACGGCCGCTGACAATTGATGTGCATCCAATTGTTTCTCCTCGCCGGGCAATTGATTTGGCATACCTGTTGTTGTTGTTGTTGGCGTTGATGTTGGAGCGTTTGTTGTCGGTCGAATGGTGCTAGTTGTGGTGCTAGTGGTGCTGCTGCCACTACGTTGCTGAGCAAATAGATCCTGGCCGTAACGTTGTTGATAGCGACGTCTCGTCTGCTTTGTATACTCATCATCGAGTCGAATGTAGGGTGCAGCCGTTTCATGTGGACCCGGTTGCAATTGTGAATTGCTCCACTCCATGTTGTTGTTGTTGTTGAGCGTTGGCGGTGCAACCGGTGGCGGCAATGTGCCTTCGAGCAGATTGAGCAGCTGTTTGTTGCGTCGATTGTATTTCTTGATGTAAGGCGGCAAATTGGCATCCTCGCCATGATCCTGCTGTGCCTCCTCCATTTCCGCAGCCGTATCATAGTCCTCATCGGCCTCATAGTCCGGATAGAGTTCGGGATGTGATTCGCGATAGTGTTCATCGTATACCTGAAACTGTACGCGTGCTAGATGCGGCCATTTGGCATAATAGCGCTCAAGTTGCTCCAATTCTGTGATCTGATGACCCAATTGTGGCTTCGGTGGTGGCAATGGTGGCTCGGGTGTTGTTGCCGGCGCCGAATGCACAACAACAGCTGGCGGCTTGCGTTGATAGGGATTCGGTGAAAGTTGCCGTTGACCAAGCTGCTGCTGCAGCTGCTGCTGCTGCTGATGATGATGGTGCTTCAAGTGATGATGATGCTTGGCCTGCTTGTGATGATGATGATGATGTTGATGTTGATGATGATGGTTATGTTGCTGCAGTTGTTGTTGCTCGCTGCTTTTGACACCGTTACGCAGCACTGGACTAATGCGTCGATACCAATTGTTATTATCATTGGCAATTAAACGTTCCACTTCGGTATGATGTGATTCATCCGTTGATTGCAGTTGCAGTGGCATCTGTTCCACCTCCTGCGGCTGCTGCTGCTGCAGCTGATGATCGTAGTAGTTGACTTGACCCTCATAGAAGGGTTTGGGTCGCATGCCCAATGCAAAAATCGGTGCAGCATGCGTATGACTACGTTCCTCCGCCTCCAATAGTTCCCTTTCCCTTTCCCGCTCTCGCTCCCGTTCACCCTTCAGTTCACGTTGCCTTTCCCGTTGATATTCACGTTCACGCTGCTCGCGATCTTTGCGCAATTTCAATGCATATTTGGGCGTTACAGTCGACTGCAAAAAACTATGCTTGAGATAGTCCTTGTAACGTTTCTTATGACTCTTGTGTCCAATGCGGTGATTGTTGCGACGCAGCGCCTTAAAACGTTCAAATGCCGATGGAGATTCGGTGGTGCTGGCAGCATCTGCAATTGAGATAAAGAAGTGGGGGGGGGGGGGGAAGGGAGAGTTAGAGTGGCATGAGTGAGTGGCATGTGAAATTGGAATTGTGAGTTTTGGCACGATGCGCTCGCTCGGAAGTAATAGATTTCTATTAGGCCCGGGGACAACAAATGTGTGTTTGTGTGTGTGTCTGTGTATTGTTGTTGTTGTTGTTGTTGCGACCCTCGCCTAAGACCACAAAATCCGTTGCCCATAAGACCACAATTCATTTCATTTGATTGTGCATAAAAGTGCGGCAACCTTGGTATCTGCCACAACCCAACCCAAGCAAACCAAGCCAACGTTGAAAGCAGCGAGGTGTGCTTTATAAGTTTTTTGGTTCTATAAAACTGAAATTGCTTAACAAAAGTCGTGTAATCAAATAAATTTAAAATTATTCTAATAAAATAATTCTATGAAAAAGTAAAAATTTTTTTTCTAAAAAAGTTGGATTTTTTTTTAATAAAATTCTTGATATATTTTTAAAATGTTGCAAATCAAAATTAAGCTTTATATATGAATTTTTTTAATAAACTTTTTACGATTAAAAAATATCAACAAATAAATTATATTTCGGTTTTAATGCATAGGATTGCATGATAATTTTGAAACTTAATCAAACCAACCTCTAAATCGTAAGGCAGCCACACACGAAAACACACACAAATACACACAAACACACACAGACACACACTCATAGTGAAATACATACATAACGAATAGCCAGAGACTGGCTTAAGATGCGACCAAGTACAGGTCCCCTGGCAGTCTAGGCACGTTTTGGGGACGACTGCTTCACTAAACCGAATGCAGTGCGAAGTTCATTCTGTTTGTTGTTGTTGTTGCTGTTGTTGTCATTGTTGCTGTTGGTTGCGGTTGAGAGGGCGGATGCCAGAATCCTCGAGACATTTTCTATACTTGGGACTTGGTCGGCTCAGTGCCAAGTTATACAATATTTGCCGTTTTGTTAGCTTTATTGCTTCGGGCTAAACTAAAAAAAAAACTCAAACAACAAATGAAATAGAAGAATAAAAAAAAAGGAAGCACTAAACAACAAAACGGTTGTAATAAAATGCCAGCCCATGAGACTTTTTGGTCTCTAACTGTCTGTCTGTCTGTCGGTTGGAAGCTAAAGCTCATTCCGTTTGATTTTTGTCCAAATTTGCATAAGCTTTGCATAGCCCATAAACTAATTAAGGCCACATGCGAGTAGTAGCAGCAGCAGCCATTGAAGTATTTCACATTAAAGAGATTTTCGTTTTGTGTTCGGAGTAAGTGTGTGTGTGTGTATTCACCTCGCCTCCAGAGTGCATACATTCAATTGGGGTTTTGCCTAACATATTTTCAATTTACGTTCCACAGCCCCAAAAAAAACAAAACAAAAAACATTGCTGGTCAAGCTTAGTGCACTTCAACAGTCTCCTCGCTCTGCTCTTCAGTTGACCAAATCGCAAAAAAAAAACAAAAAACTATAAAGGGAAACCAAATTAAACTATGTTCAGAGGAACTTTTCGTATTTGTAGTAGTAGAATGGAAAAGAGAGGGGGCTTATATGTAGCCGCAGTTTTCAACCAAGCAGTGGCAACAAAATTTGTCATCTACATTTTTGTTCAACATTTACTGTCAAAGACTATGAAAACTTTTTCAAAAAAAACAATAGATTTAGTTTTTAAAACAATAAAATCAGTCTTTTATGGTATTTTTGTATATATAATTCTGCCTAAATATTTAGCTTACTTCAAAGAAAAAATTCTTTGTATTGTAAAGGTCAAGGGCCTTTAGTCTTATTGAAATTTATTCGAAATAAAGTGTTATATGGAACGATAATAATGCAATTGTAATGCCATAACATAAGTAAAAAATATTTGTCAAAAACTTTTAAGTAAATTAATTGAATTGAATATCTTTTTGAATTGGTTTATTCCACTGTGCTGTCTTCTACTTCTACTTCTTCGTCTTCTTCTTTTACAGTGCTCTATTGTTGTATGTATTAGTGTATCTGTGTATTTCTCTGTGTGTGTGTGTGTGTGTGTGTGTTTGTGTTAGTTTGTTTGTTTGTTAGCCTTGCAATGTGCCATTCATTGCTCTTCCTGTTGTCCTACGTATTACAGATACGCTCAAGCCAGTATGGCGTATACTTGATATGCATGTATGCTTAGTTTAACTGTGTATTGTAGTATATTTGTATATTTGTTTCGCCTGGCATTTTGTGCTCTTGTATGGTTTACTAGCTTTGCCACTCAAAACCATAAATAAACCAAAAGCCAACTTACCTGTATAATAACGCAATGCAGATTCGGATTCGAGTTCGGATTCCGACTCCGTTTTCGATTTTGAAACCGTTTCCCGTTGCGTTGACTGACGTTCTACAAACTCGTGTTGTTGTTGCTGTTGTTTTGGTTGCAGTTGCAGTTGTTGTTGTTGTTGTTTGGTTTCATTGATTCGTTGACCAAAATAGCTGCTCAAGTAATTGGCTTGTGATTTGCTGTCTTTGGCGTTGTTGCTGCTGGTGCTGGTGGCACCACCAGTGCCACTCGAGCTTCTCGAATTCGGTTTGGCATCGTAGTAATGCAACTCACCCACATCGCTGGCATCCACAGCATCAACCAAATCAGCATCAGAATTGATGCGGCCTATGCCATAGTTATCGTTGCTGTTCCACTCTTTATCATAGTATCTGTTCGTAAGCCATGTTGCAGCATTGTCGTTGTTGTTTTTGTTTTTGTTGCCATGACGTTTTTGCTTGCGTCCAATTGGCAGCGATAGATGTCGGTTACTTGAGCTTGATGTTGGTTCAGTTGTTGTTGTAGTTGCAGTTGTTGTTGTTGTTGCTGGCGTTGTTGTTGTTGGCATGCTGCGGTTGGCAATGGTTGATGTTGCCACCTCCTTTGCTGATTCATCATTGTCAATTGTGAACTTAATGTTTTCCGCCAATGCTTTATCATTATCAAAATTGTCCTCAATATCGCCGATTGCCATAATGTCCTCGCCATCCACATTCTCCGTTGATTGGGCCAACAGCGTTGCTTTATTAAATTTTCGTTCATTTAATATTTCAATAGAATCAAACATCTGCTCCTCCGGTTGCTGCCACTGCCGTTGTTCAATCTCTTTCGCTTCAACATTCTCAACGTCATCCTGCTCCTGCTGCTGCTCCTCCTTCTCCACTGCCTTTGGCTGCTCCATCTGTCCATTGGCATTGGCATTTGCCTGCTTCTGCTCCAACTCCAGCTGCTGCTGCTGCTGCTGTTGCTCCTGTTGGCTCTGCTGTTGATTTTGCTGTTCTTGCATGTTCTTAAATTTTTTATACGCAAAACTTTTGCTGCCAAAGTTCGCGTTCTTATTCGGTTTCACTTCATCCTCTTCATCTGCTTCACCATTATTCTTGTTGTCGTTGTTGTCGTCACCGGAAGCGGATTTTGTAGCTGACGCCGTCTCTGCTTCTTCTGCGTCATCTTGCTCGTTGTTAGCGTCTCCTACTTCTCCGACTTCTTCTACTTCTTCTACACCGTCTTCAACTCTCTTTGGCTGCTTGCTCTCTTTATTGTTTTTCAATTTGTAGTTGTAGTGGTTCTTATTGTTGTTGTTGCCATCGTTGTCATCATCATCATCGTCATCATTGTCATTGTTGTTGTTGTTGCTATGGTATTTCTTGTTGGCTGCCTGCTTGCTGCCATCGCTGGCTAGGTAAACAGTGAAATTTCTTGAAGTGGGCCTTTGAGATTCAAGTATCTGCAAGAGAATCGTACAAGCAAAAATACAATGCTGGCGAATCGTAAAAACAATAAAAGCCATTTTCCACACACACACAAAAAACCCCAAACCCATTTCAAAATATTGCAGCAGTTACACAATTCCATTATATATATATATATATACTATATACAATTACTACTATTACTATATATATACATATATATATGTTTGTTTTTCTAACATAAGGGGCAGTTTTAAAATTAAACAACTAGAAACCGACTGCTTAATACTCTTCGAACAAGTGTTTGGTTTGGTTTTTTTTTAGTAGACTCTTGAAGATAGTTTTCCAGTTTTGTTCAGTTTTTGTCAAGTTTTTAACACTGACATATTGTAGGGTATTCCTACTACTACAATTTATTTTTTTCGTCCAATTTTCTGTTATATTTTCTTTATAAAAAATAATTTCCCAGTTTAACTCATTAATAATTTTTTTTAAAGTTAAGTTTCTTATTTAATTTATGTTCACTAACTTAAATTTAATTCAAAAATTTCAAACTTTATTTGCGCACAAAATCCAGTATACTCTTTGTATAGAGCAAAGCAAAAACAACACTAAAGCCCAAGTAGAACTGACTGAGAAACGCTTTGGCTGCTCCGCATGCTTCTTAAGACACATGTGCGACAATAAAAGGCAAGTTTTCGTGTTGCAACCTTCAAAGTTGCAGCCAGAAGAACTCTCTGTCTCTCTCTCTTTCTCTTTCTCTTTCTGTCTGTCTGTCTGTCAGCTGAAAAACCGACTGCAAGGCGCTGATTAGATGCGAATGTGGCAGCCATGCGAGAGCTACTATGAGATTGCATTTGTCCAAACCATTAAGCCCAAGTGCTTCGGCAATTCCGGCCAAAAACTTTTCAACTGAATATACTTGTTACTTGGACACAAAAACAAAAAACAAAAAAAACACATTGAATCTATTTGCATTTGTTATTGCAACAAAACTTTTAACAACACAATTGAATCGAATCGAAAGAACGAAGGCATTTTTGACAAGCATCTAGCAAAGTATAACAGTCTATATATATATTTTTGTGTGTGTAAACTATTTTGCCAGGCGATAACTTTTGTTATTAAGATTAAGAATTGGTCGTTTGAATAAAAATACTGTGTAAATTCGAAGTTAGTAAAATCACAAAAATGCTCAAATTCAACCTTAACGCTAATTCTTTTATGCAATTCCATTTTGACAAAATTAAAAAGTTCTTCCAAAATGAATTATCGATTAATAGTTTGGTTTTTAAGTGTTGCACAGTTTTATATATTTCACAAAAAAACCTAACAAATTCTCTTTGGTCGCACAATAAGCTTTCATTTGCTGTTCTGTTACTTAATTTAGACGGTAAAACTTCATTGTTAACTAACAGTTTAGCTTAACAAAAAAAAAAAAAAAAAAAAAAAATTTGTGACAATTGACAAAGTTCAAATTAGTCTTTAGCTGTCATTTCAAGCTTATCTGAATGAAGCTCTCAGGGCAATAAGCTTCTTTATTTACTGTATTCTCAATAGTAGTACTTTGTTGAGTTTTGTGTAATTTTCTTTGAATTGGTTTAATTCTGGTTCGGGGCCTTAGCTGAGCTGTGTGCTACTTCCTCAATGACGATTGACCCCGTTGCCCGTTGGGTAGACAGACGCTTTGGATTTGGCCAAAGCAAACTGCATATTTAAGGCCATCATCATTCAGGAAAGTAATTTGACTCGGCCAGCAGCACAATGTGCGACATTTCAATACGTTTTCTTCTTCTTTCTCTTTTTCATTTCTAGTTGGTTTTTATTTCTTTTATTGCTTTTTTCTTGAATTGCGGCATGTGTGCTGTTTCAATAGAACTGACCTTATTTGAAACACTTGCTGACTTAAAGCACACACCAACGCACACACACACACACACACACACATGCGTACTTACAATATCAGCTGCCTCGGACTCATCATCATCATCATCATCAAGAACGTCACCGTCACCGTTGTCGTCATTGGCGTCATTGGCAGCATTCTCCGCATATTGCAGCTGGGTGGCAACATCCTCGCCAATGTCACCATCATGCTGGTCAAATATGTCCTCGGGTATGTTGGTCTCAGCTTGCAAATTGAAATCTGTGGAAAATGGCACAGAAACCAAAAGACAGACAGCATCAGTAAGAAAACATTTATTCCATAGGCTCTGCTCGGTATTTGCCCAAACATTGCACATTCGCACAATAAAAAAAAGCAGCAAAGTGCTTCGATTCAAGATATCCTGTATATATTATATCATTATTATTATAATTATTTTAATTATTCATTACTTTTCTTGGGTCTTTTTAACAATTATTACTAACGAATATAAACTAAAAAAGAGATAATTGTTAAAAATCAAGTTCTTGATTTATTTTTGAAAATAAATCAACCCCACCGTTGATTGGTAATGAAAACATGCTCAAATAATGGCCAAAATGGTCATGCCAGGCATCTTCAGGCACATTTTTTGAATTCAGCTTAACAAAAAATATGTTGTATGAATTTTATTTCTTTTATATCCTATGTAGAATACCGTAAATAAGAGGAAGCTGCTTGAATTGACTTCCACTTTTAAAAGTAATCGTAGTAGCTGAAATATGTTATATATGCAGATGCATATATGTATATATATCTTAAGCAGAGATATGTATATATCCATGAGGTTAAGTATGATTGTGTGTGCAGTTGGGGTCGGTATGTGTATGTGTATGCATGACCTGAAAAAAAACTGAAAAAAAAAATAGGGTCTTGCTCATAGTTGAATAGACAAGAATTTAGTCAAGAAAGAAGCCAGCACTGAGATGTCCCCAGTGTGTATGTGTGTGTGTGTGTGTGTGGGCGAATGGATATACATATATCCTTTATGCGTTGTCATTGACTGAATTGCCATTTGGGGAGCACACACACTTACACACACACATGCATAGGAGTTTGTAGTCTTGCTGCATGCAAGATTAAAATAAACTCAAATAAAAATGTGTGTGCTCCGTATCTATGAGTTCAATAAAAGGCATCTTAAATTGCTAGTAAAATGCTTGGCAATGATCTGCATACAAGCAATGTACTACATACAATCAACAACAACAACAACAACAACAAATACTATCTGCATAGATTGACCTCAAATAAAAATTGATTCGTTTATGGTGCAAATTTGACACAGTTGTGGTTCGCTTATATTTGTATTTATTATTTCCGAAAAGTAAAGGATTGTGGCTGTCAAAATATGCGGATTGTTTGTTGGTTGAAAGCTTAAATATTTAAAAATATAAATGTACAAGCATTGAAAAGTTAGAATAAGCTTAGGCTTGGTCTTAAAATTGAAGATTGAAGTGAAGTGAAGGAAATGAAAAGAAAACATTTCAAACGGCAAACAAACAAACTAAATAATTAAGCAAAGCAATTTAGCTTGAAGTGTAAATCTTTGATGGCATTTAGCTTTTATTTGATTTTAATTATTTTTTGTGGTTTGTCAATTTTTGGTTTTATCAAAGACATTATTCTATTTATTTTGTTGCAATAATATCTCTTGACTTTATATTCAGCTGGAATTTCTTGGTACTGCCAAAAATGAATGAAAAAGTTTGCCATCTGTTCTCGAATTATGAAAATCGTATGCGTAGCGACTAATTAAATTCTTTTGACTATGATTAAATGAACCAAAGACACACATACAACGGCCCTAGAGAGTGACATAGATAAAGAGAGATAGAGAGAGAGAGTCGGGAGAAAGATAGGAACGGATAGGAGTCACATATAGAAAAAAAGGCTGAAAAAATCTGTAAATAAAATCACGCAAATGGTTTTTATGTTCCCCTTGGTGCGTTCTGTGTGTGTGGCAACACGTTACACGTTGAGCAAGTTTGCTTGCCACACACACCAACCATTCCCCTCGAGCGTTGCGCGACACTGCATTGAGGTTATCGTCGTCGTCGTCGTTGTCGCTGGGCTTCGCTCATCCGATGCTTTTGTTGCCCAGCTGTCAAGTGGTAGGTAGGTAGGTTTGGGGCATTGGGGTTGGTTGGTTGGTTGGTTGGGACCTGGCCAGCTGCTTGTCATGCCATAATGAATAAATGTCGCATTAATTTGCACGCAGCACTCTTTCGGCTGGCGGACAGGACAGGACGGGACGGGACAGGCTACCAAAGGAACGGGCTAGATAGGAAATACTAGCAATGGGGTAATGCTTTGGGCTTGTGCCCGTCACGTTCGCTGCTTGTTTTCATTTCAGCTTCACAAATCCATTGCACACAGCCTTGGCATATAAATAAAACTTTTCATTCTCTCTCTCTCACTTTGTCTCTAGCTCTATTCATGTCTCTACCGGTTTTTTTTTTGTCTGGTGAAATGTTTACTTATATCTGTAAATCTCACATACAAAACGCGCGTAAACAATCTGATCCAGCGACCTCTTCCAACACACCCTCCTCACCCGTCCCCTTCGCACTCAACTTGTCGCACTCTGGAGTTTAATTATTATGCTTGTAATGAGCATGTTGCATATTTAAGTGGGGCAGGCGCAGGATGGCAGTGCCTACAGTTTAGGCTAATTAATAGCAACACGATAGTTGTTAAACCCCACCCCCCCCATACGTCTCTCTCTCTCACGCTTCAGTTTATACACTTCATTTTGTTGGCGTCAACTTTGAGCGCACGCGAATAAAGCTGCCGTAGAATAGGGTTTGGTGTTGAGGGAAGAAGAAAGCGGGTTTGTTTTTTTTGTTTTTTTTTGTCCAGGGCGTATACCCATATCGCCTGTCTCTGTTAATTAACCCATTATGGCCTGTTGACTTTTGGTGCACAGAGAGTTTGCAGCAATACAAAGTCAAACCATATACAAACATATGCCTGTCTATGTGCGTGTGTGTGTGTGTGTGTCTGTGGTAAACTTTATTGGCCCCACACACACTTCGGGCATAATTATGAATCGCATTTATTGTGTGCACTCAACTGTTCAATGTGTCTTATACAGCCGGCAAACAACATTGTTGCTAGACCTTAAATATTGGACTCAAACAGCTAACAAAAGCCAGCCAAGCCTTTAATTGGCCCGAATATCCATTAAAACATATAAAGTTATATCAGAAAACTAAAGCAGTTTTCTTCTTATTTTAATATCGAACTAACTTAACTGATGAATAATTATTTAATGTTGTCTATAAAAATCCTAGATTAAATCTGAGTTGATTATCCATTGATTTGATATAAACATTTCCACTTTTTCTTAAGCTTAATCCAAATGTTTCAATCGTAACATAAACAATCACATTGCCGCATTTAACTGCAACATAACGTATACGCCAAGTTTGCCCCCACAAAAAGATGACTCAATATAACTTGTTTTCGAGCTTGATGTGATGTTGTCATTTTGTTGCTTTGTTGCTGCTTGTTTTTTTATTGACAAAACACAGCGGTTTATTGTTTATGACACTATAACATATTACGCATACGAACCGTGACATGCCTCGAAAAATTAATTGACTTGTCCTTAAGGCCAAATGTGATCTTACAACTTTTTTCATATTATAAAAAAAATGACTGATTCTCAAGGTTGAATGACAGCCAAAAAATAATGTCAGATATAGGAACAATTATATCATTCAAATGCCAATGCGAGACGATAAAAAGCTATCGTTACAGTTGTTGTTTTTTGTTGTTGATTGCTGCGTGTGAAGCAATCTCAGATAAAGTACAAAACTCGAGAGAGAGAGAGAGAGTCAGAGAGAGACATTAAGTGCTGAGATTGTGGAGCACACAGTGGGTGTTCAATGGTTTTGAAGTGGAGTAAAGTAGACGAATTGATGCTGCCTCTCATTCTCATTCCATTGTCACAGCATCACAACCAGCAACAATAACAACAACAGCAACAACAATAACAACGAATTGCCATTCGCATTGTTACGCTTGCGGACATTTTAATTACACTTTAGTGGGTTTTGTGGTCGCCATTGTTGTCTCACAGTCGACTATGCACTAAATAAATTTAAATACTAAACATGCGGACGAGGTCAGACACACACACACACACACATATATTCGTACAATTGTCCGTTGTTGATGGGTCCTTTTTGGCGGTAGAAGCATATAATTGATTGACTAGAATAAATACAGATTTTGTGTATGGCCCCCAACAACACAACGAGGCGCTTTCAATGTTAAATACAAATGTTGAAAATGTAACAAATCAATGATAGTATTACTGGGTTGCCATGATTTCAGCTTTATTTACAGTGAAGAACAATTGCAGTTATATTTGCCTGGCAATTCCAACTAGTTTTGGTACAAACAATCAACAATGATTAACAAACTTGGCTTAAAACAAACCAAACATTAAGACGAAGTTTAAGTTTTAAGTTTTAGGCTTAATTTTTGAAAAAAGTTATAATCCAATATAAAGCTACTTGAAATCAAAAATTGACATCAACTCGTAAGTCAAAAAAAAAAAAAAATCCTAATTCCTAAAGGAAAATAAAAAAAAAAGTTTTTAAAAAATGGTTGAAACTAGAAAATGAAATGAAAGAACAAGGAAAATGAAAAAATACAAAAAATGGTCTTAAGCCTTATGCGCTGTTCGCATCATTTGTATACCCTAGAAACATAAAATGTGCACAGAAGGGTATATGTAGTTAAGTTTGGTAGTTAAACCTTTCCGTTTGCTTAACGAAGCGACTTATTTAGGATAGAGAATAAACTTATAATACTTTTAATGATGTTGTTTTGCATAATGAGTAACTGCCTGTCGAGTGGTTTTCATCATGCAAAAGATTCTAAAGATTTCTCGTACTATTTTTGGTTCAGTTTTTTGTGTGTGTGTGTGTGCGAGATGGATATTTGAGCCAAATTGTGCCAATTTAACTCGACTGTCTGTCTGTCTGTCTTTCTCTCTGACTGGGTTGGACTGTGCTTGTGCTGTTCAGGTGAAAGTTTTTTTTCTACTTTTTTTTGATTTTGCGGTAAGCTAAAATATGGCAAAGAGTGCAAAAGTGGAAAATGTGTTCCGAATGCTTTTTGCCAACGCTTAAATGGCTCAACAAATATGTTTGCCAAGTTGTTCGAGTTGAATAATAGTTGGTAGGTATGTTTGTTTGTATGTATGTTTTTTTACTTTCATGCCGTTCTCCCTAACTATGTAGAAGCAGCGAAAAAATATAAAACTGAAAGCCGAAATGCATATGAATGTGATTATAAATTTTTTGTCGGGCTTTATTCAAATGCTTAAAACCTTCAACGAGATCTTCAGCTACCGAGTTGAATGCAAATAAATTCCAATTAAAATTAATTAAGAACTTGAACATAAAGTATTCTATGTATTTATATACAGTAGTATGTATATATATATTTCGTTCTTCTTTCTATGTTTTTCACTGAAATTTTAAACCCTTTTTATTGAGTTTTAGTTTTAATTGAATAACGTTTATTTTTTAAATATATAAGTGCCATCGGCCATGAAAAATATTTATTAAAAATGCAAGTTGATTTTACTTTTTCTAAGTAAGAAAATTATTTTTATTATTGCAACAATTTCTATGTTAAATGAGTAACAAAATTATTATAAAAAGCCATAAATTTGTGTAGCAAATGCAAAAATATAAAAACACATCTTTGTAAATTGAGAAAGCAGCGAAAAGCCAATAAATTGAAGAAGAAAAAAATACTTGTTGCAAGAAATGTTTTTTGTCAAGGCAAAGGTGAACCAGCAATAAAAACGACAACAACATCAACAATTGAAAATGTTAAAAATTTGTATAATATGCGCTTAATAAACCAAAAAAGCAATTTTCCTCTCCTAGATACGCCATTGTCAAGGAAATATGTATGTGTATTTGTGTGTGTGTGTGTGTGTGTGTGTGTGTACTAGAAAATTTTAAGACACGCTGCAAAAGGCTAAAAGAAAAAGCAAACAAAAGGAAAAGCAAAATAGGCCGTTAACTGTATTTAAACCAAAAATATAGGCAGCAACAGTATCGAATGCCAAGCGCAACAAAATGTAGAAAAAAGTGAAACGAAACCAAAATCTGATGGAAAAGCAACCGCATGGCACACACACACACATACACAGACGCATAAGTAGGAGGCAAAAACACATGCTAGCAAGTTAATCACAGCACGAATTATGAGCACTAAACGAGAAAACCCAAAGAAAAGAAAATAGGACAAAAAGTTGAAAGCTGCAACAAAATAGACGAGAGATTTTGGCAAAACAGAATTTGTTGAAGACCAAAAATAATGTCATTATGATCTTGCTCAAATTAATTGATGTAATTTTGCCGAAACTGGACAACCCAGTAAAAAAAAAAACCGTTACCGTTAATCAAGATAAATTCACTCTAACCACACTCGCTCTGCGCCTGGGTAATTGTCCGCCCGTCTATTTCGACGGAACAGGGATCCATGAGAAGGCAACTCCAAAATACCTCGGTATTACTCGGGTCAGAAGGCACACCACTCGCAAACGGAAACAGGCTGAGATGAGGCTGAGCCAATACTACCGAAAATCTTAGATGGTACTGAGAGTAAGGCTACAAGTTTACAAGGCCATACTTGGGCCCATTTGTCTTATAGTATCCAGCTGTGGGGTACCGTGTGCAAAAGTTATCGGATGTTGATCCGAAGAAGACTCCAGAGGATCTACCCGCTCGACCACCCACACCTAGTTGTCGACTGATCCTGTCCCCCACACTAGCTCCTTAGCACACCCAACGACACCTTAACTTACTGCCTGCCAAGTTTCAAGCTATACAATTTAATTATTGACCACACGAGCAGATCTTAAATAAAATCACACGAAAAAGGAGAAAATGTTGCTTAAATGCACACACTGTTGCATACTTATAGGCGATGCTTTAATAAGATACAATCATTGTTTCTCTCACATTTGCTGCGACTTTTATGACACATGTATTTTTATGAGCGGGTTTTCCCATTCTCCGAATCCTAAACAAAAACACATGTTCGTATGGACATTTTACATGAATACATTTGAATAAATACATGTGCGTTGTACATTTGTACTTTATGTGTTTTGCGCCCATGCCAGAATCTATAAATCTTGCTCGTTATGATATGCCAGACCTCAGACCAACAACAACATCAAATAATAACAGCCCATATGCCTTGTTTAACTAGCTAAAATTGCTCGACTCACAGCCGGTCCTGTAATGTTTGCATGTATGTATATGTTCAAGCAAGCAATATCTTTTTGCTATAGAAGAGGGTATACAGAAAGTAAATAAAACACACAGCGATACAGTAAAGTGTCGTTTTAGTGTTGGGTTGGGTGCGCCTACAAGCCAACCTGTTGTGTTTCAATATGTTTTATATGTACGATATATGTTGGTTTTCTTTTTTTTTTATGCGTTTGATTTGCTTTTTAAGTGTGTAGGCTGTAAGGCTGCCCCAGTGGAAAGCATTTAATGTTCTCGAAAGTAATTTTGTGTGTGTGTTTTCTGACTTAAGATAAGCCGATTTCATTTTACTTCATTTAAGCTTTACATATTTTTTTTTTAACATTTTAATTTTTTGTTTCGTTCTGTTTTCTCCCAAAAGGCAAATATATTCACATTAACTCCTGATTCACGTTGTCGTCCTGGCCATTAAATGCAATTTAACGCATTGCCACACATTTTTCGGGCAACAGGCAACAGGTTGTCGTTCATGGCAGCCAACACTTGCCCTAAAATAATTACATTAATTGTGGCCTAAATCAATCATAGGCTCTGGACGAGAGAAAAGAGAGGCGTTGACTGAAAGTTGATTTAATATATATATTTACTATATAGGGCACTCGAACACTTTCATCAAAAAAGAGTATTATGTATGTGTGTGTAATGCGCAAGTGTTGAAAAACAAATTTAATTATTTTAACTTAATCAGCTTAAAAGTGTTGAAATTTGTTCAAGGATCAAATTAAATTTTATTCATTTGTTTTAAAATATTTACTCAAATGGAAATGAAACAAAAAAGACTTAAACAAATTCGGATTCTTAAGATTAAATGCATTTAAGCTAAAATTAAAAAAGATTTCCATGTTTTTGAGAGTTTTTGGGGAAAGGCATTAAGGCTAGCGACTCTGTCAAACTTGTCACTTGAAGCTTTTGTTGCATAAACAACAATTTGATGTGTTATGTCCATTAAACCGATTTTGCTTTTATGGCGCTTTATTTGGCTTCACACCACACCACGACCACAGCGACTAGCCTGCCTGCCTGCCTGCCTATGGGCAACTAGTAAGTAACTGGTCGTGCCTGGTGCCTTCTGCATGGCGGCGGTGCCTGTTCATGTCTGTGGGCTTAGTGTTCAGTTAAGTGTTAAGCATTTTTGTACACACGCCCCCAAATGCTCCCCAATGGATTGACTAGCTGGTTGGTTGGCTCGATGGCTGCTTTGCTCCACAGGGGTCTATTCGCATTATGCTTGCTAGACTTACTCAAGCACAGAGGCACAACACAAGCAAAATGACCATCGGGCGCCCACACACACACACACACAAACACAAACACACATACCATATATATGTGTGTACCAATCGCTTGACTGTCAGCTTACATGGAGGCTGTGTGTTTGTGTACAAGACGAGAAATTAATTGAACTTGTACCGCCCAAGCGGTCATAAACTAAGAGCAGGGCTAAGTACAAACAAACACACACACACACACACACACGCTCGCATATTAAAAAAAAGGATACAAAACACAGACTTAGCATCGTCAGGCAGTCACTGCCATAGCCAATAAATTCAATTCAGCCAAAAACGCAACATTTCTAGAAAGCAATAAAAAAAAAAAACTCAAAATGCTTCCTTATAACTTTGGTTGGTAGATGGTGCGACAGTGTACAACATGTGTTCCTCAATATTAAATTTGATAATAAAAAAAAAAAAATGTGATTAGAGCAAGAATTTTATAGCTAAATAGATAAAGTTTAATAGAGTTAATAAGTAATTTGTGCAAGGAATTAATAAAATTTGTTTAGCTTTGTCTGAAACTAATTTCGTAAATCAAGCATTTAAAATTTATTTTTATAACTTTATTTTCTAATGTTCTATTTGAAGTTTTAAGTATTTTTCAATATAATTTTTTCTCGTTTTGTTTAAGTAACAAAAAATGTTCATTTATAAACTTGTTGAAACTCAAAAACGCTTTCAAGTATTGTTACAAAAAAAAGTAATAATACCAAAAATATTGCACTAAAGTTTAGTTACAATATAATCTGATATCGATTTATAGCTTCTTTGTTTTTTTTTTGTTGTTTTTTTGTCGCTTAAAATACAAGTGTTTTCTTGTGTTGGCAACACCTGTGAGATTGTGTTGAAATCGTTTTGGGGAACACAAATTGCGATACGAGTTGTTAGCTCAGTGATTGGCAGAATAGTCAAAGAGTCTTTATGGTCTAAAAGCCCACTCAGTGTATGTGTATGTATGGTATGTGTGTGTGTGTTTGTGTTTGTTGCTCTTATTGTGATTGTTTGTGTTAGCGACGTTTTGTGCACCTTGATTGCGCCGCAAATACGTGGCAATGCTAGCGAAACCAAACGAGAAACGACGCCTTCTACGTAAATCTCTGTTCTAGAAGTGTGCGCGGGGGTGTTAGGGTTGGTGGTGGTGGTTGAAAGGGGTACTGTGGTGTTCTGCGGTTTTCGGTCACACATCCATCTGCAGGACCAGCATGGCAGTAGAGCTGACATCCCAAACAGCTAGTCAGAAGCGCCTTAACCAATTGCTACTCGCTTCGCACAAAACGGCTCGTTGCGGCCTACAAGCATACCACCCTCATCCCCATTCGTACACCTTGTAACATACACATCTAAAACCAAAAACTCAGCTGGTCGTAGTCGAAACAAAAACGTTAACGGAAACTCACGCACAAGCAATTTGTGAATGTGTGTGTGTGTGTGGGTTGCAAACTTGAAAACGTTTTGTAAGCGCTCATGTCTCGCTTGTGTCTGCCAAATGTATATTTGTACGTGTATGTGTATGTATGTGTTTGTGAGTTTGTCATTTAACTGATTTTGGGGCGAAAGTTAGCCAGTTTGTCTCGGCCCATTCAGTTGTCAGTTGTAACTCCGACTTGAGTCAACATGAACAAATGGACATGATGCACATATGTTGTTGCCACAGCAGCAGCAGCAGCAGTTTGTATAAGTCTGTGTGTTTGTGCCTCGTTTATGATTGCATTATGTGGCAAAAATAGCTAAAGTTAAAGCCCCAAACACACACACACACAGTAACAAGTAACAACATCTACAGCTGGGTAAATTTGCATAATTCCACAATAAGCCCTAAGTTGTGTATGTTCTCTCTAAATGCTTCAACTTGCGACACACACACACACACACACACACAGTCAAAACTTTTCAAAACTCTCCCGATGGAATTATGTGCGTGTGAGCGCTTGGGGAATGGAAGATTGTAAATGGGTTGCCGCTTCACAACTCGACCGAGGGCGACTTAACTTATGCTTTTCACAGCCTAATCAGAGTGATAATCGAATATTCCTTATTTTCAATACAGAGTTGACTTTAAAGTGGTTGAATGTGCGTACCCGAGTTAAAAGGAAAGCTTCTTCATTTTTCTAAAGATTTTTTACTGTTCAAAATGGCGAAATTTAAATGACAATACAATGGTATTTTTATTTCTGTTGCTCAAGTTAAAAAAATCATAAAATCCTATTCCAAAGTCTATACGATAATTCCATTATAAACGAGCTACAGTTTCCGCAGATGAAAGAAGTTTTTTTAGAGTAAAAAAATAAAAATTTCTTTACATTTAAATTCATTGTTTGAACTCAACAATTTAATTTTCAAATATTCCAAACTTAATGAAATAAGTTAACAATTGTGCATTTGAAATAATAATCTTTTGAAATGGAAATTTGAATGACATTTGCTCTGACACTAACTCAGGTATATATATCTTATCCGATCATAATGATCTTGAAAGTGATTTGGCATCATGTTTTTTGATTGATTGTTTCCCTGCAACTTGCAACTGCAGGCTGCAATGTCTGATTTGTTTTTGAATGTTTGAATGCAATCGCAACGAAACATCAAATGATTCAAATGATGCTATTCTCTTCCTTTCAAAAGGATGTTTTGCATTCATTTGCATAGCTATTACCTGTCTTACAGTCTCACTTCAATGCTGCCACACATGTGCTGACTCTTTGCTCAGCCCTTAACAACGGGCACATTCTACGCTCCATTAACAAAATTTAGCATTTTAAAGAGCCAGAAAGGGAGAGAGAGGGATGGCAAAGTGAGTGCTGTCAGTTAAAGGATTTTGCTTGGATTGAATTGAGTGTCATTGTTGGTGTTGTTGCGGTTGTTATTGGTATCCGACTGCAGCGCCTAACATGTAAATTACCAAAAAGCACGAAAACTTTAGCTAATAATAATACTCGACAGACAGATACTCTGTACGCTTAGAAATAACCCTTCTTGTACTCTATATTCGAAGGAATGGAACTAGAAATTACTTATTTAATGTCTAGAAAGTCAATGTGAAATATTTTTATTACTATTGGGCTTAAGTTCGAACTAAAAATCCTTAGAGTTTTCAGCGTATGTTTCAAAAGTTTACATTTGTCAATTCACCTAAATTTTTCTTACCAAATTGTTACTTCACTTCTTCTTCTTCTGAACTACAGGGTATATTGTCAATAAGAACATGTGTTTAGCACAACACCAACGGCACAGTTAGCCTAAAGTTAGACATTGTAGTGGGCGTGCCTTTTGGGCACGCCTCTATTGTTGTCATTTGCTTTCGGAATGCCAGGGCGTTGTGCCACAATCAGGTAGAGTAAAGCAGCAGCAGCAGCAGCAGCAGCTAAGATTAATAGAATGCAATGGGCAAAGGCAAAGGCAAGCAGTGGCAACAACAATACAACAAGAATATTCCATCTGCAGCAATATGTGTGTGTGTGTGTGTGTGTTTGGATTTGTTGTGTGAGTGCTTTTACTTAGATTGTGCTTTAAGCAATAAAGACGACAAGTTTTTCGAAAATAGAATTGTTGGCTATAATTAATATTTGCTAAAACTCAGACGCTTAGACAACTGGCAGACGCACCCACCTATGATGCGGCGAGGAATGTTTGCACCAATGGTGGGAAGGGGGGGGGGGTATTGCTGCCAAGCTGAAACCGCAAGCATAAATAAATCATTTGGGCTGTCAACGCTTTGGTATTTTACAAGCTGTTGTCAACTGTGCGTGTATGGTGTTGGCGGCTCATGCGAACCGAGGCCATATCGATTTAATTAAATATTAATCTCGCACGCAGCCGCAGCCCACAAAACAAACACACACACACGCGCACACACACACGCGCACACATTTAAAACAGTCAGCCAGTCAGTCAGTCAGGCGGATTGACACACGTTGCGTATGAGTTATGAGACAGCCGCCGCCGCCGTCCTGTTGAAAGCAAATCAACGCTAAGCCTTTTCAATTCATCCGCTTGATCCTTTTTGTTGCTGCAACTGCAACAGTAGCAGCAGTGCCACCAGCAGCTGATGCCCTGCAGTGACGCCACCAACTGATATTGAGTCGGCTGTGCAAAAAGGGGGAAGGACAGAGAGAAGGAGACAGAGAAAGGTGGGCAGGGCTTACGCACAATCTGCGTCATCTTTCGCTTTGCTTCGCCATATTGATTATTAATTTAAGCTCCATTTAAGCTCTCTGGCAAAGGGCAAGACGAGAGGCGAGAAACTCGGTGAGGGGCATTGTGACTGAACGTGACATCTGAATAATAACTTTGGCCCAAGCGAATCAAAAAATACAAAAAAAAAAAAAAAAACCGTAACAAAAATAATCAAATATATTCAAGGGCACGTAAATGGCATTTGCTGTTGCACACCAAACTTTGCAGGATTGTCGCGACATTTTTTTTTTTTGGGCCTAGACCAACACTGGCTGACAGACGGACAATTTCATTGACGAACCATTTCCTCTCTCGCTCTTTTTGGCTATTGTCGATATAACTTTGTTACTTGTTGCATAGAATGTTGGGTATATAAAAGTGTAATTTATTTCATCTTGTCCAAACTTATCTTAACATAAAAAAAAATGTGGAAACTAACAATAAATGTTAAGATTTGTTTCTGGATATAATTTTTTCACCCAAGAAAAAGCCCTTTAAAATCAAGTTTTCATTTCAATTTTTATTTTGCCTTACTTTCATGTCGAATTACTTACTTTATAATAAATTAAATGACCAGGTTTTAAATATTATTCTTCTGTAAAATTAGTTAAGAATCAGGTTCAACTAGATATTTCTTTCAGCTTTTAAATCTAATATTCTAAAGAGTAACTTAAAGTTGAACATTCTTGTTAGTTTTCTTTTTTGAGTTGGCTTTTTGTTTCCTTTTTTATTTTTTTTGAGCTTGGCTAAACAATTTTTTGGGGCTGTTCTTTTGTTACCAAGTTGTTTTTGGCTGTGTTTGTGTTGGGGTACACAGCTGTGGCTAACCTTGATTGTGAAGGTAATATGCTTTCTATTGGGTTCGCTTACATATTTGTGACTATATCAACCTTGCCTCACAATTTATAAGTCACAAAAACCTTGGGATTTTCTTTTCAAAGTTCGAAGACCGAAACGACTAAGGACAGCCCCACGGACAAAACAAAGAGTTTTGCTAGATCGACTCATACATACATATAAGAAACAAATATTGGCTTTTGTCGATGTTGCTTATTGACTGCCATAGAAATTTTTAACATTTTTTATGACAATTTAAAAATGTTTTCTTTTATATTTTTAAGCGTGACTTTCATTTTTAGCTCAAAATCATTGTCTATGATTTTTCTTTTTGGGCAAAAAAGGGCCGCATTTAAAGGTTCAGCTTAATAAGTTGGAAGGTCATGTATGTTTATACTAAAAATATACATATATATATATCTGGTCTTGCCATGTGCTTAAGCGATATAACCTGGTCATAAACATGTCTGCCGCTTGCCCTGCTATCAACCTGCTCACCTTTTTTGCACCTGTGCTTAACTTTGTAGTAGGAAAATCTTATGTGGAGCGTGTTTCATTTTGACAATTTCTTGTTGATGTTTTGCGTGTATTGCCTAACAAAGTATGGCGAAGCATGCCAAGAACACTTACATATGTGTACTAACACGCAAACCTACACACACACATATGTAAGTCTATACACACACACTCACATCTATAATTATGCGTTAGATAATGTGATACTCGTGTTGCTGTTGCTGTTGTTGTTCATTTTTGTTGTGCTACCGTTGTCACTTTTTTTTCTATATTTTTTCCATGATTAATGAGCGTAATTTTAAAAATGAAGTTTCAAAAAATGTTTCGTTTTGCCTTTCTTGGCGTCTAGCGTCTTCGTTAAGTGTGCAAACAGTAATTATAAATATGGAGCGATGTCTGTGTCTGTACGCACATTCACATTCCAACACATATACACACACACACACACACACATACACTCGTAAATTTACAACAGCGAACAAGAGTTGCCATAACGATAATTAGTTTTGTTTCCAGTCTCAACTTCCTCTACTCTCTTTTTCCAACGCAATGTGTTCGCTTATGGCTGCCACTTACACTGCACTACATAGGAGCAGCAGCAACAGTAGCAGCAGTAGCAGCAGCAGTTGTAGTAGTAGTGGCTGAAACCGAGAGTAAGAGACCAAGACAAAGAATCCCATCCCTTACGAGTTCGAGTTCGAGTTCCCAAGTACCCGAGTAACAAATTCCGGACCAGCCAACAATTTGATTAATTGCATTGAGAGAGAGAGAGAGAGAGAGAGAGAGAGAGAGAGAGAGAGAGAGAGAGAGAGGGAGAGGCATAGAACAGAGCGCATTATTTCTCACATTTCTAAATTGCCAGCGAAAATGGAACAAATTTTAGGCGGGGGAATCATAAAAACTTGACTCTAACTATATCTGCATAGTGAGATTATGTAGTTTGTTTTGCTTAGTGGTAAGGTTACGTTATTGTATATAAAGCAGTTATTTATTATACAAATGTAGAATTTTATAAGTGAGCGTTATTAGTTTAATAAACATTGTATATTTTTATATATATATATATTTTTATTCATTATATTATTTAGCTATTAACGAATCCTTTATAACTAACTGATACTCCTTCTCTTGTTATTTTAAATTTTTTTATTATTTCAAGTAGCTTGCTAACAATCCTATTAAGTTATTAGCTTAATGCATTCCTTTTGAACGCTCAATGTCTTTTTTTTTTTTACTCGTTAACTCTTCTCAGTTTTCGCTCTAGACTTAACGTGTAGCATACTTTTCAGCGCGACTGGTGTTCAAGAAAAGTTGCAATCCGAAATGTCAAAGCTGTCGTTTTGACTAACTGACACGCCAATTAGAGTCAACATTTGGGTTTGAGTTTCAGCCAAAATGAAATCTTATTAATATTAAGGCGCAGAGCTGTCAAGTGGCTGCCACATCCGGCCCCTCTCTTTTTACTCTAAACCCATGCTCCATGGCTGTTGTTGTTAGCTGGCGTTGATTTGTTGTTGCTTAGCATGACTAGCACGTTTCGTCTGACCAAGTAAATGAGACGCATTTTTTGTTCGTAATCAACATTAATATTTCATATGCCAGTTGCCGCCAACAATTCGAAAAGGACACACAAAACATACACAGAGAACGAGAGGGATAGAGAAAGAGAGAGAGGGAGAGTTGGACGGGCAAATAAATAAATAAAGTAATACATTTGAAAGTCAGACGAGCGTCGTGGCTATCGATTATGGCCAGGTTGGTGTCCCGAAAAAGTTTGTTAATAAGCTTAATTGGCTCGGTTATTTTTTTTTTGCTTTTGCTTTGCGTGTCTCAAGTTCTCAAGTTCAATTTTAATTGCAGCGCGAAGCGCTAAAAGCTATGCGCTGAGTTGAGTTGAGCTGAGTTGAGCTGAGCTGAACTGAGCTGAACTGAACTGAGCCATTAAAATGCCTGGTGAGTCATGTTTTAAACAAAGATTTATGGCAAATTTTGGAGTTTTTCAGTTTGTGTGTAACGCCGGAAAGCTGAAAGCGTTAAGCTTAAACTCAAACCATAACTGAAAACAAAAACGGAAACAAAAACAAGAAACTGATACACCAGCAGCAGCAACAGAAACTGAAATTGTTTGTCTGACGCGCTCATAACAATAAATATTTTTGGTGAACACACTACACAATAGCTAAAAGGGCCACAATCTGGTGCTGGCTGGCTTTTAATTCAATGGCCAGTAAGGAAGAAGCAGCAACAGCAACAACAACAGAAACAGGAACAGCAACATAAAAAGCCAGCAACAAGCTGCAGCAGCATAAAAATCTTGCTGCAGACTACAAATTGACCCGATTTGATGCCAACAGTGAAAAATGGCCACAAGCATTGTCAAAATTGATCAAAAAGCGTTTGCTAATAAAATGAGAAAATGAACTTCAACACTTTCAGCATAAATCGTGTTGACTTCAACAACAGCAAGTTTTATCTAGCACTTGGCAGGTTTATTATTATTAATTGAGATCTTTTTTGTTTAACATAAAAATACTACAAAAATCTTTTAAAAAAATATCAAATATCCCAAAAAGCTGTTCGCAATTCACAAACCAACTAAATACTTGAATCCACTTGAACATAATCGGTTGCCACATGACGACACACAAATTGTACGCAACATTTTCATGAGCTTACATGCTTTTTTTTTTTTTTTGTGTACTAAGTACGTCATTTTGTGTCATATTTCGCAGCCATTCTCATAATCTAGATGCAGTGTGTATTACCTTGTGTGTAGACTACATACACACATAATAATACTAATAATAATAATCATAATAATAATAATAATAATAATAATATTTATATTACGCAACCTCCTTGGCTTCCCTGGCTCCGTTTTTTTTTTTTGGCAAATGGCCGACAACAAATTTGACTGCTCATTTGCACTACTATATATATGTGAGCTTGTAACTCATATCACCCAACCACCCTACTAACTCTAAGCCCAACTACTTTTACTTGCCCTTAAGCTTAAGGTGACCGAGATGGGCGGAGGTTGGATAAGCAAAACGACAAATGCGTCTGGGCGTTACCATGAATACAAATGACCCATTTATGAACAACAAAAAAAATAAAATAAAGTACAAGCTGTTTTTGTCAGTGTGCATAAAAAATAAACTACAATAAACCAAAACCAAAAATAACGTAACAGCACCTAGTTCTTAAATCAACTTTAGGAGGTGTTTCTTTTTTTTTTAGTTATGAATAATAACTGTATTATGAAATAAGTTTTTGGTTTTGATTGACTAAGGAGAAGACTCAAGTGAGAGTTCTTAGGGTGTTCGTTAGTCGTTTCGTTCTCCATATCCAGAACAACTTGACTAATCACAAATGTAAAATTGAAAAGCCAAAACAAAAGCTGTTGCTGATCAAAAAAATCTAAATACATGCATATGTATGTGTACAACTAAGAAAGAATGGTCAGTTGCATGCATGGGAAACGTATAAAGTGTTTTTGCGACTATTCCCTATATCGTTTTGCTTTTTCTTCTTTAAACCTCTTTGCCTAATGGAACAACAAAAGAAACGCTCTGTTGCTGTTATTTTTTTTTTTCTTGTTTTGCACCATACATCTGTTTGTTTGTATGTAGGTACAATAACACACACACACACACACTTCTTTAATAAATTTTCACACATTTACACACACACACACTAACTTAGGCACACTCAGTTTTTTTCTAGGTTGGCGCAGGCTGTAGCTAATTGGGCCAGCGTGGCGTCGTCTTCAGCATATTCTCTTACTTCTCGCCTTGCACCCCTCGATTCAACTCACGCTTCTCTCTTACCACTCTCTTTCTTGCGCTATACACGGTGTGGGTGAGTGTGTGTGTGTTCAGAGACATGCCATGCATTATTTTTATGGCATCATAAAAATTTAAATTAATTTTTTCGCCTTCTAACGGCACACTCACATATGTATGTATGTGTCTGTGTGTGTTTGCATTTATATGCAGCTGCTGTGTATGTGTGTGTGAGTGTGTGTGTGTAAGTGCTCTACGACCCTCTGCAATGACCATAGCTTAACTTTCTTTCATTTGAAAATTTTTACAGTATGGCACAAAAGAAACAACAGAAAAAAAAAAAATAATAAAAAATTGGCATGCCACACCTCTATCAGTGCAATTTTTTGTTCGTATAATTTTCAATGGTGCCACGCCTCAAACGCCCCTTGCAGCCCACTCTATTGCCGTTTAAGCTGCCCTTTTTTCATGTGTGGCAGGCAGCCCGGGATGTTATTTAGCCGGCACTAGGTTTTTTTTTGCTTTTTTGATCATCGTTTTCAATGCATTTATCGTTTGCCACACACACACTTATAAGTGTGTGTGTGTGTGCTGCTTTGTTCGTTTTGTTGTTGTTGTTGGTTGCGTTTTGTTGTGTTGGCTTTGTTGTTGAAACTTTGTGCACTTTCTGGCTTTGGCTATGGCCGCGCCTGCAATTTGCTGGCGCCCTAAAACACCTTCGACGGGTCAAAACACGTGACTCTTGTGTGTGTGTGTGGCGGGGTGCGGTAAAAGAATTGCTGCCTAAAAGCATGCACCACTTTTCGACAACGCCAAAGTGTGTTTTTCGTTCGTGCACACTGTGTATTCGTTTGTTGCAATAAAAGTGAATTTGTCTGTGAAATTTGTATCGCTGTGCGCATTATTCGAAAGAGGATAGAATAAAGGTAGCTGATAGTTTGTGTTCTCATTGTTATTTCATTGGGAAATGAAACTGATTTTAATCACGTATACGTCTCGAAGTACCTTCAAACTAGAAAATGAAATTTAATAGCGTTGCGGGCAATGTGCTTAAAATTCCATGAAACAGTTTCAATCCCTGCTATTTCCGCTTAAATGTAGTTGATAAGTAAGATTTGATTTTACTTTGAAAGCTTGATATTTGTTGCATTTGTTCGATTTATTAGCAGTTTATAAGAAATTTTACAAGCTTTTATTTCTATGACTGAGTTTTTTTTAGCACAGCTCTCATTATTGGTCTAATCTATCGAATTATTTGTGTTTAATTTTTACTGAATTAATGGTAAAGACTTAATCGTAATGATATTACAATCAAACTTGAATAAAGTTGCTCGGAGCTCATTTATATTCATTGTTCTTTTTTTGTTTTTTAAATGCCTTGCAGTTTGGAAAGTTAAAGCTGCTAAGGCAATGTGCAACAACATTGGCCAAGCCCAATAGAGCGTGACGTTTTACGCAGCTTAAGCTTTAGCTTCTCATCAGGCTTAACCCCATCGCCATCCAATGCTCTGCCTCTTCCTTACACCCGAACTCCTTTAGCCATCACATAAATATGCATGCCGGCGCGCCTGTCATTATGCAGCAAACTATTCGTACATGCGGCAAGTTTGCGCTGCCTCAATTAGAGCACGAGAGAAACGGTGAGAGAAGGGGCCTAAAAGAGTGGAGACGAAGTGAGCTTCAAGGCGTCCGTCGTCGCCTTAAGTATGCACAAAAGCAAAAATGTTGTGTAAGTGCGAGCGGCGTAAGTAACCTACTTTAAGTTCTTTTGGCTGCCAGTTGCGATTTATTTACAGCAATTTGCTGTCTAACAACTAAGAACAGCAAACTGTTTGCCTGGTATGCCTGCCTTGCGATTTAGGCCTTTAATTTACAGCAAGCATTCATTTCAGCAGACCAAAATTAAGAACAACAAAATAACGTTGCGCAGTCGCGTGCCATGAAATGCTCTAATTTACTATTAAGTATATACATACATATACCACAATTGTTATTGTAGACTTTTGCACTCGTTTTGCATGATTTGTACATTTTTATATATATATATATATTATTTCGTTGCTTTCAAAAATGCAACGGCAAAAATTTGCATGTCAAACGAAACTGTACATGAGAAAACAAACTGGCTTATTGCAAATGCTTAGTAACTACAAAATGCCCTACATCTTATGCATTTAATGTTATTTGCATATTTCAAGAAACTTTTCCATTCGATTGAAACTAAGATGAAAATAAAACAAAAAAAAATACTTCAAGTTTTTTTCTAGAAACATAGAAAATTCAAAAGTGTTTCTTATTCAATATGAAATTTTGAATGCTATATAAGTGATAAATTTTAGGTTTACTCAACAATTATTTTCTTAAAAATACAACGTATATTAACTAGTTTTTAGCACTTTTTTACTTAAACATTGATTAACTGAAATAAAGGTAGAATATTATTTTGGGATTTTACTGTGCGTTTTGTTTCAAGAAAATATTCTACGGATTGCATATGCACACATATATATTGTATAGAAACTATGTATGGATAACTTGAGCTGAATGTATGTGTCTTTAATAAGTATGTCATTTTCTTTTTGATTTCGATTGTGCGTTTTGAGTGCTTTTTAAGCTCAGCAACAATTTGGTTTGTTCGCAATAAAAAATAAGTTTGCTAAATAAACTTTTTCTGAACTTTGCATTCTGATTTCGTTTTCGACAAGAGCTTGTATCAATCATATATTCGTGGAACTAGCAAATGTAAAATGATAAAGTTATAATATTCGTTTGAGTTGGGTGTATAGAAAAATGCTATAAGGATATCTCGACATTAACGAATATACCCTTTCGTGGTTGTAAAGGTGTTTTACATGTGCCGGGGCCTAACATCCAAAAAGTCTGTTTACATTTATGCCGTGTGTAACTTTAAGTAGGCTATAAATATATGCAACTGTGTGTATGTGTGTGTACTAACTCTCTTATATATATGTATATGTATATGGTATGAGAATGGCGTGCTGTAGAAAATGTATGTCAGCCGTGCGCATAATTACAGGTGCAATGCATGTACAAACACGTTGCTGGCATACGACGTGCATAGCCCTAGGCTCTGTCTCCTAGAGCCTAATAGCATGATAGAGCATAAACTTAACGTATACTTGATAGTTTTGATATGCAAGTGTATGGTATATATATATAAAAGAAAACACATACACATATCACATTGCCTTCATTGATTGATATAGTTGAATGGCAATTGACTTTAATTGCATGTCGAGATGCCAAATTGAACATTTAATCGTTTTTGAGCTCAGCGACATGTTTTGCGATTAGTTTTTAATGCACCTCGATTGCCATTTAATGCTGCACAAATGCAATGACTTGCTTCGACTTTTCCTCGTCGACTTTGACTGATTGCATGCCATGCATGCAAAAGGGGCATTTAATATGAGCACGCTATGTACATATCGTTCAGTTCTTCAAATACAAACATACATTCATAATTAATACTACTGCGCTCGAGTTGAAAACTTTTGATTGACACTAATTGAGTTGAGTCTGACGTTGCCGTTGAATTAAAGAACAAATAGTGGGGCAAAGGGGTTGCTCTGACATGTCCTTAGAAAACACGCTTGTCTTTAGCATTATTTGTTTAAAAGTTTTCATAAGTGGCTATGAATATACTTTTTGTACTAAAAAGCAAACATTTAATATCATTAAGGTTTATCAAATGCAAATATGTATATTGTTACGAATACAATGTAAACAAAATCACTTTTGCAACGTCCTTTCATGCTAAACGCCCCACATGTGGACAACATCAACAGTGCTTTAAATTGTTAAGCGTGGTTAGCTAAAGAGTTTGTTATACAAATACTTATCGCCGAAGCAAGCATTTGAAACTTTCAAGAAAGTTGTTTTTATTTGTGTTTAGATATTTGGATTTGTAAAGTCCGCAACCAACTCGTTGCTTAACTTGTAAATCCCACTCGCCAAAGTTCAACAAAACTTCTTCGATCGAATGGGAGGACACAAATGGCGCTGCAATTATTGCAAATCAAAATGACAAACATCAAAGCGTACGCGAAAATTGTGTGTTTCGTTTTGTGTGTGTGCTAAAATTTTCATACAGAATATTGATTTCTATAATTTGTAGAACGTAAATAAACTAACAGATTACCTGTAAATCAATCGAAATAAATATTTAAACACTTTGTGCCTATTAGTTTCTTTGTCTCTTAAAAACAAATGTATTATTTATTGTTGTTGTTGTTCAATTAAAGTTAATTAATTTGATTTAGTTAATTTTTTAATCAAATTAGAAACAACAATCGAGTAAATTGAAGCTAATGCATTATTGAATTCCATATATATTTATTAAATAAATATGTAGCATACTTTTTTGGGCTTGAAAGAAATGTGAACGTTCTTCGGATTGGATGTACATTTCTTACATATGGTATTAGTAGTATGAATATACCACTAACTAATACTTTTTTGATATAATATTTTAACACTTGACAACGGTGTTTATTAGATAATATAATATTCTTTGTTGTTGCATTGTTTTTTTAATAAGCATACAAAAAACTTTTTGCGATTTTAGGAGCAAACGGATATTTATGAGCTTGTTTGTTTGTTTTTTATGTTGACTCAAGGGATTAACTGGCAAAAACTCTCTATCTCTCTTAGAAGCCGTGTTACAGTTGCAAAGCTGATTGAAATTGAGACGGCCTGAGGCCAGCTCAGAGAGCTAAAGAGCCCAAGCTGCCTGGTTAGCTGGTTGCCCAGGTAAGAGAAAGCAGCTGTGGTGGCAATGGCAATGGCTGTCCAATGGCCATGTGGTAAAACGTTAACTGCTGTGGGCGCTGTAGTGGAGCTAGCAGCAGCAGCAGCAGCAGCCGAGGCAAATTGAAGGCAAATATGCAAGCGCAGCCCACAGTCATAAATTTGTCTGGGCCATTTGCCTCGTGCTCCAAATGAATTCATTATCGATTTTCGTTTCGTATTTTGCTGGTGCTGTGGCTGTTGTTGTTGGTTTTGCTGCTGCTGCTGTTGCTGTTGCTGTTGACCGGCTTAACGGAGGCCATTAAAAACAGGCAGAAACCGTCGAGCGAACAAACACAGCACCAGGACAAACGATGCCTTCAAGGAGCATTATGAATGGATCATTTCCAAAGTCAACACAATTAAAAAAAAAAAAACAGGTCTGGAATCATCGAAAACCGCAGTGGAAACCAAAAACTGTAACGGCAAACACTAGTGCGAATATGTAATCCTTTTTAAGCTTATCACAGACAATTCCCATAACAAGTGAGAGAAAGATTATAGGTATTAATGGGCTTACGAATCGAGAGCAAGTATGTGATGTAATAATATCTATAAAAACAATCCAATGACTTCTCGCACAAAAAACTTTATGCATTAAGCAAATCAACGAACTCACACACGAATCATAAAAAGACAATGCATAGTGTGCCAAAAACACAACAAAACCACTATTGCTATCATTAAACTAGTAATAGCTGCATGATAAGTTGATAATAAACACACAAAATACAACAAATCCCAAATTCAAAATAATATTAATAAAACTGGTGTCAATATTTTAATACGAATTTTTTGTGTGTTTGTTTTAAAACGAACAGAAATCGCTTAAAATTGTCATAAATAAAACAGATCTTTAAATCTATATATTTACTAAAACCTCTTTTTAAAGAAAAAACAAGGAACTTATATCAGGTCATGAATCTTCAATTTGAAATCAAATTTGTTTCATTTGTCCATTACACTGTTTAAATTCAAAAAGCGAATTGAACTCAACATTCGTGGCAAGTTGCTGCTAACCTTTTATTTAATTTGATATGGAAAAAGTTCAAAGGCAAAACGGATGCATGTGTGTGTGTGAGTGTTTGTGTGTGCGTATATAGAGGATTATCATTTATGTAAAGGGACTTTGTTCGTTATAGATATACCGTATCTGGCAAAATATTGTCGCATTTGCCAAAGGACAATATATATTAGCATTGCGGTTGTCATTAGGCAAAATACGTAAATTTTGAATTTGCTTTGCGGTTGTATTTTGTTTTGTTGGCTGTCACTTTGCATTCGTTGTTGTTGTTGTTACTGTTGTTGTTGTTGTTGCTGATGGGTTTTCGGTGTGATATGGTCGACTGGCCTATAAATAATGCAAACCGATATTCCATTATGAGTAATTATGTGTGCTTAGCTGGTTTGCCTTTAGCCATTACATTCATTCCTGTTGGGATCAGTCAACGCCAAGGCAGTATGATTAACGTTCAACGTTCAAGGCCATAACCTTTGCACTAAGAATATGTACATATACTAGTATAACTTGCTCTTTAACCACAATCACCTGGCAACTCCCACGTTACCTACTTTACACTCCATTTGCGTATTGTCTCTCTCTCTCTCTCTCTCGCTCTCGCTCTTCCTAACTGTGCCTAATCGGGCTGAAAGATGTGGGTGGCGTTGTTGGTGGTGGTTCAACTCTTTTTCTCTGTGTGGGGCAGCCAAGCGTTGTCGTTCTACTTCTCTTTAGCATTTTATGAACTTTGGCGTCCGCATTTGCGTTTTGTTTATGTGACTTTTTGCATAACAGCACAAACGCAACGGCAACGGCAACGGCAACGGCAACGGCAATGGCAACAACTTAACTTAACTTAATAACAATGACTTCGTGGGTGGCTCGCGACTTTTGACAACAGCACTAAATTTTCCGCATTGAACTTCAAGGTTAATTTATTTTTATTGTTTCAGTACATTGCGCCCGTTTGCTCGATTTATTTACGATTCTTCCGTTTGTTTGTTTCATTCTCGTTTTTGGTTTTGCGGATTTTGCTGTCTGACTGTCTGTCATTTGATTTTTGAGTTTTTCGCTTGATTATTTGCTCGTTTTGGCAATGAAAAACTTTATATACTTTTTTTCTTTCTCGCAAAAAGCCCCAGAGAGCAGCTTTACTCGTTCGCGTTGTCGTTCTAGCCGTGGCTGCTGCCTTACTTTGGCTTAAGCCATAAAAACAAAAGTAACTAAATGTTGCCACTTAATAACTTTGTCGGCTTCGATAATGTTGTGGGAATAGCACAGAAGCACAGCTGGCGGTTGGCAACTTAAATTGTTGTTTTTCATCGTCATCGCATTCATTATCATCATCATCATCATTAATTATCATCAACATCTTTCTTAAGCACATTTTCATGATCACTTCAATAGTAATGGGAGTTTGAATAGTTTTTAATTGACTCGTTGCATTTTTCTCTATATTTTATTGACATAAATTACATTAAGCTCATCAAATTACTGAATTGAGAAACTAATTACTTAAATTGCAATAAGAAATAGTTCAATATAGGAAAATAAACGTTAGAGATAAAATGGTCAAGGTTTGTTGAAGAAAGATTTTCAGATTGGTTTGTTATAATAAAGGAAGAGATATGATATAAATACATATTGCACTATAGTTAATCGAACATTATCCCTTTAGCTTCTCGGGCTAACTGATTATACTTCTGCTTGAGCCTTACTTTAAGATTGTTGGAAACTTGTGGGCTCTATCGATTGGCTTGTCTATATTTTTCGGTATCAGTGTTTAAAGAGTATTTAATTTTAAGTTGACTTGCACTCCTTAACTATAAAAGTGTATTTAAATAATATTTGGTTTGCTTGTGCTGTGAATATTTATTAGCACAAAACCTTCATGTTGATCCAGACATTTCGTCTCTCGGTCTCTCTCTCTCTCTCTCACGGTCTGTTTGTCTTTTTGTCTGTCTGACAGTCTGCGTTGACTGCTAATCATAATAAAGCAGTGCACATGCTGCTCACAGGCAATCTTTCTTTCTCTATCTATCTTTTCCTGCTTGCCTTTTGCAAGTTTCTTTTCAAAGCTGTTGCTGCTGTTGCTGGTCGACCACTAAACGCCGTCCTGTCAAATTTATTAAGCATACTTTCCAGCGACCGCTGGCAACAGCAGCAGCAGCAGCAGCAGCTTACTGGCTGAGCTCACAGTTCTGTCTGTCTGGCCGTGTCGTAGTTGCATAAAGTTTTCAATTTCCGCCAGCACAGCAGCAGCAACAGCAACAGCAGCAGCAGAGAGAGAGAGAGAGAGAGAGCGAGAGCTTCCGGTATTCAAAGTAGCAGCAGCAGCGTTAAGACAACTCGCTCATAAATTATAGAAATATCATTCGCATTCGCATTGGAGGTTGCTTAAAACAGCTAAAGCAGCTACTACAACATTACAGTTAACATGACCAGGATTCTGATGGCAAAGTCTTTAGCTTCTGGCTGACAAAAGCAACAGCAAAAGCAACAACAAGGACTACACTTTGAATTGTGTATAGTTTGCAACAGGGGCTTCAGACACCTGCCTTTTGCACAAGCCCTGATATAACTGTGTGTGTGTGTGTGCTGCAAGTTGTGTCCCCAAAGCTGTCATCGTACATCAAAATGTTGTGCCATTGGGTCGAGTGGGCGGGCTTGGGTGGGTTTTTTTTTTGGCGTAAGTTTAACAAGTATCAAAAGCCAGCGCATAAAATTTAAACAAGCTGCTGCAACAATGGCCAGAAAAACTCTCTAAAATCCCCCGTAACCCCTTAGCGCTCTCACCCTCCACTCTGCTTTTCTATCGTTCTCTTTCTCTCTCTCACTCTTTGGTATTTCGTTTTCAATGCAGACTGTTGAATTTGTGAAGCGTATACGCGATTTTTATACAATTCGTTTTTTCGCTTTTCGTGTCTTTTTTTTTTTTTTTGTTTAGGTTTTTTTTTTTGCTTTGTCGACTGCCACTGCCAGCGATACTAAACGAAAATTGCCGTCACTTGCTAGCTGCTGTTGTTGCTGGTGGCACATGCAAACCACAAATGATAGCCGGCGCAAGTTGAGCTGAGTGCGTGGCTGAAGCGCTGATGCTGATGCTGATGTGGCCCCTGCGGCAAAAAGATGTCCCGCGCCCATCAACTATCCCACCCCCCCTCCAGCCAGCCAGTCCCATTGCGTTCCGTTACCGCCGCACTTTCAGTAATGTGACACTTTGCGCCATGCAATCTGCCAGCGGCAAAAAGCATCCCCAGTAACAACAACAACAACACTAAAAGTAAAAGTGCGCTTTAGATTTTTTTCATTTTTTTTTCATTCTTTTTGTTGTTGTGTGCAGTTTATGCTTTAAGGCATAGTAAAGGTTGCCTAAGGCGTATGCCAACTTTGATCACAAAAGCAAAAAACAAAAAGTTGCATAAAACTCTAAGCGACTGACAGTTAATGTTAAAAATGACCGCAGCACTGAATCCTTAACACTTTCTGGGTATTCAGCCATGATTTATTGCCTTAAATATTTTCTCACTCAAAACATTAATCCTTTTGGCGCGTAGGACTATTTTGCTTCAAAAAAAGTTAATAGGAAGTCGAGCCATTTATTAAAATTTGTAGGATACAAACTAGAACAATAAATAAATCTTTTCTTATGCAAATCACTTTGAGCCAAATATCGAATTCGTTCACAAAAGTTTTCATTATTTAAAGAATGTTCCATTTTTTATAGAGACTTGACAGGGCATTTTATACGAATCCATTTTCTATCTTGTCAATAAAAATCGCAATCGCAATCTGAATATTTAAAGTAAATACTTTTCTCAGCTAAATTGCAGGATAAGTGCAATTCTTTATTTTGTTTGCTATTCGTTTTGCTGTCTTTTTGTGCAGGATGAAACGATTTATATTAATCATACGCAACGTGGTGCCAAATTGTTTCAGGCTTTGGCAGCACTTAGCCATTGTCTTCCTGCTGCCGCCGCTGCTGCTGCTGCTGCACTTTGCCATTGGCCTCGTTGTTGTTGTTGTTGACGTTCAGTAACTGTCCTGCCTTTAAACCTGGCTAAGCTGCAGGCAATAGCGTTGATGATAAAAACAATGGCCACCACCCACTTTTGGATGCGGACATCCTTAATGGCTAGGGCGATGTCTTACTTCTATTCCTTCTATTTAGCGCTCTCTCTCTCTCTCTCTCTCTCTCTCTCTCTCTCTCTCTCTCTCTCTTGCGCGTTCTGTCCTTTTCTATGTTCAACTGTCTATCCTTGCAAATATTTAAATAAATTTAGTGTTCAGTGTTAACGTTAGCCAAAATGCATCACTTACAACGGCGTTTAGCTGCATTGCATAGGCAACGTGGCATTGTGGCATCATTTTGATGATGGCCCCGGGTCTTTGATTTACGCATTACACACGCCCCAAGCCCCTCCCCCTCCATCACTCTTCATCACTCGCTCATATACTAATAAGGCATGTGACTCGGCTACAAAATGCATTTGCTAATTAAATGGCAGCAAATAGGTTTGGTTCAGTTCAATATATATATATATGAATAATGAGAAGGCAACGCAAGCATTGAAATTCAAGTCGAACACAATTATATATGCATATGCGTGTGTGTGTTTAGTTGAATCCATTTGTATAGTGACTTTGGCACCTTAAGCTGATTGGATCATTAGAAAAGCACACATCAGTTGCGCTTTTGTCACATCAATTTAAATGCCATTATTGTTCGAAAACATAATGAAGCCACATGCCACACACACTGTGCAGAGTTTGTACTTGCACAAGCTTCAAGTTTCGAGCCAATTAGTTAGTGTTTTAATAAAATAAAAGGGTGCCCATGACATTAGAAACTAATAGAGATGGATCAGTTGTTATCGACTTCTATGAAAAATAAACTGAACTGAATCTGGAGTTGTGTTCTTATTGCCATAATAACTAGTACAAGCAAGTACACATTACTTATTCTAACGAACCTGTTATTTTTTTGCCTTGTGGTATTACTCGGTCATGTATAAAATATGCTGCACTCAATGTCACTTCAAAAGGCATAAGCAAAGTTGACTGTTTAGTTACGAAAGTTGAAAAGTGCTTCAATTAGTTAGTTTTTAGCTTCAAAAAAAAAACATTTTCCAAAAGCTTTATATAAACTATTTTATAGTTCGTGGTATAACTCATTATATCGATTGAATTATTGAGTTGGCAACGTTTGCTTTTGTAATTAATTAAGTTAATAACTTTGATTAATACGTACGATAAAATGTACAAATTTAATTACGGCATAGATTATAAATTAAAAACAAATTTAAAATTAATAAAAAAAAATTATCAGCATATTTCAACCTATATAAAATACGTTTGCAAACATTTAGCATTAGCTGATATTTGTTTAAAATCACATAAATTTTCACACTGCATACAATAGGCATTTTAAAATTTATTCATGGACAAAGGCGAGCTTGAAACGTGCTAAAACAAACAGCCCGAAAGTATGCAATGTAAATTAATTTATTTAATAAAGCCAACGCATCGAGCCAAACAAATAAATCCTATTGTAATTGACTGTCTTGACTTGGCAAACGAAAACATTATATGAATGTTTGTGGTCAAGATTTGGCCTATCATGATTAGTATTATGATTGTTATGAGTGTTGTTATTATTGCCAAGGGCATACTATGTATGGAATATAACAGTGTAAACAAAGCAAATAAGACGAACAAACATTTAAGTTGTTCGCTATGATTAAGCATACACAAATTTCCCAAGTGAGAAAGAGAAACAGACACAGCTATTAAAGACACACACACACACACACACATATTTCTATTGTGTGATTGTGCGTGTGTTTTTGTGTGTGTGAGAGATTGGCTGTTTATCTATTTATCTGTTTATCTCAATGTTTAATGCCATTATGCACCTAATTGGTTCAATCAAATTGTCTTGCTAGTTAATTAAGTGCTACCAGCTGCTGTTTCTGCGTCTGCTTCTGCTTCTGCTTCTTTCAACCTGTAAACTAATCTCAGTCATAATCATTATGGCAGGCTTTGAGTATCGTTGATTATTTAAGTACTTAAACGTGTTGTTTCCTAATAAAATTCCCATAAAATTGTCCAGCGAAAGCATTTTGTTTTTTAGTAATAAATTTTTAATGCAAATAACTGTTGTAAGACGACAGCTCGATGGGCTTAGTTGGATTGGGCTGTTGGGTGGATAGACAGATAGATGGTGGTGAGGTTAATGTGTGTCTTATGCCACACGACTCTAGTCACCCATCCACCATTAACAATTGACAGTTTGTGCTCAACGCAGGGCTAAATCTATTTACTATGTATGCCAGCGATTTAATCGCGAAGAATCATTTAACGCTGGCACAACAGACAATGAAAAATGTTTTTATATTTACTTTTGATTATCTGCTTTAGGACGACAACAAAAACAGTTGCAACAGAGCAAACACTGTTAAGGGCACGCCACAAAGAGCAGAAAACACACATACACACACACACACACAGTAGTTGAAAGACAAGTACAAAGATCTAAAAGAAATGGATGGAAGGTTGAGTGTGTAGCAGCAAAGCTTAGACAATAACACAGCAGGGGCAACGTCGACAGCGAATTGCGGCAGAAATAACAAATAAACAAATAAAGCGCTATAAAAACAAGCACAAAAACAAAACACACACAAAAAAAAAATCAACATCACACATACAGACAAGGCACCGGAAACAGCTACAGCTACGGTGACAACAGCAGCAACAGCAACAGCAACAATATGGCTAACATTCAGCTTATGGCCAGGTTTAAATATTGTATCAACATATGTACATATATACGTCAGAGGGCTGCCAACAGAGTTTGTCATTTCTTTCTTGAGCTGTTTATATATATATATTTTAAAACTGATTTGCTTTTTTGAGTGTATATTGCAACTAGTCGCGTGGTTGGTAATCGGCTGACCTGTAGTAAAAGTTGAGCTTCAATGTCTTTAGAGTGAATGGCGAACTGACAAAACTCGATATAAAATCAATCTAAAATAAGGTGCTGACAAATTAATCGCATTTTGCTAGTGGGTTCCTTTGGGTGTGGAATTCGGAATACAAAAGTCTGTCGAACTTTTCTAAAACGAACTGCCTTTCATACATCGAAGCAGAAACTATTATTAAGTACGAATTTTCTCTACAAAGTAGTTATATTTTTTCCACCCTTGAGATTCGCTTGAGATGGAAGTATTTGGTACTCCAAAATTCACATTTTGAGCATGGATTCCTACTTAGAAAGAAGTTGATATTAATATCCTAATTAATATAGAACTTTACTTGAATCAAGAGGAGTTTTCTTGAATTGGCGATGAATTTAAGGAATCAAAATTGCTTTATTCGAAGTCATTTCAATTTTGTTTTTTTTTAGAAAGAAAAAAAACCAATTCGAATTCTCTAGACTTTTTTTTAAAGTGTTAACCACGTTGTTGATTATCTAAATACAGGCCGATGTTAAATAAAAAATAATTCCACGTGCTTTTTGTTCTCTCGAATGTCAAATTAAATCTATAATAAGTTTTTTACTAACCCTCGTTGTGGCAATTTTGGTTAGTCTAGCTGCGGGCTGTTAAACTGTACATGTGCGGTTGCGGTGCGACTATGTTTGTATATATGTTGTGTGTATGTGTGTGTGTTGTGGGTGTGTCGGTAGGTATAGGTGTCAACATGGCCTGTCGCGGCTTATGAATAAGCCAAGCGGCGGGACACAAACAAGCAAAGAGCTACAACAGCAGCAGCAACAGCAGCAGCAGCAACAACGACGCACAAACAACCAACATAAAACACACACAACCAACACACACACACACACACACACACACACACACACACACACAATACACACCTGAGTGTAAACATAAACAAAAACAAACAATGAATGCAATTCGTATTCGCATTCACAATATAAACCTATAAATGCATAGCATATACATACGACTATTTCATATCGTGATTGTAGCCTGCGCGCCCATAATTTATATCAAACGGATGCAGATATGACCAAGAGGTGACAATGTTTGGCTTGGCAACTACAACAACAATGACCACTGCAACATTGCGCTGCAGCAGCAAGTGCAACAAGTTAATCGCATAATCCAAAATTGAGCATGAAGAAGCAAAGTACTCAAGGAACTGCTTAATAGTCCTGGACATGTTTATCGAGCAGACCAATTAAAGTTGAATTTAAAATTTAAATTATCTTCGATTCAAAATACACTTAGCAATGAACACAAACAAACAACAATGATATATTATATCATGAATAATTTCTTCTTTTTTTTTTAATATAATATGTAAAATTTAAAATATACGAGCAGAAAAAAATAATGCAATTAATATTTAACAATTCAATTTGTTGCTGTTGTTTATTTAGTTGCAATATATTGGATTTATTTGATTTTGTCAGTGTAAGTGTGTTGTTGTTGCCACAAGTGACAGGCACTCAAATGTTGCAATGACAACTGCAAGTGCAATTATTGTATTGTTATCAATTTTGCATAACATGAAAGTGTTCAACTATGTCTCTCTCTCTCTCTCCCTCCTGTCTCCCTCACTCTGTGTTGTGTTTTGGGGCGAAGTGTGTGAAGTGCTTTCAATTTAATTGCTTTTGAACAAGCTGGACGTGTGTTTTTTTGTTGTAGCAAAAATAAATGAGAGATGGTAGCTACTAAACTTATTGACAGCTTACAAAAATTTGCAGACATATGGTGTATAACAACGGGGCGTATGAGCTATAATATTGCCAGTTACTGTTTGAATGGCACTATCAGTTTTTTGAGTGTGGCATTTTGTGATTTCGACCAAATTACATTTTGCAGTTACAAGTGTTATAAATAAATTTCAACATTTCCATTTGGGGCTACGAATGCTACTGTGGCTGACTTCATGCATACACGTACAACAGCATACGGCTTATGAGTGAGATTATGTGTGTGTGTGTGTGTTTGTGCTGAGTGCTTTACGGTTTATAGAAACACCAGCACGAATGGAAAATACAAACGCATTAGGATCACTTTTAACTACATTTAAATTGCAATTTGACATAAAAAAACAATTGGTTGGCAACTAAAATGCAAACATATTATTGCATACGGGAATCAAATAGCCAATTGCTGTGCACTGCTCGAAAAATATGTAGACCAATAAATATTTTGTAATAAGAAATAATGCATACATAACAGAATCTGAATATTGCGTTTCAAACGTTTAATTTTTCAACAGTATTGAGATGTTTACTGATCGAAATTTATCAAAAATATATGATATCTTCTTTGTTTTGTATCAATAAACTTTGAGTCTGTTCCATAAGACAATAACTAAATCTTACGTAAATCATACTATATATGATATCTCTTTGATTTACTTTTAAGCTGAAGTTCCTAATGCTCGATCAGCTATTGTTGATTTTTTGGTGAATTATTATAGTAGAATATTCAAATGATTTATT
This sequence comes from Scaptomyza polygonia, assembly GCA_035044585.1. Taxonomy (NCBI): domain Eukaryota; kingdom Metazoa; phylum Arthropoda; class Insecta; order Diptera; family Drosophilidae; genus Scaptomyza; species Scaptomyza polygonia. Next base: position 2,461 of record JAWNNU010001403.1, on the reverse strand, counting down.
GATGTGTTTTATTTACTTTTTGGAGAGCTTTCTAGTTAAAGTTGGACAAAGAAAACCCACATAAACACACTCTCCCTAAACATAGAACTATGAAAGGGGTTTTTACGGTGAAATCGACTCATCAGCTCTTATGGGTTGATTAAAAATAACTGTTTCAATAAGATCTTCTCGTTACTTTTAACCTCTCGGCCTTGATCGTCGCTCAATCAACTATTAATGAACTATTTCGTATTATATGCTTTGACTATAACAAGCTTTATCTTCTCCATTCCATTACTAAAAAGTTCGATCCTATATTTGTAGACGGCTGATATTCTATTTTGCTTCAGCTCTTTATTTACTTGTATTGCCGCAGTCTACCGATCTTGATACTTGCCGAAACCGAACTGCCGCCCTCTCACATGCCTGTGTAACATTACATTCTACTGTTACAGCGTAATACAGAGTTGCACTTAACATATACACTTAACATCTATGTATCGATAGTACTTATTTATACTCCTCCTACTACAACTCGGCCATCCTGCCCGTTGGATCTCCTGATCCCATATTTTCACCAACTAAATTTTCATAAGTTTTGATTCATAACACCATAATCTTTACATAACATAATCATAAGTTTTGTGTCATAGCACCATAATCTTTACATAACATAATCATAAGTTTTGTGTCATAACACCATAATCTTTACATAACATAATCATAAGTTTTGTTTCATAACACCATAATTTTTACATAACATAATCATAAGTTTTGTTTCATAACACCATAATCTTTACATAACATAATCATAAGTTTTGTTTCATAACACCATTATTTTTACATAACATAATCATAAGTTTTGTTTCATAACACCATAATCTTTACATAACACATGCTCATTAGTTAACTCCATGTCTAACCTTTTATCCAATAATATCGTACTGCCAGAGTCTATGAAGCATTGAAATTATTCGCTACTTCTCCACTCTGCACTGAGCACTGCGCAATGTAGTGTCCCATCTTACCACATTTGTAACATGATCCTGGATCACGTCTCTGATTTTTACAGTCTTTTGCCACATGACCCACCGCGTTGCAGTTGTAGCATCGCATAACATCTTTTTCCCTACGCTGACTTGGTACTAGTTTTGTATTTTCCTCCTTTGGCAAGCTTACTTTTTCAAATGCTTTTAAAATTTTTTTCCGGATTTGCAAGACATTGTATACGTGCTTGGTCACGCATAGTCTTCACTGGTATTCCCTCTATTAACTGCTCCAGTAGCTCTTCTTCGTCAATGCTGATTTTCTGCGCCAGTGTAATTTTTTTTTTCAAAATATGTGACAAAGTTTTCGTCGTGTCGCCATATCCGATCCTGAAACTTCTTTCTCATTTCTGACTTCTTCTCGCTACCTCCGAACACCATAATAAGCTGCTCACATAACTCAGCAAACGGTTCCAAAATTCGAGTTGAGTTTGCTTGAAGCCAACGCTGTGCACCTCCCTTCAACTTCATAATTAACAACATGTGCAAACCGGCCTCATCCAGATTATAAATTTTGCCAATATTCTTCAACTGCATCACCCAATTTTTCGCGCTGCTCTCGCCATTATACTCTAATACAGATTCTTTTGCCAATGCTATTAATTTTGCTGAAAATTTGGCCTCCGTTGCTCTCAGCTGATCTGTCACACTGCTGCTAGCGCCATCTGTCGTATTGCGATCACTGTTGTTTCCAGCGCTGCCATCTCTTTCATAAGTTATTTCATTACCAGCGCCATCTTCTATACTGCTACTAGCGCCATCTACTGTATTGCGAACAGTGTTGTTTCCATCGCTGCCACTTTGACTATTGGCGTTGCCACTATTTTTGTACGCAGCATTGCCACTGACGCCGCATGTGCCGCCAATACCGATGCTGATCACGCCAATTTTTTTCTGCATCTCACTCATAATTCTTCTATTTGCGTCGTTTTCCGCCTGTAGCTCTCTAATAATCCGCACCAACGCCTCCTCTCGCTGCTGATTTGGCATGCCACCTTCCTCTTCGCCACCATCTCGTTGTCCCACGTTGCTAACACCGGCGCCGCCGCCTGTAATGTTGAATCCGCCACTTTCGCTGCCATGATCGACGTTGTCCATAATAATCACATTCATTGACTATTTGGCAGTTCGTCTAACTTCTCGTTTACTTCTTAAGTTGTACTACTTTAAAATTATTTATGTCGATTTCGCTCATTTTTTTGTCGTTCATCCCACTTCTGAATTGTAGACGGCTGATATTCTATTTTGCTTCAGCTCTTTATTTACTTGTATTGCCGCAGTCTACCGATCTTGATACTTGCCGAAACCGAACTGCCGCCCTCTCACATGCCTGTGTAACATTACATTCTACTGTTACAGCGTAATACAGAGTTGCACTTAACATATACACTTAACATCTATGTATCGATAGTACTTATTTATACTCCTCCTACTAC